>CM067559.1:36538031-37153031 GCA_034509755.1 Anisodus tanguticus
TCTTTGTCAGTTGGACATTAAGAATGCTTTTCCCCATGGTGATTTTGAGGAGGAAGTTTATATGGAGCAATCACCCAGTTTTATTGCTCAGGGGGAGTCTAATCTGGTGTGTCGATTGCATCAATCACTTTATGGTTTGAAATAGTCTTTTTGAGCCTGGTTTGGTAAATTCAGCACAATAATTTAGGAGTTTGGTATGACTCGCAGTGAAGCAGATCATTTTGTGTTTTATCGACATTCTACTCCAGATATGAGTATTTATTTGGTGGTTTATATTTACGATATCGTTATAACTGGCAATGATCAAGATGGTATCACTAATTTAAAGCAACATCTCTTTCAGCATTTTTAGGCTAAAGATCTCGGCAGACTGAAGTATTTTCTATGTATTGAGGTTGCCTAATCCACGTCAAGTATTGTATTCCGCAACACAAGTATGCCTTAGACATTCTTGAGGAGACATGAATGATGGGATGTAAACCCATTGGCACTCTTATGAATTCGAATGCTAAATTCTTGTCAGGACAGGGGGAGTCACTTAGTGATCCTGAATGGTATACGTGATTGGTTAGTAAGTTGAATTATCTCACAGTGACTAGACCTGCCATTTCATCCTATGGGTGTTGTAAGTCAGTTTATGGACTCTCCCTATGATAGTCACTGTGATGCAGTTATCCGCATTCTACGATATATTAAGTCAGCCCCAGGTAAATGATTACTTTTTGAAGATTGAGGTCATGAGCAGATCATTGGATATACATACACTGATCCTGATTATGCAGGATCACCCTCTGATAGACATTCTATATCCGGATATTGTGTGTTAATAGGAGATAATTTGGTGTCCTAGAAAAGTAAGAAACATAGTATCATTGCCCGATCTAGTGCTGAATCAGAATATCGAGCAATGGTTGTAGCAACTTGTGAGCCTGTTTGGATTAAGTAGTTGCTCAGAGAACTAAATAGAGAAATCAATCAAATGGAACTTGTGTGTGATAACAAAGCGGCCCTTCATATGGCATCAAATTCGGTATTTCATGAGAGGACTAAGCACATTAAGATTGATTGTCACTTGTCATGTAAAAGATACTCTCCGGAGATATTGTTACTAAATTTGTAAAGTCGAGTGATCAGCTTGCGGATATTTTTACCAAGTCACTCAGCCGTCCTCGTATTAGATACATCTGTAACAAGCCCGGTACATATGACTTGTATGCACTAGCTTGAGGGGGAGTGTTAGAATAGGAATAGGAATATGATTTGAATATAATATCCTACATGGAAAAGGATTGAGATGTAATATCTATAAATAGGACTTAATGTAATAATGTAGATAAATAATTCAATAATATTTCTCTCATAATTTCTAACATGGTATTAGAGCAGGTTAAAGGTCCAGAGATCGAAACTCACTGTCACCCATTATCAAAAATGAATTTCCACATGCTTGGACCATGGGAAAAAATTAGGCAGTGCGTGAGTGGGCGTGTTGATAATATAATCACATACTAAAAGTGTGCTCTCTCTAACCACTTAAGCTTTTAGATGAGATGGTCACACACTTCCATTGGAGTATCAATAGGCGTACAATCTGTCATTCATGTCTCCTCAAAAATATTAAGCGCATATAGCCTCTTGCAGAAATGTGAGGTAAGACTGCGTATAATAGACCCTTGTGGTCCGACCCTTTCTCGGACCCCGCGCATAGCGGGAGCTTAGTGCACCGGGCTGCCCTTTTTTTATACTTCCTCTATGAAATGACAATCTGTTATCCCTTATGTGTGAGGACAGTACACTCCCAAGCAATTTTGGTCCTTCAACCAACTTTGGCTCTTAAGTTTAACAAGAATTGGGGAAAAATAATTCACCAGAAATATCAGGGAAGTTCTATCAAATCTAGAAACTGCAACATCATTCACACACCAGAAATAGAACAAAAATAGCGAAAAATACACTTCAAATCTACACCATACACAAGCAATAGCAAAAACTGCCACTCTAAATGTGAGTTCCATAAAAAGAAAGAAATTCACAGTTCCAGTTAAATCAAAGAACCAGATTTTGACGGTAACCAAAAGTTCTCACTTTTGGCAAACTTAAAGGATCAAAACTTTTGAGGAGTATATCTAAGGGACTGTTTTAGACCTACCCCATGTTAAGTTTATGAGTCCGACTTTGATTGGGATTATAATTGGAGGACATTTTAATCACTCTACGATTAGGATTGGAGAACATCCTAAAAACTCTAGGATGAGGATTTTGTGCCTGTATATACATGCTCTTTCGCATAATTATGCATCTTGCAAAAACATCTTTAACTAAGATTAATAAGAGTTGGTGGAAGTTGTGATTTTCTTCCCTTGAGGGTTTTCATGTTAAAATTGTATGTTCTTTTTTGTTATCATTGCTTTAATTCTTGTTGTCTCATAATAATTGGTATCAGAGCTTGGTTCGAGTGGGAGCAATGATAGATGAAGGGAAACAACATATCAAGAGATTCGATGAAAATCATTTTGGCTTTTAGAAGATGAAGATAGACGATTATCTCTACCAGATGAATCTGTAACTGCTGCTTGAAGGAAAGAAGTCGGTGGATATGACATAACTGAAGTGGGAGGTGATGGACCGGAAATCCTTGGGTGCGATTCGTCTAGCTAATATCGTTGATTGCCTTCAACATCTCCAAAGAGAAAACAACGAAGGACTGATTGGTGTTTTGGAAAGGATGTATGAGAAGCCATCAACTTCAAACAAGGTATTTCTAATGAAGAAATTATTTAATATGAAGATGAGTAATGGTAAATCTGTGCAGCCCATCTGAATGATTTCAACACTGTGACAACTAGAGTCAATAGGAATAACCTTTGTGGACGAGATGATGACGTTGTTAATTCTGTCAAGCTTGCTTAGTTGCTGGATGTCCTAGTAAATGCCATAAACAGTTCAGTGGTTGCATGATTGAAATTCGAAGATGTTGTGGGTGCTCTGGTGATTGAGGAGTCACGAAGGAATATTAAGCTGCATAATGGTAGTCTTGGAAATGCACTGAGCATGGAAGAAAGAGGCAGATCTGGTCAAAAGGTGGCAATAATCGAGGGAAGTCACGTTCTAAGTCTAAAAAATTAATTGGCAACGGAGGTCCTGCATTGTGTTGGAATTGTGGGGAACCCTATCACAAGAGGCGACAATGCAAGGCACCTCTTAAGCAGTCAAAGAAGAACAACAAAGGTTCATCATCAAGTTCATTTATTGATGTTGATGAATCGTATCATTCTGACGAAGCTTTGGCACTTCTCGCATGTGTTTCAGAGAACAAATGATGGGTATTAGATTCTGAAGCATCATTTCATACTACTTCAAATATAGGGTACTTTTCTAACTAGGTAATCCCAGCAAGGTGTATCTTGGAGATGATGAACTCTGTGAGGTCGTTGGAAAGGGAGATATGGAAGTCGGTTTGATGATGGTGGAAAACTGAAGCTGAAGCAAGTGCGACATGTGACAAAACTAGCATGAAATTTAGTTTATGTTAGTCAAGTGTCAGATGTTGGTTGTGTTGTCGCTTTTAATGCAAATTCGTGGAAGATTACCATGGATAATTTGGTCATACCATGAATAAAGAGAAATAGAACTTTGTATACAACATCCAATCAGGATGTCTCCCCACCCAACATTAATATGAATAATACAGGTTTATGGCGTTGAAGGCTTGGCCACATGAGTTTGAAGGGAATGAAGGTAATGGCTTGCAAAGAAAATTGGATGGAGTAATATCTGTTGATTTGCAGCTTTGTGAAGATTGTGTTGGGAAAACAAAAGAAGGTCAGCTTTTCTTAGAGAGGATGAGATCCAAGAAGTAAGAAGTTGGAACTTGTTCATACATTACCAAGGATAATTTGGTGATAGCACGAGGAAAGAGAGACGGAACTCTGTATACAACATCCACTCAGGATGTCTCCCCAAACAACATTAATATGTCTTTTTCAAAGAATAATACAGGCTTATGGCGTTAAAGGCTTGGCAACACGAGTTTGACGAAAAAAAAGGTAATGGCTCCAATGAGCGATTGGATGGAGTAATATCTGTTGATTTGTAGTTTTGTGAAGATAGTGTTGGGAAAACATAAAAAGATCAGCTTTTCTAAGAGAGGACGAGATTTAATAAGTAAGAAGCTGGAACTTGTTCATACAGATGTTTGGGGTCCATCTCAGTTTCCTTCAATTAAGGGTTCTCACAGTATTATGTCACTTTTATTGATGATTGTACCAATTAAGGGTTCTCACAGTATTATGTCACTTTTATTGATGATTGTACCAGAATACTTTAGATTTATGTCATGAAAAATAAGTTTGAGGTATTTGACATCTTTAAGAAGTGGAAGTCCGTGATTGAGAACGAGAGGTTTGAAGCTAAAAAACTTAAGGTCCAATAATGGGGGTGAGTATTATAGCAAGGAATTTGAAGATTATTGTGTTGAAAATAGAATCAGAAGAGAGTTGACTAATCTGGGTACACCACAACATAATGGGATAGCTGCACGGATGTGCAGAACCATTACTAAAAGAGTTAAAAGCATGATCAGTGTTGGGCTAGCTAAATGGTTCTAGGATGAAGCTGTGAATACTGCTGCATCAGTAGAGGACCTTTACTATTCCATGTGAACTACCTCAAGATATGGACTGGCAAGGAGGTAAAACTCCCACATCTTAGAGTTTTTGATTGCATTGCTTATGTTCACGTGAATGCTAATGAGAGATTTAAGTTAGATGCAATATGCAAAGTTTGCACTTTCTTAGGCTATAGTGGAGATAGGTTTGGGTACGGACTTTGGGATCATGACCGTCAGAAGGTAATCAAGAGCAAGAATGTGATGTTGAACGAAAAAGGTTTTGCATAAGGACAAGTTCAAGGAGAAACATGTAGAACCGTTTGTTGAATTTGAGGATGATGCGAACAGTGTCGAACAAGATAATGCACAAATTGATGCACATTAAGAGAACATACTGGAAACCATAGAGGCACTCATTCCACTGCGAAGGTCTGACAAATAGAGGCTTCCTAATAAGCAATACTCTATTTCTCTTGATTATCTGTTACTAACATATGGCGGTGAGCTTTGCTATTTTTATGAGGCAATGCAAGTTGATAGCAAGTCCAAATGGATTTAGGCCATAGATGAAGAAATGGATTCTCTCTATACAAACCAAACATTGGACTTGGTGAAATTGTCAAAGGAAAGAAAGCAATTCAGAATAAGAGGGTGTTTGGATTGACTTTTCTAAAATAGCTTATAAGCTAAAAATACAAGTTTGGTAACTTTTAGCTTTTAGCTTGTTTTGTACTATTTTGGTCTAAAAGTAAGTGCTTAAAAACACTTTTTACATTTTTCAAACACCACAAAAGAGCTTAAACGCTATTTTAGCCAAAAAGCACTTTAAAAAGTCAATTCAAACACCCTCTAAATGGGTGTACAGGGTGAACACAGGTTCACGGTGACTCAACGAGATACACAACAAGGTTGGTAATAAAAGATTTCCAACTGAAGGTTGGTATCATTTTTACTGTGATTTTCCCCCCTGTGGTCAAATTGCCCGCTATTCGAGTTGTCTTAAGTAGTGTTGCTGCAGAAGATTTACATTTAGATAAGTTAGATGTAAATATAATTTTTCTCCATGGATATTTAGAAGAAGACCTGTATAAGCAGCAAAATGAAGGATACATAGAGGCTGGTAAGGAAAATCTAGTTTGCAAACTAAAGAAGAGTCGATGATTTGAAGCAAGCACCAAGATAGTGGTACTTGAAGCTTGATAGGTTTATGATGACTATTGGTTTTACTAGGTGTAATGGTGATCATTGTTGTTACTTCAAGAAGTTTGCAAATTTGTACACTATTTTGCTCTTGTATATGGATGACATGTTAGTAGCAGGTGTTAACATGCGTGAGATCACTAAGTTGAATGAGGAATTGGCTTAACAAATTTTCAATGAAAGATCTTGGCCTTGCAAAAAAAGATTTTGGGCTAAAAATTTGAAAGAGCCAGAAGTAATAAGTTGGTGAGGTTGAGTTAGAGAGGGTACATTGAAAAGGTATTGAAGAGGTTTAGCATTGAGAATGCCAAACTGGTGAGAACTCATTTAGCAGGACACTTCAAGAACATCTCGATGCAACATCGTATGTATTAGCTGTGGGCAGTCTCATGTATGCTATGGAAAGACCGGATAATTTTCATGCAGTGGGAGTTGTGAGAAGATTCATGTCAAATAGTGGTCCAGAACACTGGAATGTCGTGAATTGGATTTTGAGGTACATGTCAGCAACGAAAGAGTGGTCTTTACTCTATAGAGGAGCTAGAATTAGTCTACAAGGTGTTGTTGACTCAGATATGGCTGGATATATTGATGGTAGGAAGAATACTAAAGGCTATGTGTTTACTCTTGGAAGTGTAGGAATCATTTGGATTTCAAGATTGCAAAAAGGTCACTGCCTTGTCTACCATAGAGGCAGAATATATTGCTGCAATGGATGCAACAGAAGCATGTAAGGAGATGATTTAGTTAAAAAGCTTGTTGAAGAAACTTGGCTAGAAAGAATGGAATGCAGGGTGCACAACAACATTCAAAGTGCCACTCATCTGGCAAAGAACTCCGCATATCACTCTAGGATTAGAATTGGAGGACATCCTAATCACTCTAGGATTAGAATTAGAGGACATCCTAGAGTTTTCGGGATTAGGATTTTGTGTAGCCTATATATACATGGTTCTTCTGCATAATTATGCATCCTGCAAAAACATCTTTCATTAAGATTAATAAGAGTCGGTGACAGTCGTGGTTTTCTTTCCCTTGTGTGTGTTCTTATTTTTCTCTATCATTTCTTTAATTCTCGTTGTCTCATAGCACCCCAAAACATAAGTGATCATTTTTGTCATTTTGTCATCGACATTACATCCTACCAAGACTAGACAAATATCCTTGTGCTTTGAGACCTAATTTATACTATCACAATATTATAATGCAGTTCATGTAAGCACTGTGGGTTACAACAATTGCAAGAAACGGGAAGTAAGTAAATATTACAAATTTCTAGAAAGGATAAACTAAATATTACAACAAACTGGAATCAAGAACGTTACAAACTCTTTGTGATTTGCTTAGTCGAGTGATGACAATCTGTCTTTAAGACAATATTGCCCCGTATATATCCTTTTACGTTGTCAGCCAACAGTCTCCCAAGATACAACAGCAACTTAACAAATTAGCAAAGGAAACCCAAGTGTTACTCTTGAAATACTTTGAGTATAGTAAACTTGCTAGAGAGGAAGAAGAAGATTTCAGAAAATTCTGTAAGTGTTTCTTAGTGTTGAACAATTGAGCCAAAGGCCTCAATTTATAGTGTAATGAGATGACCCCTCAACTAGACAACTAATAGCCTTCAATATCCATGTAATGGCATTTATTGAGAGGTTACATTCAGCCAAATAATGGCTGAATTCATGTGCCAAAATAATGGAGATTCAATGCTCCAAAACCAGCCCAAAAGTCAAAACTTTTCATCTTCCTGTCGTAACATTCTGCCTTCGAAGCGTTGCAGCTCTTCGAATTAGCACTGCGGTGCCGCGGCTCCAGTGGTTGAACACCCAATTATCATCGCGGCACTGCCTGGGAGGCGCTGTGGTGCTCCGGTGCCTCGGCACCGACGGGGTTGCGTCGCGGCCCTTCGCGGTTTCGCGGTGATTTCTGACTTATTTCATCTTACATTTCTTCCTTAGTTTACCAACGTGGAATACTTGTCATTTGGACAATAACCGTCTATCATTCTATGTCTCAAACGTTTCACTTACGTACCGATATCTCTTTCACTAATAAAATTTGCGATACTTGGCACTACGTGTGCACGTGTGTGGAAATAACATTTCCAACGTGCAGGGCCCCAATTGTTCGAGTCATAAATAATGGGATAAACTTAATTCACATTAGTAAATTTCCAACAATCCCCTCTTGAAAGAGATTTTGCGCACTCATATGGTGCCTTTTCCAGCAATCTTTTAGCGGACCGATGTTGCATCAGGAGAGGTAGCTTCAGCTTTGAACCTTCCATAACTGAATTCCATCGGACTTACTTACTGTTCGGTGAACGTGATGTCTTGAACCGTCAGTATTTAGTTTAAGCCAAGTCAACCACATGATGCCTTACTCTGTTCTTCCTAATGTTTTATCCGTTGTGGCCGTGGACACTTCTTGGAATCTTAAGTGCGTTCATTTGAGGCGGCATGTCCTCGCACTTAAATAAGTGGTCTCCTAAAAGGTATCCTATTATACCCCACTTTACAAGTGTTAGGAACCATTAAAAGTTGCCCCAAACCTAACCTCAACCGTTGAGGATCATTAAAGGTTTTGGAAACTTAATCTTTACCCACACTGCAGATAGCACTTAACGTCTATCACGGGAACGGCTTTGGATTTGGTGATTCTTTACAGAAATCACTATCTGAAGTGCTCATGCTTCCACCAAAGCGCTCAACTGAACCTTTACAACTTAGTTTTCCCATTGAACCTAATTCCTGGGATCTTCAATCAGTAAGGTTGGGTTACCACCTTATTGGTCCTTATAGCTTGGGTTTTAAGCCCATTCCCCTAGACAGGCAGAACATCTGATTTTTGGGTAAGCCCTTTGTTAGTGGGTCCGCTATGTTATCCTTTGATTTTATATAATCAATGGATATTATACCCGTGGCGATCATCTGCCTAATGGTCTTATGTCTCCATCGAATATGACGAGACTTGCCATTATACATAGAACTTCGTGCTCTTCCTAGAGCCGACTGACTATCACAGTGGATCATTACAGAAGGTACGGGTTTGTCCCAATAAGGGACATCCTCTAAGAAGTCGTGAAGCCACTCATCTTCTTCTCCTGCTTTGTCTAAAGCGATAAACTACGATTCCATCATGGATCGGGTGATGCAAGTTTTCTTAGAGGATTTCCAAGGCACAGCCCCACCACCAATTGTAAATATATACCCACTGGTGGACTTGGTGTTCTCTATATCAGATATCCAGTTTGTATCACTGTACCCCTCTAGTATAGCTGGATATCTCGAATAATGCAACCCGTAAGTTAGCGTGTATTTCAGGTATCATAGTACTCGATTCAACGCATTCCAATGATCAGTACTCGGATTACGGGTAAACCTAGCCAACTTGTTGATTGCATAAGCAATATCAGGTCAGGTGCAGTTTGTTATGTACATCAAACTCCCAATCACCTGTGCATATTGCTCTTGGCATACGGGTGCACCACTATTTTTATCAAGCTTTTGATTTCTATCCAGTGGTGACTTCATAGGCAAACTATCAAAAACCTCAAACTTTCTCAACACATCATCGATGTAGTGAGACTGAGATAAGACCAGTCCGCCAGACGTCTTAGAGATCTTTATCCCTAAGATGACATCTGTGATACACATATCCTTCATATCGAAGCATTATTTCAACATGTTCTTAGTCTCTAGGATCAATCTAGGACTGCTCCCTGTGATCAACATGGCGTCTACATATAGGCATATCATGACGAACGAGCCAGAGTTACCTTTCGTGTAGACACACTTGTCACATTCATTAACGGAGAAACCCTTCGATAGTAAAGTACTATCAAATTTTTCGTGCCATTGTTTCGGGGCTTGTTTTAGCCCGTACAGAGATTTGACAAGTCGACAGACTTTCTTCTCTTGCCTTGGAACCACATACCCCTCGGGTTGTTCCATATAGATTTCTTCTTCCCAATCACCATTTAGGATGGCTGTTTTGACATCCATTTGATGTATCTCAAGGTCACGCAATGCTGCGATCGCAATGAATACTTGTATGGACGTCATCCTAGACACCGGGGAGTACGTGTCAAAATTGTCAAGGCCTTCCTTCTGCCGATAGCCCTTGACTACCAACTTGTCCTTCTACTTATCTATAGACCCATCTGCTTTATACTTCCGTTTGAGTATCCATTTACAACCCAACGGTTTGTTTCCCGAAGGAAGATCAACCAACTCCAAGTATGTTTATGCAGGATAAAGTCTATTTCACTCTCAATAGCTTCTTTCCAGAGTGGTGCCTCTGGAGTTGACAATGTTTCAGCAATTGTCCTTGGTTCGTGATCAACCATATAAGCTACAAAGTCATGATCGAAGGATTTATCCTTCCTGGCCCTTTTACTTCACCTTGGTTCCATCTCTAGAGTCTCCAAGTTCTGAGAATCTGGAACACTAGTTTCCGGATATTCAGCCACTTCGAAGTCCACTAGATCTGAACCATCTAGATTCGGGTAGTCAATGACTCCTGGTTCCTAAGAGCTTTGTTCATAACTTCGTTTGCGAGAGGTTATGTCTTTTTCCTTTCTAGGAAAAGTATCCTCAAAGAATTGAGCATTCTTTGATTCCATGATTGTACCCCCGTGGATATCTGGAATATCTGACTTATGCACTAAGAAGTGATAAGCACTATTGTTATTTGCATATCCGATAAAAATACAATCTACAGTCTTATGCCCAATCTTGACCTGTTTTGGCTTGGGCACTTCAACCTTTGTGAAAAAAACAACCCTACACTTTTAAATATTTATAGGTGGGGTTCCTTCCCTTTCATGATTCATATGGAGTTTTGTCCTTACCCTTATGTGGGACTCTATTAAGAATCGTATTAGCGGTAAGGACGACTTCTACCCATATGTTTTGGGGAAGACCGGAGTTGATGAGCAGGGCATTCATCATTTCCTTCAATGTGAGGTTCTTGCGTTCCACAACACCGTTCGACTGCGGTATGGAGCCGTCATTTGATGAACAATGTCAGATTCGGAACAATATTTCTTAAATGGCGCTACATATTCTCCCCCTCTATCGCTACGAATGAATTTAATCTGCATGCTTAGTTGGTTTTCAACTTCTACTTTGTAACGTCAGAATGCTTCAAAGACTTCATCTTTACTTTTCAACAAATAAAGGTAACAATACATTGTGCTATCATCAATGAATATCACAAAGTACTTATTCCCCCCTCTAGTTCGTGCAAACTTCAAATCACATATATTTGTGTGAATAAGTTCTAGAGGAGCGGTATTCCTTTCGACAGATCAAAAAGGATGCTTTGTGAGTTTTGCCTCTACGCATACCTCACACTTATGTTGAGGGTTTACGTTGATAGACGGCAACAACTCCAACTTAACCAACCTTTGGATGGACTTATAGTTAACATGTCCTAATCTATGATGCCATAAATTAGAGGACTCAAGAAAGTAAGAAAAAGCTTCAATATTATTGATTGCACGTATTACAGACATGGTGTTAACTTTGAAGAGGCCTTTACAGACGAAGCCTCTTCCCACAAAAGTTCCATTCTTGGTGATTACAAACTTATTAGACTCAAATACTAGCCTAAAACCAGCATTAACCAATAAATGACCTGAAATTAAATTCCTCCTAATCTCAGGGACATGCATCACCTCCTTCAGAGTGAGCTCCTTTTCAGAAGTCATCTTCAGGACCACCTTTCCTACCCCCAGCACGTTAGAGGAAGCATTGTTACCCATGAACATCTTCTTGTTTGTAACTGGTGTATATATGGAGAAGGTATCTCTATTGGAACAGATGTGTCTGGTAGCACCCGTGTCCATCCACCATTGCATGGGATTCTCAACAAGGTTTGCTTCAAGCACCACCGCCAAGAACTCCTCAATCATGTCATCAAGAAGTATGTCTTTGACGACGTTAGCATGTGCCTTGACTTTGGCCTTGGCCTCCTCTTGTTGCTCAGTCTTAAGCTTGCGGCAATCCTTGATCACGTGACCAGGTTTCCCATATTGGTGACAGTTCCCCTTGAACTTCTCCACCGCCTGGGTCTTGCCGTCTTTCTGGAACTTGCACTTCTTTCTTGGGTTCTCTTTGGCCTCAGCCAGATTTGCCTTTGCCTCAGCGAGTTGTTTTCCCCTAGGCAATGCCTTCTTATTATCTTCCTGAATCTGGAGTTTGATAATAATTTTCTCAAAGGTCATTTCCTTTGTCTTGAGTTTTAAGTAACTCATAAACTCATTCCACGAGGGAGGTAACTTCTCAATTAGTGATGCAACCAAAAACTGCTCATTTGGTTTCATACCTTCCAAATCCATGTGATGTAGAATCATTTGGAATTCCTGGACTTGGGACATCACAGATTTGCTATCCACCATTTGAAATTTCAGGAATTTTCACAATGATGAATTTCTTTGTACCAGCATCTTGTGCGTTGTACTTCTTTTGCAGTTTTCCCATAACTCTTTGGCGGTGCTTGCGGTGCAATACACCGTGTAGAGTGGGTCTGACAGACAGTTCAAAATATAGTTCTTACACATGAAGTCACTATGACTCCATGCATCAAGAACCATCTTCATGCCATTGATGACATGGATACCTTGGCCCCCTTCAGCCGTTTCATTAGGCTGAGGGTCCACTTAATATCCATCTTGTGGAGGATCTTCTATTAGGAAATAAGTCATTCCCATAACAATCAGATAAAATAACATCTTCTGTTGCCATCTCTTGAAGTTGGAGCCCATGAACTTTTCTGGACGTTTATGGTGAAATCCATAGGGTGGATGGAGTGAAACGTTGCCTTGAGCTGTTGGAAAGGCGTTGGATGAGCCTTGAGCAGTAGTGAAGGAATTTGGTGTGCCTTGAGCAGCAGTGGGGAAGGCAGAGGGGTTGCCTTGAGTAGCAGGAGCAGCAGAATCAGAAGCGAGTTGTTCTCTTCCAGTCATCTTTCTAAGCACTTACAACAATCTTGTTTTAAAATTGTGGGTAACAACAATTGCAGGAAACGGAAAATAAATAAATATTATAAATTGCTAGAAAGGATGAACTAATTACAACAAACTGGAATCAAGAACGTTACAAATTCCTTGTGATTTGCTTAGTCGAGTGATGGCACTCTATCTTTAAGACAAGATTACTCCGTATATATCCTTTTACGTTGTCGGGCAATAGTTTCTCAAGATACAACATCAACTTATAAATTAGCAAAGGAAACCCAAGTGTTACTCTTGAAATACTTTGAGTATAGTAAACTTGCTAGAGAGGAAGAAGAAGATTTCTGAAAATTCTGTAAGTGTTTCTTAGTGTCGAACAATTGAGCCAAATGCCTCAATTTATAATGTAATGAGATAGACCCCTCAACTAGCCAACTAATGGCCTAGCCATGTAATGACACTTATTAAGAGGTTACATTCAGCCAAATAATGGTTGAATTCATGTGCCAAAATAATGGAGATTCAATGCTCCAAAACCAGCCCAAAAGTCAGAACTTTTCATCTTCCCGTCGCAGCATTCTGCCTCCGAAGCGTCGCGGCTCTGCGAATTAGCACCGCAGCTCTAGTGGCTGAACACCCAATTAGCGTCGCGTCGCGGCGCTCCGGCGCCTCAGCTCCGACGAGGCTACGCCACGGCCCTTCGCGGCTCCGCGGCGATCTCCGACTTGTTTCATCTTACAATTCGTACACTTCTTCCTTCGTTTACCAACGTGGAATACTTGTCATTTGGCCAATAACCATCCATCATTCTATGTCTCAAACGTTTCACTTACATACCAATATATCTTTCACTAATGAAATTTGCGATACTTGGCACTACGTGTGCACGTGTGTGAAAATGACGTTTCTGCCCAATTGTTCGAGTCATAAATAATGGAATAAACTTAATTCCACATTAGTAAATTTCCAACAATCACAACTTGACAAAGCATTGTTGCTTGTTAGAAGAGATAGATACATCGTTGTACGGTGTCGATGAAGAGACATAAGCTATAAGAGAAAATTAAACAGTAGGAGTTTTATCGAAGGGAAAACAACTATCGGTGAGCTTTGAGATTAGTGTTTTATCATGAACACCTTTCCATTTTTTATCAAAAGTATAACTTATGTTTGAGTTACAGATCCTTGGTTGATTTGCCAGTCTCCAGTGGTCATTGTTTTGATACATTCAGCATAGGGCAGAGGGCATTTTCTTGAGAATAAGAATGAAAGCTTCCGAGCTCGATTGTTTGGTCCATTCCAATCTCATCCTAATTTTTATACCTTCGCAATGATTTTTTCATGAAAATGAGGCCAGCTCTGTGACTGTTGATTTTTGGGGTTTAACTATGTTATTTGATAAATTGGCAGCAGGGTCTGGAAAACTTATCACGTGGGGTTCTGCAGATGATCAAGGCCAAAGCTACTTGACTTCAGGAAAACATGGGGTAATGTGGCAAATATTTGTTGCATGGACTTGTTTATATAGTTCCCTATGAATTGAGTTTGCTATCTTCTATTACTGCATTTATCAAGGAGACTCCAGAGCCATTTTCAGTTCCAACTGAGGATCCAATCGTGAAAGCTGCAATTTGGTTGGGCACATTGTGTATATGTTACAGGTAATATACTGTCTTCCCGTATTTCTGAGCTGCCAGTCACTTCTTCAGCTAATTTAGACTGTTTGTTGGTAGAACTTTCTCTTTTCTTTTCTTTTCTTTTCTTGTTTCTACTTAAAACCTTATGAAAGATAGCAAAGACATATGGTTTTGAACTTTTGTGATATTTATATTTCTGGAGAAAAGAATGATGTGTACACATGGGGCTGGAAAGAATGTGTGCCTTCTTCCAAGGTTGTTGCAAATTTCGCTGCTAGAGGAAGTGTTGAAGTTAGGAAAGAAAGTTCAGTATTAACCGAGCAAGGTAATGGAAGTTCAATTGCAGCAGAGTGTCCTCAGTCCCAAGGCTCCAAGTCAATTGGTGGTTCAGTCGCACACCAAGATAATAAAATGTTAGACAACACAACACATGAAAAACTTAACTACTTTATTGTTGTAAAAGTAATTATTGAACACTATAACTTGACCACAATATACACCAGGTTCTTACTTGCTCTCACTTCTTGAGAACTTCTTACTCACTTGATTACAACTCAAATAGACCACCTCTATTTATAGGTGGTGATGGAAGAATCTAGTTAGGATACTTAATTACTACTCTATTCTAGAATATTCCTCACTACCTTTTTCTGGAATCATCTATTTATTTCTAGAGTTATTCTTTCTAGACTCCACTCTAGAACTTTAATCCTAAAGTTCTTCTTTCAACTTTCTAGAACTACTTGAACATTCTAGATTGATTATCCATTGTCTTGGATATTAAGTTGATGATGACTTTTAACACTCCCCTTCAGCACCAACTTAATTTGTTTTTGCATCCCTAACTCTTCTTCAGCTACAACAGCATTGGCGTCCTTGGGATTTGGCTTTCGAACTCTAGTCGATCTCCGAAGCTGTGGGCTTACTCCTTCTGGTTGACGGTCTTCTACTCTTTGATGCACGCCTGTTTGCCACGGATTCTGTGTTGCCTCGTCCTCGGTATTTTCTTCCTCACTTTGATCTTTATGTTCCTTTTCTGGACTTGAATGTGCTTCAACAATTTGCTCCCCCATCTTCTTTTGCAAATTGTCTTCTATTTCCTTGGAATCTGGTAACTCTTCATTTTGAGGTGACCACCATGATGTTGCCTCATTGAATATCACATTTCTTGATGTATAACACTCCCAGTTGTTATTTTTCCAACGTGAGCGATTGGTAGTCTTGAGTTGTTGGCTGTCACCACCACACGACCACTTTTGTACTCGGTCATGTTCTGTAGCTTCTCTTTATCTCCTGTCATATGATTTGAGCAGCCAGAGTCGACTATTCAGTAATTATTGTAGTCGATCGTTCCAGGAATGGTAACTGCCAGAGCTAATTCTTCTTCCTCCACGGCGAAAGATGCTTCGGCGTCCCACTCTTCATCTCTTGTCTTTCATGCATTTGACGTGGCTGCATTGCTTTCTGCAGTGTTCTTTTTGAACCAACAACTTTTAGCCATGTGACCCTTCTTCCTACAGTTATAGCATTTTCCATCAAACTTATTGTTATTCTTTGACTGGCCACCTCGGTTGTCTTTCTTTTGAGCTCCCCCTATTTGGGAGCTTCCATGATGATTATCCTTGTCATCATATTTTCAAGAATTTCTACTAGCATTTGGTCGGGGTTGACCTTTCTTATTACCGCTATAGAGTACTTCTTCGTCACTCTTTAATGAGACTCCAGATATTTGCTTAGCCAACGCTTCTTGGTCAGCTAACAAGTTTTCTAATTCAACAAGATAAGGTTGGCCAACCTTGTATTGCGGCAATAAAATTTCTATATTCTGGCCTTAATCTATGAATAATAATTCTTCTAATTCTAGCGTCTGACATGCCAGCAGCGGAGTCTAATGTAGAAATTTTGCGACAAAGATATTTTACCTTGGTAAAGTATTGGTTGATCGTCATGTCACGTTGTCTGATAGAGAGAAGCTTGTTCTCCAGAAGTTGCAGTCTCGTATCATTCTTCTTGGTGAACAATGTTGCGAAAGTATCCCACGCTTCATTCAATGTCTTAGTCGTCCTGATGTGCTCCAACATTTCATCTTCAACTGTGGTCCGAATCGCAAACATGACTTTGCCAGCTCTAATCTTCCATTTCTTCAGAGCGGATGCGTCTTCTGGTTGTGTGACCTCATTGCCACCAGCGATCTCCCACAAGTCTTGGCCTTGGAGATATGCCTCCATATGCATCGACCACGTGTTGTAATTCTGATTGTTAAGTTTCTTGATTCCACCGACCACTTGAAGGTCACCCATCGTGTCTTGGCTAAAATTCTATTTTTACCAAGAAAGCTTGATTTTGACAACAATCTCTGTAGTACTAAACCACACACGAACACTCTAAGAAACTCAACAAATGACTCTTTGGTATGAACCGACTTGGCTCTGATACCACTTGTTAGACAACACAACACGTGAAAAACTTAACTACTTTATTATTGTAAAAGTAATTACACCAAGACTTGAACACTATAACTTGACCACAATATACACCAAGTTCTTACTTGCTCTCACTTCTTGAGAACTTCTTACTCACTTGATTACAACTCAAATAGACCACCTCTATTTATAGGTGCTGATGGAAGAATCTAGTTAGGATACTTAATTACTACTCTATTATAATATTCCTCACTACCTTTTTCTAGAATTTTCTTTTTATTTCTAGAGTTATTCTTTCTAAACTCCACTCTAGAACTACTTGAACATTCTAAATTGATTATCCATTGTCTTGGATATTAAGTTGATGACTTTTAACATAAAAACCTGAAGAAACTGCAAAGACGAGAAGAATAGCGACGGCTAAACATGAACATGAAAGCCCACCACCTGCTGACGAATCTCTTTCTGCACCACCTTGTATCGTAGAACTGGATCCAGGGGTGAAGATAACCTCCGTTGCTGCAGGGGGGCGCCACACATTAGCATTGTCAGGTAATTTCACTCCTCCATGCATGTTGTAGTCTGTTACCGTCATTTTGGAAGTGGAGTCGGTTGCTTTGTAGTTACGCCATGTAGTTTTGTAGGTCATATGAAGTACGGAGATATGGAAGTAACTTTAATGTAAAGCAAGACACGTGATGCATCCTATTTTTGCCGGATTTAGATGTGGAACAGGTATGCGGTTGGGGCTATGGAGGTGAAGGACAGCTTGGTTTAGGCTCAAGGATTAAAATAGTGTCTTCTCCTCATCTTATACCATGTCTGGATACTTCTTCACATGGACCGGACTGGAGTCTTGGGAGTCCTCAAGAAAGCATTACTACAGGGAGTCAGACACGTAAAGCTTTGGGGAGCTACATAAAGAGATTTGCTTGTGGTGGCCGGCATAGTGCAGTAATCACAGGTTAGCATGTAGTTAAGTTGAGTACTTCTGTTGACCGCATAGGATCTAATATCTCTTAAGGGTACGTTTCTTACAAATTTAAGTTGCACAATGTGAGAAGGAAAGAAGAATGTTTTTGGAAATCTGTTCAAAGTTTTTAAGTTTGAATGACTTTGAGTTACTCCATTTACATCTATGTCATTTATCTATCTGCTCAATTGGTTCTTTGTTTCAATTGTCAGATGCTGGGGTGCTGCTTACATTTGGCTGGGGACTGTATGGGCAGGTAAATGTTTCATGTCATCACACTTCAAATGCAATGTGTGTCTTGTCCTGTTACCCTCAAAGAATTATTCACATGTTATATTCTCTACAATTTCAGAAATAGAAAGAAATTACACTTGAGCGAGCTGCATCTTGCTTATAGTGTTGTGGATATATGTTTTGTTGCTAGAATTGAATGTCTAGCACTTGATAGAATTTTTTTTCAAACTTTTTGAAAGAAATAATCCCCTTGATTATTTTCATTAATTGAAAGGCTATTTATACAAGTTACATATTTTCATAATAGGAAAATCCTTTTCCTATTCTACTTCTAAATCCTTATTCTACCATAATTCTAACTATACAATTATGGTAGGTGTATAACTCTAATTAAGGTATCCTATTCATAATATACTACAAATATACAATTTGGACTTTTTGGCCGAGATGGGCTCTTTGGATTACCTCGTTTAACACACCCCCGCATGATCATAGCGGGCGGTTTCGAACGCCGAGACTGTCCCTAAAATCTTCAAAGAGAACCGCTGGTAGACCCTTTGTAAAGATGTCTGCAATTTGATAACGAGACGGGACATGACATACACGAACTTGACCCTTTGCAACCTTTTCACGGACAAAGTGAATGTCCATTTCGATATGCTTGGTGCGTTGGTTTGAATCGGATTACACGACGGTGTAGATTGCACTAATGTTATCGCAATATACCAAGGTTGCCTTCTGAATTGGACAATGAAGCTCCAAAAGCAAATTACGTATCCAACATGATTCGGAGACCACATTCGCTACCCCTCGATATTCTGCCTCGGCACTTGAGCGGGATAGAGTTGCTTGACGTTTGGCGACCAGAGACCAAGTTGTTGCCAAGGAACATACGATGAGCGAAGTCGACCGTCCGGTGTCGGGACAACCACCCCAATCAGCATCCGTGTAAGAGACAAGTGTGGATGTAGATGAAGGATACAAGTGCAACCCATAGTCTAGTGTCCCCTGAATATACCGAATGATGCGTTTGATTGCATTCATGTGCTCAACTCTAGGATCATGCATGAATAAACACACCTGTTGAACCGCATACGTAATATCTGGTCTGGTAAATGTAAGATACTGGAGGGCTCCTGCAAGACTGCGATACCGGGTCGGGTCCTCGTATGGTGCACCTGCTGCGGCACTCAGCTTTGGGTTTGCATCAACCGGTGTGGAAGTGGACTTACATGATGACATCCCAGCCCTCTCTATGATCTCAGCAGCATACTTCCGTTGAGACAGAAACAAGCCACCTGAATGACGTTTGACGGCAATCCCCAAAAAATAACTCAACGGCCCTAAGTCCTTCATAGCAAATTCGAAGCGAGCATGGCCATGATAGACCGACGCAAAGCATCGGAGGAGGCAATTAAGATGATATCATCCACATATAACAGAATATAGGCCAATGACGAACCACGGCGGTAGATGAACAAAGAATTGTCGACTGCTTTGTGTGTGAACCCAATAGTCGAAACAAAATCAGCAAATCGTGTATACCAGGCACGTGGGGATTGCTTAAGCCCATATAATGACTTCTTCAACAAAGCAGAGACATGATGAGGGCGGTTGGGATCCCTGAAACCCAACGGCTGATGCATATAGACTGTTTCCTTGAGGTCACCATGTAGAAAGGCATTCTTGACATCCAACTGATGGATTGGCCAAGTCTTTGAAAGAGCCAAGCTAAGCACAGTGCGTATGGTAGCCGGTTTGACCACCGGACTAAACGTCTCACCACAATCAATTCCAACCTGCTGAGTCTTACCATCACCAACAAGTCGCGCCTTATGTCGAGCAAAGGACCCATCCGAATTCTCCTTATGAGCAAAAATCCACATAGACCTGATAATATTAGTACCATATGGACGGGGCACCAACTCCCACGTCTTATTATCAATAAGAGCATTATATTCATCAGTCATAGCAATTTTCCAATTAGGGTCATTTAATGCGGACACAGGATTGCGGGGCAAGGGGGATTTAGAGACATTAGAATGTAAATTAAAATGTCTTTTAGGTGTAAAAATGCCCCGCTGACTACGAGTGACCGGTCTATGACTCGAGGAAGAATTAATGGAATTTTGGGAATTTTCTCGGGCTCGGGACGGATTGGCCGGCGGGCGGTGGGCCGCGGCCCAAATCGGTAGATCTTGGGCTCGGTTTGGCCGGGACCGGTTCCGAATTGGGCCGGACCGGCCCAATAGCCGGAACTGTTCCAGTGGCTGGAACGACAGGGGCGACTTGATGCTTGTGGGACCGGCGGGCGGTGGGCCCGCCGGAGGATTTTGGGCACGGGAGTTGTCCGAAAAATTTCGAATAATATACGGGGATATTTGGTCATCCAAAAAATTATACGACTTAGGCTCGGGAGTATGAACTTTTGTAAAAGGGAATTGGGTTTCATCAAAAATGACATGACGATTTATAATGATTTTCTTGGAGGATAAATCAAAACACTTATACCCACGATGATTCGACGGATAACCCATAAATACACATGGAGTAGACCGAGCCTGAAGTTTGTTAATTGTGGTGGATGGGAATAATGGATAACACAAGCACCCAAAAATCCGAAGATGAGAATAAGACGGGTTTTTATTATATAAGATTTTGAGAGGGGAAGAATATGTCAGACCTTTAGACGGAATTATGTTAAGAAGGTAAGTGGCCATTTGTAGAGCATGATGCCAAAAATACGGAGGTATGGAGGCATGAATTAGGAGAGTTCGGACAATGTTATTGATGGAACGAATTTTGCGTTCGGCTTTCCCATTTTGTGAAGATGTATGAGGACATGAAAACCGAAAATTTATCCCATGAGTAGCACAAAATTCTCGAAACTCCCTATTGTCATACTCCTTCCCATTATCACATTGAATATTTTTTATTTCTCTTTCGAATTGAGTACGAATGAGCGCTCTAAATTTTATGAAGACGGAAAACACTTGTGATTTATTCGCAATTGGAAACGTCCACAAAAATCTAGAATAATCATCTAAGAAGAGAACATAATATCGATGACCCATTGAACTAAGAACAGGAGATGTCCATAAGTCGCTATGAATAATGTCAAATGGCATAGAAGTATGAGAATTGGAGTCTACAAATGGTAACTTAACAATTTTTCCTAATGAACAAGATCGACAAATTGGAGTACGACTCGTACCCTTACAAGAAATAAAGCTATTTTTATCTAAAAGCGATAAAATAGAAGATCCCGGATGACCCAAACGAGCATGCCACATGGAAGGAGAGATGGTGCAAAAGGCGATGGCAATTTGGACTCGATGGTGAAACTGGGCATGATAGGATACAGATCTCCCCTACTATCACACCTCATGAGATGACTCCCCGTCTTGAAATCCTTCACAGAGAAACCGAAAGGATCAAATTCAACAGAAACAGAATTGTCATTTGTGAATTTTCGGACGGACACTAAATTTTTAATCAATTTAGGAGCATGTAAAGTATCTTTCAAGAGGAGAGGTGGATTGGGAGGAGATAACGTTTTCGACCATACCCTAGAATTGGAATAGAAGCGCCATTACCAACAATTATTCCCCGAGGGGTGCTCAAATTGTAATAAGATGAGAGAGTACCTGATTCGGAAGTCATGTGAGTAGTGGCCCCGGTGTCCATGTACCAATTTTGGTCCGGTTGAGTTAATCCCAACGTGTGCATTGCGGCCTCGATATCGGTCCGAGTAGGGCCTCGCGCATGATAGGCTTGCGGAGGTCGGGGCCCAAGAACTCTGGCCGTGCCGGACCCGGCCCGTAATCGCTACTACTCGCTGTTGTTGGGCCACCCGCCTGGCGATGGGCCGCCACCGCCGGGCATTGGGCCGGATTGTTGGCCGGCCCCACCGGCCGCCGGAATTTCTTGCGCCCTATTTGGTATGGGCTGTTGGCCCACGGTCCACCGCCATCGTTGCTCCATCGCCATGGGCCCCACCGCCGGGCCCATGGGGGTGGTGGGCCCTTGTTCATCGGATGGGACTCACCGATGTTTTGCCGACTACCGGAACCTCCACCATTACTACCGCGTTTGCCCCCGCGGTTTTTATTATTCTTGCGATTATTCTTGCCTCCACCATTATTATGGTTTTGGCCCGAATTATTAACAAAAAGCGACGGATTCGGAGAGGATGCCATCATGACAACCGAACTCGCTCTAGCCGCCTTTTTAGCCAAACCGGCTTCTTCCAACGTAAGCATGGAGCGGGCTTGATGGAAGTCGGGAAGAGGGTTGCTTTGGCGAAGGAGAGTGCCAACACCATTATAGGCCTCGAAAGACCGGCAACCAACCGTAGAACTAGACGATTATTTGTTACCGGTGCGCCAACGTTACGGAGTTGATCCGCCAATTCCTTTAGTTTCTTGCAATATGCGAAACGTTCGGAAATACGTCCATTCGAACGAGAGAGAATTCTGCTCGAGTGTGACGATACGGGAATCTTTGGTTGTCTTGGAATATGTCACGCAATCTATTCCATGCAGCCATAGCCGTGGTATCGGGCTCCATAATCGTCGTAGAAGGTCCACCGAAATAGTGGCGTATATCCACCGAAGAACGGTAGCATCAAGTGTAATCCACACCTCGGGATCCTCCGCGGGACGGGGTCTAGCGGGAGGAATTATGTGATGAAGAACTTGATAAGAGATAGCGTGAATTTTAAACAACTCCGCCCACGTTGCATATTGAACGTTTTCCATCTCAAGAACAATAGGGACACCGAGCTTGATATTGGAAGCGTGAGGGCAGGGTGAAAATTGTTCTTAGACATATTTGAAAGAACAAAGAAGGAGGATAAATTTAAGAGAGGTTTTTGAGAGCGGAAGACGAGATATTTGGAGAGAAAAAACCCGAGGGAGGGGGGGGGGGTTCTCGGCCAAAGAGGCAAAAGTTTGAGAGAAGAAAACTTTTGGTTTAGACCTAGTCTCTGATACCATGAAAGAAATAATCCCCTTGATTATTTTCATTAATTGAAAGGCTATTTATACAAGTTACATATTTTCATAATAGGAAAATCCTTTTCCTATTCTACTTCTAAATCCTTATTCTACCATAATTCTAACTATACAATTATGGTAGGTGTATAACTCTAATTAAGGTATCCTATTCATAATATACTACAAATATACAATTTGGACTTTTTGGCCGAGATGGGCCTGCTGGATTACCTCTGTTTAACACTTTTAGACAATTGTAATCTTGTATAAAAATTGATGTAAAACAACAGCGAATTTGCACCTGCATCAACTTTTCCATGCCTGGTTCATGGTTCACTGTTTTTCTTTATGTCAGTCCTCTAGTCTCATTCTTTGTATTCACTGTGGATTAGGTGATACAAATGACGTGCTGAGGCCTACTTGTGTGTCTTCTCTATTGAACACTAGAATAGAAGCCGTGGCAGGTGGACTATGGCATTCTGTCTGCGCATGTGATCATGGCCGTGTCTATACTTTTGGGGGAAATCAGTATGGCCAACTGGGTCTAGGCACAGGCACTGACCACGCAGAGGTGCGTCCAAGATTTATTACTTGTTTTGTGTCTTTCCAGAACTTTTGTTTGTGGACTCAACAATTTTAATGTCCAATAATAATATCTAGTTAAGGCTGAATTATGGTTTCATCTAAGAGTTTGGCTATAGTTGTACCACGAGATGTGCCAACAAGTGGGATTTGTTGAAATCGCATCCAAGAGGATTCCCACCAGGTGTTGTGGCTTTTAAATGTACCTAGACACTTGAGGGATAAGAGATCATTGTCAATTTCTGTCAGCCAATTAGTTAGACCATATAAATTCCCTACATATTTGCAGTTTTGCGGCTGCATTATTGTAAACCTTTTTTGTTTGAGGGATCTAGAAACTCAACAGGAGATTTCTGTTACAGACATCACCTAGACTTGTGGATGCCTCAATACTGGAAAACAAGAATGTCAAGGTAGTCTCTTGTGGAGCTCGTCATAGCGCCATAATGACAGGTAAGTGTCGAGACCATCAAGAAGATGAAGTGCATTTCAGTCTCTGATCCACTGGAGAACCTGAGTTTTTTTTTATTTGAAGACAACTTGAATTCACTTAGTTCAATTTCAGACCTAGCTAGCTTTTCCATTTGCGGTGATCTGAAGAGGAGATGTTATTCAGTCGAAGCAATTGCTTGTCCAACTGTGACTAGCTAGTCTTTGTAATTGAAAATTCTTTGAAATTTTATGAGTCGCAAATATGCTCTTGACAGTGAGTTTGAATATACTTCTCCTACCCATGTGGTACATCATATTACCTGTTGATCACTATAAACTGTGTGTTAAATCGATCAGCTTCCGGTAAGAGTTGGACAATGGGGAGCCATTATATGTCAATATGTTTGCTATATGTTAGTAATCTAAAGATACCTTTTTCTTTGACTTTTAGAGGACAGCAAAGTGTATAGCTGGGGATGGAACAAGTATGGTCAGGTATGGAAGAGATTATTACTCTTCCACAAATATTACATTCGTGTTTTGTCTAACCTTTTGCCTTTCTGTTCCAGCTTGGCCTAGGTGATACAGTTGACCATAACGATCCTTGTGAAGTACCCATCGATGATTGTACGCCGAAGAATGTAGCGTGTGGGTGGTGGCACACTATTACTTGCTGAAATCCGTCCATGATCTCCCCACTATTTGGAGAGAACTTCTATAGTTAAGTAACCCACTGACAGTCATCTGCACAAGATCAGGGTGTACCATGCACCTGGATTGATTTCTCAGGTCTCAGGTTTACTTTCAGGATTTTGGAGATCTTGTTAGAGCTGTAGTATTTGTTGGACCAATGTACAGTATGTTGATTGTAACAGATATTTAACTCACTTATTCTCTTCCAGTTTGAATCTGTTTACGCGGTATGCCATATGTCATTTGATTCAATTATTCATGTTCGCGATCATATGAAGAACGCGAGTATGAGAAGGTCTTTTTCCTCTTTAGTATGGACTGTTGGTACATGACTTCCGGTGTTTGCAAGTTGCTTGTTTAGACAATTATGACTTCCGGACAAGTTCCTCTTCTATGGATTATCTTAGGCTGTTAAAGAAAAATGTGGCAAGCTGAAAAAACATATAAAGCTTCAGCGAGGCCATGGGAGATGTGAAGGCTGGGTCAGAGAGAAGCATTTCTTTTTTAGCTGCGACATGTATTAAAAGAATGGATTGAGTAGAAGTACAAGAAAACTTGTTTGAACATACTAGTATTTGATGAGGCGTAATTTTAATTAAAGAAAATTTAACCCATATGACGAAATGGGATCCCCAAGTACAGTATTGTTTTTATAGAGATTTTCATGTAATTACGTAATATGACAATGGTTTTTAAAATATAGCAAATTAACAGAATATGTATTTCTTGATTTTAGGCTTCAATTTTGGTAAATTTAATCACTCCTAGTCGGCAAAAGTTCATCAACTCTACTCCGGCAAACAACTCCGGAATGAAAGTGAGGATCTGAAACTTCGGCAGACAAATCAGAAAGTTCAATGAACATATTTGGAACTCCAGCGGACAGATCCGCAATGAAAGTGAGAAAAATTTGAAAAGAAAAGTTGGAGCACCGTGAAACGGACAACTCCGATGAAGAAGAGCAGATCATGCTCAGATAAAATTGTGGATAGATTTTAGTCTGGCGAAACTCTCATCTTCTTTTCTTACACGTGACGTACAAGTGATACATGTTGTGTATGTTAATATATATTGTTGTATGTCATGTGTATATATTGATATACATATCACATACAGTGATATACAAGTGCACATGGAGAGAAGAAGTTATGTTAGTCATGGGAGGAACGCTGGCGAAGAAGAAAACTTCGGTGAAGAAAAAACTAACAAGTAAACCTAGTCATCTGACTTTCCAACAAAATTCTGGCAAAATTTTGACGGAGAAGTGGTGAACGGGGAGGAGCAGTGGTAGACGGTGGCAGAGCAGCAGCGACTGGCAACAAAACAACAGCAGATGGTGGCGGAGCAGCGGGCGGCAAAATAACTGCGCCTAAGATTTGTTGCAAGAGAAAATAGGAAGAAAGAGAAGACGAGAAAAAGAAAGATCTCCCAAAGTTCTAATTTTGTGAGATTGTTGGAGGTTGTATATGTTTTCAGGAGGAACTATTGTTATATTTTGAAAATGAAATAGTGTTATTGTTTTGACAAATATAATTTTATGTTAGTATATATATATATATATATATATATATATATATATATATATATATATATATATATATATATATATATATATATATATATATAAAAGTCCCTTAATTAGAAGTATAATGTGCTACTCCCTTCTTTCCATTTTACTTGACTCTTATGGTAAAAATAGATTTTCTTTTTTAGATGTTCATTTTAGGAAATCAATATAGATTTATTATTGTCTTTTAAAATTATTTTTGTCATTAAATAACTATATAAAGTAATAGTAATTGAACTTAAATTTTTAAAGCATAATTAATAAGAACCAAATTCCAAATACAAGGAACCAAGTAAAATGGAACGAATGAACTAATTTGTTTGGTATTGTTTGATGAGAGACGGAGTCAAGGAAGACCGTTTTCAACACATAAGATGAATATACATAAAATATCGTTATGTACTGCGATTTACAATGTTAAATTAATGCTAAAATAATATGGTACTATTCTTCTGTTTTAATTTATGTGGCTTGATTTAAAGTATGAGTTAAAAATTAATGTTTAGTGTGAATTAGAACATAGAATCTTTAATTTTTTAAAAATAAAATTTATATATTTAGAAACTACATAAAAATACTTTAAGTTACAATAGTTAAAGAAAAATATTTAAAAAAACTATGATAAAAAAATATCTTTTGACTATCCAAAGTAGTAACTAAGACAAACAAACTGAAATGGAAGGAATAGAAATTAGGCCGAATACATATGGTAGTCTCTTAAACTTGTGAGTAAATTTCATTTACACACTCCAACTAGGGTTTGTTTTAATTGAGCACGTGATAAACTGTTCCTATTAAACAATTTACCTCAAAATTTTGAAAAAATAACTAGATATGTTCTCTTATGTAGATAAGTTAATCACTTGAAATATGTCATTTGATTCAATTATTCATGTTAGCCTAAGCAAGTCGTAAAACCTTAGGATTGTACCAACTGATGCTAATGTATATAATTAAGGATATGACATATTTTATATGATTAACTTATCAACATAATGAGCGGTTGAGAATACGTGCAAATATTTTTCCAAATATGAGTCAAAATATCTAATAGAAACATTTTATCGTATGTTGAATTGGAACATATCATAATTTGATTTCTAAATAAAATTTACTGACAATTTAAGTGGCTGGCGATATATTCAGCCTAGAAATTAATTAGTTATTAAATGAAACGCGATAGCTTTTTGGATGAACAAAAAATATAGGGAGTGCTGCAAAAATCGGAATGGAGAGAGTAGGATAATAAGCTTGTCAGTGGATTCTAAGCTCTCATAAATTCACATTGTTACATACTAATATCACACGTTCAGGGTAGACTACAACATATGCGATTTGGTAAATACAAATAATAGAAAATAAATCCAGGTTCATTACAGAGCTCTCCAATCGTCAAATCTCTTCACAATTCAATATATTGTGCCTGAAACAGAACTTGGCACCTGCTGTAGGAGCTGCATCAGCGGCCAGAATATATCCAATCTATGGAAGCTTCCTGAAGCCTGTAAGCAAGTACGGAAAATATTTCAATACACGTATACTGCCATCTCCCCCATCTTGCTAATTAAGTTTTGAAAATTAACAGTTTACTATATCCCTAAAGTCAATTTTATACGAGGAACTATTGAACTCGTCTTATCTATTCTGAGAAAAGGAGCTTGTGAAATGTAACCTATGAAGAGACTACCTCAACAATGAAGTGAGCCCGCGTGCTCTCTGAACGCCTTTCCATCACACCCTTCAAAATTGTCAGCTCCAAACGGTGAATAACATCAGAAATTTCTAAGAAACGTCCATGGTCGTCACACATCATCTGTTTGAAATTTATGTCAGCTAAAAATTTCATAATGCAGACGTCTGGAATACCAATATCTCATATTCTCGTTATGGTGCTAAAGCAGGGAATTCTTTTTAAAAACCAAAAATTAGAAAGAAACTAGAACTAGTGAAGCCATATGATATACCTCTATAAGCATGTGTCCAGGGTACTCCAAATCTTTCACAATTATAGGGCATATCTGGTCCGCACTTCCCAGTTCTAGAGCCCAACAGGTGCCTTGTTGATTATTAGTTTTTACTTCAGGTGACTGGAGGTTCTTGTCAGGGACTACCTGCAGTACATTTATGGATCAACGAAATTAAGACGTGAGGGATTATTGGACCCGCAGAAAAGGAGTGTGTAGTATAGCATTCATGGTCTTTTTTGTTGTTTTTCTTAATGGACATGAAGATATGTGGAGTGTCTCTTAAGTGTTTTAAAATTGGAATGTAAGTGTTTTATCTGAGGAAGACCACACTACATCCTTTCTTGTAGTTGCTTTCTAGTTGTATACTCGTAATAATAGAATCAAAAAGTGGGTACTGTTTCACCAGAACTCTTTTTTAGTAAAACTTTAAACAAGAAACTTAGCAGCCAAAAAAGTACATAATAAATGATATACGAACCACTGAATATTTACCTCTGTCTGAGCCTGGTATCTTAGTTTATCAGCCTGATCAGTAACACTTCGCAGAAACAGCATGTGCTTTATGGTTTTATCTAGTAAACCATCAATGCTACACTGCAGGGGGTAAACAAAAAGTTATTTTAAGCCTAGGTACAAGGAAAGTATCCTAAATAGAACAAAGGTGAAGTTAGCACTTACTTTAGCACCACTAGGGACAAGTTGACGCAACTCTTTAAGCCGGTCCTGAATTAACTGTCTATCCCGTGGTCTGGCCTTGTGACTATCACCAGACCGTCTCCTTTTCTTGTTGGTATTAGATATCTTTGACTCCTTATGACAATTTAGAGAGCTAAAGACTTTTGTCTGATGCTTCCCCTCATTAAATGAACTGACTACACAATCAAATGAAGAAGCAGAATGCAAACAGTTAGTCGTAGCATATTTGTCTGCCCCAGCAGAAGCCGATGTAAGAGTGCTCCGTGTAACTGTGTCGTCTCCAACCGAAGCACTTTCTGTAGATTGATTTTGCCTTTTGCAGAAAGGGACAGGTTTTCCTGATGGGACATTTAAGGACTCCAGACCAGCCATTTTGTGGAGTGAATAATCATCAGAAAAACAGCGAACACTGGCAACAACGGCTTCCGGAAGATTCTCTGCATTATCTTCTTTCAGACGCCATCCATTAGATTCCCCAAATGATGGATCAACATTAAACATACAATCTTCAGTATAGATGGATTTGCTAGCAGTATTTGCGCTAAAGCCGATGTTGCCACTATAGTAAGAAAAGGCATCTACATCTTTTGCATGGCAAGAAGATCTACCGAAGCTGTTTTCTGTTATCCCTGATCTATTATCATCAGAATATTCATGAGCGAGTTGCTTCACTAGATTAATCATGTCTGCGTGTTGCATCCCAATTTCGCTTTCATTTGCATTTTCAAGGATAGCTGGCATGTGTTCGACAAACTTGCCGATTTTGCTTTCATTTTCATTCTCAAGGACATTTTGCATGTGTTGTCCAGATAATTGAAAGGGATGTTGAACCTCAATTAATGAAGTCAATGCAGCTGATAATTTGTGATCCTTCAGAATTGGTATATCAGCAGCTACATCATCTTCATTCACCTTATTTGTGGTAGTTGCAGATGGTATATTCAAACTCTCCAAGAGACTAGACTGTAGAAGAAACTCACAGCTTTCTCCACCAGGTAAGAAGTTCTCCACAAATTTGACATGGGCATCAAATTCTTCAGCTAGATTGGTAACCATCTCCACGTTTTCAGCTACCTGATTTTGTGAAAGAAATACAGTATCGTGTGAAAGACTGTATGAAGATACTGCTGCATGTAAGCACATACACGATGCAAGGGATAGAAAAGTAAATGCGGCATCCTATAGTTCTATGCATCGCAAAGCTTAGAAATCACGAATGAAATTTTAAAGGTACATGCTACTTAAGTTTCCATTAGATGAGCATCAGATACAACTTTGCAAATCACATTGGCTAAAACAGATCCAATGAAGTTCGGCAATATTTGAAATATTATGATATAAAAAATATGACATACCGTTTCCATTGATCCTAGTTGCAGAACACCGTAAGGAATACAAGGTACCAGCAATATAGTCTGGAAAAGAAAGATATTTTATATGGTTAATTTAAGGAATACTCTAAACACAAAAGATGAATAAAAACCGCCTCAAATTTAAGCATGCTACACCAAATTCACCTTAATGCCAGTGACAAACTGAAGCATCCACTCATCTGGACACTGCAAGAAATTTCAATCAATCAATCCATCAATAATGCTTCAATCCAAGAAATAGAATTTGAGAGATTAGTTATCCGTATTTCTAAAAATCACTTTGTTCTACATCAAAGGAGAGGTCCAATTTAGTTATCCAACTATCATTAAAGAAGAAAAGTTAGGTCTGCAAAGTGATCACGTTACTATAAAAAGAAATGGACAACTTTGTCCGGCTAATGGGGGGTAGAATAACCGCATTCATAAAGCCACATCAATTTTGGTCTAGTTAACAGTGTTTATAACATGAGCTCATCTCAATAGAAAAAAGGACCAAAAAGTTAACCAATAAACTACATTTTCCAGAAGCGAAGATGTCAAATATGTACCTCAGCTACAGAACCAAAGCTGAGCTCTGCAGGTTCCAGACTGTCGGAAGAAATCCAGCGTGGAATTCCCAAAGATGCCACTTCAGCGACCACCCTGTTTCAATTTCAACAAGAGACATATAAGTGAAACATTAAAGTTGACTCTTCGTCTCATACAAGCAAAGGAGCTGGACTACAAAAATAGCTCTCAGCTTATCAGGATCATGGTTTAGTATAAAGATGATAACCATGCAATGGGGATCCAAACTTGACCATACATCTAGGAGTAAGCCAGGCAAATTAAGCAAGTGGTTTGTTAAACAGCTATCAAGAATAAAGAGAAAAAATTGATTTATAGTTGCAGAAATTCACAGGTAAGTACGGATTTCACTCATCCACTGTGGTGGCATATCGGATCTGAAATGTATGCGAAGATTTTTTTTCGTAGTTATTACCACTCTGAGCTTTCTATAAATTGGGCTTCAAGCGCCAGAAAACTCTTTTATCATCTATAAGAGAAATAGTAAACACATTTACTTTTGACAGAGATCACGGCTGGACCCCTCTTTCTCGTCTTCCTTCAACAAGCATGGAGCTGCTTCTATAATTTTAGATGGTGCAAACTCGATAAATCACAAAGGTTTTTAATCACAAACTTTAGCAGCTTCCGAGAAGAAGCTAAGTTAGTCACTTTTTTCCTTTTTTGTCCATTTTAACAAGGAACTAGTTTTCCTGTGTTTATCCACTTGATAATGTATTCAACAGTTTTTTAATCAGACATTCAACAATTTGTCCCTTTGGAACATACTCACTCGTCATTACCAAGAAAAGCAAAGTTCGTTATATTTTTCAATCAAGAGAATTGGTAGAGATATTTTCAATATAAGAACAATTAGTGTTTTTACTCTTGCCAATCTAAGAACAATTTTTTTGAGAAGGTAACATTCAATCTAAGAACAATTAGCCGATATAGATCTACGGATATTTAATATTATAGAAATTTGTTGGTAGAATGGGAAGAAGTGTGGGAAGAACAGCACACCTGGAATGAATGGGAAGAGTGAGAAATTTTCAAGAAGCAGCGATTTTTTGGTTAAGACGCGTAGAATTGGCTAAGCATTTCATTCGGAAAAAAAACAAAAGGTGAATCTAAAGAGACCACAGTTGCATGATGATGGAAATGGTCAATGCAACTTTATGCGATTATCAATTATGATCTTCCAGAGCAGTAGATCTTTGGAGAAACGTTATAGTCTTAGAGTGACACTAGGAAGAGCTAGAGGACAACATATATGGCCTGAACATTCAATTAAACTGCTAGCCAGCTAAAGTCAATTTTTATGAAGCTAATTTTTTTTAAAAGCCTAATTATGCAACTATTTCAGTAACAAATTAGAGAAATAACAGAAGCCAGAAAGAGAGAAATCAATGATCTACCCTTTTCCTGCAATGTGATAAGTACTTGACATCTCAGCCATGGATAAGCCAATTGGATGTTCACCCAAATATCCACTATGTAATCTTGATCCACAGTTTGGGGATAACTCATTCAAGTTTTTTCTGTAATAATTCCCAATTAGACTTCTGTAAGGTTCTCTAGCACACAGAATGTCCAGATATCCATCTTCCCATGTCAAAACCCTGCCAAAATAGTCGAGCCAATATAAGTGAGCAACAAGTCTCAACCATTCAGCGCATGTACAGATAATACAATCATATACACCTTTTTGATGGCATCCATCTTTCTGTATTTGCAAAGACTTTCTTTCATTCATTCTATTTCTTTTGCAGCCAACGAAGAAAATGGGTTACTCTATGTAAAAGAAATAGAATGAAAGAAAGTCTTTGCAAATACAGAAAGATGGATGTCATCAAAAAGGTGTATATGATTGTATTTTCTCCTGTAGGAACTTCATACGGATCCAAATCAAGTAGGCTGGCTTGCGGAAACATACGCTTGCCAACCACAAAATAATTCAGATTCCTTGAAACTATACTTCATTTTTCCGTCCTTGTTTTACTAGATAGGATACTGAGCTCTCGCACTGGAATGGGCTAAGAAACAACTTACGTAGGGAACTGCTGCTGAAGCTTCCAGAACACTGCGTAGTTCCATGGAGACTTGAAGCAGAGACTTTCCAGGAAATGCCTCAAGGAAGCAGCCCTCATTCTTCTTTATTCTAAATAAATCAAATGCTCCAAAATTCAGATAATAGCAACCCAGTCTATCACCAACTAGCTGGCTAACTTCCTCGATATGATCCACGTCCAGCCTGAACTATAAACAAACCAGCTCTGCGTTTCATTGGGGGCTCTTTTGAAGTCAAAAGCAACATGTCCATTCTTTTGATGATCTCTCCAACTATCCGAAAGCAAATTGATGTGAAGGGCATATAAAAATGGATTTAGTGCAGGAAATTACGAAGAAAGCAAGGCTGAGAACGCGTCCATCTCTTCAACACCAACAGAGAAGCAAATAATGCAGTAAATGCTGATCAAAGGACAAGAAAAGCAGAGAAGAAGCCTCAATCCTATCCAGAACGACTTGGTGCTTCCACTAAATAATCGAGAGAGAAGCAAAACTCACAGCCAGATCCACGGGATAAACTGTAAGGAGAAAATTCACACAATGATGAAATACTCCAGATAATTGCGAGGAAAGTAAAAATACATGAAGTCAAAATATTAACTATACAATAATAACAAAGCATCCAGAAGATATACAAAACTTAAGGAGCTAATAAATCCAAAACAGATCTACATCATTTACATTACAATCTTTACACCAAAGAAAAGAGATTCAGAATTTTCTATAACAACAGACACTAAGGAAGTAGACACAATTTACCACTAAAAATACAACAACAACATACTCAGTGTAATCCCACAAGTGGAGTCTGGGGAGGGTAGGATGTAGGCAAACCTTACCTCCACCTTTCGCGGATAGAGAGGTTGTTCCGATAGACCCTCGGCTCAAAGAATTTACCACTAAAAATCAAAGAATAGTTTTTACTCAATTTAGTTGAAGATGTTTTTTCTAAAAAAAAATCAAATATTATAGTAATTGTGATATTGCAGTTTGAATTGTGGTTTCACGGTGCTAATCTATCACTTAGGAGACAAAAAAGAAGATATGAATTTCTTGAAATTTCTGTCCTGCTGTCTGTGACCAAGTAAAAAACATTACATCATTTCTCAAGTTCTATATTTCTCTCATTTTGCACCAAATCATTGCAACTTAATATAGATATACATTCTTTTCTAAAATCTAATTCAGACTAACTTGTAAATTTAAGCTGTTAAAGAGATCAACAGCTGACTCTTAATTATTAGGCACAATTTAAGGAAAAATTGAATAATTGAACACAATTCGGTATCTGTAAATACTAAATACTTCACTTGAATTTCATGTGAAATATTGAAATAATACTTTTCAGGTGTATCTCAAGTGAAATACTGGTTTCTACTCATAAATTTTCAACGTTTAGGAACTTCTTTTCTTCAACTGAACTCCAGGTCCAAACACAACCCTTTTTTTTTCAATCTAAACTTCAAATATTGTTCTTTTTCCAACTTCAACTCAAAATACTGTGCAAATGCCTACTTCGATTCAATCAAAACAATATGCACACTTATCTTAATTGATGTGTCACACCTTCCTTTGTAGTCTGTCCAAAAAAAAATATTATCTTTTATATTTAGAAATAATTTAAATTTCACTTAGCTTGTACAAATATGTAAGATTTGTTTTGAACCATAAATTTTAAAAGTATAGTGCACAGTCAAATAGTACCACATATATTTGAAACAGAGGAAGGAGTATTATACAATTGTAACAGACGAATGAAAACTTACAAACAACAACAACATACCTAGTGAAAGAATGAAAACTTACTTATACTAACATAATCGATACAACAATTTAAAATAAAAGAAGAGTCAGTAATTACAAAATTGAGAGGAAACTAAGGTAGGTGAAAACTGAAAACTCACTAATTAAGATCTTTGATGAACAGGGAAGAGGTTCAAAGGAAAGAACTTTTGTAAACTTCGAATTGTTTAGCGTCCATAGTTACTGTAACGAGAATTGAATTCCTTCTTTCACAACGCAATAATAAGAAAGTAAATCAATGAAATGAGTGATGCGAAGATGAAGACAAAGGCTTTGCGGAAAGCGTGAAGCTGACTTTCGAGAATTCAGACCATTGTGTGTATAAATAAAGCTCTAACAATCCCCACCCCCACCCCAACCCCCCAACCCCAACCCCACCCCAAGGAAGAGTGTTTGGTTTCCACACACGGTAAAAAAATATTCTACATGAATAACTAACTATTAATGCATAATTATATAGCAAAAGAAAAAGTCCCAAATTATACACAAAAAGTCAAAAACTAGATATGGCATTTTAATTATTACGACGACCTATTATTTTAATTCTAATTTAAAGTGAAATTAACACCATTCAAAAAATTAATATGATAAAAAAATTAATTATAATTAAAAACTGAGCAAGTAGAGTCAAAATAATAGGTAAAAAATATTTTTTTAAATTAACTAAAAACTAATTTTTGCCACCCTCCATCCCCGCACCTTTCTTATTCTTCAACTCACCCCATCCTCAACCCCCCCCCCCCTTTTTTCTTCTTCTTCCACTCCTTCTTCACCTCACCCCATCTTCCCGCCCCCTCCCCCTCCCCCTCCCCCATCCCTTCTCTTCTCCTCTCACTTCTTGCAGCTCAAAACCCAAATAGAAATCAGAGCTAAAACGGATTTGAATTTTAATTTTAATTTCGACTTGGGTTTTAATTAATTGAAGGAAATCTAGTGATGGTGATGGTGGTTGTTCAAGAAGAGCAGCCCTCATATTTTTTACAGGAATTTGAACCTCTTTAAGACTTAATTTTTTTTCCTTTAGATTGAGAGTATGTCAAAGATGATTGTTATGGAGTATGTGTAAATAAAGTGGGCACAAATTTAGGAAAAGGGTTTCAGATCTGCGCCCTTTTGCCGTTGCTCTGGCGTAGCAATGTCATTTGCATCACCACTATTCCGTTTCATCTTCTCCGGCGTGTTTGCGACGTTTTGGCGTTGCTATTATGCTTATTTCGTACCGATCCGGCTGAGCTTGTATTTTTCGGCAATTTCTGATTTTTTCAATGAATTGTTTCTGATGAAATTGCAGTGATAGCGTTACGCTGGCGGCTACATGTGGTTAATTAGGGAAAGAAATAAAAGTTTAATTGAAGAAAAAATAAATTATTATATAAATTTATTGTATTTCTGAAATTCGTGATGATGTGTTGCTGACATGGCACGCGCGTGTGAAACACTTCCTCACCTGAGATTGGTATTTTACATCATAGGGTGATATTAAATTCGCTTTTAAATGTGTAAGAGAATAATAAGTCTTTATAATAGTTAGAGTGTGATATCGACTTTTCGTGTATAGTTTGGGGTGATATCTATGTCTTTTTTCTAATTATATTAAGTAGCTATAGTTTATATAAATTACATCTTATAACTAAATATTGTATTTCAATTACACATGATAACTAATACCTCAAACTAGGGATGGCCAACGGACCGGGGCGGGCTTGGGGGGTGGGGGACCGGGGGTGAGGCGGAATTGGTACACGGCGGGACTAGCGAGATTCGCCGATGTCCCGTCCCGATTTCGGTCCTGTCGGAAAAGGGTAGCGGGCCGGGATCGGGTTGGGGGTGGGATTTTCATTTTTGTTTTTTTTTGCACTTAATTTTTAAATATATATATAAACAACTCAATAATTGAACAAGATAGTGTAATAAAAACATCTCAAGGTTGTTTTTGTGCCTCTTATATACTAGAAATATGATTTTTTTAATACAAATACAATTGTCAAAATTGCAACTTTGTGTTGTTCAAAAGTTGCAAATGACATAGTAAAATTGCAATTAAAGAAATTACATTTTGAAGAAAAAAACCTGTTCTAGTTTCTTTATAATTTAATGTGGTTCTTCGGTTGGAATTGGTATTTGTTGGTCAAATTGCTCCACGTTGCTTTCACCACTTTCGAATAAGATGTCGTTGTAGTTTTCTTCTTCTTCTTCGTTGATCTCCGGTTGACCGCACATTCTCCGCTCCGCTCGTATCCAATCTCTGAATAATACTGCAATCTTCAAGCTGTCTCCGGCTAATGAGTGTATGTGCTCTCCTATTTGATAATTGTCGACAGAAAAAGCGCTTTCAGACGTTGTTGATGACGCTTGAATGTTTAAAACATCTCGGGCCATCATTGAAAGTGTCGGAAAGGTCTTCCCATTCCCTTTCCTGTATTTCAGCAAGTCTTCACGTCCTTCTTCATTAACAATTGTTTGGTACGATATATTACCCTACAAAACAAAAACATCAAACTCGCTAATTTGGTTAGTAGTGTTACCACCGCACATTTTATTTCTGAGACTTTCAATACGAGCCGCAGAAACATCATGTCTTTTATAAGTTGTATTGAAGAAGAAGAATGTATGAAAGTCGGTTGGTTGCTAGTACTTTCTTGTTGGTAATACTTATATACTTTTTTGCATTCGTCTTCTATGTTAGACAACACTTTTTCTTTAGTTAGTTCAATAGGTGGTGGGTCATTTGGATTTTTGGGAGTTGGAGGTGGTAGTACTGCTATACAATCATAAATAGTTTCAATAAGTGATTTACATCCATCTATTTTAATAGTCGGATTTAATACAGTACCAATAATATAAATAGTGAGAATAAGAATAATTTTTTTTATTTTGATAAACATTTTTTTAATAGCTGCCTTATAATCTGATTTATCCATATATTCATTAAAGTAATAAAAATATTAGATCCATATAAAACAACATAGTTGAAATAGTAGGATAATATATACCAGAAAATTTTTTTGTTGCTTGAAAAAATTTCTCTAGAAATACAATAAGTTCGGATTTTTTTCCCAATCGCTATCTACAACCATATCAGTTTGATTTTGATTATGGGCGTTAAAAAATTACGTTATAGGTCTCCGATAGTCATAAGCAACAAGTAGTTGCTCGTACAAAGAATTCCACCTAGTGGGTACTTCTTCGGGAATTTTTCTATAAGGTAGTTGGCAATCGTGACAAGTTTTTTTATAATATTTTTTCGTTATATTCTATTATTTTTAAAAATAAAGTTTATAGCATATTGTATTTTACTAAGAATGTCTTCAAAAAGTGATAGACCATCATTTACAACTAAGTTATATATATGGCACGCACATTTTATATGAAAATGATTTGGAAAAGATGGAGTTAAACTATTTTTAAAAATTGTAATAGCATAATTATTAGAAGCGTTATCTAATGTAATAGTCATAATTTTATCAGTTATTCCACAATAATCGCACACTTGATAAATATTTTCTGCAATAAAGGTACCAATGTGCCTATCATTTATATATCTATACGCTAAGATACGTTTTTGCATAGACCATTTATAATCTATCCAATGACAGGTTACCGTTAAATAATCATGGTCGTTAGTACTACGGCCTATATCAAAAGTGATAGTCACTTTGCCATTAAAATGATATAATGAATAACGTAAATACTGTTGATATTCATGTGCAAATTTAAATACATTTCTCTTAACAGTTGATCTAGAAAAACCGGTAAAAACAGGATTATACATTTCTCTAATGTAATGAATAAAACCAGGAGATGAAGGAAATGAAAAAGGCAAACATTTCATAGCAACTAATTTTGTTATTGCTTCCCTATTGTTTATTATAATTATGGCCTACAATTTCCTCCATCGTGGGGTTAATTTGACCATGTACTTGGTCCGGGACATTATGTGAACCTTGTTTCGATGGAGAGGGCGTTTGCGCACCCGGTTTTTCAGCCTTGTATTGGGCAAACCTAGCTGGGTGATCCCTTTCTATGTGTCTCATTAAATTCCCCATCCCACCCTGACCTTTTCGAGTTTTAAATTTAAAAACATCTTTACAAATTTTACATCTAGCTACTTGATTGTCTACGTCCCTATCAAAAAAAATCCATGCATCTGATTTTAATGGTCGTTTTGTTCGACCTCGTCTCATACTAGGGGGAATAGGAGGTATTCCAGTTGGAGGTGCACTAGTGGGTGTGTCATCTAGATCATCTTCTAAATTAAAGTCTTGTTGAGTTCCAAAAAATATCTCCTCGTCTAAATCTAATGGTATTGGAGGAAAATGTTCAGTATCAACAAAATCATCCTGTGTAGGAATAAGATCCTGTCTAGGAATAGGATGACTAGAAGAAGTACATCGGCCCTTATTACCCCTACTAGAAGAAGCCATACCCTTACCCTTACCCTTAAACATATCTGTAATTCCTTTCATTTTAATTATGCTAATAAATAGTTAAAGATAATGAAATTAAGTGCGCTAAATAAAATAAAGAAACAATAATAATTTAATGAAGGAACGAATGTACGTAACGCCGACGTATAATCGAGAGGTTGAAAATTGAAACTTTGCTCGATGGAAGATCCTCAAGCTAGTTGCCAACTTCACTCCCAAATGAATAAATAAAATTGAATATTTATTAGACAATGTAGACTTGTAGAGAGATAGATTGAGATATTAGAGAGATTGTAGGAAGATTTGTGAGAAAGATGAAGAGAAAATGAGGTATTTATAGTTGGAAAATTGGGTTAAAGTGTAATATAATAACTTAGGGGTTAAAAATAATATTAAGGGGATAGGGGGTGGGGGAGAGGAGAGGCCAAAAATGGTTGTTGCACAACGACCAAAATATAAAATAGTCGTTGGTGCAACAACAATTTTGTGCAAAGAGGAGGGATCCGGCGGGATTGGGGCGGGCCGGGTTCGAGCGGGACGAGACCATGTCCCGTCCTGGTTCCAGTCCCGATACCGTAAATAATTTTTTTTTACATATTGGGGTCGGGGTGGGATCGGGGCCGTGTCGGGGCGGGACCAGGCCGACCCGGCCCACTGGCCACCCTTACCTCAAACACATCTACTGTGTAATCTTTTTCCTCAAACCCCTCTCTCTCTCTTCTCCCTCAGCTCTTTTTTTCCCTCTCTTCTCCCTCCGGCACCGTCGGCCATCACGAATCATCGTCGGAGCTCCGGCGAAATTCATACCACTGCTCTCTTCATTGTCCATCTTCTCCGACAAATTTACAATGCTGGAAAAACTAATGTTGCACCTCTGCCACCGCTGTCCCTCACCTTCTTTATCTTCGTCTTCACTGCTCCGATGAATTGGAGCAGCCGCAAAATCACCGACAAACCGCCATTAAAGGTGAACAACAACCGACAAACATCCGTCACACACTGACCCAAAAAGGAGTAGGTCGGTAAGGACAGATCTTATCGGAAAATATATTTTATTGTCCAGATCTGACTGGAAATACAATTTATTGTTCAGATTTGATCGGAAAATACATTTTATTGTCCAAATCTGATCGGAAAATATACTTTATTCGCCTGTATTTCGGAGGAGTTCTTTTTGTATACAAATGAATACAATCATTTTAAAGTATATTTCAGAATGTATTCATTTTTTCTGGTGTAAAATTCAATTTTTCGTTATGTATTTTATTTCTTATATTCAGTTTTTGAGTGTATACAAATAAATTAAGTGAAATTTGAAGTGTTTTTAGAGTGTATTTATTTTTTTCTATTGTAAAATCCAATTTTTCGTTATGTAATTTATTTCTTGTATTCAGTTTTTAATTAAAATTTATATTTTGAAGGAGATTTTTTGTTTTGAATACACTTTACTGAGCAGAATTTTACTCGTTGTATTAATGAATACAACGAAGAAGTTTTATGAATACAACGAGATCGTTTTATGAATACAACGAGGTTGTAGCAACTAAAAAGTAGCTACGCCCTGTAAATATTTAAACTATAGCTATAACAAATTTAAAACCCCTAAACTATCGTCATTTGTGTAAGTTTCTCAAAAAAACAAAGAGCAACTCAATGCACAAATATTATCAGGTGGGGTAAGAACCGCATTTCAAGGAGTGTAATGTAGATAATCTACCTAATATAAAATATTATGATGACTTTCAGAACTCGAACCATAGCCTATTTTCCACAGACGGTGTTTATGGTAATTAAATTTAATAATTGATAAATCAAAATAAAAATACATATATTACTTAACTATGCTTAAATGTTAAAAATTTATATGCAAATATATATTTATATAAATTAACTTGATATAAATAAATATTTGACGTAGATAAATTTATAACGGTTCTTTTACTTATATGATTTCTTAATAAGAAATTCTTAAAAGAATTAATAACATAAGACACATGTAACTAAAGTGTAATAGCTATTTTAAGAATTATTTTGTCCAATAAATTGTAGGTGAGCATGGAAATAGTAATAGAAAAATGTACTATTCTATTAAATAGGAACATACATTAATAAATACTCCCTCCATTCATTGTATTTAATGGTATTTAATTGAACAAAAAAATTTAAAAAATAATTGAGCTTATAAGAAACTTACTTTTTTAAAAGTACTTTCTGTAAACATAAGTTATTCCTCTTTAAAAGTACTTTCTGTAAACATATTTTAAGAAACTTACTCTATTAAATAAGTTAATTTTATAAATTCAATCAAATAAACTATTACTCTTTTTTAAATATAACAAAAAGAAAAGAAAAGAGGACCACCTAAAATGAAACCAGGAAAGTAATAAATTAATCATACTTATGCGAAATTCACATATAATGCCCTTATTAATTTGTTAATTCCATTGTAAAAATTTATTAAACAGACTTCTAGAGTAGCTAGTTGCGGGAGGGAGTCTTGAAGTAACTAATAAAGTTTTTATCATGTGATCAGGAGCTCATGGATTCAAGTCATGAAAATAACCTTTTATAAAAATATAGAATAAAATTGCATACATTAAATACTTATGATTCGATCTTTTCTGAACTTTGCACTTAGTGAAAATTAATAGAATAAAATTACGTATATTAAATCTTTATGATTCGATCCTTTCTAAACTTCGCACTTAATGAAAACTTAGTACACCCGGTGCGGTTTTTAAGATTAGCTAGTTGTGGTAAGTGGTTATGGATAAAGATAATGTACCGTTTTGGCTTTTTCTTATTTCAAAGAGTCTCATAGTTGGGTTCAATGATTCCTCAACATCAGTGGGATTCCGGTGGGTCTTTACCCCCCCCCCCCCACCCTACCTTCTGAAGTTACGTAGGTGGAGCCCATTTTTTCTTTTCCTTTTTCTTTTTGTAGTTAATGTATGTAACCTGCGCATTGTATGTTGTACATTTTTTTTGTCAGTTTGTGTGATATTTTAAATTGCATTAATTCAACTAATCTGAATTTGTATTAAATTAATCCTTGAAAAGTAAATTGTACTTTAGCCAAAAGTTTTTAATCGAAATCATTAAGAATGGAAAGTTTTCAACCATTTCACATGGTCGGCTGAAGAGGAAGGCCATTAGAATACTCCATAATTGCTTTAGATTTTCTAACCTAAACGCCTCATTTATATTATTATTATAAAAAAGATATTGTACTAGATTTGTCCCAATATATCTTATTGTAGATACTTTTGTAAAAATATTGTTTAAGCTTTGGTGAATAAAATTATCAGATATTTTCGATAGTGAAAGCTAGCAAGTAGCCGAGTAGATGATTTGCACGCCATATTCCTGTGCACAAGAATTCTGCGTCAGCGGAATCCGGGGAAGGACCGCTGGAACAAACTTCAACCTAATTTAATGAACAGTTAGCCCTGGTCTTTCACAATAAAGCGATAGACGGAACTGTCATGAAACATTTTATTAGTAGATTAATAGAGCATTTCGGAATGGCATATACATCACATATCCTGAATCAAGTAAAAACTCTTAGGTTTTAACAAGCTACTGCTACATCCATTTCATTAGGAATTGATGATCATTTAGCAATACCTTCTAAAAGATGGCTAGTTCAAGATGCTGAACAACAAAGTTTGATTTTGAAAAAAACACCATTACGGGAATGTACACGCGGTAGAAAAATTAGGTAACAATTACAAGATAGAGTTCTGGTAGTTCAACTCATTAAAACAACAATAATTGCAATAGGAAAAGTATTAAACAATAAGGTAGAAGGGGATGAGAGAAGTTAACACCCCAGGTCGTGAAAGAATCGTCGTATGCCCTCCGCAATTTCAGAATCTCCCTGTTGAATGGCATGTTCTCCCCGGCCGGAATAGGTAGTTCAATTCCTTCCCTTCCCCTTTAGGCTAAGACATAGTCTTGTAGCTTTTTGTTGGGTTGTTTGATACGTTGGCTTTGTTGGAAATTTACTAATGTGGAATTAAGTTTTTTCCATTATTTATGATTCGAACAATTGGGGCCCCGCACGTCGGAAATGTCGTTTCCACACACGTGCAATCTTAGTGCCAAGTATCGTAAATTTCATTGTTGAAAGAGATATTGGTACGTAAGTGAAATGTTTGAGACATAGAATGATGGACGATTATTGGCTAAATAACAAGTGTTCCACGTTGGTAAACAAAGGAAGGATTGTGCGAGGTGTAAGATGGAACGGGTCGGAAAGAGTCGTGGAGCTGAGAAGGGCCACGGCGCCTCTCGGACTGGGTCGCAGCGCCGCGACGCTAATTCCCTATTTCGCATTCTGGAGCCGCGGCGCTAAATGTTGTCGCACCGCTGAGCTTCCCATGCAGTGTTTGCTAGACGGAATCCCAAAAGTTTGGTTGTTGAGATGGTTTCAATGGCATTGAATCCACCCAATAATGGTCATTACTTGGACCATTATGTTGATGCATTACTTGGGGGTTAAATGTCATACATTACATGGCAATTGAATGTCATTATAAGTGCATTTGAAAGGCCATCTTGCACACCTATAAGTTGAGGCCTTTGGCTCAATTCTATAGAAGCCCACAATATACATACAAGTATACAACACCACAAAGAGATCAGTTTTCCTGATAATCAATCCTTCTCTTAGCAATTTTCATTATTCGTGTTCTTCGCTGGGATCATTTGTATAGGCTTTGCACATTTGATAGTTTGTTGTTTCATCTTGGGAGACTATTGTCCACACTTCCGTAAAGCCTATATACGGGGGCAACATTGTCTTAAAGACATAGAGCCATCTCTCGACTCAGTCGGTGGTGTTGTGATTATCTAATTGGTTGCTAAGTGTTTCAGGTGTGAACTTGATTCTCAAAGGACTCTAACTGTTCTGATTCTCAGTGGTTCTACAAGCCATAAGTGTAGCAGTTCATGTTCTTGTATTTCTGAATACAAAATTCATATTTAAAGTTCCAATTCAAGATCAAGATCTTGATAACTTGTTGTTGTAATCTTTGTTGTTTATCCTTTCGATCACTGTAATAGTTATTTACTATTCTAGTACGTGCTTTACATATCCAACAATTTTAAGACAAGATTGTATTAGTTCTCGAAAGACGTGTGCCAGCAGATACGGTCTTAAATCTGGCTGTGGTTTTCTTCTTGGAAACAATTTTGTTGACAGTTCAAACAATGTCTCTGTCAACAACCGTGCTTTCAAACTTAGTCCTAGTTTTGGTTCTCTCTTTGACGATAGTTACAAAACTGTTTTCGTCAAAGGTGGGATCTCTGGATCTGATGCTGAGCTTCAAGATACTGCTGATAGTCATGCTAATACGGCTAAAGATCAATGATGATTTGGTGTCACCACTCCCGAGAGTGGTGGAAACAAGCGCCCACGAGAGGCTGCGGATGTCAACTGGGATAAGAGGGGAAGGCTGAAGATGATGTTCTATCATGTAGCAATAGTCCTATATATGTCCCAGACAAAGGATCCAAATTATGGTAAGGAGGATATGGACACTCAGTCTAACTAAAGTGGGCTAGAATCCAAAAGGTCTAAGTTAATAATCCTTCCTTATCTATAATGTGTTTAGTTAATATCTGAATAAAAGTAGGTAAAGCAAGGCTGAGAATATGAAAGTGTTTTCATTAAAAAGTTATATTCCCTAAACTCTAAAATCAGATATTGAATCTTCTTCCTTCCCTTATAAAGATTGGATTATTGTACACTAAACTTAAAAGATCCGTTCTTTTGGGTGTAATTATTAAAACTGTGAAAAATATGTTCGCAAATACGAAGGAGAGAGATCCACTGACTGTGCGAAAACTGTTACCACTCTTAAGCAAGTGCCAGGAATTATCTGGGCACCAATCTCAAAGGAAGAAGACTAAAAGCTAATGGTTTTTCTTAAGACGTTGAACCTGTCACACTATTTGACAGAAGATCCTTCATTTGTTAGGATGATATTGGACACTCAGTCATACAAAGCCTACGGGCGACTGGAGTGAGCCAGAATTCATTTGATAGGATGATAGTGGACACTTAGTCGTACAAAGCCTACGGGCGACTAGAGTGGGGTAGAATTCATTTGATAGGATGATATTGGACACTCAGTTGTACAAAGCCTACGGGCGATTGGAGTGGGCCAGAGTTTCCAGGTCTTAAATGATCTGAAGGCCAAAAGAAAGGCAGAAAATTAATGGACAACTAGTGAGGTGGGCCAGAGTTTCCATGTCTTAAATGATCTGAAGGCCAAAAGAAAGGCATAAAAAAATTTAGACACTCAGTCTGCCTAAGCAACTGGAGTGGGTCAGAGTATCCAGATCATATATGATCCGGTTACGCCCTAACCACGAGCAAGAGGTTGTTCATGTGAAGCAACGCCACCTCTAAAGTAGAAGGGATTGGAGAGGTTGTCCTCAATAGGACTTCAGGGAATGGGATCACTCTAAAAGGAGGTAATACATATCCCAAACTTGGTTTAAGGGATGCTGTTGGTCAAGCTGGTTTAAGACTAGTTCAACAGGTCTGTAATAACTAAGAATGGTACAGTATGTATGTAGCTAAATGAATGATATATTTGTATTCCGTGCATCTATGCCATCATCGATTAAGACACGTTAAATAGAAAGCCATTCAAAAGCTAACGAAGTTGAGATTGTTGCCTTCTGTCGACATAAACCCTCAAAATGAATGTGAGGTAGGAGAAGAGGCAAAATCACATTTCCACTCGGTCAAAGAAACATCGAAAGAAGCACCGCTCTTCTAGAATTTGGTCACACCTACATGGGTGATTTGAATTTTATACAAAATAGAGGGAAAAGACAAGTACTTTGTGACCTTCATTAATGATGGTACAACATATTGCATTATTTGTTTGTTGAAAAGCAAAGATGAAGTTGTTGAAGCGGGTAAGCGCTACAAAGCAGAAGTTGAAAATCAACTAAGCCTACAGATTGAGGAATTCATAGTGATAGAGGGGGAGAATGTGAAGCATCGTTGATCAAACGACTACTCATTACTCACCTCAGTCTAACAGTGTTAGCCAAGCGCAAAGACGTACGCCCAAATATGTGGGGCAAGGCGATCCTTATCGCTAATGCGATTCTCAATAGAACTACGCATAAGGATAAAGATAACCCTCTGTGTAAAACATAGAACAGATCCCACCTACAAATGTTGTGGGGTAGATTGGTAGAGGTTGGAATACCGAAACAGGTCAAGTTGGACCTAAGACTGTAGATTGCATATCCACTGGATCTACAAATAACAGTAGTGTTTATCGCCTCTTGGTGTCAAAGAATGCTAAATTCTTTGAAGATAACTTTCCTTGAGAAGGAAAAATAAGTAATTGCCCGAGGTTAACAAGAACCCGCGAGTGCCTGACTGTCCGAAACTAGACGTTCCGTATCTACATGACTCGGAAGTTACTGACTATCCGAAACTTAATATTCCAGATCTACATACCTCAGGGATTCTAGATGTTGAACTGAGACGGAGCAAGGAGGGGATAAAGACTTGTTCCAAGCCTTCTAGCTTGTATGGTTAAGAATGAGCCATGGACAATTAACAGAGAATTGTCATCACTAGAAGCACTGCTTTGGAAAGAAGCTACAAAGAGAGAAATAGATTCTATCAGATAGAACCATACTTGTGTAATGGTTGACCTTCCTCCGAAAAAAAAACCTTTGGGTTGTAAAAGTGGGTACTCAAATTGAGTACAAAATAAATGGATCTACGGTCGAGTATAAGGCCTCGGCTACTTGTACATGTGCTCCCCTGTGAATAGCTTAACATTCAGGGCCATTGCAATCTTGCGTGGCATGGATGTTGAAACAACCTTCCTAACCGGAGAGTTGGAAGGGGAGGATCAAAGTTGGTTTGTTGTACTGTTGGGCTTCTTCCTAAAATTTCATTTTGGTCCCTGAAATGTTTACATTTTGGTCCTGGAAGTTTCAGATAAAACAGAAATAATGAATTTGACAATAGAAACATTGACTTTGAAGCTAGAAAGCCAACAGTTGAAAAACCAACAGTCAGAAAGTGGAAGTCATATTGAAACAAAAGTCTCGATATGAATGATATGGGTATCACAGATGACATCTTAGGAATTGGGATTTCTAAGACATCTAACGGGCTGGTCTACCTTCAAACTCAGTTGTGACAGTCTCGTTGTAGCCACCAGTGGATATGAATCATAGAACTGATTGGAATCATGGTGCACCCATATACTAAGAGCGATATGCGCATATCACATGTAGTTCAATGTATTGTACACACTACAACCGACCTGGTTTTGGCTTACAAAGCAGATCAGTTGAACTAAGGTTCACTCGTGATTCTAGAAATGATCGATAGAAGGCGTTAAGTCGGATATGACAAATATCTGAAATATTCGCTTATCTACGGAATTGGTATTCTGGATGTCCAGCGGTTCTAGGAGAACACAGTGATGCAAACTGGACATCAGATATGAAGAACACCAAAGCCACAAATAGATGTGTATGGTGTGTCTTGGAAAATCCTCTAAGCAAACTTGCATCGGCCGATTCATGATGGAATCAGAGTTTATCGCTTTAAACAAAGCATGAAAGAAGTTTAGTAACTTCACGACTTCTTAGAGGACGTCCCTTATTGGGAGAAACCTGTGCCTTTAGCAGTTATATATTGTGGCTAGCCGGTCGGCTTCAGGAAGGGCATTAATGACGGAGTCTGGACATATCTATCGGATTTATCGGAGACATAAGACCGTATGGCAGTTGATCATCACGGGTGTCACTTCCTTGATTACTAATAAAAGGATATAGCAAATCCTTTAACTAAGGGACTACCCCAAATATCAAAAGTTTTGCCTGTTTAGGGGAACAGGCTTAAAATCCAAACAATACGATCCTTTGCGGTGGTAACCCAACCATACTGATTGGAGATCCTAAGAATTTGGTTCAATGGGAAAACTAAGCTGCAAAATGTTCAGTTGAGCGCTTCGGTGGAAGCAAGAGCACTTCGGATGATGATTTTTGTAAAGAAACATGAATCCAAAGCCGTTCCCGCGATAGACATTAAAGTGCTACCTGCATGGTGAGTAAAGGTTAAGCTTCCAAACATTTAACGATCCTCAAACGATTGAGGTTAAGGTTGGAAAAACTTTTAATAATTCCTAACACTTATGAAGTGGGGTATAGTAGGATACCTTATAGGAGATAACCTATTTAAGTGTGAGGACGTGCCGCCTCAAATAAGCGCACTTAAGAATCCAAGTGTGTCCACGGCCACAACGGACAGAACAATAAGAAGAAATGAATAAAGGGGAGGTATTGTGTTGGTACCGTTGTCTAGGCTTACATTAAACACTGACGGTTCAAGACATCACGTTCACCGCGCAGTAAGTAAGTCCGATGGTATTCAACTAAGGAAGGTTCAAAGCGGAAGCTACCTCTCCTGATGCAATATCTTTTCGCTGAAATATTGCTGAAAGTAGGCACTTTGTGTGTGCGCCAAAATCTCTTTCAAAAGGGGATTATTGAAAATTTACTAGTGGAATTAAGTTTTTACCTATTATTTATGACTCAAACAATTGAGGCCCCGCACGTCGGAAATATCATTTCCACACACGTGCAATCTTAGTGCCAAGTATCGTAAATTTCGTTAATGAAAGAGATATTGGTATGTAAGTGAAATGTTTGAGACATAGAATGATGGACGATTATTGGCTAAATAACAAGTGTTCCATGTTAGTAAACAAAGGAAGGATTGTGCGAGGTGTAAGATGGAACGGGTCGGAAAGAGTCGTGGAACCGAGAAGGGTCGCATCGCTAATTCGCTGTTTGGCATTCTGAAGCCGCGTCGCTAAATGTTGCCGTTATGCGGCGCTTCCCAGGCAGTATTTTCTCGACGGAATCCTAAAAGTTTGGCTGTTGAGGTGGTTTCAATGGCATTAAATCGACCCAATAATGGCCATTACTTAGACCATTATGTTGCTGCATTACTTGAGGGGTTAAATGTTATCCATTACATGGCAATTGAATGCCATTATGGGTGCATTTGAAAGACCATCTTGCACGCCTATAAATTGAGGCCTTTGGCTTAATTCTATAGAAGCCCACAATATACATACAAGTATACAACACCACAAAGAGATCCGTTTTCATGATAAGCAATCCTTCTCTTAGAAATCTTAATTAATCGTGTTCTTCGCTGGGATCATTTGTGTAGGCTTTGCACATTTGATAGTTTGTTATTTCATCTTGGGAGACTATTGTCCACACTTCCGTAAAGCCTATATACGGGGGTAATCTTGTCTTAAAGACAGAGCCATCTCTCGACTCAGCCGGTAGTGTTGTGATTATCTAATTGGTTGCTAAGTGTTTCAGGTGTGAACTTGATTCTCAAATGACTCTAATTGTTCTGATTCTCAGCGGTTCTACAAGCCACAATTGTAGCAGTTCATGTTCTTGTATTTCTGAATACAAGATCCATATTTGAAGTTCCAATTCAAGATCAAGATCTTGACAATTTGTTGTTGTAATCTTTGTTATTTATCCTTTCGATCACTATAATAGTTATTTACTATTGTCGTACGTGCTTTACATATCCAACAGGCGTTTCCTAATTGTCCCGGCCCAATCTCAATTTCTCTAATGACTTGGACCTCATATACTTGGTCTGGTTGATCCATAACAATACTCTCCTCCGAATTGAGAACCTTGTCCTCAAGGTTCGGTGGATGTTGATCTGCAGAGACTTAAATCAGAGGCATCACTTGTTTAACAGAAGTCCTCACACATTTCTTAATCATAGAAATATAAAACATAAGCTGAATTCTTGCATCAGCTGGAAGATCGAGTTTGTACGCAATAATAGAATATTTTCCGAATATTCTTTCATCAATTGTATATCTCTTATTTTACGCAGAATTGTAATTAGGTCTCCTACTATATATATTGTACATTATTGATGAATACAATCAACGAACATATTCTTTTGCGCAACAAAACCAATTCGTTTTAGGACTCGATAGGGACCAAAGTATTTCCTGCCAAGTTTGTGATGATGCTGCAATCGAAGGGAAAGTTATCTCTAAGGCTTGAGCTTCATAAATTCCCAATCACCAACTTCTAAGTCCAAATCCGTTCAGTAAGCATCAACATATAATTTCATACGAGTCTGAGCCATGGACAAGTTTCGCTAAAGTAGCACCAGAACTTCATCTCTCTTCAGTATGTATTTCTCGACTAAATCATCTGCACCACTACCCAACACAACGAGAAACAATATGGGGCTCACATCCATATAATACCTAAAAATGAGTAACTCCAGCAGACGAATGAAAGGCTGTATTGTACCAAAATTCAGCCCAAGGTAACATCGGCACCCACTCGTGAGGACTCTACGAAACGAAGAATCGCAAATACTATTCAATTCACTTGTTCAAGGCTTCAGATTGGCCATCAAATTGCGGGTGATACATTGTACTCATAGCGAGAGAGGTTCCCTGGAGCCGATTAATTTCCTGCCAAAATGAGTGAAAAAATCTCAAATCCATGTCAGTTACAATTACTCGCAGAGGTCCATGAAGTTTAATAACATTAGCAACTAATGCTAAGGCAACAAAGTGTTTTGTGAAATTGGTAGGCAAAGGAATAAAGTGCCCATATTTTGACAAGCCATTTACTGTTGGAAATTTATGTGGGATTGAGTTCTTCCCATCGTTAGTGACTTAAACATGTGGGCCCCGCATGACGAAAACATCATTTCTTCGCACATGCATAATCTACTAAATTAGTAGATGATATTCGTGCCAAGTATCGTCAAATTTCATTGAGGAATGAAAGAGATATTTTGTACACAAAGCAAGGTGTTTGAGATATGAATAGATGAATGGTTTTTGGCCAAATAACAAATCTCCCACATAGGTAGAAGATTAAAAGATTGAGCAATATATAAGCTTTATTTTTTAGTAAGGGTTGGACCCCAAGGGGTAACCCATATGTTTAGAATAGGGAGGACCTAGGTGAGATTGGGTTCGGGGCTAAGCCCCACACGCGCGCCGCTGCCCGCCTGGTCCAGTCCCGGGTTCTCGTGTTTGGGGCTAAGCCTAGCGCGCCGCCGCCGCCCGGTCTGGGTCCTCGGGTATGGTTCTTTTTGGTCCTGAAAGTTTTGGAACGTTGCAACAACTCCGAAACGTTGCAACTAGTCTGACTTCTGTTCTGTTCGATTAGAAATACAGAACCTGAAATCCTCTCCTTTTGCAATCTGTTCTATATTTATTTTTCTTCGCTAGAATCAACATTTTTTGCTTTGTATTGTTGATTATTGTTATTTCATCTTGGGAGACTATTGTCCAATACCGTAAAAGCATCTATACGAGACAATTTTATCTTAAAGACAGAAACTCATATGTCAACTCAACTTTCATTCTGTTTAACCTTTCTAATACCATTTTACCTAAAATTTAAGACAAAATTTTCTGAGTGTTCGAAAGATGTCTGTTTCAAATTTTGTTTCTGGTTTTTCTACTGCTGCTACTCAAGGAAATGTTGTTGTCCTTACTCCTACCAGTTTCCAAGGAGAACGCACAGAAAAGTTTCAGGGTATAAATTTCAAGAGATGGCAACAAAATATGTTGTTTTATCTTACTACGTTGAACCTGTCACGCTTTCTGAAAGAAGATCCTCCTTCTGGTGGGGATGCAATAGACACTCAGTCTAACACAACGGCTAAAATGGGTGATGATATCCATGTCACAAATGCCATGAAGTTAACTCTGGATGCCTGGAATCATAGAGATTTCATGTGCAAAAACTGCATTCTGAATGGTTTGTCGGATACACTCTATATTGTATATTGCACCGTGAAGACGACAAAGGAGTTGTGGGGAAAATCCGAGAAAAAGTACAGCGCACGGGATGTGGGTACTAAGAAATTGATCGTTGGAAAGTTTTTGAAAGTTCAAATGGTGGATGGTAAATCTGTGATGTCCCAAATCCAAGAGTTTCAAATGATTCTTCATCATCTGAATTTAGAAGGAATGAAGCCAAATGAGCAGTTTCTGGTTGCGTCTTTGATTGAGAAATTACCTCCCTCGTGGAACGAGTTCATGAATTATCTCAAACTAAAGACAAAGGAAATGGGGTTTGAAAATCTTATTGTCAAACTGCAAATACAAGAGGATACTAAAAGGGCTATATCTAAGGGAAATCAGCCAATGGAGGCAAGGGCGAATCTGGTTGATTCAAATGGAAACGCCAACAAAAATCGCAAGTACCAGGGAGACAACAAAAGGCAAACGATAGAGAAGTTCAAAGGAAAATGTCATCACTATGGAAAGTTTGGCCATATGATCAAAGAGTGCTGCAAACTGAAGCGAGAGCATAAGGAAAAAACCAAGAACAAAGGCAAGGCCAAGGCTAACGTTGTGCAAGACAAGGATGATCATTCAAACCCTGATTACATAATTGTGGATTTCTCAACTGTAGTGCCGGAGAATAATTCGGTGGAGAATCCAAGGAAATAGTGGATAGACACGGGTGTAACCCATCACATCTGTTCTGACAAGAGTACATTCTCCTCTTACACTTCAATCTCTGGCAGAAAGCTATTCATGGGCAACAATGCTACCTCTGAAGTGCAAGGGGTTAGAAAGGTCAGTCCCGTCCTGGAATACTTGGGCCCCGAACTCCGTAAGCCCATCACGCAGCAGGCCCCACTTAGACCGATATAGAGGCCACAATGCATACATTAGGGTTGACTCAACTGGACCCAAATTGGTAAATGGACACCGGGGCCACTACTCATATGACTTCCGATTTAGGTACTTCTCATCTTATTCCAATTTGAGCACCCCTCGGGGTATAATTGTTGGTAATGGCAACTCCATTCCAATTCAGGGTTATGGTCAGAAAATGTTGTCCCCCCCCCAATCCACCCCTTATCTTGAAAAATACTTTACATGCCCCTAAACTGATTAAAAACTTAGTGTCTGTCCGAAAGTTCACCACTGACAATTCTGTTTCTGTTGAATTTGATCCGTTTGGTTTCTCTGTGGAGGATTTCAAGACGGGAGTCCTCTCATGAGGTGTGATAGTAGGGGGGACCTGTATCCTATCATGCCCGGTTTCAGTCCATCGAGTCAAGCCTTGCCGTCAGCTTTTGCAACCATTTCTCCTTCCTTGTGGCATGCTCGCCTTGGTCATCCGGGCTCTTCTATTTTATCAGTTTTAAATTAAAATAGCTTTATTTCTTGTAAGGGTACGAGTCGTACTCCACTTTGTCAATCTTGTTCATTAGGAAAAATTGTTAAGTTGCCATTTGTAGACTCCAGTTCTCATACTTCAATGCCATTTGATATTATTCATAGCGACCTATGGACGTCTCTTGTTCTTAGTTTGTTGGGTCATCGATATTATGTTCTCTTTTTAGATGATTATTCTAAATTTTTGGGAACGTTTCCAATTGCGAATAAATCACAAGTGTTTTCCGTCTTCATCAAATTTAGAGCGTTCATTCGTACCCAATTTGAAAGAGAAATAAAAAATATTCAATGTGATAATGGGAAAGAGTATGACAATATGGAGTTTCGGGAGTTCTGTGCTAATAATGGGATACATTTTTGTTTTTCGTGCCCTCATACATCTTCTCAAAATGGGAAAGCCGAACGCAAAATTCGTTCCATAAATAACATTGTCCGCACTCTCTTACTTCATGCTTCCGTACCCCCGTATTTTTGGCATCATGCTCTGCAAATGGCAACATATCTCCTTAACATAATTCCGTCCAAAGGTCTGACATATTCCTCCCCCCTCCAAATCTTATATAATAAGAACCCTTCTTATTCTCATCTTCGGATTTTTGGGTGCTTGTGTTATCCGTTATTCCCATCCACCACAATTAACAAACTTCAGGCTCGGTCTACCCCGTGTGTATTTTTGGGTTATCCGTCTAATCATCGTGGTTAAAAATGCTTTGATTTATCCTCCAAGAAAATCATAATTAATCGCCACGTCATTTTTGATGAAACCCAATTTCCTTTTACGAAAGTTCATACTCCCGAGCCTCGGTCGTATAATTTTTTGGATGAACAAATATCCCCGTATATTATTTGGCATTTTTCGGACATCTCCCGCACCCAAAATCCTCCAGCGGGCCCACTGCCCACTGGACCCACTGTACCGTCCCATGTTCTGGAACTGGTCCAGTTGATGATCCAGTTTACCGATTTGGGCCAGCAGGCCCACTACCTGCTGGCCAGTCCGTCCCGAGCCCAGAAAATTCTCAAAATTCCCTCGAGTCATAGACCAGTCACTCGTAGTCATCGGGGTATTTTTACACCTAAAAGACATTTTAATTTATATTCTGATGTCTCTAAATCCCCCTTGCCCCACAATCCTGTGTCCGCATTAAATGACCCTAATTGGAAAATTGCTATGACTGATGAATATAATGCTCTTATTGATAATAAGACGTGGGAGTTGGTGCCCCGTCCATATGGTATTAATGTTATCAGGTCTATGTGGATTTTTTCTCATAAGGAGAATTATGATGGTTTATTTGCTCGCCATAAGGTGCGACTTGTGGGTGATAGTAAGACTCAGCAGGTTGGAATAGATTTTGGGGAGACGTTTAGTCCGGTGGTCAAGCCAGCTACTATTCGCACTGTGCTTAGCTTGGCTCTTTCAAAAACTTGGCCTATTCATCAGTTGGATGTCAAGAATGCTTTCCTACATGGTGACCTCAAAGAAACAGTCTATATGCATCAGCCGTTGGGTTTCAGGGATCCCAATCGTTCTCATCATGTATGTTTGTTGAAAAAGTCCTAATATGGGCTTAAGCAGTCTCCACGGGCCTGATATACGTGATTTGTTGACTTTGTTTCGACTATTGGGTTCACTCACAGCAGGTCAGATAATTCCTTGTTCATCTACCGCCGTGGTTCGTCATTGGCCTACATTCTGTTGTATGTGGATGATATCATTTTGACCGCCTCTTCCAATGTCTTGCCCCAGTCTATCATGACCATGCTCAGTTCTGAGTTTGCTATGAAAGACTTAGGGCCCTTGAGTTATTTTTTGGGGATTGTCGTCCAGCGTCATTCTGGTGGTTTGTTTTTGTCCCAAAGAAAGTATGCGACTGAGATCATCGAGAGGGCTGGGATGTCATCCTGTAAGTCCACTTCCACTCCAGTTAATGCAAAACCCAAGCTTAGTGCCGCGGCAGGTGCACCATACGAGGACCCGACCCGCTATCGCAGTCTTGCAGGGGCCCTCCAGTATCTTACCTTTACTAGACCGGATATTACGTATGCTGTTCAGCAGGTGTGTTTATTCATGCATGATCCCAGAGTTGAGCACATGAATACAATCAAACGCATCATTCGGTATATTAAGGGGACACTGGACTATGGGTTGCACTTGTATCCTTCCTCTACATCCACACTTGTCTCGTACACATATGCGGATTGGGGTGGTTGTCCAGACACCAGACGGTCTACGTCAGGATATTGTATGTTCCTTGGCAACAACTTGGTCTCCTGGTCTGCAAAGCGTCAGGCGACTCTATCCCGCTCAAGTGTAGATGCAAAATATCGAGGGGTAGATAATGTGGTCTCAGAATCACGTTGGTTACGTAATTTGCTTTTAGAGCTTCATTGCCCCATTCAGAAGGCAACCTTAATATATTGTGATAATGTTAGTGCAATCTACCTCTCAGGTAATCCGGTTCAGCACCAACGCACTAAGCATATCGAAATGAACATTCACTTTGTCCGTGAAAAGGTCGCTCGGGGGCAGATACGCGTATGTCATGTCCTGTCAAGATATCAAGTTGCAGACATCTTTACAAAGGGTCTTCCCTCGGTACTCTTTGAAGATTTTAGGGACAGTCTCAGCGTTCGAAGACCGTCCACTATGATTGCGGGGTTGTGTTAAATAAGGCAATATACACACAATATACATGTGTATATTGCCTTATTGAGCTCTCGGATTCTACCCATAATTGTAGCTCTCGGTTTCCGTTAATTGTTAATATTAGACAAGGTAAGAATATTGTATTTTAGGAAAATATATGTGTAGTATATTGTAATGTATTTGTTACCAAAATTAGGAATATACACTACCATAATTGTAGAGTTAGAATTATGGTAGAATAAGATTTTAGGAATAGGATTCTCCTATTTTGTATCTTGTATATATACATATTCAAGTAATGAAAATAATAAAGGGGATTATTTCTTTCAAAAAATTTATTAGATAAATATAAGTAAAGAGTTCAAATTTAACAAATCAATAAATTGTCATAGATTTCAATCTCAAATCCATAATATTAACTCCGCAATTTACAAGAAATTACAATCGATGAAGCGATGACTTTAAAAATTGGATGGTCTTGAATTTCTTACCTTCGCTTACTTCATTGGCAACAAGGTCCAACTTCAAAATATGTTGGAACTAAACCAAGATTATAATTTAAAATTGATTAAAATTTGATATTTGGTAGTTTATTTAATCTGAGTCTAGTTAGAATTTATTTATCAAGTTCATATTGGAATAAGATCTAGTCCTAGTCTATTTTAATTTTCTAGTATTATGAATAAGAGTGCTTTGTTACATATTTTCCGAGGTTCAGATGTAACTTAGATTGTAGTGAGATAAAAGAATTTTGAGTTATTGATTAAAGCCTCCTACCTCTTTTTTCTAGTTTGATAAATTTGTTTTATATAGTCATTGTTGTGTCTTTCACTTGTTCTTATTTTACTCCTTCGAGTATTTTATTTTTTTCAAATTGGTATCAGAGCATGTGTGAGATCCGATCAAAGCCTCTAGTTAGATATGACACATATAAAAGAATATGAATATTTGATATATTTACTAATTTTCCCTTTTTTGTGTTTGATGACAAAAATAATTTTGAAAATTGGTATCAATAGATGAATAAATTTTTCAATGCTGTTGGACTATGATCCATTATTGATAAGAATTTGTGAAGACCTCAAAAGGCACAACATTGATTGGTGAAACAGCTACACAATTGAAGACTAATAGATAATTGAGTTATAAGGCATTCTACTACCTTAATAGCAAAGTCCAATTGCATGTGTATAAATAAATATTTGTATGTAAAATCAGCAAAGGTAGAGATGGCAGTGGGTCTTGGACCCGGTCCAGATCCGGTGGATCCAAATCCGTTTTATAGGATATGGATCTTCAAAATTTAGACTCAACGGATCCGGATTGGACCCGAATCAATTTCTGATGGATCGGATCTGGTATTTGAGATTCGTATCCGGTCCAGATCCGATCCGTGGATCCGTTTTTTATTAAATATATCCATAACCTATCCTAGAATGAATTTGGGTCTTCCTTTGGTTTCTTCATGCATTACTAACTATTACTAGTGTAACTAATAAGGCTATATTAGAATACATGTTGATATTCGTCCTATATAAAGAAGATTTGCGGATCATGTTTTGTTGTAGCTTCTTTTCTTTTTGGTATACGGCTTGTATACGTGGTTTTGTCCAAATTGTTAATAAATTATTTACATTATCAAAGAAAATATAAAGAAGATCTGCAATTATCTACACTACATGAACTTGGGATATGACATCAAATTGTGGTATACATAGACAGAAAATGTTTGAAGTATTTTCTTTGATTAACGATAGGAAAGCTTCACATTGAAATTATCTAGACATCACTTGTTAATTTTAAGGGTAAATAGGTATTTATTCAGTATAAGAATAATGGTGACTTCAAAATAGTTGTGTTCCGCAATAAGATGGTTAGGGAAAGAGAGCAATTTAAGACAGTTAGGAGGTTCTGCTCGATGTTACCATTTCTTTCTTAGGATTGTCACTAGACGTGGCTTACACATCCAACTAGGAGTTTGCAATCCACAGTTGCACTCATTGCAAGTGCAACTTATGAGGCAGATGAATCACCTGGAAGAAATATGCTCCCTCTCCTTGGTTAACTTTGATATATCATGCATGATAGCTGCTCCCACCTAAACTCTTCATGTCATGTTGAAATCAAGACTTGTCCAGCCAGATATTGCACAATTGTAATATGCCAAGTAAAATGGAATAGGATGAGTAATAATGAAAAAAAACACAACTTGATGTTTTGAATGTCTTGTACCTGATAAGCTTGTTTCTTTGACTGTCTTGTTGCTGACCTAATGGAATCGGATGAAATGTCCATCAATAAACATACATGGACATGCAGTGGACGGGTGGTTAAGGCCTTGAACGTGAAAATCATATTTCTGAATTACTTTGCCTAGTATAGACCAGGGAAAGCCAGGTACTTGATTGGTCGTTGATAAATATAGTAAAGAGTGATAACCTAAAAATGTAAAAAAATAATAATATGTGGATCCATATCCGATCCGTGGACATGGTGGATCCGATGGATCCGGATTTGGATCTGATTTTTATGAATCCGATGGATCTGGATCCGGATCTGGATGCAGGTATGAAAAACGGATCTGGATCTGAATCTAGTAGGATCCGGTCCAGATCCGATCTGTTGCCATCCCTAAGCAAAGGAGACTTGGACAATTTTGATAAGATCATATCGACGTGTTGCAGATGTGGAGAGAGAGAAACTTCAAGAGCTTTGAAGACAGTATGAGTTGGTCCATATGAAACCAACGGAATATGTCAAAAACTTGTTTACAAGAATTATAGAAATTGTTAATAATATGAAGATAAATGGAGAAATTTTAGAATAAGTTAAAGTTGTTGAAAAGATATTGCAGTCTCTAAGATTAGAGTTTCACACCAACAAGATAATTGTTGAAGCTACCCAAGATTTTAATACTTTGAGACTTGATGATCTAGAAGATGAAGTGGTGGCACATGAGATGTCCCTAAATTAACAAAACATATGAGATAGTGGAGGCATTGCAAACAAAGAATGATCAACAAAAAGAAAAAGACGAGTCATCGAATCTGACATAAATAAATGAAATAGAAATAGTGAAGAAAAGATAGACATAATTTTTAGTTGTGGTATAGATGTCTTTGATTGCAAAGCTGACTCCAACAATGTCACAACTGATTTGCCAATAATTCCTGAGTGAGATAGCTAAAACGGATGATTTTGTTGGAACTAATGCTCTTTCGATAGAGATATTTCTTTTCAATTTATAAAAAGTAACTTTTTTTTTTGTCATTAATAGGTTTATTAGGTGTGTAGGCCAATGTATGATTCGAAATTATGACTTAGATATCAATTTTATTTCTGCTTTTCTTCCTTGGTCATGGTTTTCCCATAAAATCTTTTATGTTTGACTGTAATCAAGTTGAAAGCCACTTAGAAACTTTATTCACAATTAAAAAGAAAAAAAACAATTTACGAGGATAAATTTGATGACTCCAATCGAACTTTAAATTTCTTGTCACAGCGTAATAAGAGTCAAATCAAAATCAAGACATACCCCTAAAGTCATGTCAAACATAGCAAATGATCAATAATCCAGCCGTTCCCTAAAAATTATTTTAGTTTAACTTGACACAAAGTTAAGAAATAAAATAAGATTTTTAAAATTTATAGTTCAAAACAAGCCTTTGATATTTGTGTATCTGTAAATTATTTCATAAAGTTAAATTATTTTTAAATATAAAAATGTACCAATCCTTTTTAGACAGACTAATAAAAAAATAAGATAATCTTTTTAGAACGGATGGAATATTATACAATGATTTATCAGAATTGATGAATCTTTCAAAATGAATTAAAATCCAATAATACGGCTTACTAAAATTTGTTAAAATTGCCGCATCTTTGGTTCCTGATCGCAACAATGAATTAACATTTCATACATCACATCTATCGTGAGGCCAATTCGGTAACACAACGACTAGCTAACTAAAGGAGTATTTAGGTTGGGTCACATGGATTAGCTATTTATAAATACATTTTTTAGAACTAACCTTTTGTATTTGTGCATTTACTACTAAATCAATCCCTATCTGTAATAACTCTTAATTTCAATTTGATGTCCTTTCTTTCAACGAAAAAATGATTTTATGGTTACTGATATTTTCCCGTCTAGTTTTTTTCATTTTGAGACAGTTTTCCTTTTTTATTTTTTGTTGACGAAGGAACCCGCAGCCGCTACTCTCTCGAGTGCGCACAGGGTAAACCCCGGACTGACGCAATAGCCTGCAAACTACGTCAGCCGATTAACCACACTTGGCAAGCCATGTGTGACATGTGCTCAACCAAGAAAGTTTATGCAGGGGATCGAACTCGTGACCTTGCGGTCCCGCGCTCTACTGCTACACCAACTTGGCTACCCTTGCGGGTAAAACTGTGGTAGGGTAAACTTTTTAAAGTGATTGGTCCCACCGCATTACGGCCCCATACCCCAGAAAACCTCACCTTCGGCTTGGCCCTACGGATTAGTATACACCGCTTGGCCCTACACGTATGGAGGGATTTTTTTGGGGGAACGCAGTTCCACTCTCGCTGATCAGAGGACTCGAACACGGAACCTCAGACAACAATACCCTAATGTATTAGCCACTGGGCCAAACACTTTGGATGACAATTTTCCTTTTTGATCCGATGAAAATGAGTTCTTTCCACAAGATCTGTATTTGGTGAGAGTGTTGAATACATAATTAAGTGAATAAAAATGTAATTTTTCTAATAATGTTATTTTTAGATGAGGTGTCACACATTTTATCAAGTCAAATAACTATATAGGGAATAATTTTCTTAGATAGTTTATCAATAACAACATAATTATAACTAAATTAATTAGGATTATACAAACTTTTAATCTAGGGATTTCAGAAGTTCATATACAACTTATCACTAATGGAGTATATTTTATCATTTAGGTTTGTGGAAGTGAATCCATTATAGCTGACCTCGTCGGGAAGCGATTGATATATTAAATCTGGACTCGTGATTTGTGTTATCAAAATCCAGTTAGAAAAAAGATAATAAATTAATTAAGGGGTTTTATTTTATTTTAGTAAATGGAAAATGGGAAGAGAGGAGATGAACATAGAACACACACCCCCTCCCAACAAAATGTGGTATCCTATGTAGAAAATGGAATGTGTGACCTGAGTGTCTATGAATACTATTAGAAAATTAGAAAAAGTGAAGTGTATACATTTTCACTAAACGAATTTTTTTTTAAAAAAAAAAATATACGAAGAAGTCAAGAAAATTCAACTTCTATTATATACATATATACATAAAAATTAATTTTGACCTTATATCACTACAAGAAACAAGACATTTGCCAACAATAATTTCTATTGCCATATATTGAATATTGTTGCGAAAATTATCTTTGGCAACGACAAAAAAGTTATTGCATATCGTTGTAGTAAACCTCAATTGGGGAAAAAATATGCAACAACAAATAATGATGTTGCCAAAAGCTAACTTAACGCAATAATTAACATTGTTGTCATATATATATATATATATATATCTTTTCAATAAAGAGGGTTCAGATGAACCCCATCGCAGTACCCTAACTTCACCAAATGGTCTAGATAGGTCAATTTTCTTTTATACAAGTATATTATAAGTCGAATTTTATTAGCTTTTTTATTTAACTTATGTATATTTTAGATCTTTTTAGTGAATAATATGGCTCCGTCCAATATATGGGAGCATAGACTTTTTCTAATTTTTTAGTTTGAGCAATCAATGAAGCTTTTCGAAGTAGAGAACAGCTAAGCTTAGACCTGATTTGAAAAGTTAAGAGTTGGTGAACAAAAGAGTTATGTTGTATAGGAGAAGTAGCTATTGGAAAGCAATAATGGTTGTGGTGGGACTTGCCGCCAACCCACCCAATTAAATTAACCCTATGCGACACAAAATCAGATTAATCGGGACATCAATTACAAATATCAAAAATCGAATGAAAACAAAAAAAATAAGTAGCTATTGGAGTGTAATGGAAGGCAAGTTGAACAAAAAGAGCTAAAGGCACCATCATTTTCATATACATCATGCATTTCGAAAAGGGCGGTTTTCCATTTCAATTATTGAACTTTGACATATCCAACACCATGAGAAACATGGCACGTATTGATATGTACAACTACGTCCCCAATTCGTCTCGTCCTCTTTTAGCTTATATATCTTACTTTTACATGTTGTACATAATCTCAAATAAGAAGACTTGGCTGTAATATGTTAACGAGAACATGTTAATAAGGAAAGAAATAATTCCTTAATTATTTTTATTAATAAAAGAGTATATATATAATTTATAATTTTTTATAATAATAAAATTTTATTCTTATTCTACTTCCAAAATCCTATTCTACTATTATAAGAATCATATAATTATGGTAAGTGTACAATTCTAATTTAATACAATAATGTTACACTATATAACGCACAAAACCTTACACTAAATAAGGCACAAAACCGTGACATACATTGGTATGTATACCGTGTATATCACGGTTTCACACTAGGTAAATTGTCTTGTGAAACCGTGATATACATGGTATACAAACCTATGTATATCACGGGTTTTATCACACCCCTGCAGTCATAGCGGGCGGTCTTCGCACGCTGAGACTGTCCCTAAAATCTTCAAATAGAACTAATGGAAGACCCTTGGTAAAAATGTCTGCATTTGATATCTGGAAGGGACATGTAGGACACATACTTGTCCACGAGCTACCTTTTCGCTAACAAAATGTATATCCATCTCAATATGTTTAGTGCGTTGATGTTGAACAGGATTTCCAGAAAGGTATACCGCACTAACATTATCACAATAAACCAATGTAGCTTTGTGAACCGGAAAGTGAAGCTCTAAGAGGAGATTACGGAGCCAACATGATTCAGAAACCACATTGGCCACACATCGATACTCGGCCTCTGCACTAGAGCGTGATAAGGTAGCTTGTCGTTTGGCAGACCATGAGACCAAGTTATCACCAAGAAACATACAATAACCAGACGTAGAGTGTCTGGTGTCCGGACAACCATCCAAATCAGCATATGTGTAAGAGACAAGTGTAGAAACCGACGATGGATATAGATGTAAGCCATAATCAAGAGTGTCTTGTAGGTAACGGATAATGCATTTGAGCGCATTCATGTGCTCAATCCGAGGGTTATGCATAAACAAACATACATGCTGCACGGCATACGTAATAACTGGTCGCGTAAACGTGAGTTACTGAAGTGCCCCTGCAAGACTACGATGGTGGGTGGGGTCCTCGTATGGGACACCGGCCGCAGCATCGAGCTTGGGTTTAGTGTCAACTGGCGTAGACGTAGACTTACAAGGGGACATACCAGCCCTTTCAATTATCTCTGCGGCATACTCTCTTTGTGATAAGAATAACCCACCTGCATAATGAAACACAACAATCCCCAAAAAGTAACTCAAGGGCCCCAAGTCTTTCATAGAAAACTCAGAAGTGAGCATGGTCATGATATACTTGAGCAAAGCATCAGGAGAGGCAGTCAAGATAATGTCATCCACATATAATAGAATATAAGCCAGGGCAGAACCACGATGATATATGAACAATGAATTATTAGCTTGTTGTGCGAAAACCCAATAGATGAAACATAGTCTGCAAATCGCTTTTTTCTGAGCCCTAGATCAGAAGCCTTGGCTGCTACTGTTCTGTGTCTCATTCGTACTTATACCAAGCCCGTGGGGCCTACTTAAGCTCATATAAGGACTTCTTCAATAAACAGACATGATGAGGATATTTAGAGTCTCGAAAACCCAAGGGCTGATGCATGTAAACGGTCTCCTTAAGATCACCATGTAAGAAAATATTCTTCACATCTAACTGATGAATGGGCTATGCTTTGGAAAGAGCCAGACTGAGAATAATATGGATGGTAGCCGGTTTGACCACCGGACTAAATGTCTCACCACAATCCACGACAACCTGTTGAGTTTTACCATCACCTACAAGACGAGCCTTATGCCTCGCAAAAAAACTGTCAACATTATCCTTAAGAATAAAAATTCACATAGACCGAATAATATTAACACCAGAAGGACGAAGGACCAACTCCCATGTCTTATTTGCAATAAGAGCATCATATTCGTCGGTCATAGTCAATTTCCAATTCGGGGGGTCATTTAAGGCGGATACTGGATTACAGGGTAGGGGGATTTAAGAACATTAGAATTTAAATTAAAATATCTTTTTGGTTTAAAAATACCCCGTTGACTACGAGTAACCGGTCTGTGACTCGAGGGAGAATTTGGTAGATTTTGGGACAAATTAGGATGGGAGATGGGCTGGCCAACAGGAAGTGGGTCTGCTGGCCCAAGTTTGGAAATAGTAGACAAAGTAGAAGCAATGACTGGATCGAAAACAGTAGCAGGGGCAGAACTTGGCTGAATATGTGGCCTAGTTTCTGGACCGGAAACAGTGGCATGAGGTCCAGCGTGCAGTGGGTCCACTGGCGGATTATGGGTGCGGGATAAGACCAAAAAATAGTAGATGATATATGAAGAGACGACATCGTCCAAAAATTATACGAACTAGGCAAGAGACTACTCGCGTTAGCAAACAGAATTTGGGTCTCATAAAAAATAACATGGCGATTAATGATGATTTTAATAGAGGATAAATCAAAATATTTGTAACCACGATGATTAGACGGATAACTCAAAAACACACAAGGGGTAAAACGGGCCTGAAGTTTGTTAATTGTGGTGGACGAAAATAGTGGATAACACAAGCACCCAAAGACCATAAGATATAAATACGAATGAGTCTTATTATATAAGATTTGAAGAGGGGTTGAATATGCCAAACCTTTGGTAGGAAGTATGTTAAGAAGATATATAGTCATTTGTAGAGCATGATGCCAAAAGGAAGGGGGCACGGAAGCATGGACCAATAAAGTTCGGACAATGTTATTAATGGTACGAATTTTGCGTTCGACTTTCCCATTTTGTGAGGATGTATGAGGACAAGAGAAACGAAAATTTATTTCATTAGTATCACAAAAATCCCGAAACAACTCATTATCATATTCTTTGCCATTATCACATTGAATATTTTTTATTTTCCGGTCGAACTGGGTACATACGAATGCTCTAAATTTTAGAAAGGTGGAAAACACTTGAGATTTTTTCGCTAACGAAAAAGTCCATAAAAATTAGAATAGTCATCCAAAAATAGAACATAATAACGGTGGCCCAAAGAATCGAGAACATGAGATGTCCATAAATCGCTATGAATAATATCAAATGACATTAAAGTATGAGAAGTAGAGTCTACAAACGGTAATCTAACAAGTTTTCCTAGAGGACAAGATTGACAAATTGGAGTACTACGCGTACCCTTATAAGAAATAAAATTGTTTTTATGTAATGTAGAAATAATAGACGACCCAGGGTGACCCAAATGTGCATGCCATAAGGAAGGAGCGAGAGCTGCAAAAGTAGATGACAAGGCTTGACTCGAGAGATCGGATGTGGGCGTGATAGGATAAAGATCTCCCCTACTATCACATATCATGAGAGAAGTCCCCGTCTTGAAATCCTTCACAGAAAATCCAAAAGGATCAAAATCAACTGAAACTCAATTATCAGTGGTAAATTTACGGACATACACCAATTTTTTAATTAATTTAGGGGCATGAAGGGCATTTTTCAAGACGAGAGGTGGATGGGGGGGGGGGGGGGGGGGAGACAAAGTTCTATGACCATAACCACGAATTGGAATTGAATTGCCATTACCAACAATTATGCCACGATTATTGCTCAAATTAGAATAAGATGAGAGAGTACCTTGGTCGGAAGTCATGTGAGTAGTGGCTTCGGTGTCCATGTACCAATTTCCGTCCGGAGGATTTAATCCAAGCGTGTGCAGCTTCAATGTCGGTTGGGGTGGGGCCCGCTGCATGGCGAGCCTACGGAGGCCGATACCCAAGCACACCCGCTTGCTGCCCTAGCCCACTACTGCCCCTCGGGTACCACTACTGACCCAACAAATTAGGCCTGTTGTTAGGGGGAATTTGGGCCCAATTTCCCAAGTACTGATGTGACGGAAAATAGGGATTGTTTGGCCCAGGCTCACTGGCCCAGTTCCACGGCCATGGGCCCCAGGGCTGTGGCCAGTTGACTTATGACCCACTGCCCCGAGGCCCATTGCCACCCCCTTTATTGCCACCTCGGTTTCTACCACGGTTTTTATCATTAATTTTGCGATTCTGACCTTTTTTGCCGCCACCGTTGTTGCGGCTTTGGCCGGAATGATTTGAGACGGATGGAGAAAAGTTGGACTCAGCCACCATGACGAAGAAGGGGTCCCAGTGGTCGTTTTCTTAGCCAAGCCTGCTTCTTCGAGCGTGAGCATGGAACGGGCCTGATAAAACTACGGAAGATGACTGCTCTGACAAAGAAGCATACCAACGATATTATAGGCCTCAGACAGGCCTGCAACCACTTGAAGGACAAGACGATCGTTGGTAACGGGCGCACCAACGTTGCGGAGCTGGTCCGCCAATTCTTTCAACCTTTTGCAGTATGCTGAAATGTTAGGGAAGTCTTCCATATTGACGTGGGATAATTCCTGCTCAGGGGAAACATCACGAGAATTTTGATTATCTTGGAATATATCACGCACTCTATTCCAAGCAGTCATCGCTGTAACGTCTGGTTCGATAATCGTTTGCAAGAGGTCGATAGAGATAGTGAAATAAATCCACTGAAGAACGGTAGCATCAAGGGTCGTCCATAATTAAGGATCATCTTCGGGTTTGGGCACCTAAGTATTCACAGGATCCGCAGAGATAATATGATGGAGGACTTGATGCGAGCGTGCGTGAACTTTGAAAAGTTCGGCCACGTCGCGTATTGGACGTTTTCTATTTCAAGAATGATAGAGATATAATTCTTGATGTTAGAAACAGTAAGGGCAGGGTGAAACGTGTTCTTAGCCATCACAATCAATGCAATACGTGACGTAGGGATTTGTGGAAGAAAATTTGGGAAGGGAGAAGGGATCACAGCGCACGAAAACCGAGGGGAAAGCTCGAAATTCGAGGCACGAGAGAAAGATATAATCCATTGATTATTTTCATTAATGAAAGAGTATATATACAATTTACAATTTTCCATAATAGTAAAATCCTATTCTTATTCTACTCCCAAAACCCTATTGTAGTATTACAAGAATCCTATAATTCTAGTAAGTGTACAATCCTAATTTAATATAATAATGTTACACTAAATAAGGCACAAAACCTTACACTAAATAAGGCATAAAACTGTGACATGCACTGATATGTATACCGTGTATATCACGATTTCACACTAGGTAAATTGCCTTGTGAAACCGTGAAATACATGGTATACAAACCTATGTATATCACGAGTTTTATCAGATAAAAAGTGAAATTTTCTCAATTGCAAAAGTTAGCTCACGAGAAAAGGAAATGTTTCATCCATAATCGATGTGGGAAACTCAACGACTCCATCTCTCTTTCGCGCGCCTTCCACAAACAGGCCTGACAACTAGATCAATATAATATGAAGGTCTAACATCGAATAAATTAAGAATTAGAATGGATCTGAATTTAATACAATTATAAGAAAATAGACTCTGGACTTGAAAAGGTTTTGGAAACAGAGAATATTTGTTCGTATATTGATACAACTGGGAGAGATTTTGAATTTAAAACTGAGATGATTCATATTGCTTTTTGATTTTTCAATTATATATCTGCAATTCCAAATATTGAGATGAGTATTTACTCTAAGGCCCTCTAATGACTCTCTCTCTCTCCCTCTCTCTCTCTAACCTACCCCAACATTCATCATCCCCCTTCCCATACATCCCCCAATTCTGACGGTAAGTGTCGCTCCGACCACTCACCGATGGCGGCGACGGTGCTTGATTTTATTTTTTATTTTATTTTTTTGGGTGAAAACTTCCGGTGAACAGTACCGATAACAGTGACGTGACTGTCGTGAACAATGATGGTGAACAGTATTCGTGAACAATGTCGGTGAACAGTGATAGTGAACAGTGTCGGTGAACAATATTTTTCATCGGCAACAGGTTCGATTCAACTGGAGTTGGTACCTCCGGTTGTCTGTATCCATTCTTTGTCCTTAACCTTCCAGTTAAATTTTGCCATCTCTTGTCTTTAGTTATAGCATTCTTGGAGTAGTGGTGTTACTTGCATTTAGATTCTTGTTAACTTGAGCTTGCACTTTGATCCTTTCCTGTTTCAGGGCAAACATTTAAATAGTTTATTATTTTATATTTGCTTTAGTGGCTTTGGTAACTGATGGTAGACTAGGGTCATGTTTTCGATCGGAGACAGGGGCAAGGGTTATGGGGTAAGTGGGGTAAGAGAGAGGCTAGACTTAGAATATAGTCTTGGAACATTGGGACTTTAACGGAGAAGTCCATAGAGCTAGTTAAGATTCTTAAGAAGATGATGATTAATATAGCATGTGTCTAGGAGACCAAGTTGATAGGACCTAATGCTAAGGATGTAGACGGGTATAAGTTATGGTTCTCGGGTAGATCGCAGTATAGGAATGGGGTAGGCATTTTGGTAGACAACGCGCTAAGGGAGCAGGTGGTAGAGGTGATGAAGGTCAATGACCGGATGATGATGATTAAGTTGGTAGTTAGAGGGCGCACTATGAACATTATTAGTGCTTATGCGCCGCAGGCGAGCTTGGACGAAGAGGAGAAGAGACACTTTTGGAAGGATTTGGACGAAGTGGTTGGAGGCATACCACCCACTGAAAAGTTATTTATAGGAGGGGATTTCAGTGGTCATATCGAGTCACTTCCGGGGGGTTATGATGACGTGCATGGAGGTTTGGGAATCGGGGACATGAACGGGGGAGGTGTCTCCCTTTTGGAGTTCGCTAGAGCTAGTGGGATGGTGATAGCCAATTCGAGGTTCCTGAAGAAAGAGAAACATTTGGAGACTTTCCGTAGTTCGTTGGCTAAGACATATAGACTTTTTACTCCTTAGGAAGGTTGACAAAGGTCTTTGTAAAGACTACAAGGTTATTCCGAAGGAGGATCTTACTACCCAACATAAGCTTTTGGTGATGGATTTAGAGATCAAGTTGGAGAAGAAGAAGAGGGTGGTGGATGACAGGTTAAGAATCAAATGGGAGAGTTTGACCATGGCTAGTGCAAATGAGATGGGGGGAGGTTGATGGCCAGTGGGGCTTGGGAGAGTAGTGGAGATGCGACTGATATGTGGGACAAGACTGTTAGTTATACTTGGGAGGTAGCTAGAGAAGTGCTAGGGGTCTCGCAGGGTAACAATGGTGGGCATCGAGGGGACTGGTGGTGGAATGGTAAAGTCTAAGAGAATGTGAAAGTGAAGAAATTGGCGTATATGAGATTGGTAGAAAATAAGGATGAGGTGGAGAAGTGGACGAATAGGGAACTGTATAAGATAGCGAGGAAGGAGGCAAAATAAACAGTTACAGCTGCGAGAACGATGGCTTTTGAACGCATGTATGTGGAATTAGAGGAGAAATGTGGGGATAAGAAGTTGTACAGACTAGCCACTGCAAGTGAAAGAAGGGCCCGTGACTTGGATCATGTGAGGTGCATCAAGGACGAGGACGGCAAAGTACTAGTGGAGGAAGTACATATTAGGCGAAGGTGACAATCTTACTTCCATGAACTCTTGAACGGAAAAAGAGATAGAGACATTGTGTTGGGATATCTGGAACATTCTGGTAGGTACCGGGATTTTGTGTATTGTAGAAATATTAAGGTTGAGGAGGTTAAGGGTATTATTCGCAGTATGTGTAAGGGACGAGCGACCGAGCCTGATGAGATCCCAGTTGAATTTTGGAAGAGCGCAGGCAGTGCAGGTTTGAAGTGGCTGACTGAGTTATTTAACGCCATTTTTAAGACGACAAGAATGCTCGAAGAATGGAGGTGGAGTATAATGATTCTCTTGTAAAAAAACAAAGGTGATATCCAGAGTTTCAACAACTATAGAGGTATCAAGCTGCTGAACCACACTATGAAAGTTTGGGAAAGAGTCGTGGAGATGAGGGTGAGGAAATATGTGTCTATTTCCGAGAACCAGTTTGGATTCATGTCGGGGCGTTCGACTACCGAAGCCATATATCTTATTAGGAAGTTGGTGGAGCAGCATAGGGAGAGGAAGAAAGATTTACATATGGTTTTCATCGACCTCGAGAAGGCATACGACAAATTCCTAGGAATGTTCTATGGAGATGTTTGGAGGTTAGAGGTGTACTTGTGGCGTACACTAGGGCTATCAAGGATATGTATGATGGAGCCAAGACTAGGGTACGGTCAGTAGGAGGAGACTCGGAGCACTTCCCAGTGACGATGGGACTGCACCAGGGATCAACTCTTAGCCCATTCCTATTTGCCTTGGTCATGGACGGACTGACACGACAAATCCAATGGGAGGTATCATGGTGTATGTTATTCGCAGATGACATAGTCCTGATTGATGAGACTCGCAGCGGAGCAAACGCCAAGCTGGAGGTTTGGAGACAGACTCTGGAGTCTAAAGGGTTCAAGTTAAGTAGAACAAAGACAATATTTGGAGTGCAAGTTCAGCAATGGGAGCCATCTTGAGACAGGCGTGGAGGTGAGTCTTGGTACTCAGGTCATTCTGAATAAAGGAAGCTTCAAATACCTAGGGTCTATTATCCAAGGGAATGGAAAGATTGATGACGATTTCACACATCGTATTGGGGTAGGGTGGATGGAATGGCGGCTCACATCTAGAGTCTTGTGCGACAAAAAAGTGCCAACTAAACTTAAAGGCAAGTTCTATAGGGCGGTGGTTAGACCGACTATGTTGTATGGGGCAGAGTGTTGGCCAGTCAAGACTTCGCACATACAAAAGATGAGAGTTGCGGAGATGATGATGTTGAGATGGATTTGTGGACATACAAGGAGAGATAGGATTAGAAATGATGATATCCGGGATAAAGTGGGAGTGGCCTCGGTGAATGATAAGATGCGGGAAGTGAGGTTGAGATGGTTCGAGCATGTGCAGAGAAGAGACATATATGTCCAGTGCGGAGGTGTGAGAGGTTGACTATGGACGGGTTCAGAAGGGGTAGAGGTAGGCCAAAGAAGTATTGAGGAGAGATGATTAGATGAAATATGGCACAGGTACAACTTACTGAGGACACGACCTTAGATAGGGGTTGTGGAGGACACATATTAGGGTAGAAAGGTAGTAGGTAGTCGAGTGTAGTCCTCTTTACGCTTACAAAATGATAGTGTAGTGTTATTACTGTAGGCTCGATTAGCTTGTCACACTTAGTTTGATTCCTGATGCTATGTGTTCTTTAGTGTAATTTATTTATCTTATTTAGTTGTGTTAGCTACTGCTTCCTGTTGTTAGAATGCGCTACATTGCGTATTTGATTTTTATTATATGTATGTCCACGATGCTTTAATTTCTCGTCTTAGTCTGACCGTTTCTCATACTTTGTTTTTCTTTGCCTGATTATGCTTTGTCTTAAGTCGAGGGTCTCCCGGAAACAACCGCTCTACCTAGCAAGGTGGAGGTAAGGTCTGTGTACATTCTACCCTCCCCAGATCCCACATTGTGGGATTTCACTGGGTATGTTGTTGTTTTTGTTGTATATTGATACAACTGGGAGTATGTTCAACTCCAACAAGGCTACAGAGACGTACACTAGACTAAAATTAGATTGGGAAGAGTTTGTCTAGCTAGATATATCAACTATCTGATTCATTACGTGGATAATAGTTATCTCTACAGGGCCTAACTTTACCCTAAAAGTTAGCGCATGGGGTGATAATTAACCAAAATCATATACGGAGACCAAGACCCTTATCCACGACTGATGTCATAAACTTAACACACTTGCACTATATATATATGTGTATATATGTTTATAATATTGATTTGGGATGAATTTAAATACATAAATATAAATAATGCTTGAGAATTTGTATAATCGATCCCAACTCGTTTGTTACTAAGGTGTAGTTGTTATTGTTGATGTTATATGTAGTAGGAGTGATAAACATAGTTACCAATTTAAATTCGACAAGAACGTAGGATCAATGAAAAGATTTAAACATAACCATTCATACATAATGATATATATGTAACAAGAAAATAAATATCTATATATTGCTTTCAAAAGTTTGATGTCAATGCTCTTTGTCTAGCTAAATACCAACCTACTTATATGAATGGGGGCGACTAAATTTTGGCTTTCAAGTGCTTGGAATCAAGTGAATCTACACATGCCAAAGACAAAAAGCATAAAATAATCCTTCTCTCTTTTAAGAAAGCTTTGACTAACTTTTGGGACCAAGAAAAGGATATATAGGAATCGACAAATGTCTCTTTAGGTTTTATATTAAGAGAATATATGCTTGTTGCTTCAATTATCAAAACAAAATCCCTCCAACAGGTGTGGTACACTTTCTTATGAGAGGCCCATTCTTGAGATAGCCACAGTAAAACCATAACAAGCATGCCTAGTTTCCATGTCCCCCACCTATGCTAACTTATCAAGGAAACTATAATTAAAAAAAATGAAAAACTATGTTATATGACCCGTTCGGCCACGAGAATTATTTACTTTTTTCAGAATTTTTTTCACTTTATTTGGATATCAATGTTATGAAATATACGTTGAAGTTGTATTTAAAATTTGGAAAACATCTAAAACTTTGTTTTCACTTTTAGTACATTCAAACAACTAAATATTATTTACAAACACTATAACCAAACACAACTCCATCTCAACTCCAACTTCAAAAATTTCAAATAAAGTAAAAAATATTTAATTTATTTGAACAACTCCAATTAATTTTTTAAACATGACATATCGTGTAAAAATCTCATTTATTTTATCAACTGGTTTGTACCAATTATCCTGCTAGGATATTTAGCTTAAATTATACTACCTTTATTCCAAAACACCCTTTTTATAAATATTTTTCTGTATTTTAAATTATTAATTATTTTAACCTATAGTACTTTATGTAGTATCAAAATATGCAAATTTTATTTTTAAAAGTTTGAAGAACCTATATCTGAATTCATACTAAAAATTAAGTATATTGACTTTCATACGACGAGTCATGCCCAATAAAGCGAAATGGAGGGAGTTTTAATATCAATTCACACAATAGTTCTTAACTTTTAAAATATAAACTTTTCATAGTTAGAAATTGGAATCTTTACACAAATAACCGGTTAGATTAAATGTTTACTTTTTTCTAGGTGATATACATAGATTATACATTGATTATATATAGTTATACAAATATTATACACACACTTCCTATTTTTAGTTTAAGCGATCGGATAGACGACTATTTAGGTTAATGTTTCAACAAAAGATTGTTCATACCAAAATCTAGACACTAAATTGGGCCGGATACCAAACTGGGCCTTGGCTTGTGCACGGATTAATGTCTCTGGTAATTTACTATATCTTCAACAAGAGTGGGCCAATGTCCTGGCGACCCAGCCAAATTTTACAAAGATAAATAGAGAACTTTACCTAACTATACATTGTTAAAAGTTACATTACATATTTTTAGCATAAAAGTTAATATTTCAATAATAGCCATACTTATCCAAAATAAATTCCCTTTTTTCTCAATCAATTAACCCTTAATAAATGCTAACAACGGTTGTTGAAAGGGTAACTTTCCTATTCTAACGACTTACTTTTTTCTCTCCTTTTATATTATTCCGTTTTTTTGCTTTTTTCTTTTCTAGTATCTTTGTTTCTTATTTCATTTTATAGGAACGTAGTTTTTTATTTGTTTCCTTTTTGAGATTCAAATGTAGATATTACAACTATTAAATTAACATATTATAAACTGGATTGTTGTTTTTGTGTATTTTTCTATTTTAATTTAGTGGTGTATGTTTATATATATTAAATTAACATATTATAAATAATTATTTTGTTTGGTTACATATTTAAATAGTATAGATAATTTTTATATTCAGAATATTAAATGTATAAATAGATATATATGTGTAACCTATTAATGGAATATTTAGATTGTATAAAATAGTCACAATATAATATACTGGAAATATACTAATATATATAACATATTGATGAATTATTTACGTTATATAAAATAGTCACAATATAATTGTTCAGAATATAATTAAATATTAAAAGTGTGTTCTATCTAACAGCTTAAACTTTTAGATCAGATGGTCACACACTTCAATATGGTATTAGAGCAGGTCAAAGGTCTTGAGATCGAACCTCACCGCCACCCATTCTCAAAAAGAATTTCCACGTGTTTGGACCATGAAAAAAATCAGGTCAGCACGTGAGGGGGCGTGTCTTGAAAATATAATCAAATATTAAAAGTGTGTTCTATCTAACAACTTAAGCTTTTAGATCAGATGGTCACACACTTCAATAGTAATATATTTAAAACCAATTAATAGTATTTTATTTATAAGAGTGTCGGCTTAAAAAAAAATTAGAAACCTCAATAAAGAGAGAACTTTTATTATAGTGGCCAAGTGGGAGACTAATTCACTTTTCACAATTTTTTTTTATATTCAATTTCCCAGCTTACGTCATATTGTTCCTGAAGATAGTAGTCATGGTCACTTAGCACTATTACCAGAAAATCGCGGGATGTGTCTGAATGACCAGAGTTTGAGAACAGAGCAACTGATATTACCTACAAGGTCCTACCTCAGAAGAGAGCAAATTGCTTTCACCAGGATTTGAACCCACGCTGCATGCCTCCAGCTGGATTTTAAATTCCTCTTCTTTGCCATACAGCTATGTCCGGGAACGACTTTTCACATTTTTCTTCGGAGAGGAGATAGGCGTAGATACACGGCACTAATAGAGAAGAGAATTCAATTTTTTTAACAGATTTTCATCTCCATTTCTCTTGAAATTGTGAAGAAGAAAAAAGGAGAGAGAGAGAGAGAGAGAAAAGTAAGATCTGGATTGAAAGATTCTTAATATGGTTACACATAGAAAGTAGTAAAATTTTTGGCTACCTAATAACTACATACACTAATGAGAGGCTATATTTGTTTTTAGGAAAAAATTCCTGTACGTGTAATATTAGATTATTATTTATCTATAGTACCTTTAAAATTAGTTTTACAGAAAATATCAATAATTTGATTACTAAAAATATATATTAGCAGGAAGAAGACTTCTAACGGTTGATTACTACCTTATTTATATTCGTGATTAGAGCACGTACAGATTTGGTCGAAATCTTCGCCCAAAATATCCCCTATTTTTCTCGCTGCCATTGACGCACTCTTAGCATTCAAAATTGACAATTTCGCCACATTTTTTTAGAAACAAGGCAATACAAAACTGCATTTTTGTTGTATGATAGTATACATATTGTATTTTTGTGTATATCAAACATATATATTTATATTTTTGTATGATAGTATACAAAAATCTGTATTTTATATGAATTTTTATGATAGTGTATGCATATTCTTTTTGTTTGTATATTTATATTTTTGTATGCTAGCGTAATACAAAAATCTGTAATTTTAATTGAATTTTTATGATAGTGTATACATATTGTATTTTTTGTGTATATATTTATATTTTTGTATGCTAGTGTAACAAAAATCTGTATTTTATTTAGGGGTGAGCGGGTCTGGGTACCCTAACTTTTTTGAACTACCCGAATCCTACCCAGTAAAAGATCGGTTCTTAAATTTACTATCCGGAACCTACCCGTAGCAATCATTACCCGGAACCTACCCTGACCCTGCGGTTCCGGATAGGTTCCCGGGTACCCTGTAAATGGGTAGAGATAAAACTAATTAACCTCTGAATATTATTTCTCTCTTTGCCATATTTGGCTCCACACTTTACCCTCCACAATTCTCAAACAATCATTGTAGGGATGCACTTCACCATGAACAACAACACTAGTAATTTTAATTTTCCATTACCATCAGTTCATCATAGTTGCTTCAATGGTATGTTGGTACAGGGGATGCCAATAGGGCCACACAGGATCTTCCATATTTCTTAGGAATAATTTTCTGCGCAATGTAGATGTTCAAGTTCTCTTTTTTCGAAATTCTTCAACAACGACACTGTGAAGGTATATCAATTTCCATTTTATCATTTCTAGCATCAGTAGGAATTATGTCTCTCACCTTTCTTCATAGAATGAAATTCATACTGAAAGGCATATTTTTATGCCAAGTCATGATATTTATCTAAAACTTGATTTTTTTCTTCTTCAGAAGGTGCCAAGCAGAATCCACAATGAAATTTTCTTTCCGTTCTATTGTCTAAACTGGCCTATCATCAATGTCAGGATTGAGAGTGAGATGCACATTGTTTATGTGAGTCATCACATGACCAAGAAGTATTAGATCCCAGGTATCAGTTTCGGGTCCGGGTACCTTGTCTCTATTTGCCGGAATCGGAATCGGATTCGACATTGATCGGTTCCTAATTTTACTACTCGGAATCTATCCATTATTATAATATATCTACCCAAAACCTACCCATTAGTGTCGATTCCGGTTGGGTATCTGGGTATCCTGTACCCGTGATCACCCCTATTCTCACGTTCTCGTTTTTCTGCATTGATGAATTGATTGCTGATACAAAGAAGGAAAAAGTAGAACCTCGTAGGTGATATCAGTTGCTCTGTTCTCAAACTCTGGTCATTCAGGCACATCCTGCGATTTATTGATAGTAGTGCTGAGGGACCGGGACTGCTATCTCCAGAAATCGTCTGACTTAAGCCGGGATGTTGGATATAAAAAAAAGTACAAATGATAAATCTGCATATGGATGTCTCATAAATATCTTGCACAAAAATGTTCTGATGTTCACATGTAATGGATCAATTATTATGACGAAATTGATACTCCCTCCGAATAAAAAAGAGTGTTCAGTTAGCCATTTACACACCCCTTAAGAAAATATTAATTTTTAGCCAAAAATATATAATTTGACTAAAATGTCTTTAATTAAATAAGTATTGGAATTTGATCAGTTAACACTTAATAAGGGAAAATCTGAAAAAATAAAATTAATTCTTTATTGATTTGGTAAGTAAACACTATTTTTAAATAAAAAACAAAAGCTAAGTGGATATTCTTTTTTATTAGAATTGAATAAAATAAATTATAAAACCTATTGAAATCATAAATATTTGTGGTCCAGTTCTAAGTGGAAATAGTGACAGAATTGAATAAGTTGCAGCCCTGCACACACTCTAAGAGCTTTTTTTTATATATACATTCTTGGAGTACAAAATTAGGTGACGGAATTAAAGGCAGAACTAATTACAGAGTACTACAAAAATCTTAAAAGTCAATGTCGGCGATCTGAAAATTGCTCTAGGACCACCATTTTCATGAATAATTTAGGGAAAAATACTTGAGAAATTAAACTTCACTATACCGATTTTCATATAATTGATATCGGACTCTACTCATGTAATATATATCTAAAAATTGATATTCAAACTTACCACTTTAATGTTGTAATATATTAGGACGACTACTTATTTTACATATTACTACTTTATGAATTATTAAGCTTTGTGGTTCATTACAATTGTTTTATCATCATATCTTTATGTTAAGACAGAGAAGATCAACAACACCAAACATATGAGATCTTTGTATGATTTTTTTTATATATAATCATGATGTTCGTGTTTATTTGCACGCATCTTAGTATTTCGTGAGGTATCTGCTATCTCCCATCAATATAAATATCGAAGAATTCTATTTACCGACACTTACAGAGAGAATAAATTACCTAGTAATACTTTAGTCTCCGCTGACATATGAACCTGAGAACTTATGAGCTTTTTAACCCACTTCATTGACCACTATGGTCATATCTTAAAGTGTTCATGAATATTTTTTAAAATTCAAATTGTAACCGGTTTTTCATCATTTCCTACTTCTATTTAACTTATTGCTAGAAGTGGATTCATAATAAGGTTCTTATCACTTAGCATATATATTATACTTTTTGAAGTTACAATTTCAAAATTCTTAACGTTATTTCATATCGAAGAAATTGACTTTTGTTGAATCCTCTGAAACTTATTGGATCAAAGTTCACTATAATTGTTCTCATCGTACGAAAGTGGAGGTGGAAAGTCATTAATTAACATTAAAAAAGTAACTAGCAATAATAACAATAATAATAATAGATAGCAACACTATTTCCGTCACTTGTTCTATAGCTGTAGTATTCTATCAAATCTGTTTCACATTTATAACAAAGGGCCCATCATATTAATAATACCGTTATAACGTGGGAAACAAAAAAAAAAAAACAATTGTCCACCAATTGCCCCCCCCCCCCCCCCCCCCCCCCATTTATAATGATCATACTAGTAATGTGGAAAGAATCATATATTTATGGGTGAGAATCACTTGTATATAGAGATGACAATGGATCTTGGACCAGGTCCGGATCCGGTGGATCCATATCTATTTTATAGGATATGGATCTTCAAAATTTGGACCCTACGGATTCGGATCCGGATCGGACTCGGATCCGTTTCTAACGGATCGGATCTGGATCCAGATCTTGTATTTGAGATCCGTATCTGGTCCAGATCCGATCCGTGGATCCGTTTTTTTAATAAATATATTCATAACCTAGAATGTAATTTTATAAGTATTTTCTTAATTTTTTTTTCATAATTTATGTATTGGGTAAAGGGTTGAACCAAGATAAGGCACAAGTCACACAACGATGTAATTTGTCTTTGAAGTTTCATTTCTTTTACCTATATGCTCTCTGCAGTTTTTCATATTTTTATTTCTATAAAAAGAAAAAATTATCACTCTTCTTTAAATTTTCCTTTCTTGAATCTGCTAGCCGTAAGCTTTAAATATCTTTCTCTCATTTGTTTTATCAACATTTTTTTTTTTGGGACTTTTGATATATGACTGACATTGTTTTATGTTGTTTAATGAAGTCAATCAGTAGAAATACAAGTGGAGCATCACTAAAGCCTCCAAAAATTAGCTCAAAGTTGCAACATGTTCAGCATCACTAATGAAGTCAATCGTCTTTATTTTCTTGTGATGCTAAAACTTTGTTCAGTATTTTGGAAGAATGTTGTCATGTTTGTGTAGGTTGATTGAATGAACTCAATCATTTTTTTTCAATCAGATTGCGTTTCATTTTGTCATAAAAGTTTCAACATGTGGGAATATTATTCAAGCCAAAAAAATTTACATGTAGATCCAGATCAGATCCGTGGACCCGGTGGATCCGATGGATCCGGATTTGGATATGATTTTTATGGACCCGACGGATCTGGATCTAGTAGGATCCGGTCCAGATCCGATCCGTTGCCATCCCTACTTGTATAGTTGTATTAAAAATTATACATTTTCTTCCACTTTAAATTATAGACATTTGTCCCGTTCTATCTTAAAATCATATCATTGACGGGTGATTCAGGTACCCTGTAAATAAAAAACACAGATTAAGCAATAATTTTTTAGCCTATGAGAATCAAAAAGAGTTCTAAAATAATTTCATCCAGTAAATTTTTAGCCTACAATCGGAGTTTTTAGTAACCTTATAAGAAGTTTTAAAAACGTATTCATTGTAGAAAAGCTAATTCTGTAACCAAAACCTAAAATTGCAAGCCAAATTTGGCACTCAATTAATTGAACGTGTTGATTTCAAAATAAATTTGGAAATATCTTAATTAAACTTATTCTCGTGTTCATAAGCTCTTCGATACAAAATAAAAGCTTTATTATACTAGTAAATCCCTAAATTTCATCTTCACAGCTACAAAAATATACACAAATTTTAAAAATAGATTTACATTTCAAATAAAAAAGTAATACAGATTGAAGATGAGTATCGCCTGAAATAGAACAGAAGCATATGATATTAAAAAGAAATTGAAGAGTTAGATATGAACCCAGATGCATTTTATGAATGACGTGAACACAACCAAGGGAGAGAAAGAGGCAAAGGTGAAGCTTCAACGACGACAACGATGAAAGTACCTGAGAGAAAGCTTTAACGACGATGACGATGAAGCTCGGTGGTGTAGCTAAAACTCCATTGTTATTGAGAGAGTTTTGGGTGTTTTCTCTTAGGGCACAAAGAGCATTCTAGAATAAAGGGGTGAATATCAATGTGCAGGCGTGCAACAAACAATTTTGGAGAAAGTTAAAAGTGGTCCAAATGTTTCTCAAAAAAGTAAAAATAGTTAATATTTTATAGGTTCCGGGTATCGGTTTCGGGTCCGGGTACCCTGTCTCTATTTGCCGGAACCGGAACCGACATTGATCGGTTCCTAATTTTACTACCCGGACCCTACCCGTTATTATAACATATCTACCCGGAACCTACCCGTTAGTGTCGGTTCCGGTCGGGTAGCTGGGTACCCCGTAGCCGTGCTCACCCCTATGTGCAGGCATGCAGCAAACAACTTTTGAGAAAGTTAAAAATAGTCCAAATGTTTCTCAAAAAAGTAAAAATATTTAATATTTTATAGGTTTCGGGTCCGGGTACCCTGTCTCTATTTTCCGGCATCGGAACCGAACCCGACATTGATCGGTTCCTAATTTTACTACCCGAACCCTACCCGTTATTATAATATATCTACCCGAAACCTACCCGTTAGTGTCGGTTCCGGTCGGGTATCTGGGTACTCTGTATACGTGCTCACCCCTAATTTTGTTGTATGAATTTTGTGTGATATTATATACATACTGCTGAGTACCGTTGTACAGTGTGCAGTATACAAAAATCTGTATTTTGTTGTATGAATTTTGTATGATATTGTATACATATTGCTGAGTACTACTATATAGTATGCAATATACAAAAAATTGTTTTTTATTGTATGAATTTTTATGATATTATATACATATTGTCGAATACCATTGTATTCAAGCGTATTTATAGAGGCACAGTTTGTGTATTCAATTTGTATGATATTTGTATATCCCATTAAGATACTTGAGTGTGTGTAGCATCTATATATATATATATACATATTCATTTCTAATACCAAATAAATGAATCTATTATAAATATATACAAAAAGATACAGTAAAAATACAAAATCAAATGTGAAAAAATGAACCTTTAATTAATATATACAAAAAAATTACAGTAATAAAACAAAACAAACAGATGAATTTTGGGAGAAAAGGTGGACGTGTGTTACCATAATTACTCGGCATTAACAAAGAAAGTAAATACAATAAAAGATAGCTGTAAATATATGTTCCATTTAATTAGGCTGAAAAGGTGGGGATGGGGGATAGTTCAATGTTTGGTAAAATTGGTAAATTATCGGTAATATTAGTAAATATTTGATAATGTTAGTATTATTAGTCTTAAAGTATTGGCCCCACGTAATTTTCCCTTGTTTTTATCTCTTTTACAAAGGGACTCGAGTCATAGGCCCACATAACACTCCCATAACTTTAAATTGGGCCATCAAATTAGTATCAAGCCCAACTCAAGCTGATGTAACAAAGAACAGAGGGTTGCCTACACTGAAATTAGTTTCCCCGAAGTCTAGGGGCCCGTTTGTCATGGATAATTTTCACTTCTTATTGGAATAGGAAATTCATTCCATGGTTTATTTCATTTCAAGATTACAATTTATATACAAGTATACAAGATCAATCTATGGCTACTATTAAGGAAGACTTATCCTAATCATATCTTAATTATATTTGACAATCATAATTCTATGATGATGAGTATAATTACATTGATATGATTGATGATTTGATATGATTGAGTCCATAATTATATTAACAGGCCCTCGCAGCCTTAGCGGGAGGTTCTCGTATGCCGAGACTGTCCCTGAAATCATCAAAAAGTACGCGCGGAAGACCTTTCGTGAAAATATCGGCAATTTGATAATGGGATGGTACATGGAGAATCCGGACTTGTCCACGTGCAACTTTTTCACGGACGAACAAGATATACATTTCTATGGGTTTTGTGCGTTGATGCTGGACAGGGTTACCTGTTAAGTACATCACAGTCACATTATCACAATAAACCATGGTTGCTTTCTCGATCGGACAATAAAGTTCTAAAAGAAGATTACGAAGCCAACGTGATTCAGAGACCACATTAGCTACCCCTCGGTATTCTGATTCAGCACTCAACCGAGATAGTGTCGGCTGGCGTTTCGACAACCATGAAATTAGGTTGTCGCCTAGAAATACACAATATCCATATGTGGAACGCCGCGTGTTTGGGAAACTACCCCAATCAGAATATGTATACGATGTGAGTTCGAAACTGGTGAATTTATACAAGTGCAACTCAAAATCAAAAGTACCCTTAACATACTGCATAATTCGTTTGAGGGCCCCCATATGCTCATCCTTCGGGTCATGCATATGTAAATAAACTTTTTGAACTGCACAGAAGATATCTGGTTTCGTGAAGGTGAGATACTGCAATGCCCCTGCTAAGCTACGGTAATGTATTTACTGTAGGGAGAACCTTTAGAGTTACTCAATTTTGCCTTGGTATCGACCGGTGTGTGTGACAGTTTGCAAAAGGTTATACCAGCTTTGTCGATGATCTCCTCAACGTATTTCTTTTGACAAAGAAACAGACCATCGTCATATTGAGTTACATCAATGCCCAAAAAATAGTTTAAAGGGCCCAAATCTTTCATAGAAAATTCCGAAGTAAGGAAGGACATAATTGACTGACAAAGTGATTTATATGACTCTATGAGAATGATGTCATCCACATAGAGAAGAATATATACCATGTCAGTCCCCTTTCTATAATGAACAAAGACTGATCGAACTTGCTACGTGAGAACCCAAGTGTTGAGACGAACCCTGCAAACCTGTTATACAACGCCCTGGGTGCTTGTTTTAAACGATATAATGATTTTTTCAACAAGCATACATAATCTTGATGAGTCGGATCCCGGAAACCCAAAGGCTGGTGCATGTAAACTATTTCCTGTAGGTGACCATGTAGAAATGCATTCTTTACGTCTAGCTGATGAATGGACCATGATTTTGACAATGCCAGACTGAGAACAGTCCTGATAGTCGCTGGTTTAACTACTGGGCTGAACGTCTCACCACAATCCACGTCAACCTGCCATCACCAACAAGACGAGTTTTTTGCCTCTCAAAAGAACCATCAAAATTCTTTTTATGACAGAGAACCCACAAAGGACGTATTATGTTCACATTATATGGACGGGGCACCAACTCCCACGTCTTATTTTTAATAAGAGCATCAATTTCGTCTAATATAACAACTATCAAATTCGGGTCGGTTAGAACAGCTTTCAGATTTTTTGGAACAGGTGATGGTTGAACTGAGGATGTTAAATTAAAATGACGCTTGGGCCAAAAACTCCAGTGCATTGCACGGGTTTCAACGGATCGAGGATGGGCTGAAACTTGGGATGGGGGCAATAGAGTCTCGAAAACAGCGTTGGGCCTAGAAAAATTAACTATTTGGGCTTGGTTTGCTCGGCTCACTGGTTGGATTTGTGTAGTGTTGGAGAGTTCCCTTATTTGGGCCAAGGGGGTGGTGAGGCGGACTGGGCCGATGGCACGTAGGAGGGAGCAATGGGTTCCCTTAATTGGACTGACCCAGTCCAGGTATGTTGCTGGACCGAGGTAGTTTGTTACCGTAAATGGGCAGGTCCAGTCCAGTCACTTGGCTGGACCAACGGCAAGGATGGTGTAGTGGGGCCCCTCGTTTGGGTTTGTGGATATGGGTTTTGTAAATGGTATCTTAATATTCGATTCATCCCGTAGTCTAAAAAATCATATGAAGGCGGGGAAGATGTGTGAGAGGTAGCAAATGGGAACGTATACTCATCAAACACAACGTGACGAGAGATGATTATTTTCTCATTAGACATATCATAACACTTATATCCCCTATGATTTTGTGGGTGTCCCAAAAATACACACGGAGTGGAACGGGCTTGAAGTTTGTTTATTGTTGTGGATGGAAACAATGGATAGCACAAACACCCGAAAACCCGCAAATGTATGTAGGACGGAATACGATGGTATATCATTTGGGTGGGTGATATGTTTGAGAGTAGCTTGCTAGGAAGAATGTTTAAAAGATATATGACCATTTAAAGGGCATGATGCCAAAAATATTATGGCATGGACGAATGCGAAAGAAGTGTGCGCATTAAATTTTTTATTGTGCGAATTTTTCTTTCAGCTTTTCCATTTTGAGAAGAAGTATGTGGACATGAGAGACGTAATGACATACCATTTTTGTGACAAAAATCTTTAAATTGGTCATTTACAAATTCTCTCTCATTGTCACATTGAAAACATTTAATGGACTTCACAAATTGGGTTTTTGATGAAGACACTAAATTGTTTAAAAATAGTGGAAACTTGTGATTTTTGTCCAATTGGAAATGTCCACAAAAAATTAGTGAAATCATCCAAAATAAGCATATAGTACTTATGACATGTCGAACTCAAAATCGGGGATGTCCACAAATTACTATGCAATATATGAAACGACATAATAGTATTTGAAGAAGATAAAGAAAAAGGGAATTTAACATGTTTCCCGAAAACGCATAAGTGACAAACATTGGAGTCCAAACACTGTTTACAATCAATCAATTTATTTTTTTCTAAGAGAATTGAACATCGGTGCCCCTGGGTGTCCCAAACGGTTATGCCATAACATAGGAGAAAGAGTAGCAAAAGTCGATGGAGTGGTGACTTGGTTATTGGTAGTGGCGGTGATGGGATAGAAATTTCCAGTGCTATTACACCTCATTATTGGCATCCCCATTTGAAAATCCTTCACAGAAAATCCAAACGGATCAAAATTAACAGAATCATTGTTGTCAGTAGTGAACCGACGCACAAATATCAAAATTTTAATGAGTTTGGGTGCATATAGGACGTTATTCAATTGTAAATGTGGGTGGAGGGAGGTTTAATTGGCCAATACCACAAATTGGGATTTTATGCCCACTGCCAACGATAATATTTTTATTACTACTCTTATTAAAATAGATGAGAGATTACCTTGAGATGTTTTCACGTGTGAGGTTGCCCCAGTGTCCATGTACCATGAGTCATCGGGAACATTGATACTCATGTTGTTCATGGCTTGATCAATGTCCGTTGGAGCATAATTTGATGATGATGGTCTATGGGCTGAAAATGTTTATTGTGGACCGCTGCCTAAAACACTGGGTTGCCTGTTTGAAATTATTGGGTCGCGCACACTGATTTGTGGGGTATGGGCAGTGTGGGACCCACTGTTGCGGGTTCCAGACCCACGGAGTGATCTGACCCCACTGCTCATTGCCGAAAAAATGTTGCGGTTGCTAGTGGGTTTGACCCTGCTGCCCGTGGCCTCTGCCTCCACCGGAGTTGTTTCCGTCGCCCTGGCCCCGCCCTCTTCCACTATTATTTTTACCTTTGTTGTTGTTGCGATTTTGACCCCTTTTAGATCCATTATTGTTTCGATATGAAGCCCCTCCCGAACTAGAATTTTGTGGGTTAAAATTATTTGTAGACACATTGATGGAAAGAATGGCGGTGTCGGCACTATTTGCCGTCGACGCTGCCTGTTTCACCATTCGAGTTTCTTCAAGAAACAACCTTGAATGGGCCTCATAGAGTGGTGGTAAGAGATTGCCATGTTGAATGAACATAGCCACATCATCAAATTGTTCATTCACACCCGCAGTCAATTGGAGAACTAACCTTTGATTTGTCACCGGCGCACCAACATTTGAGAGTTGATCGGCAAGCATTTTCAACTCTTGACAATATGCTGAAACATTTGAAAAATTATCCAATTTTATATTGGTAAATTGGTTTTCAAGATATACGGCTCGAGAAATTTTATTATCTTGAAAAATATTTTGTAAACGTTCCCAAGTCTGTTGAGCCGTAGAGCCCGGTTCCAAAATGGTGTGCAAAAGGTCATTGAAGATTGTGTTGTAAGTCCATTGAACGACTATAGCATCTAAACGAGATCATAAGTTTGGGTCAACACTGGTGGTCTCCGATGAAGACTTGAAAGGAATAATATGGTCTATAACTTCGTATGCTCGGCAATGGATTTTAAACAACTTCACCCAAGATGAGTATTGCCTTTTTCCATCTCAAGGGTGATATGAATAAAGTTCTTCACGTTGTTTACGGCAAGAGCGGGATAGAATTTTTGTTTGTCGGCCATTGTTGCCCAAGAAAATACAAGAAAAGAGGAATAAAAGAAATATTTTGGTGTGTAGAATAAAAGAGATGAAGAACCCTAATTAGGGTTTGGTTGAAAATTGCCGAAAATAGTAGGGTAGTTCTCGGCTAGGTTAGGGTTTTTGGAACAAAACTAGTTAGGTTTAGGTTTTAGAGGAGGAGGCCGAAAAAACAAGGATGGTTTCGGCTAGGGTTTGTTGACCAAAAAACTGGTTTTCGGGTAGGGTGTGGTTGGGCGGCCGACGAGTAGGGTTAGGGAACAAATTAGGGAGTTATTTTGTGGCTCTTGATATCATGAAAGAAATTCATTCCATGGTTTATTTCATTCCAAGATTACAATTTATATACAAGTATACAAGATCAATCTATGGCTACTATTAAGGAAGACTTATCCTAATTATATTTGACAATCATAATTCTATGATAATGAATATAATTACATTGATATGATTGATGATTTGATATGATTCTTACCAAAATTGTTATAAGTTGAATTTTAGAATATTGTGGAATTCTAGAAATTCCAAATACATATTTTCACATTTTTTTATTCAAAATCACTAAAACAAATCAACATTTTTCAAGTTGTATTCCTGTCCAAATACAACTCCAAATTTCAAATACTTTCAACTTTTTTAACTACTACTTTCTTCAACTTTCACATTTTTCATGTTCAAACGCCCACTAAAACAAATCCTGTTAAGTGTATAAAACATTTTCTAATCTGAACAAGAATTGAATAAAATGCATGAAACTACTTTTATTTATCTAACACGAATATGCACTTACATATCTTGTAACATTATATACATTTTGCATCTTCACAATATGAAACTACTCACAATGAGATTTCACTAGAAATTATCTTGAGTGAAATATTTGTTGGAAATTTGCCTTCGGTAGGGAGGTGCGTGCACCCGTATTTAATGACTTAAACACTAGGGTCCGCATGTTGGAGGCTTTGTCTCTTCACACGTGCATAATCTACTAAGTGAGTAGATTACCGTAGGGCCAAAGATTGTCAAATTTCGTTAAGAAATGAAAGAGATATTGGTCTACGAAGTAAGGTGTTTGAGGCATGAAAATATGGTGTGGGACAAATCTACCACATCCGTGGGAAAAGGAAGAATTGTTCTCTTTATAAGTCTCAAAATTGGCTAAGGATTCGGGACACCAAGGGGTAACCCATGTGTTTGAAGGAGGGAAGACCTAGATGTGCTTGGGTTCAAGGCTAAGCCCACACACGCGCCGCCGCCGCCCGCCCGGTCCGGTCCGGGCTCGGGTCGTGGGCCTTGGGCTTCTTCTGATAGACCCCAAATTGGTTAATAATTACAGTTTGGTCCTTGGAGTTTCTGGAAAGATGAAATTAGGAACGACGGAAGGCAGAAAGTTTCTGCCTACCGTTTGGGTTGGTTTTTATGGAACGTTGCACATTAATCGTCAGCCATTACTTGCTAATTAAACTCCCTCACTAACTAATGGTCATACTAATGGCAGCCATTACTTGGCTTATTAATGGTCATACTAATGACCAATACTTGGCAGTTGAGGAGTCCCTCCCTTATGCTATATGTTGGTGTCTTTTGGCACAATTGTGAAGACGACAACAGACAGAAAATGAGACTACACTATATACAACACAGAAACAGAAGAGATCACTGAAATTCTGTCCACAAACAGTGAACATAAAACTCAAACCTCTTCCTTCTTTTTCCGTTCTTCAGCAAGTCGTTTCGTGTTTTGTTTTCTTCGTCAGAATCAACCTATTTGCTTTGTAGTGTTGATTTTGTTGTTGTTTTATCTTGGAAGACTATTTCCCTTTAACGTAAAAGCATATATACGGGGCAATCTTGTCTTAAAGACAGAGAGTCATCTCTCGACTCAGCCCACAGTTGTAACAATCCAGATTTAGTGTTTCTTGATTTCAGGTTATCAAGATCCAACGCTCAACAAGCTTGCGGCAGTTCTGCATATTGGCTACTTGTTTATCCTTTCGAACACTTATAATATTTATTTACTTCCCGTACTGCTTTACATATCCAACAATATTTTTATAACACCTCTTATAAGATAATGTACTCCTCCTAGACTATATGATAAAAGTCTAAAATATATCAAGAGAGGGGAATATTAAAATTAATTCACTAATACCTTCACTCGCTTTCTTTTTCTGAAAGCAAGCCATAAACAATTTTTAATCAAATGGACAAAAGTTTGAGAAAAAAAAATCCTTATTCTTATCACAGTCCCATTGACCTCAGACTTTCAAGTTAGAAAATTGGCTTAGTAAATCAATCATTTTCTAGAAAATGAAGTTAGATTTGGACAAGGTAGGATAATCACTATTCACAAGTTTGTATTTTGTTTATATTTTTGCTTATTATTTTTTCATACCACTACTTTCCATTGGTTGTTTTGTCATTTTTATCTGTCTTATACTGTGATTTTATAATAAAATTATGAATCATCAACACATACATAATAAAATTATGGATCATCAACACATATGATGGAATGATTGAGATTTTTTCGCCTTTAATTAAACGTCTCGCATTCAAATCTGAAAATATAAAACCTTTTAGCATGAAGTGATTTACTTATTATTAAATCTACTCGACATGAACCCAAATATCAGACCGTTTATCAAATAGTTAAAAAAGAAAAAGAAAACTATGGTAGATTAGTTTCTTAAGGAATAGCAAGCATCGTTCCCCCTTCCACCCCCACCCCCACCCCCTAATAAAGGTAGAAGATAAAAAACAAAAAGCAATTTATTGCACTATATACTTGGTAAAACAGCCCAAGGAAAGTCAGGTAAAATTCATCAAATTTCTTGAGTATTAAGAGAAGAATAAAACAGAGAAGTACTCTAAATTTTTAAGACCTTGAGGAACTTCCTTCTAAGGAATTAAAAGCTAAGTTACAATAATACCTAAAGCTTGCTCCACTCTATCGGACAAAGTTTCTTTTAAGGAAAGTCGCTAAAATAGGAAAACTCTAAGCTTTGTTCAACGAATTTTGTGATTTTTTTAAAGGGAGGTAATAACTTAATTAGCAGTCACTACTGAACAAATTAACATAAGCATCATATATAAATCTCACCCTTTAGCCAAAACATGCATTAACAGTCTCATATTGTACATTTCAATCTTTCAAATGAACGTTTCAAAGAGTAAAGCTTATCTTGTTTTATCTTTTTTTTTTCTAATAGAAATTTTACTCGAATAAATCTATATTAACATCTCCTATATTCCCACCAATGTGATCCCTATTACTGATGGACAAATCTGTTTGGAAACAGAGCTCTTTTATCGCGGAATTAGACCTGCTATTAACGTCGGCTTATCTGTCGTCGCTTCAATTTGTCTCTCGAATAATCTGGTGCTTAATTAGACTTCTAAAATTGTGTTTTTATGGATCATGAAATAGATTTCAAAAGGGTTAAGTTTATAATAGTAGACTTGTTTTGTTTAATTATTCGTTATTTGAAACTCGCTGGTCTCAATTAATTTATATTTGCGTCAGATAAATTCACTAAAGGAGTAAAGTGTTCATTGCCAAGAAATTTAAACTTACTAAGCATGTGTTTGGTCTTAAGTTTTCCACGTTTTTGGTTGGTCAAAATGTAATATTTTCTTCAGGAAAATAAGTTCTTTAAAAAAATAGGAAATTGATTTTTGAATGATAATAGAGAAAGCAAGTTTCTTAAAAATAATAAAAAATAACGTTTAGGGAAAACAAATTTCATAAATGATATTCCATGCTCATATATTTATTGTCTCATTTCCCCCCTCCACCCCCTCTTCCCTCTCCCCTCTCCCCTCTCCCTTCCCCTCAATGGCCAAGCCAAAATGTCATTAAGGGTATTCAAAATTTAGTATATAGGTATAAAAAGTAATTTTTGACCTATATGAAAATTACATCCACAATATAATTTCCTCATGAAAGGTGTTTAATTGATCACCCTTCAATATGTGTGGTTCCGCCATTGCGGTCTTCCCCATCCCCCATGCCCCTACCCACCATCCCGTGACCACCTCGCCCACCTTCATAATGTTTTGTTAAATTATATATAAATATTTTTAAAATAATATTTTTTAACTTACTAACCAAATATTAAATAATTAAAAACAATTCATGAAAAATATCCTCCCTATGTACCGAACACACCTATATGACAAAGAGCTCTATATTCTTTTTTTTTATATCCAGCTTCCCGGCTTACGCTAGACTATTCCTGGAGATAGTAGTCTCGGTCCCTCAGCACTACTACTAGTAAATCGCTGGATGTACCTGAATGACCAGAGTTTGAGAACAAAACAACTGATATCACTTACAAGGTCCTACCCCAGAAGAGAGCAAATTGCTCCCACAAGGGTTCGAACCCACGATGCAGACCTCCAGCTGAATTTTAAGTTACTCTCCTTTACCATCCAGCTATGCCCTGGGGACAAGAGCTCTATATTCTTCTTTACCTAACGCCAAGCACAAAGGCGCACACAGTTTTTGCCGTGGCACTATGAGTACGACATTTTGATTCCTACTTTGAAGCTTAATCTTTTTTATTATTATTTTTAAAATTAGAAATAGAAAACGACCAGAAGATGTAAACTTAGATAACTTTTATATTCCGTGGGCTACTTGATTAATTGGTGATGCAAGCAATGATAGGAAGTGGGATTATCTGAAAATCATGGTCTAACAAGTAACTAAGATTCTTTTTTAAGTCATTAATTAATTAATGGGGGAGACCTTATAGTGAAAAGTTGAGGAAATAATTTGGTCAAAATTGAACTTCATATATTATAGTGCTATCCAGCATGAACCAGTACCTGATATATTACAGGGTAGTAGTTCGTAGCAAGAAATAAATTTGATATGTTAACGGAAATCATTTAGTAAATGACTTTTTTTTCTTCTGATGATGACTCGCATTTGGCAATAGTCTGCCATGGGGACTTTGTCAGTTCTTTTTTCCTTGTTAAGTGATTTAAATAAAATGAAAATAGAATATGAAAAAAAAAGTAACCGCCTGGAGAGTCATTTTTTCGTTTTTAAGTGGAATGCTGGATCGGGCTTTCACCCATTGTCCAAAATTCCCCACTGCTGCCCCCAAAAGGTACATGTCAAGTATATATTGATTTTATGTAGACATTCAATGTGAATCTGCAATTTCATATCAAGTAACCAAAAATTGTTGATGAAGTTGAAAGGTAATCGATGCTGGCCCAAATATTTTGAGGCCCCAAAAATATTAAATATTTTTAAATGATGTATAAAATATTCTCTGTTCCATAATAAGTGGTGTTTTTGGCTTTTCATTTTGTTTTAAAATAAGTTGTGTTTGAGAATTTCAAGAATAAATTGACCTTATTCTTTCAAAATTACCCTTATTTACATAATGAAAAATCATTAAGTAGCTTATCTATTCTAGATATTAATTAGGGACAAGTTAGTAAAAAGTAAAAACACTCATAATTTTAGGAGTGTCCAATTTCTTTTGTGGTGTGCATAAGCTAAAAACACCACTTATTATGGACACAGAAGGAGTACAGTTCATTTAAAATGAAGCAATGATTTTTACTCTAAATTCAACTTTTTAAACTAAAATTCATGTCCATACATAATTTCTGTTGGATACAAAGATGCAGGAAACGAAAATTACAAGTAACTGCTAAGTATTACAAGAACTGAAATTACAATTGAACAATAAACTGAAATTACAAAGAACTTGAAGAATAAACTGGAACAATTTTTGTATGTTGAGTCGAGTGTTTGCACTCTGTCTTTAAGACAATATTGCCCCGTATGTATCCTTTCTACGTCCTGGACAATTGTCTCCCAAGATAAAACAACAAATAAACAAATGAGCAAAGGAAACTCAAGTGCTACTGTGAATAATTTTGAGTAATGAAATGATGCTGGAAGGTAGTAGGAAGACTGATTTCGTTTCTGTTTTTGTGTGTCTGTTTGTATGTTTTTGTGTGTCTGTTTGTATATTTTTGTAGCTCAACAATGGTGACAAAGGGTCCTTTATATAGTTGAAGGAGAGGCTTACCAACTGCCCACATAAGTGTCATTACTGACCAAGTAATGACAATTATGGAGGTAGTAATTCACCAAAATAAATGGTGAATTTGATGTGCAACGGATGACATTTAGGAAGAGTAATTCAGCCAAAATAAATGGTTGAATTGAGTGCTGGTTGACGTTATGTTCTCTGCCCAATCTGACTTTCTTGAAACTTCTGGGACCAAACTGTACATATTGAAACTTCAGGGACCAAACTGTACATATGAAAGAATTCTGGAACCAAAAAGATAATATCAGAAGAAGCAAAGCCCATGAGCCCATGAACCTCGACCGGTCGGGCGGGCGGCGGCGGCGAGCGTGGGCTTTCCTCGAACCGAAGCACATCTAGGTCCTCCCTCCTTTAAACACATGGGATACCCCTTGGGGTCCCAAACCCTAAGCCAACTTTGAGACTTATAAACAAAACAACTCTTTCTTCCTCCGCCGATGAGGGAGAATTGATCTCGATACCACACTTTTCCATGCTTCAAACATCTCACTTTGTGGACCAATATCTCTTTCATTTCTCAACGAAATTTGACGATCCTTGGCCCTACGGTCATCTACTTACTTAGTAGATTATGCATGTATGAAGAACCGGATTCTCCAACATGCGGAACACTAGTGTTTAAGCCGTTAAAGTTCGTCGGACGCAACTCCCGCCAAAGGCAAATTTCCAACAATTTCTACATTCACTTACTCCTTTTCAATTTCAATTTCAAATACTTATTTTTTAACTTCAACCAAAAATCATCCAACGGGCTGCAAATAATTCGAAGCACACATTTATTCTTTCTTGTGTTTTTGTTAAATTTTCACATTATATAAAAATATATATGAGTCTTATTAAATACTTCCTTTATCTCAATTTATGTGTCTCACGTTCTCTTTTAATCTGCTTCAAAAATGCATCTTTCTATGTTTAATAATTTTTTAGTTATACTTTTAGTTTTAGCCTTAATGACACTCTTCTAGGACTGACATGTCATGTTTAAAATTACAAGATTCAAAGAATAATTTTGATAGATTATATACATTTTTAATTTAATATTATCAGATTCTAGAATCATTTACATTCTTAAACTACATGTTGATTCCAATTAAGTCGCATAAAACAAAATGAAGAGCATGTTTGGGTTAACTGATTTTAAATAGCTTATAAGTTTTAAGTGTTGAAAAGCATTTAAGTGTTGAAACGAGGGATGGAAACAGATCGGATCTGGACTGGATCCTACTAGATCTAGAACCAGATCCGTTTTTTATACCTGGATCCAGATCCTGATCCAGATCCATCGGGTCCATAAAAAGCATATCCAAATCCGGATCCACCGGGTCCACGGATCGGGTCCGGATACACATGCAATTTTTTTTGCCTTGAATAATATTTTACCTGTTGAAACTTTTTTGACAAAATGAAACCCAATCTGATTGAAAATTATGGGCACAAAATAAAGGACTCATCTCCTTCAATAAGATAATCGAGAATTATGGGCACAAAATAAAGGAAATACTTATAAAAAATTTACATTCTAAGAAAATAAAAATTACGGGCACAAAATAAAGGACTCATCCTTAATTGATTATGGGCACAAAAGATAATCGAGAATTATGGGCACAAAAGATAAACTACAGTGAAAAAAAGATACTCCACTCATTCAAATTTAGATATAATATCTACAAAAGAAGGCATTCAAGCTATTGTGAATTTTATGGTTAATATATATATAATTTACAACACTTGTTCTACACCACAAAAAGTGGAAGAAAATAAAATAGAGAAAGCAAACTTACTACTACTAATAAGTAGAATTATTATTTTCAAATGAATTTATTAAAAGTTCTTCTAACAAGTCAGCACCTAAGTCTTCAAACACCAGAATTGTTTTCTTTTTCCTATTTCTCCTTCTCTTCACATTTTTCATTCACATTGTATGTGTTTCCTTTAAAGCAGCTGCCGGAGACAATCAATCTTGACTAAAAAATTCAATATTTTCTAATGATTCTTGGACTTTTTCCATAGGAAAATTGAGAAGTGCTAAAGGACCACGCATTGAAAATGCAGCTTGATCATAAGCTAAAGCAGCTTCTTCAGCAGTATTGAATGTTCCTAGCCATACTCTAACTCCACTTCTTGTTGAATCCCTTATTTCTGCTGCATATTTTCCACATGGTCTCTTTCTGACTTCTATATAATGCTTTTCTTCATCTTTTTCTTCTTTGTGTTCTGCGTTTTTTCTCTTGATGGAATATGATGTCACCTCTTCGTCGTTACTTCCTTTTGAGAAATTAATAGTCTCCGAGGATGGCGAACTTCTTGGTATCCAATGATTATGATCATTCAGCTCAGAGTCAAATTTCCATATCAGAAATTGGTCTAGCAAGAAAGTGAAATTTGTGAATTGAAGGGATAAAATACAGAAATTATGAAAAATTTTAAGAAAATACTTATAAAATTACATTCTAGGTTATGAATATATTTAATAAAAAATGGATCCACGGGTCGGATCTGGACCGGATACGCATCTTAAATACAAGATTCAGATTCAGATCCGATCCGTCAGAAATGGATCCAGATCCGTCGGGTCCAAATTTTAAAGATCCATATCCTATAAAATGGATCTGGATTCACCGGATTTGGACCGAGTCCAGGATCCATTGCCATCTCTAGTTGAAACTGATTTTATAGAAAAATAATTATGTGTTTGGATAAAAATGTTAGCAAGTGATAATTAATAAGTAGTTGATGTGTTTAGTAAAAAAAATTTATCAACTGTTCTTTTATTTTAAAAATTACTAAAATACCCTTAAAACTTTTAACAACAATTATAAATTTAAAAATATCTTTGTAAAGAAAAATGGATCGGCAGATATATATGAAGTGAATTATAACAAATTCCAGATTTTATTTTAGGAAAGATATTTTGAAAATTAAATAATATTAAAATAAAATAATAAAAAAATTGGTCAAACTTAAAGTCCTTAACGCTGAAAAGGGTGATCAACTTACGACTTATCATTGATTTTGGCTTATAAACATTTAGGTATTAAACAAACGCGTAGCTGGATAATTCAAAAAGTGTTTATAAGCCAGTTTAATCCGCTTATAAGCTTAAGTAATTAGTGAATTATATTTAAGACTTTCATTGGCTTTAAGTCACAAGATTCCATTGAATTGCCCCTCATAATAAGAAGGTAAAACAATAGTTCAAATTATAAACCTCCTTATAATTATTAATTTGGGAAATTATAGAGACTTCACATCTACTCATCGACAATTATAATTTGTAAATTTAAAGAGACTTCCCATCTACTTATCGACAACTAAACCATTCCTGTAAGAATGTAGCTCTTCCAATTACACTTCAAATGGGAAATGTTAAAATAATGTTTTGGGTTCTTAAAATTTGCAACTTTCTAGATGTTTTGGCCTGTTAAGATACAGAGACAACCTTGATAGACGTACGTGAATGTCATTACTCATTAAGCACTAGGCTAATACTAACATTTATCCCGATCCCTTCAAAAGGTTTAATCTTATCTTTGCTTAATCAAATCACTAATTAGGATTAAGAAATTTGATTAGCGTACGTACAATGTAAGCGAGTATACTCTTTAAATGTACATAGCACAATGCAAAGTACATATGTTCCCAAAAAATCCTTTTCTTGTTTGTTTTCAAGATAGGAATAATTATATTCCTTAAAGATACTATGAATCAAAACCAAGGTTAATTAAATCAATAATATCCAATTTGTCAATTTGGATCTATCTGAATCATTAGGTGACAGCTCTTTGTCTTGAAAATTTCCTCTTCAAGCCAAACAATTACTATCTTTTTATTTTACTATTCCACATTTGGTGGTTCTATAATGCATTCTCAAAAACCCTAAAAAAGATAAAAGATAAAAAAGTATCGCTATGGTTAAGCTGTTATATGCTCTAATGAAAATGGCAGCATGTATTATCACATTATGAAAGCTTCCAATAGAATCACCATATCACTTCATAAAGATATGGTTGACACCAAGTAATGAAAAGCTACATTTCAACTAACCAATCAAATTTGACGTTATTTTATAAAACTAGTACGCGCATGTAGGATGTATTTACTAGTTTTCCACTATCAAATTAATCCCTAATATTTTTTGAAAAAATTTCGAGACAAAAAAAACTAGTGAATAATGAACTGCTCTTCTACATTTCTCTATTTAAATATCAGATTTTTGTTGGATAAATTTCCAAATAGTCACTTTTCAGTCCCTGAATTTTGTTTAAACGAAAAAGAAGAGAAAATTGTCAAAAACATACATGAAATATCACCTTTTTTAGAGTTTCCTATCTAAACTATCATATGTTTGTGTTTCCTATCTAAAGTATCATCAACTATTTATCAAAAGACACCTCAATTAGTATCTGATTGCGTGTGGTGTACACTTTTTTTTTGTTAAAAATTGATGCCAAATGGCAATCCACGCGAATTAATCACTTTTTGTGAGTTTTATACTTTAACTTTTAGATATTTGCATTTCCTACCTGAACTATCACCAACTATTAATCAAAACGCATCTCGAAATTAATGAATCAATTGTCATGTGGATGAAATTTTTTGGGCAAATTAAGTTGTCACGTGTTTTTAGCGATTATATTCAAACACTTGGTCTAGTCAGCTTCGAGGTGCATTTTGATAAATAGTTGGTGATAATTCAGATAGGAAAAACAGACACTTGATAGTTATCAGGTAGGAATCTCGCAAAAAAATTATACTTCAGATGTGTTTTTGACCATTATCTCTTAAAGAAATGGTTATTGTCATGGAATTTCAAATTTGAGATGTGAATATAATATTATCTTGAAATTTTGCCTATAAAATATACAATTTCATGACAATAATTATTTATAAAGAGAGAGTAAGAAAGTAGCTAATAAACACTATGCCTGTACTTCTGTTTGTACTTTGTAACAAGGGTGCGCTTTCAATTTTTTGAAATGAGAGGAATATTTATTTTAAACCAGAAGATAACTACACATAAATAAGTACTAGTATTATGAAGGCGGAAGTTGGAAGCGAGTAAATGAAGAAAGCCATGACTATTAGTTAAAGGAGTAATTAAATAATGGAGTTAATTCCGATTAGGTCTTAGTTATTATATTAGTAATTTAGTATAGAACAGACCTACCCATAGAGCTTTATTAATAACATACCGTGATATGCACGGTTTTGTATACCATGTATATCACGGTTTCAAAAGGAAGTTTTTTCATAATTGAAACCGTGGTATACACGGTATACAAAACCATGTATATCACGGATTGGGGTTTCTATTTTAGGTAATATTATTGTACTTAAATTAGCATTGTATACTTACCATAATTATAGAATTCTTGTACAAGTAGAATAGGGTTTTGGGAATAGAATAGGAATAGGATTTTCCATATTATGGAAATTGTAAATTGTATATATACTCATTAATTAATGAAAATAATAGAGGGATTATTTCTTTCATGGTATCAGAAGTCTAGGTCTAAATTACTTCCGCTCTTCTCCAACTTTGTTCTCAGTTTCTGATCACCCTCCTCGGCCGAGACTACATCGAAATCCGTGCCCATTTTCTCGAATTTTGTGTCACAATTTACCTCTTCTCTTCCCAAATTTTTTCAATCCCTTTGTTCTTTCGTTATGTCTAAGAACGTGTTTCATCCTGCCTTACTGTTTCCAACATCAAGAACAACATCCCTATTGTTCTTGAGATGGAAAACGTCCAGTATACGACGTGGGCAGAATTGTTCAAAATTCACGCCATCTCCCATCAAGTTCTCCATCACATAATTCCTCCTGCTACCCCTACTCTCGTGGAGGATCCTCAGCTATGGATTACTCTTGATGCTACCATCCTTCAGTGAATTTATTCCACTATTTCTACAGACCTTTTACAGACGATTACCGAGCCGGACACTACGGCTATGGCTACATGGAATAGATTGCATGATATATTCCAAGATAACCAACATTTCCGCTTTGTCACCTTTGAGCAGGAATTTTCCCAAGTCAGCATTGGAAGATTTCTCGAATGTTTCGGCTTATTGTAAACGGCTCAAGGAATTGGCAGACCAACTCCATAACGTTGGAGCGTCCGTTACAAATAATCGTCTTGTTCTACAAATGGTTGCAGGCCTATCTGAGGCCTATAATGGTGTGGGGACTCTCATTTGTCAAAGCAATCCACTTCCGCCTTTTTATCAAGCCCGCTCGATGCTTACGTTAGAAGAGACCGGTTTGGCGAAAATAAGGCTACCGGCGCTAGTCCCGTGGTCATAATGATGTCTTTAGCAAATTCTCATAGTTTTGTTGATAATTCGAGCCAAAACAGAGCTCCCGGTGATAGCAAGAAAATCAAAAAAATAATGGCAAAAATCGCGGTGGAAATCGTGGTAGTTCCGGTGGTGGTGGGGGAGGCTAGAATAGTAGAAGTGGACCCCGGCATGGTGGCAGTGGGCTGCAGGCCAACTGGTCCTAGCTATGGGCCCCTTGGCAGTGGGCTTAGGGCGGTGGCCAGTGGCCCAACGACCCTATTTTCTGCCTTCCCCAGCCCTTGGACAGTGGGCTGCTCAGCAGAATTTCCGGCCCAATCCGACATGGTCCAGTGGTTATCTTGACAACACTAGGTCGGGGCAGCAAGCATGGGTGCTTGGGCCTCGGCCTCCACAGGCCCATCATGCTGCGGGCCCCACTCCGATCGATATTGAAGCCGCAATACATACACTTGGATTGAATCCTCCAGACGCAAATTGGTACATGGAGACCATCGCCTCTTCTCATATGACGTCCGACCAAGGTACTCTCTTGTCTTATTCCAATTTGAGCAAAAATTGTTGCATAATTGTTGGTAATGGCAACTCAACTCTAAATCGTGGTTACAGTCATAAACATTGTCTTCCCCCCATCCACCTCTTGTCTTGAAAAACTCCCGTCATGTCCCTAACTTAATTAAAATTTGGTGTCTGTCAGTAAATTCACCACTGATAATTGAGTTTCTGTTGATTTTGATCCTTTTGAGGTTTTCTATGAAGGATTTCAAGACGGGAATTCCTCTCATGATACGTGATAGTAGGGGAGATCTTTATCCTATCACGCCCACATCCGGTCACTCTAGTCAAGCCTTGTTATCTACTTTTGCAGCTCTAGCTCCTTCCTTATGGCGTGCATGTTTGGGTCACCCTGGGTCGTCTATTATTTCTTCCTTGCATAACAATAATTTTATTTCTTGTAAGGGTACGCGTAGTACTCCAATTTGTCAATCTTTTCCTCTAGAAAAACATGTTAGATTACCATTTGTAGCCTCTACTTCTCGTACTTTAATGCCACTTCATACTATTCATAGGATCTATAGACATCTCCCGTTTTAAGTTCTGTGGGCCATCGTTATTATATTCTGTTTTTGGATGATTATTCTAATTTTTATGGACCTTTCCTTTAGCGAAAAAATCACAAGTTTTTTCCACATTCTTAAAATTTAGTGCATTCATCCGTACCCAATTCGACGGGAAATAAAAAATATTCAATGTGATAATGGCAAAGATTATGATAATGGGTTGTTTCGGGATTTTTGTGACACTAATGGCATAGTTTTTCATTTCTCTTGTCTTCATACTTCCTCACAAAATGGAAAGCCGAACGCAAAATTCGTACCATTAATAATATTGTCCGAACTTTATTGGTCCATGCTTTCGTACCCCCTTCCCTTTAGCATCATGCTCTACAAATGGCTACATATCTTCTTAACATACTTCCTACCAAAGGTTTGACATATTCATCCCCTCTTCAAATCTTATATAATAAGACTTATTCGTATTCACATCTTAGGGTCTTTGGGTGCTTGTGTTATCCACTATTTCCGTCCATCACAATTAACAAACTTCAGGCCCGTTCTACCCATTATGTGTTTATGGGTTATCCGTCTAATCATCATGGTTACAAATGTTTTGATTTATCCTCTAATAAAATCATCATTAGACGCCATACTATTTTTTATGAAACCTAATTTTCGTTTGCTAACGTGAGTAGTCTCGTGCCTAGTTCGTATAATTTTTTGGACGACGCCGTCTCTCCGTATATTATCCACCATTTTTCGGACTTTATCTCGCACCCAAAATCCGCCAGCGGGCCCACTGCCCGCTGGACCTCCTGCCAATGTTTCGGGTCCTCTGCCCAGTTCTACCGTCTCAGGTCCAGCAACTGGGCTGAATATCCAGCCCAGTTCTCCCTCTACTTGTTCTATCGGTCCAGTTCCTATTTCAGCTTCCAGTGTTAGGCCAGCAGTCCCACTGCCTGCTCGCCAGTCCGTCACCCCTCCATTTTTGTCCCAAAATCCACTCAATTCTCCCCCGAGTCACAGACCGGTCACTCGTAGTCAACGGGATATTTTTAAACCAAAATGGAATTTTAATCTAAATTCTAATGTTCTTAAATCCCCCTACCCCGTAACCAAGTGTCTGCATTAAATGATCTAAATTGGAAATTGGCTATGAACGATGAATATGATGCTCTTAGTGAAAACAAGACATGAGAGTTGGTACCCCGTCCTTCTGGTGTTAATATTATTTGGTCTATGTGGATTTTTACTCATAAGAATAATTTTGATGGTTCTTTTGCGAGGCATAAGGCTTGTCTTGTCGGTAATGGTAAGACTTAACAGGTTGGCGTGGATTGTGGTGAGACATTTAGTCCGGTGGTCAAACTGGCTACCATTCACATTGTTCTCAGTCTGGCTCTTTCGAAAGCTTGGCCTCTTCATCAGTTAGATGTGAAGAATGCTTTGTTACATGGTGAGCTTAAGGAAACCGTTTACATGCATCAGCCTTTAGGTTTTCGTGATCCCAAATATCCTCATCATGTCTGTTTATTGAAGAAGTTCTTATATGGGCTTAGGCAGGCCCCATGGGCTTGGTATAAGAGATTTGCAGACTATGTTTCCTCTATTGGGTGTTCACACAGCAGGTCTGATAATTCATTATTCATATATCGTCGTGGTGCTTCCCTGGCTTATATATTATTATATGTGGATGATATTATCTTGACTACCTCTTCTGACGTTTTGCGCTAGTCTATCATGACAATGCTTAGTTCTTAGTTTGCTATGAAATTGGGGCCCTTGAGTTACTTTTTGGGGATTGTTGTCACTCGTCATGCAGGTGGGTTATTCTTATCACAACGAAAGTATACATCTGAGATTATTGAGTGAGCCAGTATGCCCTCATGCAAGTCTACTTCCACTCCCGTTGATACTAAACCCAAGCTGGGTGCTGCGGCTAGCTCACCTTACGAGGATCCGACCCACTATCGCAGTCTTGCAGGGGCTCTTCAGTATCTTACTTTCACGAGACCAGATATTACGTATGTCGTACATCAGGTGCGTTTGTTTATGCATGATCCCAGGGTTGAGCATATGATGCGCTTAAACGAGTTATTTGATACTTACATTTATATCCTTCATCGACATCTACATTTGTCTCGTATACAGATGCTGATTGGGGTGGCTGTCCAGATACCAGATGCTCCACGTCTCGCTATTGTATGTTTTTTGTTAATAACTTGGTATCCTGGTCTACGAAGCGTCAGTCTACATTATCACGCTCTAGTGTTGAGGCCGAGTATCGAGGGGTGTTCAATGTGGTCTCTAAATCCTGCTGGCTACGTAATCTTCTTTTAGAGCTTCATTGTCTTATTCAGAAAGCTACCTTGGTTTATTGTGATAATATTAGTGTCGTCTACCTTTCTGGTAATCCGGTTCAACACCAGCACACTAAACACATCGAGATGGATATTCACTTTGTTCACGAAAAGGTAGCCCGTGCTCATGTACGCATCTGCCATGTCCTTTTCAGGTATCAAATTGCAGACATCTTTACAAATGGTCTTCCCTCGGTCCTTTTTGAAGATTTTAGGGACATACTTAGCGTACGAAGACCGTCCGCTATGACTGCGAGGGTGTAATAACATACCGTGATATACACGGTTTTGTATATCATGTATATCATGGTTCAAAAGGAAGTTTTTCCATAAATGAAATTGTGGTATACACGGTTTTGTCACGGATTGGGGTTTCTATTTTAGGTAATATTGTTGTACTTAAATTAACATTATATACTTACCATAATTATAGAATTCTTGTACAAGTAGAATAGGGTTTTGGGAATAGAATAAGAATAAGGTTTTCTATATTATGGAAATTATAAATTATATATATACTTATTCATTAATGAAAATAATGGAGAGATTATTTCTTTCATTTATAATTTAGGTCTAAAACTAGGCTAGCTAGCATAACGAAACTCTAAATTTATATCTCTTACTTATAAAAATGTGTTAAGAGGGATAATAAAGTGAGATTTGGTGAGAAGTGATAGATTGGAAAATTTATTCTATGTGCCTTACACGATTTATTTAAGTGAGGTGTGCCTTACTTTAAAGATGTCAATTATCCAGTGATGACTGATGAGATAGATGGAGAGTAGGTCATACTTGATTAATTTAAAAGAAGATAATTACGTTAGTTCGTAAGGGAGTCCTCACATAATTGAACTAATTAAATACCCCGTAATTTAAAAATAGTGTTGTCTACGATTACAACATAATAAAATTTTGTAATAAGTTATACTTTTAGTTTGGAGGTAGCTTTCATTCGAAGAATTTTATTCAATGTTTTATCACTTTGAAGTTTCTTTGTCTTCTTTCTTTTCTTTTAATAATTGTTATATTTTTCGATAATACCATTTGGTATATCTCTTTGGTCTAACTTATTTCAATTCACACTGTGTAACTAACAGAATTAGGGAAAAGGTATAAATTTATTTCTCAAGTTTGAAATTATCTCAAATGAAAATTAAATAATTGACAATTGCACCACCAAATTAGATTTTCAGCATCGAAACTCCATCATCACCAAGCCTATACAGATAATCATCAATAGTGATATCAAAGCTCACGCCAACCTTCTAATGCTTTAATAAATTTAGATACACGGTAATTTAATTTCTAATTCATTTGCACTAATATTGTTACAGTTAATATGAATTATAGTGGTCGAGTGTTGATAATAATCTTATGATTTTTTTATTTAGCACCAGAGGGATCTTAAAAAATCGATGGAATGCGATCTCATATGACAAAAATGAAATAGTGAGAGACGAAAATGGTAAAAATTAAAAGTGAGAGATCGTTTTAATGAAGGGTTGTTTTGTTTTAAAAAAAAAAACTAATCTTAGGTGATTGTCAGCTTGGCTAAGTATTGACAGCTGGACACTAACCATTACGCCACGTCACCGCACCTACTCTCCTCTTCTTTTAAAAGCCCCTCTTTTCCCTTCCAATTTCTACAAACTCCAAACACTTGTTTTCTTCCACTCCAAATTAGCAAAAAGAATTAAACAGAGAAATTTCAAATAGCAAAAAGGAAAAAAATGGAGGGATTAATTCCATATTTGTACAGAGCAATAATGGATTATAAAAATACTACACAAGGAGCATGGGTGAATAATAATGATTCCCCGTCGGGTTCCTACATGCGACTTCCAGGCGATTCGGGTCGGTTCGAGAATTCAGACATACAGCTATTCGGGTCACCCGATAACGGGTTTTCCATGAATTCATCGTCAGCGTCTTCAACTGCCGCCACTAAGATATCAATTGTCTCCGGCGGATCACCGGCGGTGAGGTGCCACTGGGTTTCTACTCGTGCTGTTAATAGATAAAATAACATATTTGTTATTAAAGGAAGAAGCGACAGCAAAGTGATTATGAAATCCAATATGGTGGATATAATTTGTCAATTTGATGATAGTAACAGAAGAAAAGTGTGTGATAAACGGTGTTTCAGTTTTTTATTTTTATTTCTTTTTCTATGGTTTTTAGCTTGGAGCAAAGAACGTGTAAGGATAACCCAAAAAGGGACCTCACAGTTATGTGTTTCTAAGTCAAAATTCGAAGTGTATATTACTATATGGGTATTTATTACTTCCTCGTTCCTCCGTCTCTAAATATTTATGATAAAAAGAAGGCAGGTCGGTACACTAAGCTTTCGTTATACGTCGGGTTCGGAAAAAAGTCGGACCACAAAGATTTAATGTACGTAATTTTATTCTATATTTTTTGCAAGACACTATTTTTATAGCTTGAACTCAACTTTATCAGTTACTCCAAAGCTCCCCTCAATAATTATCATTCTTATTAAAAATATTTATCTCAAAATACTTATCGTTTTATTTAATCAAAACAAAATTAAGTAGTTTTTTCCTATTTTATTCATGTATTACTTAATAATATTTAAGAGGGTCTAACCATTGTTGGAGTAGATATTTATGAGAAGAGATTACATAATCAAAAAGGCATAATACATATATAGGCTTTCTAATTTGGTCTCATTTTTAAAGTATGCCCTTTAATTTCTGGTGTGCATAAATAGACAACTCAATTTGTAAAAAGTTACACACATAAACACAAATATCAGTGTGGCACATAAATTTTAGAGCTCTAGATGATCATTTTGAGTTAAAGTGTTCAACTAATAAAGTGGAGATAAGTTGAGGTGCCACTTGTGCACATACTTAGAGGGCATACTTAAAAAATGAGATAAAATTTGAGTGATTTTTTATGTATTATATCTAATGAAATATGTTAACAGAGTAAAATAGCCAAAATGCTACTCTTATAAATTCTTTCTTAAGAATGTATAAATGAAAAATGTGATAAGTATTTTGAGACATGAACAATGTTTGTTCGATAACTAAGTAAAGAAACAAATATTTATTTTATTTTTCTCCGATGGTTTGAGTCAATTATTGCATATTGAGTTTTTGATTTTGGATACGAGTTTAATGGGGCAAATTGGCGGTTTGCATTATATTAGAATAATGTCAGATGAACTAAATTAATAAATGAGTCCTTATCAATCCTTCTAAAAGTCATTTTCCAACCCGGCCAACAGTATAATTTGTAAATTCGATGTTAGTAATAAAATGAAAGTCTGAAAAAAGTATGTCATTTTCTTTTTATATTAATTTTAGCTTGGTGTTAAGTAAGTGGAGTTCGAAACTTAAATGACTCAAAAAATGAGGAAGTAAACAGAAGTATTTCAAAAAAAATTGTGACAGAACTACCTTTTGCGTATTAAATTACTGCGTAATAGGGGTTCTTTATATGCTAGCAGGCTAGCAGCCTACAAGGTCTATTTTAGTTCAATTACGTAATACATTATTATGTTTTACAATTAATTATTTATCTACATATTTGTACTTGATTTGACATGACACTATGATAATTATTGCACGAACAAATCCATTTTTCTATGTACATAAATTTTGAATGAGGTAAAGATTCATCCATTTTCAAAGTTTAAGTCATCAAAATTCCAAGTTGTTGAAAAAAGCATCCAACTCCCAAGTTAATAAAAAAATGGTGTCTCCTTCAACTGTTAAGGTTTTTTTATTTTGGGAAGGAGATATTCTTAATGATCATAATATTGTCTGTTAGTATCCCACCTGAATTATACGTTAAGTTTTCAATTAACTTTGATTACTCAACATTACTCATTGCCATACATAGAAGAATGAAAGTTAGTAGGCGTGAATTTGCATTATCTGTAATAGGCAGATATCCAATATCGTTTTACCGCAAGGTTTAGTGCTTTATGACGAGTGCAATATCATTGATGATGAGTCATTGAGTGAATATTTGAGGGCACCAGAAGAATATAGGGACTTAATCACCTTGAATGTTCTTGAAATGTATGTTGAAAAGATACCTATCAATTGTAGTGAAGTCTTGATCAGGACTCGTTAGGAAGTCACAAAAGTGTCGACTACGCCTCGTCCTCTAATCCCTGAAGTCCAGCCTACTCATGTAAATCTTATCCAGACATTAGTTCTTATGGTGACATTTTGACTGGTCAAATATCGCTGGAAATTTTAAGTCAATAATTTAATTAAAATTACGGAAAAAGTTGGTAGATATCCATTATTTTCATTATTAGGTTGTGTAGTAGCACATGTTTATTATACGTATGGTAATAGTAGTATTTTTGTATCTTTTAGGGGTTATACTTAATATTGGGCAATTCTTTCAGTCCAGATGGAGGAATCATGTCGGAACATCCCCAACATCAAGTTTCAGTGTAGTTGTATACTTCTTCAAACCCATGTAATATTAATTCTTATCGGAAGGTTCATAATCTTGATATTAAATAATTCATATATTATGATTGTGGTATTTAAAATACGTGACCTATTTTTGGTGTAGAAATAGACCTTTACTAGATGGTGATGATTGTTCAAATCATATAGAAACATTATCGAGTGATATGATAAACATAATGCAGAGGTATTTGCCAAAAAAATTAATTTCTTGGATAATAAGGTTAATATTCATCCTCATAGGCAGGAACAACGATTACTAGAGATGAGGCAAAGTTGGCCACACCAGCAAAAATTGATGACAGAAAGCCCAATTCACCAACAAGAATCGGTTCCGCAAGTATCCCCAATCCAGTAGCATTCTGACGTGATTCAATATCTTGATAATCTTCAAGATCGTCCTAATACATTTGTCTTTACTAGAGATGGTGATCATATTCTCCAAACAATGTGGAAAGAACCGGACGTTCTTATAAACGGTAAAGTTCAACTTGCAAAAGACATGATTTTCACCTCTAAAAAGGCACTGCATAAGGCCGTTAAAAATATTGCATCAAAGAGATGAGGGAGTTTAAAATTGATGATTCTACTCGAAAGGTGTGACAATTGATTTGCAGACGTGATTATCAAGGTTGTCAATGGATGCTTCGGGGTAAGGAGACCCATGATAGTATGTGGACTATCTCAAAAGTTTCACTCACTTCACACTTGTGATATGTGTTGACACACAATTTTTACCCTCCAAAAATTCAAATTAACTAGTAAAGCTTCTCAAATGGCAAACATAGTGAAATAATTGTTCAAAAAATCAAAATAACTTTTTAAATCAATTTTGGTGTTAATTTACCATTTCATTTGGTAAAATTCCCTTATATATATTATGTATATTTTTACGTTTAATTTAAAGTGTTAATTATATCAATTTTTTTTAAATGAGTGTTTTAATTAAGTATGTATTTTTAATTGTTAAGTCTTAAGTCAATTATGACTTAACTACTACAATTAGTTTATTTCCGTAAATAATTATTTTTATCTTGTTAAATCCGGAAGCTTGATTAATTAATTGATCTCAAAATTGGTTTAATCTTGATTTAAAAGGAATTGATTTCAAATGGAGATTTAAATGATTATTTCTAGTTTTTAAAATCAGCTCCCATTTCTGAGCCCAATTCACACTTAAGCGACTCAGCCCAAAATCCCATCAACTCAGCCCAAAGTTCATTAAACCTACCCGACCCACTTCGTTATTTCCCCCAAACCCCGAACTCCGAATCCCTCATTCTTTCCTTCACCAAACCTAGCGAACCCTAATCAGTTCAAAGTTGGATTCCAGGGCAATCCGAAAATTTTAGCTCAAACCCTGAAATCCCTCCTTTTGTTTATTTCAATTCTGCCGTAATGTAGCATTATGTGTTGTGTTTAATGTGTTTCAGATTAGGTTAGATTTAATTATGTGTAACAACTTTTAGTTTTGAGACTGTTTAAATTTTAAAGATTAGCAATACCCTGGGCCTGGTTTAATGCTCTGCTTTAGTTAGCTATCAATGTCGATTTAGTTTCAAGGATTTTTTTAGCCTAAGTATGGAGGATTAGTATATGTTTATATGCTTACTGCTTGGTATAGTTTACTTGGTGTTCATTATTTGCCTTTCTCATTTTAATTAGTTTAAGTCGTCAATGTTCATGTAGAGTTTCAACACAGATTAATAGGAGTTCTAGCACAACTTGAACATTGTTTTGTTGGCTGTTTACGTTCATTAGTTCCCTTTCTCATTGTTAATTACTTCAAATCACACTCATGTAAAGTTTAACTTGTAGATTGGTAGGTGGTTAAAGGTTGATATAACATTGCTTGGTATAGCTGTTGATCCTTGTTAATCTCTTATTTGCATCATGTAAATCAGTTAAAAAAGGGGTAAGGAATGTTTCTGAAAAAAAACTTACTTATCGGGCAGGTTCGGATCACTTACAATACACGGGCTCTACGAAGGAAGGGGTTGGGTTAGGAGCATTTTCAATATGATTCTTTTCCTGTATTTATTTGTTCGATGAGAAATGCGAGTCTCTTTTGTCCACTTTCTTCATCCCCTCTATCAAAATGATCAAAAAGGAAGTTGGAAAATAAGATGACTGACCTGGGTATGCTTGAAGAAGTTCATTTTTGTATGATCGAAATTCTCTAGACATTTCGTTTTCCACAGGTAAATAAGAGGCTTTCATAATGCAAGCTTGAACTTTCACAGTCAAAGACAAGAAATTTTGGCCTTCAGAATCGCAGTGTATTACAGAATTTAGGCGATTTGATTAAGTAAGATTTACCTACTTGGAGAAATCTTTGAATGCTTTACATCGGAATCATTACGGGCTCTGCTTTAATGTGATCAAACTTGGCCATGATACAAGATCACACCGAGTTCAATCTTCTGGCGCATACCTCTCTGTCTCCTTATTTTCTTGAAATTATTTACTTATTAGTTTCATATATTTTTATCTTCCAAATATGGAGAAAGAATTTGTCACGACCCAATTTAGGGTCATGACCGGAAATTTACATAAAATCGGACAAAATTTCTCCTGTTTTAGGACTTATACCAAATATTCCTGTCTCAGAAATCAATAACACAACCAACCAATATCGCTAAAACAAACCATAATCATCCTCAATCAACCGTTCAACATAATAATACTAAAACCATCTCCAAAATACGGGAAGAACGGCTAATACTAGTCACAAGTCTAGAGAAATAAAAGAATACTCATGAGACAAATGAAATGACTATGGAGCAACACTAAGAATCATGTAATCGGTATCATTGTGGACCCCTTCATAAAAGGAGTCAAATATAACTGAAGGTCCCTACTCGAGGGAAAACGGTAAATGTATGCTAGCTCTACCTTCCCACTAGTGAGGACTGTAACTGTAATTTGTAAATACAAGGTGCACCAGGTCTAACGAACCGTCGTTAGCTACGAGATCCTTCAAAGTCTCCTCCCATTTATACTTTTCTTTGTAAACAGTAAATATTCATACGGAAATATTTTCAAAATAGTACCGCGCATTTCAAATATCAAAATCATGTAATTTCATTTTGGTAACGGTAATCATATCTCATGTAATAGTAAAACATGTCTAATAACAGTGAGAACATCTCAAATAATGATAAACATCTCAAATATTGTTTCAGTATCATATCAAGTAAAAGACTTGTACCACATGCAATTTCAAAGCATTCGGTAACACATTTTATTTTCAAAATCATGTATAAACCATGCAGGTTATAAAAGCACAAATTACGGTAAGATTACTACTCACAATACTCTTGTCGAAGTACCAAACTCGTTGCCTTGAACAATCCGTACGACTTCCTTCGATCAATCTATAATCACATCATATCGATCTCGGGTTAACTTTCTTGTTTAAGCTGATTCGTAACAGGTTTAGGACACCTAGCCCTCAGATTTTCATGTTTAACTCCCACTACAATTATATCTACTAAGTAATTCAATTAGTCCACAATCTATCTATTTCGCTTACAACAAACTAGAACAACCTGCCTGTCCAACTTACTTTTCTTTGTGGATGCTGAAATATAAAGTCCAATTATATAAATGTATTCACTCAATTCATGAGAAATTTAATGAATTCCTCTATTTCTTCAACTTTTAATCCCATTTCTTTATCCATGGAATATATGAATCAAATCTATAAATTAAGTTCAGAAATTTACCTTTCTCTTCTCCTTCTTTAATTATTTATCTATGCCTTAAATTCCCTACGTGATCCTTCACTGAAACGAGAAACCCACGTCTCGTTTTTCTTTCTTTGTTAGCAGTAGTCGCTGACCAAAACTTCCACTAAATTCTCTTCAAATTAAGCCATTATTTTCCTTTTTACGTATCCATTGTATCCCTTTTTTTTAAAAAAAAAAAAATCCCTGCAGATTCCTTCTTTTGGGCTTTTAGCCCATTTACTTATATACTCGTTTTCCCCCTTTTTGGTCTTTGTTTTAAATTTGCTTATTTTTTTCTATTTTTTCCTTTTCCCTAAATACCCATATCAAAAAAATATAAGGTATTACAGAATTCTTATACGAATGTGGGTAGTCGATTGATTGACCGATAGTTATAATTTCGAGTTCACAATCTCAACTTTATGCATCATTTAAGTGCGGAACTATGAAACTCCTCGTGCCATAATGAAATTCATTTTAGGGTATGCTTTTGCTTTCTAACATGTAGATCTTATTTTGCTACATCTTTTTTCAAGTTAATGAGTACATTGATGGTGTAATTTGATACTCTCTCAGCATCTTTTTTGAGCTACTTTACTTCAGTCTGTTAGATAAAAATATGAGGCAATTGTTTGCTTTCTTCATATACAAATCTATTTGTGGGATTGATCCACATTGGCTCAATTGCAAAACATTGGTTTAATTGAAGGAAGTCTATTGGATCAAGAAAGGCCAGGGATGATCATTATGAGCATATAAGGAAAATCTTAGAGTCGTTGTCCCGAAAGAATTGGATTGCTGCACGATGACACTCTTGGCTTGCTGCAGTGGCATGTGAACTTTTTATTGGGTGACATCCTCGCAAGGCCGATACTTTTGAAAGATTAGACAAGTTACAATTCTGAAGACATTCCCTATATATCAATCTATCTATATGTATATAATTAAGGTCTATAGTCTGCAGATATGGCATATTTCTCAGGTTTTGAGAATTGTAAGCCATTCTGTTGTTATTTGTTGGGTACTTTTGATTTAGTTGTGACTTGTGAGCAGAGGAGGAGGAAAAACCTTAACGGTTTGGAGGATTGAATGATCCCATTGTAGGTGTAGTTTTGTCAGAATCGATGCATCTCTCTTCGTTTGTCTTTGTTTTTCGCTATATCTGGAAACAATACATATTTACATGGGAGTTTTACTTTTGCTGCTTTTATCTCTATATTTACAAGGATTGTTCACTTGCTATCTCAAAGCTTAATAAATAATTTGGCCTAGATGGAGATGAATAACTTGCTCATATTCAATTGATAGAATATGTATATATTTCGTGTGTATACCGTGTGTATTGGCCGAGATATACACGGTTTCTCCTCTAGTTGTATACCGTGTATATACTTACCACATATATATATGATTTATCATCTTACCATAGTAGTAGAAGTCTTGTACATGTGTAATTATGGTAGTAGTCTTGTATTAGGAAAAGGTAGCTTTATTTTCCACAATTAGATATTGTATATCATGTACATATATCTTTGACATTAATGAAAATAATGAGGAGATTATTCTCTTTCATGGTATCAGCAATCTAGGAAAAAATTCCCTTCTCCAATTACAGTTTACGTCGCCCCCTCTTCTCAATTTTTGAGAACCGACCGACACCAAACCTCATCTCTCCCAAATTTTCTTCTGACTCCCTAATTCTCCTCTTGTTCTTTCATCATGTCTACCACAAAGAACACGTTTCATCCTGCCCTTACAGTCTCCAACATGAAGAACAACATCCCTATCATTATTGAGATAGAAAACGTCCAATATGCGACGTGGGCAGAATTATTTAAAATTCACGCACGCTCTCACCGAGTCTTTCATCACGTCATCCCCTCGGCAACAGGCAAGGAGAAGGTGCCTACCACCGATGATGACATAGAGTTATGGGCAACTCTTGATGTTACCGTATTCTAGTGGATTTATTCCACTATCTCTACGGACTTCTTGCAGGCGATTATTGAACCCGACGCCACGACAATGGACACTTGGAATAGGTTGCGTGATATATTTCAGGTTAACAATTCTCGTGTTGTGAACCTTGAGCAGGAATTCTCCCACAACAATATGGAGGATTTTTTTAATGTCTCAGCCTATTGTAAGCGACTCAAGGAGTTGTCGAATTAACTCAAGAACGTTGGCGCGACCGTCACAAATGATTGTCTTGTTCTTCAGATGGTTGCAGGCCTATCCGAGGCCTATAATAGCATTGGAACTCTTCTTCGTCAAAGCAATCATATCCCGCAGTTCTACTAAGCACGCTCCATGCTCACTTTAGAAGAATTCGTATTGTCTAAAAAGGCTGCAACCGGACCAATTCCGTCATGATGGTAGCCCCCTCCGATTACCCTCATTCATTCTCGTATAATTTTAGCCAAAATGATAACAATGGTGGCGGCAAAAAAGGCTAAAGTTGGGAAAATGGTGGCGAAAATTGTGGCGGCAGACCGACAAGTGGTGGCGGAAGGTAGGGCACCAGGCCATTGAACCCATGGCAGCAGGCCTGGGCCGTTGGGCAGTGGCCTTTGGCCATGCTGTGGGCCAATGGGCAATGGTACTTTCTAGCATACATTCTGTTATATGTAGATGATATTATATTGACTGCCTCATCTGATAAACTACGCAAGTCTATCATGTCTCTTCTTAGTTTCGAATTTTTTATGAAAGACTTGGGGCCCTTGAGTTATTTTTTGGGTATCGCGGTCACACGTCATGTAGGTGGTCTATTTTTATCACAAAGGAGTATGCGGCTGAGATTATTGAGCGAGTTGTCATGTCATCTTGTAAGTCCTCTTCTACTCCGGTTGATACCAAACCGAAACTGAGTGCTACTTCTAGCACATCCCACCACTATCGTAGTCTTGCAGGGGCTCTTCAGTATCTTACTTTCACGAGGCTTGATATTACTTATGCAGTGCAACATGTGTGTTTATTTATGCATAATCCGAGGGACGAACACATACATGCTCTCAAACGCATTGTGTGTTACTTACAGGGCACTATTGATTATGATTTGCATTTATATCCATCATTCGTCTCTACCCTCGTGTCTTATACAGATGTTGATTGGGGTGGATGTCCAGATACCAGACGTTCGACATCTGATTATTGTATGTTTCTTGGTGATAACTTGGTCTCCTGGTCGGCAAAACGTCAGGTTACTTTATCGCGATCCAGTGCGGAGATCGAGTATCGAGGGGTAGCCAATGTGGTGTCCGAGTCATATTGGCTGTGTAATCTTCTATTAGAGCTTCACTTTCATATTCAGAAAGCTACATTGGTCTAATGCGATAATGTTAGTGCATTCTATCTCTCTGGGAATTCGGTCCAACATTAGCGCACTAAGCATATCGATATGGATATTCACTTTGTTCACGAAAAGGTAGCTCGTGGACAAGTATGTGTCTTACATATCCATTCACTGTACCAAATTGCTGACATCTTTACTAAGGATCTTTCCTTAGTTCTGTTTGAAGATTTTACGGGCAGTCTCAGCGTACGACAACCGCCCGCTATGACTGCGGGGTGTGAAAGTCCACCGATATACACGACCCAAACCGTGTATATCACATAACCATATTTTGTATATATTTTATCATATTTATAAAATTCTTGTACAAATGTAATTATGGTAGTAGTCTTGTATTAGAAAATGATATTAATCTTGTATTTGAAAAAGGTAGATTTATTTTTCATAATTAAATATTATACTTCATGTATATATACCTCTTCATTAATGAAAATAATTTTCTTCCACCAAATTCATGAGCATTAATGATGGATTGCTATATTGACGGCCATCATTATTCATGTTCATTAGCGTACAGGGAGAAGAATTATGTTGACCGTTTGTGGCTAAAACAAGTGTGATGGTTTTCCTGGACAACAAGTACAATTCATAAGACCTTCAACTTTTAACTTTACTCATCAACATAGAATATAAGATTTTTCTAGGCTGTTAGCATTTACACAAAAGGAAAAAGGGAAGCATGTTAACAATGTACTTTTTTGGTCATTTGGTCTATGTTGTAAGTTTTGAGTTGAATTCATTTTGCTATACATTAAGTACTTTCATATGTTAGAACTATTACGTTTAAAAAAAGTTCTCAAATCACATTAGTGTTTTAACAAATTTTAATGTATCCAAGTATTGTTTAAGAGGAAGTGTTTTTAGGTTCTTACTGCAGTTCGCATATAACTTAAAATATGTTGCTTTTCATTACTGTTCCGTGCATCGCACGGGTAGTACACTAGTTTTTTTTTTGTTGACGAAGGAACCCGCAGCCGCTACTCTCTCGAGTGCGCACAGGGTAAACCCCGGACTGACGCAATAGCCTGCAAACCACGTCAGCCGATTAACCACACTTGGCAAGCCATGTGTGACAGACTCAACCAAGAAGGTTTATGCAGAGAATCGAACTCGTGACCTTGCGGTCTCGCGCTCTAGGGTAGTACACTAGTTTGATGTTAGTAACAGAGGAAAAGAGGGTGAAATAAAGGTGTTTCACTTTTTTTTATATATATATATATAAATATAATTGTTTTAAATGGTTTTTAGCTTGGTGCAAGTAAGTGTAAGGATAACCCAAAAAGAGACCTTACAGTTATGTGTTTTAATGTGAAAATTGAAGTATATATGGGTAATGTAGTGTTTGTTTGATAATTAATTAAGTTGTTAATGTATTAGTTTTTGTTTGATAAAATAGTTAAGTTGTCTTAATTTTCTGGACAAAGTGGAGAACATTCATTTTCTTTTATTTTCTCTCTCTGATGGTTTGACTTTAACTAACACTAGATACGCGTTTTTCATAATTTCTGGCCAGAAAAGGCTCAATTTTGTTTTCCTCTCTAATTCTTGATTATGAAGTCCATTTTGCCCTTGTAAAAAAACAACAAATGGAGGTGAGATCTTATATTATACGAGCCTAAAAATGAAAAATATTTACTCCGGATACAAGTTAGTGTAATTGACTTCGCAAGTTAAACATAGAGCTGTAATTATAAAGGATATATCATAAATTCTTAGGGTGTGTTTGGTATGGAGGAAAATATTTTTCAATTTTTTCATGTTTATTTGGCCAAAATATTTTGAAAAATGTTTCTTTAGAAAAACAAGTTCCTTGAAAATGAGGAAAATGACTTTTCTAATGGAAGTATGGAAAACAAGTTTCATAAGTGACATTCCAAGTTCATTGCATCCACCCCACCTAACCAATACCCCCAATCCCCACTCTTGACCACCACACACCCCGTCACCCCCCGAACACCCACTCCCTACTCCATTTCACCCCATATTATTTTGCTAGATTGCATATAAAGGCTCTTGGGATAAAAAAATTTCCTACTTATCAAACACTAGAAAATAACTTATTTTCCAGAAAATATTTTCTAAGGAAACACTTTCCATGAAAAACATTTTCCTTCCTGCCAAACACACCCTTAATTGTGAAAATGTTCCACGGATGAACAAGCTAGAACCATAGCATCTTTTCTTTCGTTTGGTTATATGACCAAATAGATTGAATGCTAAAATAGCTAGTATAAAGTAAAAAATAAAAACGAAAAAAAATATACTTTCTGGCTGGATATTGACTTTCTTGAACGTATTCAGCATGAATAGGAACTGATAAATATGAGCAATTCAAATGCTACATGAATGTGTTAATTTGACTTGGTTTGTGTTTAGTATTTTTATCGGCCTTCGCAGAGCTGAATAGCCAAAGGGCCTTGGTTGGAGTGTGCATATTCCAATTTATTCGATAAATAGAATCGGGAAACATATTGTTGATTTATTGTTATTATGTTATTATCTGATGATTTGAAAACAGTGATTAATAATATTTTGAGTTTTCTTAACAGTTTAATTGATAACCCAATAAAGTTTCTTATATTTACTTTTTTATTCCTAGCTATATAAAGCCACTATAAAAAATGGATTTTTGGTCTAACTTAACCTCAAAAAACTAGCTTTTAAGGTGATGATTGTCTAAGTCCATATAAGGAGTCCATGTTCTCATTCCATATCCGATGTGAGACTCTTAACACCCCTCGCATGCCTAGACCTTGTTAACTGGAGCGTGGGTAATATAATTTGGGGGCCCAACATCGGGGAACAAAGAATTGAAATGGGTCTGGCTCTGATACAATGTAAATAATGGATCTTGAGCCTAACTCAACCCCAAAAGCTAGCTTTTAAGGTGAGGATTGTCCAAATCCTTATAAGGAATCCATGTTCCCATTCCATATCCGATGTGGGACTCTTAACAGCCACTTTAGCGCTTCAGAAGGTTTACTTGAAATGGTACGGGCATATGAAAATGAAGTTTGAGAGGTTGGAAGAGGAAAGGTATAGGTAGGCCGAAGAAGTATTAGGAGAGATGATTAAACAGGACATGCCTTGTTTTCAACTTATCGCGTATATGATTTTAATAGGAATATATGGAGGTCGCAGATTATGATAGAAGATTAGTTGGTAATTGACGTTATTCTGCTGGATATGCTTAGTGGGTAGTTAGTATTAGCATTAATATTTTTGTAGATTCCCGACCTTCGATTTCTGTTACTACCTGTTGTTTCTTACGATCTCCCTACTATTTACTATGTCTTATTTGTTATGCCTTATTTATTTGTATATTTTTTTTCAAACTGCTTTGTGATACGTTAGTTGAGCCGAGAGTCTTTCGAAACAACCTCTCTAACTATCTCCACGAGTTAAATGTAAGGTATACATAAACTCTATCCTCCCCAAATTCCACCTATTGGGATACATGGTTGTATTGTTGTTGTTGTTTAGCACTTTAGAATAAAAGCATTAGGCAATTTCAATACCACTGCATACTTTCTCTTTTATTAATTTTAATTACAAATTTACTTATTTTATTTAATATGTGTACCAAACTAAGTGTATCTTAATTTCATTCTAATATGAATACTATCGATTTTTTTTATTGATTTCATACCCTAGTAATTATACTTGCAATGAACTATTTCTTCTCCTTCTTCTTCTTGAAATATAGCAATACTAACATCACATAATTCCATTTATATTTCTATTGTAATTTGCAGGTGTTTGGAAAAGATAAGCTTCTAATTCATATCGGTAAAACAGACAATCAAATTGTTAATGATCATCAACTAATTAACTAATAACACTATTTTAATAATTCAATTATCAATTTAACGTATTTATAGATTGATAACCAATAAAATGAACCAGTAATATTTAAAACCTAACTGAATTGACCGATAAACAACCCTGTTTATTATGATTTTTTTCTAAGTTTCCTTTCCTTTTTGACAGCTCATGATCTGTTCGTTTTGTTTTCTGCCTTCGGTAAATTAAAAGCTCATGGCTTGATCCCCTTTGCCCCATTAAACTACCTTTTCGAATTTTGAGCATGGCATCTAAAATGAAGCTCCTTTTATTCATTGCTCTGCCATTTTTTACGGTTAGTAAAATTAGCTCATAAAAATAACTCATTAGATGAATTTAAGTTTGGACGAGTAAATAACTGCCAATTATTAACTCGGTCAATTTTGCCTCGCCCATTCAATTCATCTAACAATTTGGACTAATTATGTATCTCAGATTGTTTGATAAAGTATTTTTAAGTATTTTTTTAATTCTTTTTAATTTCATATATTATATATAACCATAATAAAGAAAAAAAGTTATGTTGAATAACTTAACAAATTATAAGAAAATAAATAAAGAAATTAAAATTTAATATGAGTTGAAGGAGTTGGGTTCGATCTACTTATTTAGTCCATTTTAACTGAATTTATTTCAGCCCAAATAACTTTTAAACAAATTAACCTATCAATTTATTAACACAGCTATTTTAACACGCGTAAATTCAACCTCATCCAACCATTTGACACTCTGCATTTTTTATATAGGTAATATTACTTGAGCAAAAAATAAGGTAAATAAAAAAGGAATCAATTTTGAATCAACACAGGAAAAATAGGTGGTAGGTAGCTTTTTGCGTTGGTTCAAAGCTTTTAACAACGATTTCATTGTAAAAAAAAAAAAAAAACTTTCAAACTTTTGCATAAGCTATTTAATTTATAAGGAAACGTAAAAAAAGCTTTTTCTGTTATAAATATATTGTATTGTGAATGTCCATTTAAGTACTCCCGCAATTTCCTAGATAAGCTTGCAAGTAGCTTATCCACGCAGATTGCGAGCAGCTTCTGAAAAGTCTCGCAACTGCTTCTTCTCTTTCTATAAATAGAAAGTCAATTCAGTTCATTTGGACATCATTTTGAAAAGCAATAAAATTCTCTCTCTCCCCCAACTTCTTTGGTTATATTTCTTATTATCTTGTACTTTTATTATTTTCATAACACGTTATCAGCACACAACTCTCCAATTTCTTAGTTTATTTTTTTATTTCAGGTGCAATTAATTACACGAGTCCAGTGGAGTTTGAATATCTTCTTCACAAAATCAGAATTCTGTCGATACATCTTGTGCTTTGGCCACTCACTAAAATCTTGCTCCGATCTTTGTTAATTGTAAAGCCCATGTTAAATAAGGCAATATACACACAATATACAAAACCTTCCTATTCTATTCCTAAAATCATATTCTACCATAATTCTAACTCTACAATTATGGTAGTGTATAATTCTACTTTTGGTAACAAATACATTACAATATACTACACATATATTTTCAAAATATACAATATTCTTAACTCCAATTATTCACAAAAACCGTCCAAACATAGACCCAGCCGAGATGCCCAATTATGGGCAGATTTTGTGCATTGAATAAGGCAATATACACTTTGTATATTGTGTGTATATTTCCTTATTTAACAGCCCACACGTACAAGGTATGTGTACTCTTAAAGAGAACACTACCCATGTGAGGTATGACCACTAAGCATCCTCAATATGTGCTTGACATCTGCTGTGTTTTTCTTAAGTTTCTTTTTTGCAATTGCTAGCTTATTTTGCAAGCATACATATATTGGTTCTTGAAGTGGTGAATCACTTGTGAAATATATTGCATCTTGAAATTAATAACGATGCAGAGTCATGTATATGGTTAATAACAAAGATGGCCCACAAAGAATCTATATGGCTATCCGATTTTCTATACTAATGAAATTCACTTTGTTAGGTTCATCCGATTTGAATTAATTGATTTTGGATTATTTATGGCTCAAATTTATTTATGAAGAATAATATTGTTAAGAGGGATTATAATGTTAATTTCATATTCTTTAATGGATAAATAAGAGTTGACAAGAAATATATGATCATTAGAAGTGAGACAATACTTTCCATGTATAGTTGTGACTAAAACTAATGATGCGTTAGAGAAAAATTCTCTACATCACACACACACACACACACACACACACACACACACACACACACACATATATATATATATATATATATATCGATTTGCTCCTGAAGTTGCAATTCTAAAAAGAGGTTCTAAGCTATCACGATTTGATATGCTAAAGACACATTCAGATGATTATGCTCCATTCTTGAAGAAGTAATTTTTTTTATAAATGTTATAAATACATATCAATTCCCTGAAGTGAATGTGACAGTATATAGTAAAGCCTATAAATAAGAACGTGCATTTGATTGTGAAAATATCAACTCATTTCCGGAAGAGGTAGAATAATTTAGAAGAAATGTCCTGAATATTTTATGATTTACTCCCGATGTATTAATCTCAGAAATTTACAGTAGAAATATTAAACTCTATTCTCGAAGTAGTAGATCTTTGAACTCTACTCCCGAAGTAGTAGAACTTTATAATCTACTTCCGAAGTAGTAGAACTTTAAAATTTGCTATTGAAGTAATAAATATTCTGAAATCTACTCATGAAGTAGTAGGACTCTGAAATTTACTCTTGAAGTAGTAAATATTATCTGAAATCTACTCCCGAAGTGGTAGAACTTTGAAATTTACTCCTGAAGTAGTAAGACTTTGAGATTTATTCCTGAAGTAGTAAATTTGAAACTTAATCCTGAAGTAGTAAGACACTATTATGAAGTAATGTTTTTTGTGCTTGAGCAAAATAATGAGTTATAGATGAACGTTGTATATCAAGCACATTCAAATAATCAGATTTCATTCCTCGAAGCGAATGAAGATATACCATGACCTACCTCCTGGAGAGATAAAATAAGAAAGAAAATACATGTGGTATAAAAGTATTGCAACACGTACCCATCGTACGTAGAAACATCATGAATAAGTTTATTAAATATCCAAAAAGGAAGCAGAGTAGAATGTTATCTACCATAACCACCTTGATACATTATGGTTAGTTGTTATGATTTCCCCGGAGGAAATAAACATTAATGTATCTCTTCCTGAAGTATGTGATTACTATGTGTTTACTGCTTTGATACAAAATACTCATATGTTAAAGGCTAATCTCCCTGAAGGAGACATTGAAATACTGAAGTTTAGAACTTAATATTTACTTTTCGTTGTTTATGAATTTACAATTATCTTTAAATGTCCATTTGATTTCCGTTTTCTTTAATGACATCAGTAGTGTCTAACCAGAGTTTCTTTCATGATACCAACAATATCTAAACAATATTTAATAGTAAAATAAATTAATGATCAGGAGCACCAGAAGAACTAATTATTTGTTTACAAGAATTATGACACTAGTAGTGTTTAGATAATATCTTGTTATAGAATAATAATAATAAAAAAAAAATTTGAAATCTCTCGAAGAGGTTATATATGATTGTACCATTCATCCTAGATTGTAATTGTTACGATCGGAACACAAATTACAGTAAACCTGAAATTTACTAGTAATAAAATGGCTATCATGTTGAGATTACAAATGATTGGAAGATTGAATATCTTCAAGTACTACGGGTAAGAATTACGTATATAAAATGTTATCCGAGCATGATGATATCACACGCCACAATAAACCAGAAGTTTATCGCTATAAAATCTTATGCAATAGTAAATCAAAAATTTACTAAAACAAATAGCACACGTCATGATAAACTTGAAGTTTACTAGTACGGATAATTTTATCAGTTGATGTCACAGTCGCCTTGATTTAAATATGATGTGCTAAGTTTGTATTCGGAATATATTGAAGAACTAGAAGATTCTTCAAGAATTTATTTGTGTTGCTTGTTCTCATGATAAGTTGATTACACCAGCTAATGTTGGGATTGAGTTCCCTAAATTCTGAAAAATATAAAAGGTATACAATGTGATATCGTAAATAAATGCATCCATGAGACGGTCACATGTGCCTTTGTCAACCTACAGTTTGACATTTACGAGTTGCTTGCTCAAAATATTGAGTTAAGAACACCATTTTCAGATTATATATAATCAAGATAGTTCATCTTGATAATGCTGATTTGTATTCAAGCTGGTTTGGCGTTGGATGCCTCCATGATATAGCTAAAACATTACTTATGAGAACAGAGCTTCAGGTGTTGGTCTTAGATATATACGCTTGTATGCTTTAGATCAATAAATTATGATAATTCTCCCTTAATAATTAGTTCAGGGCCAGGAATTAAATATTTTCATCTAATAGTTTTTGATGTGCGATATATAATTAATGGATCTATCAAGATGCACACAGATGAATTCCCAAAGAAGGTGAGAATATATGTTAGTTTCTCTAACATAAGGGGGAGAGAATAAACAACTAAGAAATATGTTGTGAATTATCATCAGTATGATCCTCGTTCAAAAGATAATTCAAGTCAAATGCTAGAAGCATTTGCTGACCCAACTATTTTATATTTCAGATGCAAGATGTTTCTATATGTTCCTGAAGGACATAGTCTACAGCATGCATAAAGCATGGTAGACAATCGGTTTCAAATGCAATACTCCTTGAAAAAGGATAGGAGCAAATGATCACAATAAGGAAACAATGTGCTCTTAAAGATCCTATGACATAACACTTCATAATACCTCATAGGAGGTTCATGTACCTGAAAATTAATGAAGAGATGAGATCTCAGTAAGTTATATTGAATTGTGAATCGTTACGAAATGATATCTCGTCAACAGTATATTTGATACAATGTGCAATATTGTATAAGAGGATCTGAATTCTACGTCTCTCAAAGCATGTCGACGTAGAAACAATTACCAAGTGAAATGATACATCTTGATAAGGAAAAAGTATTGGACCTGCAGTCCTGATATCAGAAGATGTCATATCATTTAAATACTAAATGAAAGTTGTCTCAACCTATATGACTTACTTGACAAAATTTATATGAAAATTTCTGAAGAATTTAAAATGCCTGAAGCATACAAGTTTTTGGCCATTACTTTACATTTAGCTAGCACTAAAAAGGCTACTCCTAGTAGAAGTGGTAGAATTATTCCAAGTATTTCAGCTGGAACAGCTATGTACATTTTTTTTTCTATTCACTCATGATCTGGTGAAAAGGTTCTCTATTGATTCAAACGATGTACCTACGGGATAGGGGTAGAGAAAGAGGAAAAAACCGAAGATTTCAAATAGTACTTTTTTTTATCGAAAAAGAAATCTGATTTCTTTCGTACCTTTCGCTCAATGAGAAAATGAGTCAGATTCCTTAAACCATGGCAGCAAGAAGTAAGTTGGCCTAGTCTCTCGCCCAGCCTTCGCCTTCTTCAGTGGCCAAGTTGAAGCGTTCAACGTCGGCCTACCACCTTTTTTTTTTTCAAGGTTGAGCTTGTTCAATTGAAGCTAATGCGTAAAGTCGATCATTACGAGTGTTACGATTCATTCGATTGGCAGGTCCAATCGATTCATAGCCTCTCGAGCACAACCCATATTCATGCAAGGATTGGTGATTGAGGATCCATACAGAGTTTTATGAAATATCTTAGAGATCCTTTTTTCGGAAGAAAGGTGGAATCCAGACAAAATCAATGAAACGGAAGAAATCCGAGTAAATGGAAAGGACAAAATAAAGGAGAAATTCCACTCTCACCTTACAGAGACAGGATATAATTGTAATTGTGAATTAAAAAAATGATCAAGGATGCAAATCCACTCCTTATATAGAATGCAGATCGACACATTCAATGAAGCAGCCAGTACGGCAGACAAACTACTTTCTTATTCGCAGACTGGAAGATCCTCTATCTATTAGCATACCCGTACCAGCAGTTAGACTAGGAGAAATATGTTTATAATCCTTAAATGGCTTAAATGAATCAAGATTGATATACTAGAGTCACTCTAATAAATATTTATTGATGAAGGGTATAAATGACTCTGTTTACCCTTGTCTCTTTATGATATTCAAAATCTCTCGTTATGTTGTGCAAGTCGATGACTTGGATATTATTGGAGCTTTTGAAGAGTTTTTAAAAGTAGTTGATTATTTGCTAAAAGAAGTTGAAATGACAAACTTGCAAAATGAGAGTGGTTCTGAAGTACCATATGTTTGTGCAGTTGATGCATTTATTTATGTTGCTATAATTATAAGCATGATATAATTTCTGTCTTACATGTAGATACTAAAATAAGATCAATTGCACATTGCAAATGAAAACCATGACATGAATGTGTTTATCCTAATAAATATTGTGAAGTATTTTTTAAATATACAGGGCATTCACCAAAATTTAACTGCATGAACTTAATTGAATTTTGCATTCGCGAACTTTGAAAGGTTAATTAATTTAATTTTTTAAAAAGAACCGTGCTAATTAGACGGACTTACGTTAATTTCCTTTATACCTTCAATATCCGAAGTTGTGCTTTGAGCGTATTACAAGAATTAAAGTTGGGGATCCTATGGGCATAGAACTAAGAACATTGATTTTTTTTTTGATTTATCAAGATTATGTTGCATACTCGACGTATATTCCTAGTATTTTTTTTTTATCTAGACACACCAATATATATATATATATATATATATATATATATATTTAACTTTAATAATCACGGTTCACTTAATAAATAACTCCTAATACAGGTTTAGTATAAAACGTACTCATTTTGTCCCAATTTATGTGATAATATTTAAATGGATAGAAAAGTTAAGAAAGAAACAAATTAAAATTGTGATTTAAAATAAGATATAAATATTTGTATGACTATAAATTATCTCATTAAAGATAAAATGAGAAATTTAAAATTTAATTATTCTAAATAAGAAAGTGTACGACATGCTTTTTTGAGACTGACTAAAAAAAGAAAGTATATCGCCTAAATTAGAACGGATATAGTAATATATTCTTGTACTCTTTGTCAAAGTCGAAGTTTGAGGATTCTAAATTTATAATCTAGACATAGATTTTGACAACCAACCCCTTAATTACTTAGCTACATAGGGAACTATACAACGTAGATTAATACTAGTATAAATTGCATTGAAAATCTTCGAAGCAAAACAAATCTCTCAACTGGACCACATAGAGATTTCACTCATGATATATGTTCTTGGATTTCAAAAACAAAGGAAATAATTAGTTGTTCGTTTGCTTCTCTGCTTTAGTTTTTTTTTTTTTTTAAATGATATAAAATTCGTGAAACTGGACCATTGGTTATTGTTCAGGGATTTGCGGTAGATATTGTATCCTTTTTTTACTTGCTTCATGCCCAATTAAATACAACTACATGACTGCTGCCTAGGGAAGAATTATGGATCATTATAACTTTCATAAATTAAACAAGAACTAACTCATGTAGTCATATTCATGCATTTGCAAATTAACTTAAAAGCCTTGTACTTATACATTAACTTATAATAAAAGCTTCTCATTAAAAGGTAAAACAGAAAGTGTAAAGTTAATTGTTTCAAACTTAAAAGTATGTCATTCTTTTTTAAACATACTTAAAAAAGAATTGTGTCACATAAATTAAAACGGAGAAAGTATTTAATTAATTCAGTCGACAATTTTGTGGTTGTATACATCATTCTATCTTAATTCGTGCTAACATGTTCTATCTTTTTTGGTTTCATTTTCAGTTGCTGTTATATCAGTGCTTATCATGCTCTTAGGTGGATTCCTAGTCCACATACGTTACCTCGTAAAAAGAACAATAAGGCTGCTAGTTAAAGAAAGAGAGGAAATATTAAGTGCCAATACAAGTGGAAAATCAGCCAAAGTTTTCTCAGGCAAAGAAATAAAAAAATCAGCCAACAATTTTGCCAAAGAAAATCTTTTAGGCTCTGGTGGATTTGATGAAGTCTTCAAAGGCACTTTAGATGATGGAACTATAGTTGCGGTCAAACGTGCAAAACCCGGAAATGCTAAAAGCACATTGCAAGTTCTTAACGAAGTTCGAATCCTGTGCCAAGTGAACCATCGTGGCCTTGTTAGGCTACTCGGTTGTTGTGTTGAGCTCGAGTTGCCTCTTTTAATTTACGAGTACGTTCCCAATGGTACCCTTTTCGAACACCTCCATGGGTTCTGCCTCCGCGAGTGGGCCCCACTTAGTTGGTTGAGGCGTCTCATAATCGCTCAACAAACGGACGACAGACTCGCGTACCTTCACTCGTCAGCCGCCGATTTACCATCGAGATGTCAAGTCAAGTAACATTTTATTGGACGATAAGCTCGATGCTAAGGTTGCTGAATTTGGACTATCTAGATTAATCGAGCTGAGTGAAAGCGAGAACACTCATATCAACATGTCTGCTCAGGGCACGTTGGGGTATCTCGATCCAGAATACTATTTGAACCATCACTTGACGGATAGGAGCGATGTTTATAGCTTTGGAGTAGTGTTGCTAAAACTTTTGACGTCTAAAAAAGGCGATGGATTTTAATCGACAGAAGGAAAATGTGAATTTGGTTGTGTACATGAAGAGGATCATGGATGGAGACAAATTGATGGATGTGATTGACCCTTTTATTAAAGAAGGGACAAGTAAAGTGGAAATGGAGACAATTAAGGCTGTAGGGAACTTAGCAGCAGCATGTTTAAGGAAGCAAAATAGGTCATCAATGAAAGAAGTATCTGATGAGCTTGAGTATGTTATTGGTATTGTTACTGGTCAGGCTTCTAAAAGTTAGATGGATGTAATATAGGCTTCAATTAATATAGCATGATCTCATCTTTGATTTTGTTCATCATTTAGTTATAAATTATACTCCCTCCTTACTATATTAGTTATCCCCTTTCCCTTTTAATTATCCTTATCTCTCCGATTAATGGTATTCTAATCAATATTGACTACTTTAAAAAAAAATTAATGTTAAGGATAAAATAGAAAAAATTTGCTCCATCCATCTCAAATTATTTTTCGCTTTTTTTATTTACACGTCAATTAAGAAGTATTAATTACTCTTATCCTTATTTATTTCTGAATTATAATCTATCTCAATTAGATATTTACTTTATTTATGTGACATCCTCATTAATGACAAAATTCTACTAAAAGTAAAATAAAAAAGAAATAATTAATTGTGTTTGAACTTCTAAAATGACAAATAACAACTATTTTTAGTAATGTGAACAACTAATATGGGACGGAGGGAGTAGTTGCCTTGAATTTTGTTTAGTTATATTTTCTCAATCTTTTCCTAAACCTGCAAATGCTCTCAATTCTAGGAGGTTTAAAGACCCGACATAGAGTTTGTTGTTAAAACTTAAAAGCGATCTTTAAGCTTTAAGAAATTAAAAAGAACAACAACTTATGGCCCATGCAGGTCTCGAACCTGCGACCTTCGCGTTATTAGCACGACGCTCTAACCAACTGAGCTAATGGGCCTCTGTGTGCAAAGCTCTAAATATATTTATATCTCTCATAATAGATTCAACTGATACCCTTCTGTTAAACAATGAACTGTTTTTAATTTATTGTAATATAAACTGTGAGTTAACTACTACTATATCATAATAATGATAATTTGAAAAAAAAAATATTGGTGAACGGAAACACTTTATTAATCACCATAACAAGAAAACAACAACAATTCAAATCTATTCAGACCTTAAGATGTTTTGATACCTATTAGTTAGGGCTACATCACATCTCAGGTTCAAGAACTACATCTATCTATGATCTACTAACTACTCTATCTATACTTGTACTATAAAGGCTTTGTATCCATTCTTTCCCTTTACTATTCAATCTCCTATTTATGTAGTTATATACTTTGATCTGGAAATCCCTTTGTACATGGTCTTTGATGATGCTTGGATGTGGTAATTTTTTTATTCCTATGTGCTTCATATCAAATTAGGTATTGGCCTAACTCACACCCCAAAAGCTAGCTCAAATGAAGGAGAATTGTTCAAGCCTTATAAAGAGTTCATGGATCTCATCCCTCACCCATGTGATACATTTCTCTTCAACCCACCCCCCCCCCTCATGCCCAGATCCGGAAATTCTTTTTATCCGGGGTCTTCTGTCCGGTCTGAAGCGTGCACATTTATGGACCGTAGGCATTTTCACCTCTCATCGGGATGGGACCGGTCAGTTGGTCCGGGGTTATTCTGCCCCCCCCCCCCCCTTTTTCCGAGAGCCCACACCGGATCGGACCTGGGCCTCTGAAACCATTGTTTTGATTTTTTGGAGAGAGATGCCATTTGTTAGGGAGAAATTTTTCTCTCAATAACTTTAGAATAGTTTTATATTAGTTTTACCATATGTAGGTTAATTAACCAAACTCATAGCATATCATAAGTCTTTTTTATATAAAAAAAAAATTGTCTGATTTATCGTCGTTAAAGATTTGCAATTATTAGCTTCCGCATGACGCTCTGATTTTTCGATCCCAACAAGTGGTATTAGAGCCAATGGTTCAGCGAGGTCGAAAACATGGTCAAGGGCAACCAATTTCGCATTAATGAAGAGTTTTTTCAAACTAGAAAAGAAGAAAAAGTCCGAGCTACTACTTGTGGAGAAAAAATTTCAATCATATTTTCAAAAATCCTGCTGCTACATCTTTAAAATCAAAACTCATTTTTAACCCTGCAAAAGGCTCAATTGTAACCCTGCAAAGGGCTTACTCTTAACCCTACAAAGGACTCAATTTTAATCCTAAAGGACTTCAATATATTTAACCCGCAAGAGCTCCAATACTTTTTAATCTGAAAGGGCTCCAAAAAATTTTAATCCGAAAGTGCTCCAATACTATTAACGCGTAAGGGATCCATTTTTAAACATGTCAAGCAACACTGATGAAGATTATATGAAGATGGAGAATTAAGATTATTTTGTCAGAAAATTCAGGTCAAGGGAAGATTTGTTAGGATTTGTCATGAATTTTCTACCTTATTTGAATTCTACCATAATTGTGTTTTACTTCAAAAAGGATATCTTGGTGGAAAAGGTTTTCTTTGTAGAAAAGGACTTTACCATATTTATCATTTTCTTGTAGGAGAAGTTTTGGATTTGTATAAATAGAAGATCTTTTATTCTCAAATAGAACACAAAAACATCCACAATATAATCGTTTAGAGATTTCTGTTTAGGGAGAGATTTTTCTCTCAATAGCTTTAGAATAGTTTTATATTAGTTTTACCATAAGTAGGTTAATTAACAAAACTCATATCATATAATAAGTATTTTTTATAATTTTTTATTATCTGATTTATCGTCGTTAAAGGTTTGCAATTATTAGCTTCCGCATGACACTCTAAATTTTTTATCCCAGCAAGTGGTATCAGAGTCAATGGTTCGACGAGGTCGAAGACATGGTTCAAGGCGGGTTCAAATCAAGAACAACCAATTTCGCGATAATGAAGAGTTTTGTCAAATTAGAAAAGAAGAAAAAGTCCGAGCTACTACATGTGGAGAAAAAGTCTCAACCATATTTTCAAGAATTCTGTTGCTACATCTTAAAAATCAAAACTCAGTTTAACCCTACAAAGAGCTCATTTTTAATCCTGCAAAGAGTTCACTTTTAACTCTGCAAATGACTCATTTTTAACCCGAAAGGGCTTCAAAACTTTTATATATTGAACACTAAATAACATTGAAACACTTTGTTAACCACTAAATATTGTTGATTCAAGTAGTTCACATCAAATCACTCGTTTAGCTCGATTACACTTAGTTGATCATCTTTCGTGATCAAATTACTATCTAATTGATTAAAAATGTCATTAGATGTATTTATATATTGATCACAAAAATAAAATTGAATCACTTTATTTATCACTAAATATGGTTGATTCAAGTAGTTCATATCAAATCATTCTAATGATCACTCGATTTTGCTCGACTACATATAGAATTGCTCGATTTGTCGCAACAATTGCAGTATCTATTGCAACAAGTAACATAGTTGTTGAACAAGTCATATCACTTGTTGGAAAAAAAATAACAAGTTACCTAGCTGTTGCAACAAGTCTTTCCACTTGTTGAAAAAAATCAAACAACAAATTCTAGTTGCGGTAACAAGTAGTGTCACTTGTTGGAAAAATCCCAAGTAACTTAGTTGTTGCAACATATTTGTTACTTGTTAGAGATTGCTCTACGAATTTTCAACATGACACGAGTTATTAGTTGTTGCAACAAGCCGTGTCACTTGTTGAAAATATCCAACACATACATAGTTGTTGCAACAATTTCGGTCACTCGTTGGAAAAACTCAAACAAGTAACTAGTTGCTGCAACAAGTCCTGTCACTTGTTGAAAAAAGCCCAACAAGTTACAAAACTGTTGCAATAAATTTTTTACTTGTTGAAAACTGTTCAGCAAATTTTTACTACATACATTTGTGATTTGAACAAGATCAACATATCATATAAATCAAGTTCACAAACATCAACAACAGAATTTATCATTACAAGAAAGAACAACATTAAAATGTCAAACAACCTAAGTTCGCAAACATCAACAACAGTACTTGTTATTACAAGATAGTGTAACATTAACAACTACAGAGCATTTCAGTCTGAGCATGTAGTTCTTTTGTGGTCAACTGTTTTGCATATGGAGCATTTTTTTCCTCAATGAAAAGGATTTCCCGATTCCACGCCTCCTCTTTGTCCCCCTTCTTCCCGATTTGCCCTGGCTCAACATCTTGTTCACTCTCTTTGGACAATCATCACTATCGTCTCTACCATGACATCAACCTTCCAACGCCAAATAAATCAATGGTTGTTCTCGATCTATTCACCGTGGCAAGTAAACCCCTATTGTTATTGAGTCCCCCATTAATGGTGTTCGAGATACATGAAGATGTTTTATTTTAAAAAAATTAATCATGACTGTACATACCAAACTATAATAAAATGGAACAATTGCAACGGTTGTTGCAACAACTTAGTAAGTTATTTATACAACGTAGCAACATTTGCATAAATCATTGTAATTGTTGCAGCAACTACAACAATTATTGCAACTTCTTTATTAGTTATTGCAATAAATGCAGAAACTCTTATACAACATCTTTAGCACTTGTTGCAACAATTGTAACTGTTGAAAATTTGCCTTTGGCGGGAGTTGCGTCCGACCAGCTTTAACGGCTTAAACACCAGTGTTACGTATGTTGGAGAATCCGGTTCTTCATACATGCATGATCTACTAAGTACGTAGATAACCGTAGGGCCAAGAATCGTCAAATTTCGTTGAGAAATGAAAGAGATATTGATCCACGAAGTGAGGTGTTTGAAGCATGGAAAAGTGTGGTATGGGGTCAATTCTCCCTCATTGGTGGAGGAAGATAGAATTGTTTTGTTTATAAGACTCAAAGTTGGCTTGGGGTTTGGGACTCCAAGGGGTATCCCATGTGTTTAAAGGAGGGAGGACCTAGATGTGCTTCGGTTCGAGGAAAGCCCACACGCGAGCCGCCCGCCCGTCCGGTTCGGTTCCGGGTTCACGGGCCATGGGTTGTGGGCTCTTCTGATATTATCTTTTTGGACCAGAGAAATTTTCCAGATGTACAGTTTGATCCCTGAAGTTTCTTATGTACAGTTTGGACCATAATTCTTTCATATGTACGTCAACAACACTCAATTCAACCATTTATTTTGGCTGAATTACTCTTTCTAAATGGCCAATCCGTTGCACATCTTCACCATTTATTTTGGTGGTATTACTACCTCCCTAATGGCCATTACTTGGCCAGTAATGGCACTTATGGAGGCAGTTCATCAGCCCCTCCTTCTACTATATAAAGACCCCCTTGTCACCATTGTTGAGGTACACGAAAATACACAAACAGAAACATATTTCAGTTCTTCCTACAACTTCCAGCATCATTTCATTACTCAAAATTCTTCACGGTAGCACTTGAGTTTCCTTTGCTCAATTGTTCCATTGCTGTTTTATCTTGGGAGACAATTGTCCAGGACATATAAAGGATACATACGGGGAAATATTATCTTAAAGACAGAGTGCAACACTCGACTCAGCATACACAAAACAATTCCAGTTTTCTTGTTCAACATAATTGTAATTTCAGTTTGTTGTTGAATTATAATTTCAGTTTTTCTATTACTTAGCAGTTACTTGTAATTTCCGTTTCCTGCACATTTGTAACCAACAGTAACTACTACTGCAAGATGTTGGAAACTCATCAACTACACCCAGATAAATAATTTTAATTACCAAATGAGCGAATATCGCCTATGAAGTAATGGCCAATGCTACACGAACAAAATCCAATCTAAAAATTACGTAAATTGAGTGGATTTATTTTTTTTCTTGAGCTTTTTTTTTTCTAGAAGAAGAAGAAATTAAGTTTCATATAAGTTGGGTTAAAGTGTAAAAAATAAAATTTGGGGTGGATCAAACCTCATTAACCACTAACCCAAATTTTATCACCCCTACTCAATAAAAATAACTTGAGTTGCTCTCACTCAATTTTAAAACTTTTTAGTCACCTTTAATTAATTCTCCCAGCTATTTTCATAATCCCAAATTTTTAAAAACCCAAAGACAGAACATTAAAAGAGGAAGAGAAGTGAGTAAACGAGGGCATTCTTAGTTGGTTTCTCACTCTATATCTGGTATCCAAACTTCCACTTTAACATAAACATTTCTTGCTAAAAACCATTTAATTCATTGGACTTAAATTCGATACTTTTAATTAAGGATTGAGGTACTGTTATCACCTGCGGTAACCTTTGGTAGTGTATAAAACTATAAATGAGTGAATGAGGATGCTAAAGTTATTCAATCCAACATTTATCCGATAATTATAGTCAAAAGTATTGCTATTTCAATGCTTATTTCTTTTCTTAATTTTTTGGGGTTGTAGAGAAAATTAACCGCTATCTTCAAGATATATCAAAAGGAAGAAAAGAGAAAAGAAAACAATGCTCCTCTTCAAAATATACCTACTTAATTCTTGATTCTCATTTTATTATGTATATCAAATATTAATTAGCCATTTATGTTTCTTGAAAGAACAACATAAATTGAAGTCGTAGGTTGATAATCCAAATCTATAGGAGTCACTTTTTCTAATTTTCTTATTTTTCAATAGCTTAAAGAAAACCAATTCCATACATGTTGATTAAATATTATTAAGTGATAAAGTGCATATAAATGCACATGTTTAATGTGTTAATTGATTTGATACTCCTATAATGTATTGGATTTGCTACTTTTTTTCTTCGAATTTATTCCGTAGGTTAAGTTTTAAACGAAAAGCTAATTTTTTAAAATTAAACGAAAAGCTATTAACTCACAACCCACCAACCCCCCAAATAAGATAAAAAGAAGTTAGTACTAATAATATTAAACAAAAACATATATTTTCCATTAAAGGGAAAAAACGATACTTAGATAAACACAATGGAGCTTTTTAAATGAATAGAGTACAAAACGAAACATTTACCAAAAGAGAAAGTAGAAACAGAAAAGATGCTGTGATTCCGCTATAATAGGAAAAGCACATAAAAAGATAGTGAAAAGAAAAAAAAAGGTCATCTCCGTCACCCTCTCCATCACAATTCTTACTGTTGCATCTATCTGAGGTTTATGCTTTCTTTAGTAGGGGTTATGCTGAAGTTTATTCTGTATAAAATACTTCCTCCAAATTATGCTGAAGTTTATTATGAAAAGAAATCACCGGTTTCGAGTCGTGAGAATAGAGTCATCTTTGGTAGGGAGTGTTTTAGCCACCAAAGTAGGACTTTCTGGTGCGAATGTAGATTATTTGGGCCCCAAGCGAGCATCGGGCACTAGGTGAGAAACACGAAAAAACAACACTTAGCCCCCAAAGTGGGACTTCCATTGTGAATCCAGATTAGTTTAGTTGGGTCCCCATCTGTATACCAACTGAGAAACCAAAAAAGAAAAAAGAAATCAATAGCCTGTCTTTTCTTTTAATCTTTCCAATTGGTCTCAGTTCGAGCCGTGAGAATAGAGTCATCTTTGGTAGGTAGCGTTTTAGCCACCAAAGTAGGACTTTCTAGTGTGAATGTAGATTAGTTGGGCTCGACGAGAGCATCGGGCACTAGGTGAAACTCCCAAATAGAATCAGTGCTTATCCGCTTAGCCCCCAAAGTAGGATTTCCAGTGTGAATCTGAATTTGTTGGTGCCAATGCGGGTACCGGGCACCAAGTGAGAAACTAAAAAGAAAAAGAAATCAATAGCGTTTCTTTGCTTTTAATATTTCTCATATGTTAAATATACACAATATACATGTGTATATTAGTCTTTCGGCTGGCTCTCGGTTTTGTCCCCTTTGTACCGTGTAATTTATGATAAATATTTAGTATCCTAGTTTAGGTAATGTTGTAATGTAATTAGTATTGTACACTTACCATATTAATTGTATTACCATAAATGTATAGTTAGTATCCAAGTAGAATAAGATTTTAGGAATAGGATTCTCCTATTATGAAAATATGTAACTTGTATAAATAGTCTTTCAATCAATGAAAATAATCAATGGATTATTTCTTTCATGGTATCAGAAGTCTAGGCCTTAAAATCCTCTCCCCCTTTTTCTTCCTCTTGGCCGTCGACCAACCAATGCACAAAGCCGAGACCAAAGTTTTTCCGCAACTTGTTCTCAGATTGGTTGCTTCCGACGGTACCTCTACTTCCCAAATTTTTCTCTCAAAATCCCTCAATCACATATTGTTCTATCAATATGTCTACATCCCGGAACACGTTTCATCCTGCCCTTACAGTTTCTAACATCAAGAATAACATCCCTCTTGTTCTTGAAATAGAAAACGTCCAATATGCAACGTGGGCCGAACTGTTCAAAATTCACGCACAATCGCATCAAGTCATCCATCACATAATCCCCGCGGCTCCTAAGGATACGGAGGTGCCAAAACGCGAGGATGATCCTAAGTTGTGGACGACTCTTGATGCTACCGTCCTTCAGTGGATATATTCCACAATTTCTACCGATCTTTTGCAAACAATTATTGAGCCTGACGCTACGACACAGGCGATTTGGGATAGACTGCGTGATATATTCCAAGATAATCAAAATTCTAGATCCGTTACCCTTGAGCAGGATTTCTCCCACGTCAATATGGAAGATTTCCCTAATGTTTCGGCTTATTGCAAAAGATAAAGGAATTGGCGGACCAACTTCGCAATGTTAGCGCGCCAGTTTCAAACGATCGTTTGTCCTGTAAATGGTTTTCGGCCTCTCTGAGGCCTATAGTGGTGTGGGAATGCTTCTTCGGCAAAGCAATCCGTTTCCGTAATTTTATCAGGCTCGTTCTATGCTTACACTCGAAGAAGCAGGCATAGCAAAACGAGTGGCTACCGGTGCTAGTCTCGTAGTCGTGACGACCGAGTCCATGGTGTATCCTACCTATTCCAACAACTCGGGCCAAAACGCAACAACGGTGGCGGCAAAAAGGGTGGAAATAAGAAAAATAATGACAAGAACCGCGGCGGCAGCCGACAGAATGGTGGTGGCGGTAGGGGTCCTCGCGGTGGTCATCAGCAGCAATTCTGGGCCCCATAGTGGGCCCTTATGTAGTGGCAGTGGGCCTTACAACAACAGTTTTTGCCCAATTGGCAGTGGGGCTGCCCAGCAGCAGTCCAGGCCCAATTCGACCTGGTCCACGTACAATCAGCAGTTTGGGCCGAGGCAGCACGCAGGGGTGCTTGGGCCTTGGCCCTCGCAGGCCCATCACGCAGCGGCACCCACGTCTACAGATATTGAAGCCGCAATGCACACGTTTGGTTTAAATCCTCCGGACCCAAATTGGTATATGGACACCGGTGCCACTACCCACATGACATCCGATTCAGGTACACTCTCGTCTTATTCCAATTTGAGCAACCCTCGCGGCATAATTATTGGTAATGGTAATTCTATTCCAATTCGTGGTTATGGTCATAAAACTTTATCTCCCCCTCATCCACCTCTTATCTTGAAAAACACCCTACACGCCCCCAAATTGATTAAAAACTTAGTCTATTTCCGTAAATTCACTACTGACAATTCTATTTCTATTGAATTTGATCCATTTGGTTTCTCTGTGAAGGATTTCAAGAAAGGGAGTCCTCTCATGAGGTGTGATAGTAGGGGAGATCTTTATCCTATCACCCCCAGTTCCGGTCCATCGAGTCAAGCTCTGCCATCTGCCTTTGCAGCCATTTCTCCTTCCTTATGACATGCTCATCTTGGTCATCTGGGATTATCTATTTTGTCATCATTAGCTAAAAATAGTTTTATTTCAGGTAAGGGTACGAGTAGTACTCCAAATTGTCAATCTTGTTCTTTAGGAAAAAATGTTAAGTTGCCATTTGTATACTTCAATTCTCATACGTTAATGCCATTTGATATTATTCATAGCGCCTTATGGACGTCTCCGGTTCTTAGTTCTGTGGGTCATCGGTATTATGTTCTTTTTTTGGATGATTATTCTAAGTGTTTATGGACATTTCCGATAGCGAAAAAATCTCAAGATTTTTCCGTCTTCTTAAAATTTAGAGCATTCATTAGAACCCAATTCGAACGAGAAATCAAAAATATTCAGTGTGAGGCAAAGAATATGACAATGGAGTGTTTCAGGAATTCTGTGCTAATAATGGGATCAATTTTCATTTTTCTTGTCCTCGTACGTCTTCACAAAATGGGAAAGCCGAACGCAAAATTCGTTCCTTAAATAACATTGTCCGAACTTTATTAATTCATTCTTGCACCCGTCTTTTTGGCATCATGCTCTCCAAATGGCTACCTATCTCCTTAACATAATCCTTCCAAAGGTTTGACATATTCTTTCCCCCTTCAAATTTATATAATAAAATTCCTTCATATTCACATCTTCGGGTTTTTGGGTGTTTGTGTTATCCGTTATTCCCGTCCACCACAATTAACAAACTTCAGGCCCGGTCTACTTCGTGTGTATTTTTGAGTTTTCCATCTAATCATCGTAGCTACAAATGCTTTGATTTATCCTCTAATAAAAATCATCATTAATCGCCATATCATTTTTTATGAATCGCAATTTCCATTTTCAAAAGGTAATACTTTCGTGCCTAGTTCGTATAGTTTTTTGGATGATAGTATATTCCCGTATGTTATTCAGTATTTTTCGGACGTATACCACACCCAAAATTCTCCAACGGACCCACTGCTCGCTGGCTACACTAGTCCGTCACCCCCTGCCAGTCCCAGTACCGCCACTAGGCCAGTTCCAGCGATTGGGCCAGTCCAGCCCAATTCTGGAACGGGTCCAGTTCCTCCTCTAGTTTACCGAGTTGGGCCAATAGGCCTAGTGCATGCTGGCCAGTCCATCCCGAGCCCAGCAAATTTCCAAAATCCGCTCAATTCTTCCTCGAGTCATAGACCGGTCACTTGTAGTCAATGGGGTGTTTTTAAACCAAAAAGACATTTAATTTATATTCTAATGTCCCTAAATCCCCCTTACCATGTAATCCTGTGTCTGCCTTAAATGACCCGAATTGGAAAATTGCTATGACCGATGAATATAATGCTCTTATTGATAATAAGACGTGGGAGTTGGTGCCCCGTCCATCTGGTATTAATATTATCAGGTCTATGTGGATTTTTGCTCATAAGGAGAATGCAGATGGTTCATTTGCTCGACATAAGGCGCGACTTGTGGGTGATGGTAAGACTCAGCAGGTTGGTGTAGATTGTGGTGAGATGTTTAGTCCAGTGGTCAAGCCGGCTATCATTCGCATTGTGCTTAGCTTGGCTCTTTCGAATGCATGGCCTATTCATCAGTTAGATGTAAAGAATGATTTCCTACATGGGGATCTCAAGGAAACAGTCTTTATGCATCAGCCTTTGGGATTCAGGGATCCCAAACATCCTCATCATGTCTGTTTATTGAAGAAGTCCTTATATGGGCTTAAGCAGTCTCCACGAGCCTGGTATACAAGGTTTGCAGACTATGTTTCGACTATTGGGTTCACTCACAGCAGGTTGGATAATTCCTTGTTCATCTACCGTCGTGGTTCATCCATGGCCAATATTCTGTTATATGTGGATGATATTATCTTGACTGCCTCTTCCGATGCCTTATGCCAGTCTATCATGACCATGTTCAGCTCTGAGTTTGCTATGAAAGACTTGGGGCCCTTGAGTTACTTTTTGGGGATTGTTGTCACTCCTCATTCCGATGGGTTGTTCTTATCTCAATAGAAGTATGCGGCTAAGATCATCGAGAGGGTTGGGATGTCATCATGTAAGTCCATTTCCACTCCAGTTGATACTAAGACCAAGCTTAGTGTCGCGGCCGGCGTACCCTATGAGGATCCGACCCGCTATCACAGTCTTGCAGGGGCCCTTCAGTATCTTACCTTTACGAGACCGGGTATTACATATGTTGTCCAGTAGGTGTGTTTGTTCATACATGATCCTAAAATTGAGCACATAAATGCACTCAAACGCATCATTCTGTATATTCAAGATACACTTGACTATGGTTTGCATTTATATCCTTCCTCGACGTCCACACTTGTCTCGTATACGGATGCTGATTGGGGTGGCTATCCAGACACCAGACGGTCTACGTCTGGCTATTGTATGTTGTTGGGTACTCTATTGTAAAGCAGTACGGGAAGTAAATAAATATTACAAGTGTTCGAAAGGATAAACAAATAAGCAATGTTCTGAACTGCCGCAAGCTTGTTGAGTCTTGAATTTTGATAGCATGAAATCAAGAAACAACTAAATCTGGATGGTTATAACTGTGTGCTGAGTCGAGTGATTGCACTTTGTCCTTAAGACAAGATTGCCCTGTATATATGCTTTTACGTTAGCGGGCAATAGTCTCCCAAGACAAAACAACACTTTAATCTCAACACTACAAAGCAAATAGGTTGAGTCTGACGAAGAAAACAAATACGAATCGACTTGATGAAGAAATGGAAAAAAAAGGAAGAGTTTCTATTTTCGTCCAACGTTTGGAGTGACTTTCTCTTCTGTTTTGTCTCTGTATATATATTGTGTCTCTGTTGTGTATATGTGTGTCTTTCCTCATTGTTTTTTGTCACTGTTTATGCTGCTATTTTCGTGTTTGAATGTGTGTAACACAATTGAGCCAAAATGCATCAATATATAGCATGGAGGAGGGACTCCTCAACTGCCACAAACATGGCTGTTAATAGTCATTAGAAGGGTTGTTAATGGCATTAGAGAGGGTTGTTAATGGCATTAGAGAGGGATGTTAATGGTCATTAGAGAGGCTGATTATGGTCATTGAAGGAGGGCTATTTATAGAGTAGTTAACAGCCAAGTAATGGCTGGTTAATGCTCCAAAAAACAGTCCAAACGGTAGGCAGAAAGTTTCTGCCTTCCGTCATTCCCAAAATCAACTTTCCAGAAACTCTAGGGACCAAACTATAATATTAAGCAATTTGGGGTCCAAAAAGATAATATCAGAAAGTCCCCACAGCCCACGACCCGAGACCGGGACGGGCGGGCGGCGACGGCGCGCGTGTGGGCTTAGCCTTGAACCCAAGCACATCTAGGTCCTCCCTCCTTTAAACACATGAGATACCCTTTGGGGTCCCAAACCCTTAACCACATTAGAGACTTATAAAGAGAGCAATTCTTCCTTTTTCCACCAATGTGGTAGATTTGTCCCACAACATATTTCCATGCCTCAAACACCTTACTTCGTGGACCAATATCTCTTTCATTTCTCAATGAAATTTGACAATTCTTGGCCCTACGATCATCTACTCACTTAGTAGAATATGTATGTGAGAAGAGACAAAGCCTCCACCATGCGGAACACTACTGTTTAATTCATTAAACATAGGTGGACGCACCTCCCCTCCAAAGGCAAATTTCCAACATATGTTTCTTGGCAACAACTTGGTCTCCTGGTCTGCGAAGCGTCAGTCGACTCTATCCCGCTTAAGTGCCGAGGCTGAATATCAAGGGGTAGCTAGTGTGGTCTCGGAATCATGTTGGTTACGCAATTTGCTTTTGGAGCTTCATTGTCCTATTCAGAAGGCAACCTTGGTTTATTGCGATAATATTAGTGCCATCTACCTTTTTGGTAATCCGGTTCAGCACCAACGCACTAAGCATATCAAGATGGATATTCACTTTGTCCGCGAAAAGGTTGCTCGTGGTCAGGTACGCATCTGTCATGTCCCGTCAAGATATCAAATTGCAGACATCTTTACAAAGGGTCTTCCCTCGGTCCTTTTTGAAGATTTTAGGGACAGTCTCAGCGTTCGAAGACCGCCCGCTATGACTGCGGGGGTGTGTTAAATATACACAATATACATGTGTATATTGTGTATATTAGTCTCTCGGCTGGCTCTCAGTTTTGTCCCCTTTATACCGTGTAATTTATGGTAAATATTTAGTATTCTAGTTTAGGTAATGTTGTAATGTAATTAGTATTGTACACTTACCATAATAATTGTATTACCATAAATGTATAGTTAGTATCCAAGTAGAATAAGGTTTTAGGAATAGAATTGGAATAAGATTCTCCTATTATGGAAATATGTAACTTGTATAAATAGTCTTTCAATCAATGAAAATAATCAAGGGATTATTTCTTTCACCTCAGATGATTCAAAGTTGCTTAAGCTCTTGTTATGACCAAATATTTCCCTTGATTAGGAGTTAAAACAACTATTTGAACCTTATAGTTTTGCTAATTGCTTAACATCATTCGCTTCCTACTCGCTGAAGCAGTATCAGCTTCTATGTGTCTGTCGTACTAGTATAGATATCTCACTGTACATGGAGAACAGATCAAGCAGCATAGCTTTAGTCTTCTTGGGTGAAGCAACAATCTAATCAGATATATGACAACGATCATCAAAAGCGCGCTCATAGTCTAAATGAATTAGTGTCATTGGTTGTGTAGGAACAATCACATGTTTTGGACCACTTCCTTAGTTTGCCCAACCTATGTTACATACACACTTCTTTTTCCTGACATATCCATGAGAATGGATATTACATGGTCTTGCTACTTTTCATGAGTCCTTAAAAATACAGTTAAAAGACTTACCAGAAGTTGAGCATACTCGGATTGGGTACATACCCATTCCTAATCTCATACAGGAAACAATTACATAGTGACTTACAAAATTCTCTGTAACATTTTCATTATGTGATTTTCCGATTGCTATAATGATTCATTGTCACTTTCTTAAGCTGAAATTCTCCTCTTAGTTTATATGGTATATAGTTTTGCTTTAGTTATCTTCTTACACTTTGTCAAGTTCCATTAATCATGTTCTTGTGCTAGATCAAGGAATGTTACTGTCTAGTTTTTAATCTTTTCTATCCTTTTGACTGATGGTCCTAGCAATGTGGTCCTTTTATTATAATTCGTCATGATGCAAACGGTTTTTTCTGGTGCAGGCAGCTTTTTGGTTTTCATTATGAAGGCACTCATCCTTGTTGGAGGTTTTGGAACAAGGCTGAGGCCATTAACCCTCAGCGTGCCAAAGCCCCTAGTTGATACTCCATCAGGTTTCATTTTATCATTCCCTTTTGTTTATGATGGATCATAAGTTCCTATATCATCTGTTATTTCTTGGTTACGTACTACTTTTATTCTATAGCCTCATTGCCCATCATTTGGACTATAATAAACCCTGTTTTTCCTATTAAACATAAACCTAATTTAATGTTGCAAATCTCACTTTTAACCAGATTGAAGCACTAAAAGCTATTGGATTGACCCAAGTAGTTTTGGCAATAAACTATCAGCCAAAGGTAAAGCTAGACCTTAGTTTGTCAACATAAATTTTAGCTCTTATGTAACCGTCAAATCTTTACTAGTCAATTTCTTTATCCTTTTAGTTTTAGATAATGCAAAACTTCCTGAAAGATGACTCTGGTGAACCCTTTTTCGTCCTCAATAGTGATGTTATATGTGACTACCCGTTGAAAGAAATGATTGAGTTTCACAAGTCCCATGGAGGGGAAGCTTCCATTATGGTTACGAAGGTTGGAAACTCCTTGCTTCTTTAACCTTCACTGCAAAAAACTGAAATTAATTACAAACTTTGCCGCTGAATTGCTCGTAGCTTACAGATTTTTTTGCTAATCTGTTAATAGGATTAGCGACGGATTTTTTCTGTTCAGCCACAGTTTGTCCGTCGCTAATTCCTGTTTTTAGTAGTGTTTACTGTATGCATTATAAAGGAAAATAATATTTAAATACATTTTCTTGGTTAGGTTGATGAGCCATCAAAATATGGTGTAGTAGTCATGGAAGAAACGACCGGAAGAGTTGAAAAGTTAGTAGAAAAACCAAAAGTGTTCGTGGGTAACAAGATCAATGCTGGAATTTACTTGTTGAACCCTTCTGTTTTGGATCGGATTCAGTTGAGGCCCACCTCGATCGAGAAGGAAGTTTTCCCCAGCATTGCAGCGGAAAATAAGCTCCATGCCATGGTCCTACCCGGCTTTTGGATGGACATTGGTCAGCCGAGGGATTACATTACAGGTTTGAGATTATACCTGGATTCCTTGAGGAAAAATTCCTCACCTGATTTGGCTGGTGGGCTCCATATTCTCGGAAACGTGTTAATAGACGAGAGTGTTGTAATAGGAGATGGATGTCTTATTGGCCCAGATGTGGCTATTGGTCCTGGATGTGTTATTGAATCTGGAGTTAGGCTTTCACGCTGTAGTATAATGCGTGGTGTATGGATTAAGAAGCACGTGTGCATCTCGAGTAGCATCGTTGGATGGCATTCAATTGTTGGGCGGTGGGCTCGGGTTGAGAACATGACAATCTTGGGAGAAGATGTTCATGTAGGCGATGAAGTTTACAGCAACGGAGGAGTTGTTCTACCGCATAAAGAGATCAAATCCAGCATTCTGAAGCCAGAGATTGTCATGTGAATATAATTGATTGTATGATGTGGTAATTTCTGGAAACTAAAGCAATCTCTGTTCCCAGAGAGTGTGTTTCATTTCCAGTTATGTTGTCATTTCAACCATCAGAAATGTGCAAGTTATAAAACTGAAGTCTCTCTGTCTTTGAACTAATGGAGAACTCTAGTCTGTTCAAGGTTTTCCACTTGTCAATCCTATTGGCCGTATGCTACTCCCTCCGTCCCAATTTATGTGATGTACTTTCATTTGGTACGCACTTTAAGAAATAAAGGAAGGCTTTTGAATCTTATGATCTAAAATAAGCCAAAGATATTTGTGTGGTTATAGATCATCTGTTTTGCGTAAAAGATAAAGTTTAAAGTTAAATTATTGTCAAATAAGGAAATATGTCATTTTTTTGGGACTTACTAAAAAAGAAAGTGAGTCATTCTTTCTGGGACAAAAGGGGCAGTATTTTATAGGGGTGATTGCTCTATGTTGTACCCTTTTCTATTTAGGGGTAACAGAATTAGTCTATAAAGACACGACTCGCTCAACCTGTCTTCAAAATTGACACATGAAAAACATTGTCAAAATATCTTCAAAAAACTTTTTTTATTTGATATGTTATATATAGCTATAATAAAAAAATTGTTCTTATCAAGTATTTGATCATTTATAAAAGAACAAACAAAGAAACAAAAAATTAGTAAGAATTGTGGAGCTAGGTTATGACTTGCTTTTTAATTCATTTTAGCTCAATCCATTGGCATGTTCATTTATTAACTGAACCCATTTTGACGGACCTAAGTCAGACTAACCCGTCCATTTGACATTCTTATTCCTATTCATGGATTGTAGAGCGGAAGTCCATGCACTATAGAAATGCTGCACTGTTGCTGCTATGGTGAACTTTTTATAAAGTATGCTGCCCTTTGTTCAATTTCTGTACTTGCTAGATGATGCAGAAAGTCTGCTAGAACATTTTTGCTGGCCATAAGAAATTTAATTACATGCATTTTATTCTCTGTTTAGAAAGTTAAACTGCATTTTACAGTCATTAAGTGGAAAAGCAATTGATTTAAGAGGTTTGCACTGTTTCGTATGACTTCACATTGATGATCACGAGTCGATGAGTTTCTCAGTTAATGAAAAGCTACCCTTGATGTGATGTGAACGGAACGTGAACATGAAACTGGAAAGTACAAACGTGTTTTTGCACAGCGAATGGCATTAGACTTTTGATTATCAAATGTCCAAGTCGTGGATAAACTGAAAGTATCAAGATTTTCAGTAAACCTGGATGCAGCTGAATTGTAGTAAGTTTAACTAAAATCCGAACACACTATAATTTACACTTGAATCAAAATGGAACTCAGTAGAGTTCGATTGTTAACCCCAGATGTTCCGAGACATCAATCGGTTCAGAAGAAATTTTACGATGACTACTGAGGAAGATAAAGTTACATACACATGACCCGTGCTTGGAGGTCAAGATGACTGAAATAATCTTCTGGGGGAAACCAATGCTTAAAATGTTAAACTGTGGTTAGGATCCAAAACATGACATGGGAAGAAATGGCTATAAGAAACAAGGTTATGAATGCAAAGACAACAGAGAGCTCAAATCTGCCACATGGAATATGCGATGAACTACTGCAGAAGTGTAAATCTTTTGAATACAAAACAGCAATCCCTGCTGACGAGCATGCAGCTGCAAGCGATAAGGTTGCTGTCACCTGTAATTACAGTTAAGCCAGTTAACACGAATACAGTTCACATAATGTCAAGCAAATTATATCATGGCCAAGGGTTCTAGAAATGGGTGGATTGTCCCTCGCTGCTGCGTTCAAAATGGTAGCCATATAACATTATACAAGATATCACTCTCCAGCAGCTTTTATTTGAAGATAAAGGGCCAAATTTACCCCTCTACTTCACTAAATTGTTCACGTTTATCCTCCGTTATACTATCTGGCCAAAATTACCCTCGCCAAGTCGTCGTTATGAAACTTAGTCGGGGTTGTGATATGGATACAAATATTTAGCTTATGTGCAAGGAAATCTGCCTATATATGTCACAGTTAGACACTTGAAACACGTTGCATAAGAGGAAGAGAAAGCAAACTGAGAAGTACGTACCCAGTCTCCAACAACAAAAAGGCTCACTAAGACTGGATTTTGAAGATCCTGTTTTATCCTCAAAGCATACACATCAAGACATGCAAGTCCAAAGCTCCATAATACTTGAAGCCCCATTGATGAAATCAAATAGTTGCAAGATACCAAATATTCAATAAGATTTGAACGATAAGGTATAAAACAAGATACATCAACTAAATGGGCATAGTCATCTCCTATAATAGGAGGTCCATGGCCATTAGAAGGATCAACCATACTGAAAACTTGGTAATAATAACCATGAACAGATATCAATAAGCTCCAAAACTTGGTAAAATTACCACGACTGGATATTGGAAATACTGCTGTGCATGTAAGAAACAATCAATACACAAAGCTCAGTTTGTAGATTGATTCGAAAGGGAACTTCAAATGTTCAAAGATTGAAAATTTCAAATTACATGTTTTATCAGAGGCGGATCCAGGATTTAAATTCTATGGGTCCAACCTTTAAAGACTTTAACATTGGACCCATTATATTCATAAAGTAATGGAATCATACCAACTATTTGTTATAATTTTAGTAGATTTTTAAACATAAATTTATATTCCACGTCGAAAGTACCGATTTCAGTGAACCCAGTATTGTAACTGTGCATCCGCCCCTGTGTTTTAATCATTCATTAGATATGAATCCAGAGTAAAGGCAAAACCAACTGTTCTTTGAGTCGGTGTTCCACATCCAAAGTTTCTCAGCTATATGAAAATAGGTGCAATGAATTTAAGCGTATGAACTTAAAATAGGTAGGATCAAGTCCTTCCATTCAAACTATCCCAAAGTGTTCAAAATTATCGTCACCCATAGTTCGATTACCTAACTCGACATCCAGATACTATCCGACATGCATCCCCACATAAGAGACGTGGATCTTTTCAGAACAACCAGGAGAAAGTGCATAACAGAAATAAACAGAATGAAGGTACGGAAGCCCCCATACTTGTCAAGTATCTAGTCAAGCAAATAGAACTTCTTTAAGATATACTGATGGTGACTTCAGGTAATTGTAAAATCAAGATTTAGGGATCATAGGCAAATCCAAGATTTGAGTCCATATCTATGGATTCCTACAACGAGCTCAAGTTAATATACTACAATAACAATTGGGTTCATAGTCATATATTTATAGATATTTAGTGAATTTCTTAATACATAAACAGTGTTTGAGTAAAAGCTACTGGTTCACATGAACCCGTAATCGACCCTGTAGATCCGCCTCTGCTACGGACCACTCATTGGGACCATATGTCAAGGCGCTTGATTATAAGTGAAGGCCTCTAATCTAGTAATGCTCATGCAAGATAAATTCACATCTTTACTGCCCCATTTTTGTAACCAAGGCCTCTTTCATAATGATGAAGCATGCTTTCAAATGTAAATTTCAGAAATCAGAACATATCAAAGTTTACCGGACCTCCTTTAAATCATATTATCAGATAGATCAACAATCTAGATGCAAGCCATAAATTATACATAACAAGCTTGAGTTAGTGGGTAGAACCCACCCCACACCACCGTTCCACCCCTTCTCAATTTTCTATTTCATACATTTTATTTTATTTGTATAATTTTTTATAAAAAAATGAGAAATCCCTTCATACCCTTGCCACCTCCTTCCCCCTCCCCCAACCACAGTCCACCTACACCAAATTTAACTATGTAAATTTTTATATTTTATAAAAATTATATAAAAGTAAAAAAAATATATGAACTAAAAAATAAGGGAGGGAGTAGGGGTGCGGGACGCAGGGTGGAGGTGGGTGATGTAGAAAAAAAAATAAAATTAAAACTTGTTTTTAATTTTTTTTTAAAAGGATGGTGGGGTGTTGGGGTCGGGGAGGGGGGGGTGGTTGTAAAAACTCTTTTTAAAACAAAATTAAAATGTTTTGGGGGTGGAGGGGGGGGGGGTTTCACAGCGGGGATGGTGTAGAAAATAAAAAAAATAAAAACCTTTTCTTAAAAAAAACTGGGGGGTGGGGGTGGGGGTGGGGGTTCGCAGCTGGGGGATAGTGTAGAAACCCAAATAAAAATATAAACTTGTTTTCAAAAAATATTGGGGTGGGGGGATGGGGCGGGGTGGAGGTGGGTGGGGGTGCATAAGGTGGTAATAGTGGTTGGGGTTGGGTGGGTTGGGTGGTGGTGAAGTAGGTTGAATGCGACTTGTGAGACTTGTTTTTCGTATTTTCATTAGGGAAGTCATTTTTCTCATTTTTAAGGAACTTGTTTTTCCAAAGAAAATGTTTTTTCAAAAATTTTGACCAATCAAATATGAGAAATTTGGAAATTCATACCTGTTAAATCCGAGACAATATACACACAATACAGTAGCCAGACGTAGACCGTCTGGTGTCTGGACACCCACCCCAATCAACATATGTGTATGAGACAAGTGTGGATGTCGATGAAGAATACAAATGCAAATCATAGTCCAGTGTACCCTGAATATACTGAATGATGCATTTGAGTGCATTCATGTGCTCAATTCTGGGATCATGCATGAATAAACACACCTGCTGGATAGCATACGTAATATCCGGTCTGGTAAAGGTAGGATACTGAAGGGCCCCTGCAAGACTGCGATAGCGGGTTGGATCCTCGTAAGGGACGTCGGCCACGGCACCAAGCTTGGGCTTAGTATCAACTGGAGTGAAAGTGGACTTACAGGATGACATCTCAGCCTTCTCGATGATCTCGGTTGCATACTTTCGTTGAGACAAGAACAATCCATTGGAATGACGCTTGACGGCAATCCCCAGAAAGTAACTCAAGGGCCCTAAGTCTTTCATAGCAAACTCATAGCTGAGCATGGTCATGATAGACTGGCGTAAGGCATCGGAAGAGGTCGTCAAAATGATATCATCCACATACAACAAAATATAGGCCAAGGACGAATCACGACGGTAGATGAACAAGGAATTATCTGACCTGCTGAACCCAATAGTCGAAACATAGTCAGCAAACCTTGTATACTAGGCCCGGGGAGATTGCTTAAGCCCATATAAGGACTTCTTCAACAAACAGATATGATGAGGACGGGTGGGATCCCTGAATCCCAACGGCTGATGCATATAGATTGTTTCCTTGAGATCACCATGTAGGAAAGCATTCTTCACATCCAACTGATGAATAGGCTATGCCTTCGAAAGAGCCAAGCTAAGCACAATGCGAATGGTAGCCGGCTTGACCACCGGATTAAATGTCTCCCCACAATCTATACCAATCTGCTAAGTCTTACCATCACCCACAAGCCGCGCCTTATGTCGAGCAAATGAACAATCTGAATTCTCCTTATGAACAAAAATCTACATAGACCTGATAACATTAATACTAGAAGGACGGGGCACCAACTCCCATGTCTTATTATCAATAAGAGCATTATATTCATCAGTCATAGCAATTTTCCAATTCGGGTCGTTTAAGGCAGACACATGATTACGGGGCAAGGGGGATTTAGAGATATTAGAATCTAAATTAAAATGTCTTTTAGGTGTAAAAATACCCCGCTGACTACGAGTGACCGGCCTATGACTCGAGGAAAAATTGAGTGGATTTTGGGAATTTGCTGGGCTTGGGACGGACTGGCCAGCAGGCGGTGGGCCCACTAGTCCAACTCGGGATGCCGTAACGAGTGTCGAATCGAAGCTGGACCGGTTTCGATAATGGGCCGGGATCGGCCCAATTGCCGAAACCGGCCCCGATGACAAACGGGACGAGAGAGGACTGTGACGGGCCAGTGGGACCAGCGGGCAGTGGGCCCGCTGGAGAGTTTTGGGTGCGGGAGATGTCCGAAAAATGTTGAAGAATAAACGGGGATATTTGTTCATCCAAAAAATTATACGAACTAGGCACGGGAGTATGATTTATAGTAAATGGAAATTGGGATTCATCAAAAATTACATGGCGATTAATGATGATTTTATTGGATGATAAATCAAAACATTTGTAGTCACGATGATTAGATGGAAAACCCAAAAATACACATGGAGTCAACCGGGCCTGAAGTTTGTTAATTGTGGTGGACGGGAATACGGATAACACAAACACCCAAAAACCCGAAGATATGAATAAGAAGGAGTTTTATTATATAAAATTTGAAGGGGAGAAGAATATGTCAGACCTTTGGACGGAATTATGTTAAAGAGATATGTAGTCATTTGAAGAGCATGATGCCAAAATATGGGGGTACGGAAGCATGTATCAATAGGGTGCGAATAATGTTATTTATGGAATGAATTTTACGTTCGGCTTTCCCATTTTGTGAAGATGTATGAGGACAAGAGAAACGAAAATTTATCCCATTAGTAGCACAGAATTGCCGAAAAACCCCATTGTCATACTCTTTTTCCATTATCACATTGAATATTTTTTATTTCACAGTCGAATTGGGTTCTGATGAATGCTCTAAATTTTAGGAAGACGGAAAAAACTTGAAATTTCTTCGCGATTGGAAACGTCCATAGAAATTTAGACTAATCATCCAAAAAAAGAACATAATATCGATGACCCATGGAACTAGGAACATGAGACGTCCATAAGTCGCTATGAATAATATCAAATGGCATTAAAGTATGAGATTTTGAGTCTACAAACGGCAACTTAATAATTTTTCCTAAAGAAAAAGATTGACAAATTGGAGTACGACTCGTACCCTTACATGAAATAAAACTATTTTTATCTAAAGCTGACAAAATAGAGGACCCTGGATGACCAAGACGAGCATGTCATAAGGAATGAGAGATGGCTGCAAAAGCTGATGTCAGGGCTTGACTCGATGGACCTGGACTGGGTGTGATATGATAAAGATCTCCCCTACTATCACACCTCATGAGAGGACTCCTCGTCTTGAAATCCTTCACAGAGAAACCAAAAGGATCAAATTCAATAGAAACAGAATTGTCAATAGTGAATTTACGGACAGAGACTAAGTTTTTAATCAATTTGAGGGCGTGTAGGATATTTTTCAAGATAAGATAGGGATGAGGGGGAGATAATATTTTATGACCATAACCCCGAATTGGAACAGAATTACCATTATCAACAATTATACCGCGAGGGTTGCTCAAATTGGAATAAGATGAGAGAGTACCTGAATCGGATGTCATGTGGGTAGTGGCACCAATGTCCATATACCAATTTGGGTCCGGTTGAGTCAAACCCAATGTGTGAATCGCGGCCTCAATATCGGTCTGAGTGGGTCCTGCTGCATGGTGAGCTTGCGGAGGCCGAGGCCCAAGAATTCCAGACCTGGGCTGAACTGGGCTGTAACTGTTGGAGCTGGGCGTACCGGGCCAGTGGGCCGTTGGGGCTGCTGGAAAGCCCACTGGCCAATCGCTGGAACTTGCTGTGGGTGTGGGTCATAGGGCCACGGCCTAGAGGCCCAAAGCTGAGACTAGTGGGTCGGTGGGCCACTGTAACCTGGATGGGGTCCACTACCACTGTTTTGGCCACCGTGACTGCTGCTGGAGCCGTCGCGTTTGCCCCCGTGATTTTTTCGATTATTTTTCCGGCCATTCTTGTTGCCCCCGTGTGATTGGTTTTGGTTCGAATTGTTACCAAAATGTTGAGGACTAGGGGAGGAAGTCATCATGACCACGAGACTAGTATTAGTAGTCGTCTTTTTAGCCAAACCGGCTTCTTCCAAGGTAAGCATGGATCGGGCTTGATAGAACCTTGGAAGAGGATTACTTTGACGAATGAGAGTTCCAACGCCACTATAGGCCTCGGATAGGCCATCAACCATCTGTAAAAACCAGACGATCTTCACTAACTGGCGCACCAACGTTGCGGAGTTGGTCAGCCAATTCCTTCAACCTTTTGCAATACGCTGAAACGTTCGGAAAATTTTCCATGTTGACATGGGAAAAATCTTGTTCAAGAGTAACAGCTCTGGAATTTTGATTATCTTGAAATATGTCACGCAGTCTATCCCATGCGGCCATCGCCGTAGCGTTTTGCTCGATAATCGTCTGCAATAGGTCGGTGGAGATAGTAAATATATCCACTGAAGGACAGTGACATCAAGCATTGTCCATAATTTAGGATCATTCTCACGTTTAGGCACCTCTATATCATCAAGAGCCGCGGGGATGATGTGATGGATGAATTGATGCGATCGAGAGTGCATTTTTGAACAACTCTGCCCATGTCGCGTATTGGACGTTTTCTATTTCAAGAATTAACTGGATATGATTCTTGATGTTAGAAACAACAAGGGCAGGGTGAAACGTGTTATTTGACGTAGACATAACGAAAGAACAAGAGGTGAAAGAGGGATTTGTAAGAGAGATTTTGAGAGCGGAAGAAAAAAATTGGTAAACCCGAGGGGGGGGGTCTCGTCCTTGAGGAACCACAAAACTTTGGGAGAGAAGAATTTTGTGTGACCTAGACTTTTGATACCATGAAAGAAATAATCCCCTTGATTATTTTCATTACTTGAAAGGCTATATATACAAGTTACAAAATAGGAGAATCCTATTCCTATGCTATTCCTAAAACCTTATTCTATACATTTATGGTAATACACTAATTATGGCAATACACTACTAATTATATTACAACATTACCAAAACTAGGATACTAAATATTTATCATAAATTATATTACCTCTAACAGCTAAAACCGAGATCCTTTTATGGGAGCAAATCCGAGACAATATACATGTATATTGTGTGTATATTGTATATTTAACAATACCAAACACACCCTATTCTAACACTTGATAAAATTCGAATATCAACATTTATAAAAAAAAATCAATAATGTGCCTTGAGGGCATACTTGCTAGCTACGTGTGCATATTCAAAATTGAAGGGTATATCTGCTAGTTAAGATCAAATTTGAAACTCTGTTTATAGAAGTAGATTTAAATGGAGGGAGTATTTTATCTACTGGTTGCTTTATTTATTTATTGTACGCCGACGAGAATTGGCATAACGGCCAAACGTGAAGGTTTGTACTCATTTTGGTGGCAATCATGGGAGACAATCCTGCGTGGACTTTGCTTTTAAGCTATTTGTGTTCAATTTTAACTGTTCTTTTGTTGTTCTTGTCTCGTTGGATTTGTCCACCTTATGGAATCTTACGATGGTTTGGATCTGGTCTTGCCACGTAGGTATGAGTCCTATGGGGGTTAGTGAGGGAAAATTCTCATTTGATGTGCTATTTTAAGGATTGATGCGGAACATTTGTTCCTACTAGAGGTGGTAATGTCAAAGAAAAATTACACTCCAATATCATTTGATCATCTAATTTATAAAACTCGATCGATTGATTGGATCGAAGTACGAAAGGGTTGATTGAAGTCTGAGATCAGCCCAAGACTAAGGCTGAGCAACTAGCTGCTGCAGGATTGGACGTCTATCTATCTCACCACGCTCCCCTACTCCTATAAAGGCCGGCGGAAGGAATGCTCTGCTCATCTTTTTTACGGCTCGTTACCGCAGCGCTCGTTCACCCCTTCGGCTTCTTCCATTCAAAAAAGAGATAGTCTTTCCTTGGTAAATAGCGTCTTGAAGTGAAGCGAAGGCATTATTGAAGGAAAGAAATGGCGGGTCGGTCAATTGCATTAGATAGGAGATGTAGGACCTGTCTTAACCTCAAGTGCATTCGCTATTCGATTCCATCCTAACTGTCCTACTCATTCTTCCTTTCCCGTTCCTGACCCTAGAGTATAGCATGATGAGCCCAAGTTACAGCAGCTCTAATTTATAAAAAATGGATGCTTCATATAATATATATATATATATATATATATATATATATATATATATATATATATATAATTAAAATATATATTTTATACTATATATACTTATACCCAACATTTATACTTTGACCACATTGATAAACTATGGTCGAACGGTACATTTGCGTAATCTTCCCTAGTTTTAACCCATATTTATTCAACCCGTCAGACGTCCATACTAACTCATATTCAACCTGTCTATTTTAATTATGAATTTACCCATGTCTTCAACTCGTAATAAAATGGGTAAGAATATGTTGGATGCAGGTGGAATACTGATTGGATGCGTTTAAATTGATTTTCAGCCGCTGGGCTAAATAAAATATGGCTAATCTATATTTGCTTTCTAATTAAAATTTGGTGTTTTTTTTCCCACAAGTGTATTGATTAGAGAATCTTTTTTCTACAAGTGTATCGATTAGGTTGCTCATCAATTGAGTAATGAGTAGTCATTTAGAGCAGAGAGCTAATCACGAACTAGTTTTAAATTTCAACATAAATAACTTATTCTAAAATAATTTTGGACTGACTTACTTTTTACTATAAAAATGATTACAATTTCAACGTTTCAATAAAATGATGAAACTCAAATAGGTCAAAGTTAATACTATTGTCAGTAATTATACTAGTATATGATTGAAGGACAAAATTTAAAGTAAAAAATAACAACTTCAATCTTATTAAGTAACCTGTAATATTTTGTCTTATTGAATTGCATAATTTGATTAGCATCTCACTTTTAATGTTTTAGAAAGCATACAATTTAAGCATCAATTATTACATATTTGTTAAATTAACTTCCATTATCACTCTAGTATAAATTGTTAAATAACTTAACTGCCACGGAATTACAATATTAATTTAATTTATGCTTGGACTATATTAATAATTGTGAAAGAAATATATTAAAGCAAGGATTGTTACTCCTAAGTAAGCTAGTTGGGTTGTTAGGAAGATAATTGATGCAAGAAAGTGGACTGATGGTGTGGATTTATCTGAGAGCTTGGACAAAGCTGCAAAAGCTAGGAACTTCAAAATTCAGACGGCATACAGATCTATATTGCCTCAGTTTCCTAAAGTATCCTGGAAAAAATTGAAGAGGTTTAATGGCTTGTTTTAATTAGGGATGTGGAAGGTAAAGAATGGATATTGGTCTAACTCAACCCCAAAAGCTAGCTTGTAGGGTGAGGATTGTCCAAGTCCATATAATGAGTCCATGTTTTCATTCTATTTTTGATGTAGGACTCTTAATACTCCCCAGCACGCTCAAACCTCGTTAACTGGAGTGTGGACAATATAATTTGAGCGGAACTATTCAAGATTCATTATCGTGTGTACAAAGTCATCGACCATATCATCCATCCAAAATCAAAACCCCTGGACAAACCTGATGATTCTACTGATGAACTTTGGTCCCGCTTAGATGTGGTTGTCCTACAATGGATCTACGACACGATCTATTACATACGATCATTGAAATCGATGCCACTGCACGGCAAACGTGGGAGCGTTTGGAAAACATCTTTCACGATAACAGGACACAACGTGCCTTGTATTTGAAAAATCAATTTAAGGACATCCAACATGACGATTTTCCTAATGCGTCGGCCTATTATCAAGAACTAAGATGATTGTCGATCAACTCTCCAACGTCGGTGCACCGGTTACCAATCAACGATTGGTGATGCAACTCATTTCGAGTTTGAATGAATCTTATGACGGCGTTGCTACCATCCTCCTCCCTTTGAGCTAGCTTTCGGAGTTAAGTTAGGCCCAAGATTCATTCTTTACATGGTATCAGAGCCAGACTCATTTCAATTCTTTGTTCACCGATGTTAGGCCCCCAAATTATATTATCCACGCTCTAGTTAACAAGGTCAGGGCGTGTGGGGAGTGTTAAGAGTCCCACATCGGATATGAAATGGGAGCATGAACTCATTATATGGACTTGGACAATTCTCACCATACAAGCTAGCTTTTGGGATTGAGTTAGGCCCAAAATACATTCTTTACATGGTATTAGAATCAGACCCGTCCCAATTCATTGTTTCCGATGTTGCCCCCCCCCCCTCTTAAATTTTCCACGCTCCAGTTGCCTAGCCCTAGGTGTGAGGCGGGGTGTTGAGTTCTCCCACATCGGTAGGATAAGTGGTCTTTGGTTTCCTTATATGACTTGGGCAATCGATTTAACTGATAAATCAAACTAATAAAACGATATCGGTTTGGCGGTATCAGGTTATTGGGATAACGATTTGTAAACGATTTTGTAAAAATATGGATTATCGGTTCAGTTTCCGGTTTTAAGGAAATAGTTAATGGTTAAACTGATAACCCAATAAGCTTATATTAAAATTATCTTTTTATCCCTAATTATATCATAGTGGCTTTAAATTTTAATTTTTAAATACAAACCCTATGTTTAAATTCTTATTGCAAGCACGCTTATTCTCTCAATTCTCAATTCGCTTATCATTGGTACACTCACTGTTTAAAATGCATTAACCAACTTGAAAGTTCATTATCATTCGATGATTTGTTGCTTGATTGCTATAATGCATTTTATAGTTTTTGTCATGTAATTGGTGTAGACTTTTATGTATGAAGGCAGTGTACATATGAGCAAATAAGAACAAGATAAGAAAAAAAATTAGCGGACCATTTTCTTATTGGTTAAACCGAAAATCGAACCGTTAAGGACAAAAAAATGATAAATCGAAAATCGATAAGGAATATCTTCTTGGTTTGATTATTGATTTAGCGTATTTACAAACTGAAAATTGATAAATCGAACCCATAATACACAAAATCGAACCGAACTGAGCGATAATCAGCCCTAATTTCAACTATCAGACATAGTAAGCCAAAAACTTTAGTACTGGGATATTTATTTGCTGACACTGTATATTATGTCTGGGTTGAGATGAATTGTAGAAGATTCCAGTAGAAACTACAAATCAAGCAGAAGATTTTGAAAGAAATAGCCTTGCAATTGCATATTATAGAAGATTTTCCATGTTAACTGTTAAACAAGAGCAATATACCTGTGATATACACCCAATATACAACAGTGTATATCACAGGCAAAGCAGTGGACTGGACTGGACAGACAAAACGGCCAAGGCCCTGGAGTGGCCCGGCCTCGCCCAGTAGTGGGCTCTCGGCGAGCAGGCCCAGCAGTGGGCTCTCGGCCAACAGTGGCCCATTCTCGTGTGTATTGAGGACAAGACAATCTTGTATTTATGGTATATATATTTTTAGTATATTGTAGTGTAAAAGTTACCTTAATTAGTGTTATACACTTACCATAATTGTATAATTAGAATTATGGTAGAATAAGGTTTTAGAAATAGAATAGGAATAGGATTCTCCTATTATGGAAATATGTAACTTGTATATATAGCCTTTCAATTAATGAAAATAATCAAGGGGATTATTTCTTTCATGGTATCAAGAGACTAGGTTTTACAAAAAAAATTCTCTCTCAAAAACCTTTCTTAAATTTCCCCTCCTCCTTTGTTCTTTCAATATGTCTAAGAACAATTATCATCCTGCCCTTATGGTTTCCAACATCAAGAACTGTATCCCTATTGTCCTTGAGATGGAAAACGTCCAATATGCGACGTGGGCGGAGTTGTTTAAAATTCACGCTATCTCCTATCAAGTTCTTTATCACATCATTCCTCCCGCTAGACCTCTTCCTGTGGAGGATCCTGAGTTATGGATTACTCTTGATGCTACCGTTCTCCGGTGGATCTACGCCACTATTTCAGTGGACCTTCTACAGACGATTATTGAGCCGGATACCACGGCTATGGCTGCATGGAATAGATTGCGTGACATATTCCAAGACAACCAACATTCACGTGTCGTCACACTCGAGCAGGAATTCTCTCTAGTTCGAATGGACGAATTTCCAAACGTTTCTGCATATTGCAAGAAACTCAAGGAGTTGGCAGATCAACTCCGTAATGTTGGCGCATCGATAACTAATAATCATCTCGTTCTACAGTTGGTTGCCGGTCTTCCGGAGGCCTATAATGGTGTTGGAACTCTTCTTCACCAAAGCAACCCTCTTCCCGACTTCTATCAAGCCCGCTCTATGCTTACATTGGAAGAAGCCGGTTTGGCTAAAAAGGCAGCTACCGGAGCAAGCCCAGTCGTCATGGTGGCGTCCTCTCCTAGTTCTCCAAGTTTTGTTAATAATTCGGGCCAAAACCATAATAATTATGGCGGCAAGAATAATCGCAAGAATAATAACAAAAACCGCGGGAGCAAACGCGGCAGTTCTGGTGGCGGTTCTGGTGGTCAGCAAGCAGACGGTAGGTCCCATCCAGTGAAAAGTGGCCCACCACCCCTCTGGGCCCAGCAGTGGGGCCCATGGCAGTGGGGCTGGGGCCGCCAGGAGCCCTTACAATCACGCGGTGAATTCCCGGCGGCCGCAGGGCCGGCCAACGCGTCCGAGCCCAACACCCGGCGGTGGCGGCCCCGCGGCCGGTGGCCCGGAACGGCGGCAGACAACGGCGGCCTACGGCCCAGCTCCATCACGGACAGGAGTTCTTGGGCCCCGACCTCCGCAAGCCCATCATGCAGCAGGCCCCACTCAAATCGATATCGAGGCCACGATGCACACACTGGGGTTAACTCAATCGGACCCAAATTGGTATATGGACACCGGTGCCACTACTCACATGACTTTCGAATCAGGTACTCTCTCATCTTATTCCAATTTGAGCACCCCTCGGGGGATAATTGTTGGTAATGGCAGTTCTATTCCAATTTTAGGGTATGGTCAGAAAATGTTGTCTCCCCCCAATCCACCACTCCTCTTGAAAAATACTTTACATGCTTCTAAATTGATTAAAAATTTAGTATCTGTCTGAAAGTTCACAAATGACAATTCTATTTCTGTTGAATTTGATCCTTTCGGTTTCTCTGTGAAGGATTTCAAGATGGGGAGTCATCTCATGAGGTGGGATAGTAGGGGTGGATCTGTATCCTATCATGCCCGGTTTCAGTCCATCGAGTCCAGCCTTGCCGTCAGCTTCTGCAGCCATCTCTCCTTCCATGTGGCATGCTCGTCTAGTCATCCGGAATCTTCTATTTTAACAGTTTTAGATAAAAATAGTTTTATTTCTTGTAAGGGTACGAGTCGTACTCCAATTTGTCAGTCTTGCTCATTAGGAAAAATTGTTAAGTTGCCATTTGTAGACTCCAATTCTCATACTTCTATGCCATTTGACATTATTCATAGCGACTTATGAACGTCTCTTGTTCTTAGTTCAGTGGGTCATCGATATTATGTTCTCTTTTTAGATGATTATTCTAGATTTTTATGGACGTTTCCAATTGTAAATAAATCACAAGTGTTTTCCGTCTTCATCAAACTTAGAGCGTTCATTCGTACTCAATTCGAAAGAGACATAAAAAATATTCAATGTGATAATGGGAAAGAGTATGACAATAGAGAGTTTTGGGAGTTCTGTGCTACTAATGGGATCAATTTTAGGTTTTCGTGTCCTCATACATCTTCACAAAATGGAAAGGCCGAACGCAAAATTCGTTCCATCAATAACATTGTCCGAACCCTCTTAATTCATGCCTCTATACCTCCATATTTTTGGCATCATGCTCTACAAATGGCCACATATCTTCTTAACATAATTCCTTCTAAAGGTCTGACATATTCTTCCCCCATCAAAATCCTATATAATAAGAACCCTTCTTATTCTCATCTTCGGATTTTTGGGTGCTTGTGTTATCCATTATTTCCATCCACCACAATTAACAAACTTCAGGCTCGGTCTACCCCGTGTGTATTTTTGGGTTATCTGTCGAATCATCGTGATTATAAATGTTTTGACTTATCTTCCAAGAAAATCATAATTAATCGCCATGTCATTTTTTATGAAACTCAATTTCCTTTTGCGAAAATTCATACTCCCGAGCCTAAGTCGTATAACTTTTTGGATGACCAAATATCCCCGTATATTATTCGGAATTTTTCGGACATCTCCCGCACCCAAAATTCACTAGCGGGCCCACTGCCCGCTGGCCCCACAATCCTGTGCCTAGTTTCAGCCCCCGGAACAGTTCCAGCAATTGGGCCAGTCCACCCCAATTCTGGAACTAGTCCAGATATTGATCCCAGTTATCGATTTGGGCCAGCAGGCAGTGTCCGAGTCCAGAAAATTTCTAAAATTCCATCAATTCTTCCTCAAGTCATTGATCGGTCACTCGTAGTCAGCGGGGTATTTTTACACCTAAAAGATATTTTAATTTGCATTCTGATGTCTCTAAATCTCCCTTGCCCCGCAATCCCGTGTCTGCATTAAATGACCCTAATTGGAAAATTGCTATGACTGATGAATATAATGCTCTTATTGATAATAAGACATGGGAGTTGGTGCCCCATCCATATGGTATTAATGTTATCATGTCTATGTGGATTTTTGCTCATAAGGAGAATTCAGATGGGTCATTTGCTCGACATAAGGCGCGATTTGTTGGTGATGGTAAGACTCAGCAGGTTGGGATAGATTGTGGTGAGACGTTTAGTCCGGTGGTCGAGCCGGCTACTATTCGCACGGTGCTTAGCTTGGCTCTTTCAAAGACTTGGCCTATTCATCAGTTGGATGTTAAGAATGTATTCCTACATTGTGACCTCAAAGAAACAGTCTATATGCATCAGCCGTTGGGTTTCAGGGATCCTAACCGTCCGCATCATGTCTGTTTATTGAAAAAGTCCTTATATGGTCTTAAGCAGTCTCCACAGGCCTGGTATACGAGATTTGCTGACTTCGTTTCAACTATTGGGTTCACTCACAGCAGGTCAGATAATTCCTTGTTCATCTACCGCAATGGTTCATCCTTGGCCTACATTCTGTTGTATGTGGATGATATTATCTTGACTGCCTCTTCCGATGCCTTGCGCCAGTCTATCATGATCATGCTCAGTTCTAAGTTTGCTATGAAAACATTTAGGGCCTTTGAGTTATTTTTTAGGCATTGCCGTCAAGCGTCATTCAGGCGGCTTGTTTTTGTCTCAACGGAAGTATGCTGCTGAGATCATAGAAAGGGCTGGGATGTCATCCTGTAAGTCCACTTCCACGCCAGTTAATGAAAACCCCAAGCTGAGTGCCGCAGCAGGTGCACCATACGAGGACCCGACCCGCTATCACAGTCTTGCAGGGGCCCTCCAGTATCTTACCTTTACCAGACCGGATATTACGTATGCGGTTCAGCAGGTGTGTTTATTCATGCATGATCCCAGAGTTGAGCACATGAATGCAATCAAACGCATCATTCGGTATATTCAGGGGACACTGGACTATGGGTTGCACTTGTATCCTTCATCTACATCCACACTTGTCTCTTACACGGATGCTGATTGGGGTGGTTGTCCCGACATCAGACGGTCGACTTCTGGCTACTGTATGTTCCTTGGCAACAACTTGGTCTCCTGGTCGGAAAAGCGTCAGGCAACTCTATCACGCTCAAGTGCAGAGGCAGAACATCGAGGGGTAGCGAATGTGGTCTCCGAATCATGTTGGCTATGTAATTTGCTTTTGGAGCTTCATTGTCCCATTAAGAAGGCAACCTTGGTATATTGCGATAACATTAGTGCCATCTACCTTTCAGGTAACCCAGTTCAACACCAACGCACCAAGCATATCGAAATGGACATTCACTTTGTCCGTGAAAAGGTTGCAAAGGGTCACGTTCGCGTATGCCATGTCCCGTCTCGTTATCAAATTGCAGACATCTTTACAAAGGGTCTACCAGCGGTTCTCTTTGAAGATTTTAAGGACAATCTCAGCGTTCGAAAACCGCCCGCTATGACTGTGGAGGTATGTTAAACAAGAGCAATATACCTGTGATATATACCCAATATACAGCAGTGTATATCACAGGCAAAGTAGTGGACCGGACGAGACAAAGCGATGGATCGGATCGGCCCGCCCCCAATGGGCTCTCGGCCAACAGTGGCCCATTCTCGTGTGTATTGAGGACAAGACAATCTTGTATATATGGTATATATATTTGTAGTATATTGTAGTGTAAAGGTTACCTTAATTAGTGTTATATACTTACCATAATTGTATAGTTAGAATTATGGTAGAATAAGGTTTTAGAAATAGAATAGGAATAGGATTTTCCTATCTAACTTTTATATATAGCCTTTCAATTAATGAAAATAATCAATGAGATTATTTCTTTCATTAACTAGTTTACTTTTTGCTGAAGAAGCTCAAGTCTGGTACCTTCCTGGAAGTGTCCCGCCTTGAGTTACTGATGGCTTTAGTAGTTTGTACGAAGTACCTAGCTATTTCTTTTCTTAGTGTTTTAGTTGAGATCTAGCTTTAGAGTCCAAATGAGCTGGTTGTACATATTGATATACTTGGTTGAATAAAAAAAAGCAAGGATTGAAAATTAATAGGATCATGTAATTAAGGCATTTTTCTGATAAAAGGAAATATTTTCTCACACTAATATAATAAAATAAAAATATGAGTGAAATATGGGTCAATCAATATACAACCGTCCATTAATTACCCAACCCATTTTTAACTTGCAGAAAATATGAGGGGAAATTCGCACGATTGCCCCTATTTTAGGGTTGTCTTTAATTTTTGTTCTTCGTCTAAAAAGAGATTGAAAATACCCTGTAGGTTATGAGTCGAATCTTAGCAGAGTCAAAAAGAAAAAAAATCGCAAACCAAAATTCATAGAAATTATGTCTATTCTGTCAAAGTTGTATATAGATTATGCCTTAAGGGGCATAGTTACACTATGTCTGAAGGCAAAGTTTAGTTGAAAAATTAAGATTATGTCTTGTTCGGCTAGTTACATAGAAAATATGCCCCAAGGGGCATAGTCTCTATATACCTTTGGCCGGATAGGCATAATTTCTATGAAAATTTTGTCTTATGATTTTTTTTTCTTTTTTTGTCTCTGCGGGGATTCAAACCCAAAATCCCTGATTTAGTAGACCCGTGAATAAAGGGTATTTTGGCCCACAAATTTTCATTAAATGAGATGTGAGAACAAAAATTAAAGACCAGTCCATACGAAGAACAAGTCACGCAAATTTTTGAAATATGAGCGGATTAGATAGTAATCTTTTTTTACCCAACCCATTTTTAACCACCTAAATCCAATCCAACCCGACCATAGTCTCTGAACTCCCTACTAATAGTAGTAATGTAAATACAAATATCAAGATGAGTTCAAACTCAAGTCGTTCTAAGTATATCAAATTAACTAATTAAAAGATGACTTTGAAGTAAACAATAAATATATATATGTAAATCTAAACTGAAGATAAATACTAGTAATAAATATAGATGATAAATAGTAATCCTGTGAAATAAGATCCAATTACAGATTATGATTGTTCCAATGACCTCAATAGAATTTCGTTACGTAAACAATTTAAAAGAAATGGAAATTTCAAAACACAAATAAACTATCTATAACAAAGAAACATTCATATCAAATTGTTGAGTGCTAAAGTGTAATAACAGTTAAATTCATTTCATAATAATTACTAATTAGACATCTAAAAGTACAAATTAGTTAGACCATTCCCATGTAGATTTAGTTTGTCAATGTCGATCACACAATATCACTTTCACTTTCACGTAGCAGTTTTTAGTGATCAAAATGTTGAATAAATCCAAATTTAATAACTTCTTGATGGTGATTTCTATATATATATATATATATTTGCTGTTGATTACTTTCTCAGCTTTAACAATAATTTATTTATATATATATATATATATATATATATATATATATATATTTGCTGTTGATTACTTTCTCAGCTTTAACAATAATTTATTTACATATTTTTTGTTTTAGTTCATTAAAGAAAACATATTTTTAAAACTGAAATTATAAGAACTTTTTATATCACAAAAATGTTATGATATGTTTATAATAAAAATTTTAAAAGTTTTATCATTACACAAAAAAAATAGGATACATTTCGCGGTGACATAGTCTATGTTGCATATTTAGAACGGAGGGAATATGTAAAAGAAAAGAAAATCTAGAATGATGTAATTTGTCTATTTCCGGGTCAAATATGACATATTCAAATCTCCAATTGATTTAGAAAATCCAAATAAATTGGATTTCTGCCGTCTAATGCCAGAGAAAAATAAATATAAAAAGACGCTCAAATTTTAGCAAATAAAACCAGCTAGATCAATCTACAATCATGATAAAAAAAACATGTTCGGATGGGCTTATGACTTTTGACTTATAAATTAGAAATTCTAGCTTATGATTTATTTTTATTATTGTGATACTGTTTGGTTAAAACTCATGTTTAGCATTAATTTAGGTATATTCTACCCTAAAAGGGCTGTGTTGTTAAATTACCGAGAACCTGTGGACATTTGTTTCCTTTGGTTGACTGTTATGCTTTAACATGATATATTATAGGCCTTAAATTTAGAACTATATGACATGAGTGCTGGCTATAGAGCTTGTTTAGGGCAGGTTGTCATATATAAGACTAATTTGGTGTTCATTGTTGCTTTGAATGCCATGACATGTGCTATGTTAAAGTATAGGTCTAGCCTTGTATGATGTATGTTCTTGTCAGGTATGTTTCATAGCATGTTTGGTTAAGTTAACAGTTTGGATTGTTTGAGGTGTCATGTTGTATGGAAAGGGCTGATTTCTTCCTTAAATGAATTTCATATTAAGTCACAATGGCCGACCCTTTTTAAGTAGAATTTTGAAACTTGCCTGTTTTGTGTTGGCTTATCGTGTGTCGGGTCTCTTTTTTTTTTATGCAAAATGATCAGTTCATTCAAACGTGTCCTTGGCCATGCCATTTACTTCAAGGGGATTAGTATGCCTATTAAGTTTGAAAAATGGATCTGCATGCTATCTTTGACATTTTTAGCCTTAGAATACTTTGAATGTCATCTCCAAGTTGCTTTGATACATCTGTACTCATCCTCATTCATATATGCATTCTACCTAGGCTGGTGTATTCATCTCCTTGTTGTATGTTTGTGTGGTTGAGGATAATCATGCCTGATATGTGTAATGGTAGAATGATATCCTATTTTTATTCATGTTATCTGCTCCGGAAAGTGTTGGAGGAACCGAACATGCCAATGAATGTGGTAGATGAAAGATTGATTGCAGTTGAAAAGCCGAAAAAAGTGATGACAAGATGGTGGATGATTTTGTCTTGATTGAAGAAAAGATTGATGAGAACGAGAAGGTTCTTGAAAGTGAAGAAGGGAACGACAAAGAAGATGAGGCTCCAAAAGCCTTGAAGCCTATTCCAAGGCTTCCTTCTCCCTTTCCACAAAGATTTACCAAGAGGATTGAATATGGCAAGTTCAACAAGTTCTTGGAGATGCTAAAGCAATTGTCGGTCAATATTCCACTTATTGAATCCTTAGAGCAAATGCCGGAGTATGCCAAGTTTATGAAGGATTTGATCACAAAGAAGCGAAGAGTGAGTTTTGAGACAGTGGATGTTACGCACCAATATAGTGCCAACGTTTCTAGATCCATTGTGAAGAAGCAAGAGGATCCCGGTGCTTTCATCATTCCGTGCACCATTAAAGTATATCAATTCGCAAAGGCCCTTTTGTGACCTTGGAGTAAGCATCAATTTAATGTCGTTCGCTATTTTAAAGAAGTTAGGTTTGAGCAACCACCGACCTACAAGTATGAGGTTGCTCATGGAGGATAGGACGGTGAATAGACCAATGAGAATCATATATGATGTGCTTGTGAAAGTTGAAAAATTTATCTTCCCCGCTGACTTTGTTATATTGGATTACGCGGTTGACTATGATGTTCCCATAATCTTGGGATGGCCATTCTTAGCGATGGAGAAAGCAATATGTGATGTGAAAAGTGGATAATTGAAGTTACGTATGTATGATGAAGAGGTTACCTTCCATGTGTGCAAGTCCATGAAACAATCTATGAATATGGGGGTGATTTTGGTAATTAATGATGAGGTAAAAATGAATGCCAAGGTTGATGTCATTGAAGGGGCTTTGATGGTGATGTTGTTAAACCGTGATGAAGGAATTGCGGAGACCATGCTTGCTCTTGAGGGCCAATGGTCCTATTCTTATGCCCCTAGGCGTTTGACCTTGGACTTAGAAAATCGTGGAGTCCCTTCTCTCAAGCCTTCTATTGAGGAACCGCCAACCCTTGAGCTCAAGCCCCTTCCAAGACATTTAGAGTACAAGTTTCTTGGACCAAATGACTCTTTGCTAGTTATTATCTTATCAAAACTCAATGAAAGCCAAGTTGAAGCTCTATTATCTATCTTGAGAACTTACAAAAGGGCAATTGGGTGAACTATCGCGTACATTCGAGGAAATAAGTACAGGTGTGTGTACTCATCGAATCCATCTTGAAGAGAATAGTTCTCCAAATGTTGAGCATCAAAGGATGTTAAACCACTCAATGCAAGAAGTTGTCACGAATGAAATTATCAAATGGTTAGATGTCGAGGTAGTGTACCACATTTCCGATAGTACATGGGTAAGCCTCGTACAATGTGTGATGAAAAATAAGGGATTACAATGGTCCCAAATGATAAAAATGAGTTGATACTAATGAGGACGGTAACTGGATGGAGAGTTTGCATAGATTATCGGAAGTTGAATAGTGCTACAAGGATCATTTCCCCTACCTTTCATTGATCAAATGCTTGATAGGTTGGCGGGAAAATCTTGTTTCTTGGATGGGTACTCGAGATACAATCAAATTCAAATAGACCCAAAAGATCAAGAAAAGACCACCTTCACTTATCCAAATGGTATACTTGCCTTTCGATCTTTGCAATGATCCTGCCACCTTCCAACGTTGCATGATGACTATTTTTGATGATTTAGTAAAATATGTTATGAAGGTATTCCCGTATGGTGCCATTGAATTGGAGAGCAAAGCCGATCACCTTTTTAAGGTGAAGGTGACCGGCCAAAGAGTCAAGCATTATTTGAGAAGTATTGATAATCATAGGGTGAATACAATCATCACCCTTCATGAGCCGTGAAGAAAATATGGTAACAATCGTCGTGTCGTGACGTTAAATCAAGTGCTAATAGGAGACAACCCAATGCTTTTACTTTTGTTTTTTTGTTTTCTTGTTCACTTATGTGTTTTAATAGTTTGTTAAGTGTGTAGGATCTGGAAACACAAGCAAAATGAGGAGGAAAATTTGAAAGATATGCAAAACAAATTGAAAAAATAAGAGAGACCGCCTCTTCTGCGGACCACAGTCGTGGTCTGCAGACTGCACAATAGATCGCAAAATTCCATAGAAAGTTAGAAAAATGAGACTCAAAAATAGGAGGAACTGCGACCTGAACTCTGGACCGTACTCTAGTCCGTAGAATTACACAGTGTACCTGGGAGTTTTCGGATAAAATTGCAGAGAAATGAATCCTTTTGCGGACCGCAGTCCAGTTCTACGACCGATTCTGCTATCACAAAAAGGATGTCATGTCATATAGTTCAAAATAAGTTAAGTGGGCTGCAGTCTAGTTCCACAGACCCCAGACCAAAACTGCAACTCGACTTTGATCACAATTCGGCACAGGTATAAAAAGGATGAAAAGCCCTAAATTTTCTCATTCTATCTTTCTCCATCGCGATTCAAAATTAAATACTCCCTCTTCTCTATTGACCGTGACACTCCTTTGCACACACAACTTGCTCGCACAAGGTCTCCATCCCCTCAGATCCACCCGCCTTCGTCTCTCAGTCGACTACAAGGTATGTTTCACCTCTCTTTTCTCCTTTTCCTCGTAAGAATAGGTAAAAAGGGTGGGGTTGTTAATGAAAATGACTTGTGGGGGTTGAATGATCATTGTATAGGGGTGTGTGTGAAACCCATGCAACCCTTAAGTTGTGTAATTGCCCTTCGTTGCCCTATTTGCCCCTATTGAGAAGAAATCACAAATAATTGTTGATTTGTAGTTGTTGAAATTTTGTGAAATTGAATGCATGAAGGGGTTGGGCTCGAGTTTAATTGCGTTAATCTTGAATTTGGATCCTTGATTTGTGTGAGAAGGATGTCAATTTCTCGTAATGGTAAAAATTGATTAAACATGCCCATGCTAATTGAAATTGATTGAATTGAAGCCGTAGTGAAGTCTGAGTACCTATGAGCATGAATTGCGAGCATGTTTTAGGTTAGTGGTGTGTATGTTGTGCTGATAAGGGTGTGGCAACATCGGGTTTTGAAAATCGAGGCGAAAACTTTAAAATTAACCCAAAATACGCCAATTGCGCGCCCTTTTGTGATCCGCAGAATAGTTTTGTGGATCGCAAAAAGGGCACCCTAGTCCGCAGAATTGCCCAGTGAGTTTGGGCATTTGAAAGACAACTCTGCGATGCCTTTTGTGGGCCGCATAATGGTTCTGCGGACCGCAAAGTAGGTCGCAGTTTTGCCTAGTGATTTTAAAAAATTTGGGCAAAAGTGTTTTATAAACCTTGACTGCAGCCCGCAGACCAGGTCTGCGAACACTAAAGTTGTTTTCATTCCTATATTTTTATTCTTTCTTTTTCACTTTGTAGTATAACTTCTTGTTTGTTTTGCGTATTTTATTCTTGAAATTACTTTATGAAAAATACAAAAATAATTTATTTTGATTTTCGTGCCATAGTCCAAGACTCATCATGTCTCTTATTTGCATAAATGACTCTCAAGAAAATGCAAACACAAAAGGGTATCACAATCAACGAGCTGACATCCCGGGCTAGATCTTTGAGGCCTACTATGCTCAGGTTGATACCCCAAAGTCGAGGGAAACTCACAGTCCGTACTCACAAAGAAACCATCGGGCTAAGCAACAAAAGAAAGCGACCAAGCATAGTCATTTCTAGTGATGAGAAGGAAGTGGAGAGCTTGAAGACTGCTGAGATCGACGACCTCTTGGGTATCCCACTCCAACCACCGAGTGTAGAGCCACAGCAGAAGAGTGGACTCGGTGTGGAAGACCGGAGAGAGGGTGCAGGTGAGACCCTCGACGACTCCCAGAGGCAGGCAGAGATGGATGATGATGATGATGAGACATATGAGAAGGGATTTGAGAAGCCCCGCACTGTTGATAGAGTTGTTGTTGATGATGACATGTTATTGACAGAGCAGGTAGTTGTTGATGCGGTGGCATCACGGTCTCGTGAGGAGACCTCAATTATTGGCACAAGTAGAGTGGCATAGGAGCCACAGACATATGTTGAGACTGGAGGTCCTACTCCTCCACCAGTTGTGGACACCACTACACCGGCCACAAAGACCACACCACTACAGAGTGAGCCCGTGATGGGCGATACAGAGGCACCCATTCCCGCTCCACAGTCACAGAGCATTGATGCACCAACAGAGGCCACTTCTGTGAGCTAGACCTAGGAGGGAGCTTAGTGCGCCTTAGGGAGATCTTCAAACTTTTTGTCCTTACACTTTATTTTGTTTTATGCATTGATGACAACACATATTTTTAAAATTGGAGGTGGGGTACTTTGTATGTTTTTGGGAAGAAATGACAAATTATCTTGTACATATGTGTTCGTATTTTGGTATGTTTTGCATTTGGTTATGTTTCGTATTTTGTTATGTTTTGTATTTTGTTATGTTTTGTTCCCCTTGGTTTTTCTTTGCTTGGTTCTTTTCCAATGGTGTATGTTCAGTAACCATAACCTAGTGATATAATAGTTTGACTTGATTGGTGCATGTACGTAGTTTCTAGCATGTGTAGCTCTTTTTGGTTTTGATGACACCCTTCGAAAAAATGAATTTTATAAACAAGAGTAACATTATCCTTCAAATGATTGTTCTATTAAAGCATGCCTCATTTTGTGACTCTATGTCTACTTGTGTTTGAATCTCATGAGATGATAGCCTTGTGTTCGATAGAGAGTATAAAATGTAGCGGTTCTTGTAGTTCATGTGCATAGAGTGGTGAGGATTTGATTGCTATCTTGTGTTTGTTTGTGTCATCTAGAACTTGCCTCGTTGGTTTGTCACCGCGAAACTAGAGTTGCTTGGTTGAGGAAATGATCTTAGGCCTTCACATGAGAGTGAACCTCTTTGATTAGACTTCTTTGACCTACTCCTGAGTGAAAGAACTAGTTTTCTCCTTTGAGTTTTTTAACTTTTTCTTTGACTGCCCCATATAAACCGAAATCCTTTTTGAAATAACCCATCTTTTGAACCAAATCCCACATTGAATGCATGAAAAATGATTAATGAGGCCAAAAGCCTAGGTTGGGGTGAGATGCGAGAAGAAAAGAAGGGAAGAAGATTGTGATGTGAGCGGTTTTACAAAAAGAGAAATTTGTTTTTGAGAAAAAGAAGATAATGAAATGCAAAAATAATAGAAAAGAAAAGTGAAAATAAACCACAAAAAAATGAAATAAAATGGGGGATACTTGAATAAATGGGGTGGAGAAGGAAGTTGGAAAACAAAAGAAGGAGTTGAGCTATGAAATGAAAAACATGTAGTGCAAAGGAGGGAAAAGTCACTTGTACCCAAATGAATACCCTACTTGTCCCTAAGCTTACATTACAAGCTTGAGAAAGTCCTTAGAGATCCGAAACCGAGCACTCTTTTGAGTAGTAGTGACTTAAATTAAAGGCAAGCTTATGGCTTATGGCATGATACTTGTGACACTTGACATTATTTGTGAGTGTGGGTGATCTTGTTTGTCCCTTGTTTTGAATAGAAAATATTTGAGTGAGTATGAGACTTCTTCTTTGTTGTGAGGGCACATTGAATTGCATGAACCTTGTGAAATGAAAGCTCATCTAGTTGAACATCTTAGTGCATCTAGTCACTAGCAGCATCTAGACATCTCTTGAGTCATGATGTTCATGGGCTCATTGATTGTAGATATACACTCTTGAACCTTTTATTTTGAAAAACATGAGGGGTTGTCAATAATGTGAACCACATGCTTGTAGACTTGTAAGTAGAACCAACCATAGTCATCTTTGTTTTGTCATTAGTCGTACCTTAGTGATGTTTAGGTTGCTTGAGGATAAGCAATAGTTTAAATTGGGGGTATTGATGTGCCTAGAAATTACGGCACATTTGATACCAATTTCATGGATTATTATTGTCCTTTATGCATGTGTAGTAGTCATTTCTTATGTTATTTTGGTTTTTGTAGAATTTTTACATTGAGACACCAAAAGTGAGGAAATGTGTTGAAACATGGATAAAAGTGTCGAAAAAGAAAGAAGTGCTGAGAAGACTATTTCTGCGAACCGCAAAACCAGACTATGGGTCGCAGAATGGTAGTCATGTCGCCGAAATAGACAGTGAGAAAAATTTCGGAGTCCCAAAGTGCGATTCAAATTGTGGTCCGCATTTCAGTTCTGCGGACCGCAATTCGATATGCGAACCACTACTTCAGTTTAAGTTCAACTCAGATTGCGAAGTCTCAAGACACCTCTGCGGACAACAGTTCTAAATAGTCCAGACAAAAAATCACTCTGCGAACCCTAGGTCTACTTTACGAACTGCAAACCTGTTCTGCGGCCGCAGAGTGATCAAGCGGTGACATTTTTACAATTCTATGTAGTCCGAAAATTGGGTCCATATTTAAGCCAGCCTAAGGTTTTGTGATTTGACACATTGATTTCTACCTTGTACCCTAGATTGTAGTCATTTTTACTCTATTCTTAGTGTTGTCTTGCTTTGAGGAGACATAATATACTATTCATCTTGAGTTCTCATTCCAAGATTCTTGGTGCCTTGCTTAGTCCATTGTGTAAAAGATAACCTATTATTTATACAAAATCATTGTAAGCCTTCTTTTATGTTTAGTATGTCTTTATTCATTTATTTTTTTGTTATGCATTTAATCGTTAATACGAGTGGCTAGAATTAGGTTGGGGTTGTGATGAATAATGGAATGTGGTAGTTGGGGTATTTCATAAATCACGAAATGAGTGTATTAATGTGGGATTCAACTACCCTTCACTCTTAATGTTTAAGAGTTGGTTGCAAACACCTTTTTATTGTCTATTGTCTCTAGTCAAGCTTGAAAAGGATACTAGAGTCTAGGAAAGGGGTATGTTGATTAGGACTTAGTGCTTTAAACCTCATTTAATGATTCTCAACTTTAGTAATGAGGGAATCAACTAAAGGTATTAATGGGTGTTTATATATATCACACTTTAGAGCTTGAGAAAGCCTAAAGTAAAATTAGGTGAGTCAATTGAGAAATCTCCACCTAGATAATAGTCCTTATTGCCCATACCACACAAAATGTACCCACTTACGCAAAAAACCAACACTACTTTCATGAATTAAGTCACAGCCCTAACATTTCCAATTACTTGGTACTTTTACCATTAATTGACTTGATAATTTGAATAGTTAAAATAAACAAATAAACAAACTTGGTTACCATAGGAGTTTAACACGAAAGAAATAATCCCCTTGATTATTTTCATTGATTGAATAGATATATATACAAGTTACATATTTCCATAATAGGAAAATCCTTTTCCTATTCTACTTCTAAATCCTTATTCTACCATAATTCTAACTATACAATTATGGTAAGTGTATAACACTAATTAAGGTATCCTTTTCATTACAATATACTACAATATACATTCCTAATATACCATAGGAATGTCTTCGAACGCTGAGACTGTCCCTAAAATCTTCAAAAAGTACCGCGGGTAGACCCTTGGTAAAAATGTCTGCAATTTGATAACGAGACGGGACATGGCATACGCGAACTTGACCTTTAGCAACCTTTTCACGGACAAAGTGAATGTCCATTTCGATATGCTTGGTGCGTTGGTGTTGAACCGGGTTACCTGAAAGGTAGATGGCACTAATGTTATCGCAATATACCAAGGTTGCCTTCTGAATGGGACAATGCAGCTCCAAAAGCAAATTACGTAGCCAACATGATTCAGAGACCACATTCGCCACCCCTCGATATTCTGCCTCTGCACTTGAGCGTGATAGAGTTGCCTGACGCTTTGCCAACCAGGAGACCAAGTTGTTACCAAGGAACATACAGTAGCCAGAAGTCGACCTTCTGGTGTCGGGACAACCACCCCAATCAGCATCCGTGTAGGAGACAAGTGTGGATGTAGATGAGGGATACAAGTGCAAACCATAATCCAGTGTCCCCTGAATATACCGAATGATGCGTTTGATTGCATTCATGTGCTCAACTCTGGGATCATGCATGAATAAACACACCTGCTGAACCGCATATGTAATATTCGGTCTGGTAAAGGTAAGATACTGGAGGGCCCTTGCAAGACTGCGATAGCGGGTCGGGTCCTCGTATGGTGCACCTGCTGTGGCACTTAGCTTTGGGTTTGCATCAACTGGCGTGGAAGTGGACTTACAGGATGACATCCCAGCCCTCTCGATAATCTCAGCAACATACTTTCGTTGAGACAGAAATAACCCACCTGAATGACGTTTGACGGCAATTCCCAAAAAATAACTCAAAGGCCCTAAGTCTTTCATAGCAAATTCAGAACTGAGCATGGCCATGATAGACCGGCGCAAAGCATCGGAGGAAGCGATCAAGATGATATCATCCACATACAATGAGAATATAGGCCAATGACGAACCACGTCGGTAGATGAACAAGGAATTATCTTACCTGCTGTGAGTGAACCCAATTGTCGAAACAAAGTCAGCAAATCGTGTATACCAGGCCCGTGGAGACTGATTAAGGCCGTATAATGATTTCTTCAACAAACAGACATGATTAGGGCGGTTGGGATCCCTGAAACCCAACGGCTGATGCATATAGACTGTTTCCTTGAGGTCACCATGTAGAAAAGCATTCTTGACATCCAACTGATGAATTGGCCAAGTCTTTGAAAGAGCCAAGCTAAGCACAGTGCGAATGGTAGTCGGTTTGACCACAGGACTAAACGTCTCACCACAATCAATTCCAACATGTTGAGTCTTACCATCACCAACAAGTCGCGCCTTATGTCGAGCAAAGGACCCATCTGAATTCTCTTCGTGAGCAAAAATCCACATAGACTTGATAACATTAATATCATATGGACGGGGCACCAACTCCCACGTCTTATTAGCAATAAGAGCTTATATTCATCAGTCATAGCAATTTTCCAATTAGGGTCATTTAATGCGGACACAGGATTGCGGGGCAAGGGGGATTTAGAGACATCCGAATGTAAATTAAAATGTCTTTTAGGTGTAAAAATATCTCGCTGACTACGAGTGACCGGTCTATGACTCGAGGAAGAACTGAGTGAATTTTGGGAATTTTTCGGGTTCGGGACGGATCGGCGCAAGCGGGCGGTGGGCTCTGCCGGCCCAAATCGGTAAAAAGCGGGCTCGGTTTCTAGACCGGTTCCGATTGGGTGGACCGGCCCAATAGCTGAAATCTGTTCCAGTGGCTGGAACAGCAGGGTGCGACGGTACTGTGGGACCAGTGGGCAGTGGGCCCGCTGGAGGATTTTGGGTACGGGACTTGTCCGAAAAATTCCGAATAATATACGGGGATATTTGGTCATCCAAAAAATTATACGACTTAGGTTCGGGAGTATGAACTTTCGTAAACGGGAATTGAGTTTCATCAAAAATGACATGGCGATTGATTATGATTTTCTTGGAGGATAAATCAAAACACTTATAACTACGATGATTTGACGGATAACCCAAAAATACACATGGGGTAGACCGAGCCTGGAGTTTGTTAATTATGGTGGATGGGAATAACGGATAACACAAGCACCCAAAAATCCGAAGATGAGAATACGAAGGATCCTTCTTATATAGGATTTTGAGGGGGGAGGAATATGTCAGACCTTTGGAAGGAAGTATGTTAAGAAGATATGTGGCCATTTGTATAGCATGATGCCAAAAATATGGAGGTATGGAGGCATGAATTAAGAGAGTTCGGACAATGTTATTGATGGAACGAATTTTGCGTTCGGCCTTACCATTTTGTGGAGATGTATGAGGACACGAAAACCTAAAATTAATCCCATTATTAGCACAGAAATCCCGAAACTCCCTATTGTCATATTCTTTCCCATTATCACATTGAATATTTTTTATGTCTCTTTCGAATTGAGTACGAATGAACGCTCTAAATTTGATGAAGATGGAAAATACTTGTGATTTATTTGCAATTGGAAACGTCCACAAAAATCTAGTATAATCATCTAAAAAGAGAACATAATATCGATGACCCACCGAACTTAGAACAGAGACGTCCATAAGTCACTATGAATAATGTCAAATGGCATAGAAGTATGAGAATTGGAGTCTACAAATGGCAACTTAACAATTTTTCCTAATGAACAAGATCGACAAATTGGAGTACGACTCGTACCACGACAAGAAATAAAGCTATTTTTATCTAAAGTCGATAAAATAGAAGATCCCGGATGACCCGACGAGCATGCCACATGGAAGGAGAGATGGCCGCAAAAGCCGACGGCAAGGTGGACTCGATGGATCGAAACCGGGCATGATAGGATACGAGATCCCCCTACTATCACACCTCATGAGATGACTCCCCGTCTTGAAATCCTTCACGAGAAACCGAAAGGATCAAATTCAACGAAACGTAATTGTCATTTGTGAACTTTCGGACAGACACTAAATTTTTAATCAATTTAGGAGTATGTAAAGTATTTTTCAAGATGAGTGGTGGATTGGGGGGAGACAACGTTTTCTGACCATACCCTAGAATTGGAATAGAACTGCCATTACCAACAATTATCCCCCTAGGGGTGCTCAAATTGGAATAAGAGGAGAGAGTACCTGATTCGGAAGTCATGTGAGTAGTGGCCCCGGTGTCCATGTACCAATTTGGGTCCGGTTGGGTCAACCCCAACGTGTGCATTGCGGCCTCGATATTAGTCTGAGTGGGGCCTGCTGCATGATGGGCTTGCGGAGGACGGGGCCCAAGGACTCCATTCCGTGATGCTGCTGGGCCGTAGGTGCTGCTGTTGAGCCACTGGCCAGTGGGCCGCCACCGCCGGGGGCCGGGCTCTCGGACTGTTGGCCGCCCCACCGGCCGCCGGAAACCGCCGCCGGCCGCCGTGGATGGTACGGGTTCCACTGCCATTGGCCCCACTGCTGGACCCATGGCGGTGGTGGGCCACTGTACCCTGGCTGGGACCCACCGCCTGTTTGTTGACCACCGAAACCGCCACTTGTACCGCCGCATTTTCCCCCACGATTTTTGTTATTATTTTTGCGATTATTCTTGCCGCCACCATTATTATGGTTTTGGCCCGAATTATTCACAAAACCTGAAGAACTAGGGGAAGACGCCACCATGACAACTGGGCTTGCTCCGGTAGCCGCCTTTTTAGCCAAACCTACTTCTTCCAACGTAAGCATGGAGCGGGCTTGATGAAAGTCTGGAAGAGGGTTGCTTTGGCGAAGGAGAGTTCCAACACCATTATAGGCCTCCGAAAGACCGGCAACCAACTGTAGAACTAGACGATTATTTGTTACTGGGGCGCCAACATTACGGAGTTGATCCGCCAACTCCTTTAGTTTCTTGCAATATGCAGAAACGTTTGGAAATTCGTCCATTCGAACGAGAGAGAATTCCTGCTCGAGTGTGACGACACGTGAATGTTGGTTGTCTTGGAATATGTCACGCAATCTATTCCATGCAGCCATAGACGTGGTATCCGGCTCCATAATCGTCTGTAGGAGATCCAACGAAATAGTGGCGTATATCCACCGAAGAACGGTAGCATCAAGTGTAATCCATACCTCAGGATCCTCCGCAGGAAGGGGTCTAGCGGGAGGAATGATGTGATGAAGAACTTGATAAGATATAGCGTGAATTTTAAACAACTCTGCCCACGTTGCATATTGAACGTTTTACATCTCAAGAACAATAGGGATACTTAGCTTGATATTGGAAACCGTGAGGGCAGGGTGAAAATTGTTCTTAGACATATTGTAAGAACAAAGAAGGAGGGGAAATTTAAGAGAGGTTTTTGAGATTGGAAGACGAAATTTTGGAAGAGAAAAACCCGAGGAGGGGGGGGGGGTCTCGGCCAAAGGGAGGCAAAAGTTTGAGAGAAAAAACTTTTGTTTTAGACCTAGTCTCTTGATACCATGAAAGAAATAACCCCCTTGATTATTTTCATTGATTGAATAGATATATATACAAGTTAGATATTTCCATAATAAGAAAATCCTTTTCCTATTCTACTTCTAAATCCTTATTCTACCATAATTCTAACTATACAATTATGGTAAGTGTATAACACTAATTAAGGTATCCTTTTCATTACAATATACATTCCTAATATACCATAAATACTACATTCCGTGATGGGTTGTTTAACATAAAGTAATTAGTAAAGTCATAATACAACGCGAATAGTATAATTTCTCATCATATTTTTTCTGGGGTTTGACCCCAATCTAATTGAGTTACTATATTTAACTGTGGTCGCGTTATATCATAGTAAGGTGTAATTTGAAAGAAATCAATGGCCAAACGGGCCCAAAATATCTCCGATTCTGCATGTCCTATCATTGGATTTTCTTCTTGTGATCACTCTTATGACACAATATAAAAAGGACTTTATATAATTAATTGGTTGAGGAACTTTAGAGAAGAGGAGCATATATAGCTTCTCGTCAATTTTGTAAGCTCAATATTTTTTGGTTCTTCAAGTGATTTTTTTTCTTCCACATTCTCTGTGTCTAGTTTTGGCTATGTAGATAATTCGCCATGCTTTTATTATTATCTTTTTAAAGACCTATGAAACAATGCAGAATTTTTTCCTTGTGCATTGTTAACAAAGTAAGTGACTGAGACGGACTTCAATAAACAATATTTCTTACTCATGGTCATAGTTTTCGGCCGCGGAACGGATCGTCTCAGTCTCAAGAGCCTGAAAAGGCGTACCTTGAGGACCCAACGACGGATACCTATCCGTTTGCGATCCTTGGCAACCGAGGTTGATGCCTCGTGCACGAAGGATGTGCTATACGGAGAGCCTCGGTTCGGGTCAGATCCCGAGTGAGATGCTCTAGCCTCGCTAACAATAGTAATGAACTTCTTCAGTAATTTTCAATTGCATTTCTTGTCAAAATTAGTTCAAATATTTACCTCGTTAGACTATTTTCAACAGTCTAAACAACACACCTATTTTTTTTTATAAAAATCAAATTCAAAATTCAAACTAACTTCTTGAAGCTTTTTAAACATTAATGAGGGCCTATCCTTTTAATATGTTTTTCACCACCCAATCTTATAAAATTAATATTTTAATCACGATTTACTATTTTCCTGTCTTTCGTGCTAAAAGAAAAAGAAGAAAGATGTAAGAAATGAAAAGAGATCTGCCATGCCTTGAAGAGAGGAGGAAAAGGAAGGCATGAGGAAAGAGAATGCTATAGTGTAAAGGAAAAAAGATTAGGTTCAATTATGTAACAAAAAGAAGTGCTAAATTTTGTAATAAAATAGCCGAATTGTAACCGTTATAAAACAACTGAATTGGATCGAGCTCGTCGCACGAGGCTTGTCTAGTGTGGATTAACTCTCATGTGTGATTTACAGACTATTACATGGGAGCAGAGTTTGCCCTATGCTCACCCATTCCCTTGTCATAAAAAAAACTATCCAACTTATAAGCGTCATCACAAGAATGATAGTAATGATTATTGAAGAAGTTTGGGCTTTATTCAGAAAAGGATAAGTTTAGGACCAGAACTTTGTAATAGGCCAACCACTTGGATAAAATCTCAGTCCAAAGTAAGATGAAGCTGAGTGAACTTCTTCTAGTAATCACTCTTAACAAAATACAACAACAATTTAGAGAAAATAAATAATTATTAAGAACAAATTCCCAAAATAATAGTAACTCTTTTTCTTTTTACTAAGAAGAACAAAAACGATTCTCTTAGGTAGTTCTTAAATTTTTGCCATAAGAAAAAGAAGGTTTTTCAGCAACGATAATAAATCGTCATTGAAGGAAAAAATTAACGTAACTGATCTTTATTCTGACACCTAAAAATTATATAATATTTCTTATAGTCCATCCAAAATTCCAACAATCGAAACAAAAACACTCATTTTTTATAAATTAAAGAACTATATAAGTTTAAATAACACTATATAGGCTCATTTGGTACAAGAGATAAGGGATAATTAATTATAAAATTAAATTTAGAATTAGTTTATTCCACATTTAGTTGGGATAAAATTTGAGAATAACTAATTCCGAATTTTTAATGTTAGTTTGATCCCCACATTGTAGATAACTCCCGACCAAACGAGCCCTATATGTTTAAATAACACAATATGAACATAACCAGATTTACCTCCAAACCAATTTGGGTTGAAAACTACTTTTTATAAAAAAGTTACTGTACTAAATCAAAATGTGGGTCCATTTTCATGCATTAGGCCCATCCTTTATAATGCCACGTAAGCATCCAAGTCCAGTTGAGGGGCAATTCTTCCTTGTTCTTCATCTCTTCAATACAGCACTCCTTTCTTTTCAATCTACTCAAATCTATACCGTTAATCCTAACAAGGTCAACGTTTACGGTCCAGATCTCTCACCAGTCATCTTCAATCGGGCATCCCACCATCCTATATATTTCTACTACTCTTCACCTTTTACAGATCTCGGCGATTAACCTTCCACCGTACACTCGCCGGTGAAATATAATTTCTTAATTTTCCGATCAGACTTCGTCGGAGCCGGAACACTGAAAATACTCCGATCGGTACCTATTTATGTAATCACCAATAATCATTATGCTTATATTTGTATCTTCGCCACTGCATGTCGGAGTGTTAAGGGTTAGGTTTTAGGCCATTTCTATTGGATCATCAATATTTCATTTATGTGCACGTTCGATTGAACTGAAGTGCGTTGAATCGAAAATGTTAACATTTTGTTCGGTTTCTGAGAAATCAATGCAGAATTATATGAGCAATGGTTGCAAATTAGAGTTTAATTTTAACTTGACTGTAAAGGACATTGGAAAATTAAGCTAAGTGAATGAGTGTAATATCTGGTGCTTTTATCGTTTTTGCAGTGCAGTTGCAATGAGTGGTTTGAACTTTGACTATGTGAAATTTGCTTATATAGTACTTTGAGAGGCTCGTGCAGAGAGTATAAGTGCATAAAATAGTTTTATCATGCTTTATAATATTTCATTTATGTGCACGTTCGATTGAACTGAAGTGCGTTGAATCGAAAATGTTAACATATTGTTTGGTTTCTGAGAAACCAATGCAGAATTGTATGAGCATTGGTTGCAAATTAGAGTTTAGTTTTTGTTTGAATGTAAAGGATATTGGAGAAACTTAATGAATCTTAGCTAAGTGAATGAGTGTAATATCATTGTTGCAGTTGCAATGAGTGGTTTGACTATGTGAAAGTTGTTTATTTAGTACATTGAGAAGCTCGTGCAGAGAGTAGAAGTGCATAAAATAGTTTTATCATGCTTTGTGAGTTTCAACTTTACATAGGAGAATCAAGCACAATGTTTTTGTTGCTATTAGGAACTAGGAGGAATCAAATTGCTAGGAATGTACTCACATTGAAGTGGTGTTGTTGGTGAATTGCATTCTGTTTGGTTGTCAACTCTAGTTTCTGATATTCTTTCGTCTATTTTGTGGAACACTTGAATTATAGGACACCTGATTCAACACGCTTATGCATATTATTAGAGATACTGATACTAAGTTTTCTTGTCAGTATCTACCAATGACTACTTTGTTGTTTGTAATGTGAAGCTAAATACACGAATGTCACGCAACAGCACAAAAGACAACATTGGGATGGTAGCGTGGAGCAACTTAGTTCATTATCCCCTTCTCCACATACTTGCTTTACTACGAAAATTCTAATCAAATTGGTCTCAGGAAGTATCATCAGATCATCTGTAAACTTAGAACTCGTATTGTCTTTTTTTGTTTTGATAACGTAACTTAGAACTCCTATTGTCGAATCATAATGCTCATAATTTCTATATAATTTTTTTTTATAAAATTTGCAGTTCGTTTCTCTTTAACAAGCTTAGGTTGGTCATGGCAATGCTTTGATGGAACTAGAACTAATATCTTTTAGGGATAAGGGCTTGAATTTTAAGCACCATTTTAAGACCTTCCGAGCTAATACCAATTTCTTGAATTCTAATATCCTGCACTGATGAATAGAGTACCATTTTAGGGAGAAAGAGATTGTTTTGGAAAATCAAACCTGGAGAGTAGATACTTGATAAGCTAGTATTACAGTTCAACTTGTCTCAAATAGATATTGACCCTGTCATTGTATAGTTGATACCTGATAAGCTAATAGTACAGTTTACAATCTGTCTCGGAACTTGGAAAGGTAGATCGATAAGCTAGTTTTATGGTTTACAAGTTGTCTCAAGCTTAGAGAGGTAGATACTTGATAAGCTAGTAGTATTGAGACTGTTTTTAAGATTTACTGTTGATTCAACACATTTCTGAATTAAGTTCTGGCTTCCTTAAACTTTTCTATATTGTTCAATTCAATTTCTTAAGTTTTGCTAAATGTTCTGTCTTATATCCTTAATCTCAGATAGAACTTGAATAAGAAAATGAATGTTAAAGGGATGTCATTTACGTCGAAAAAAATGGAATGTCATTCACAATTGATTAACCTTGCATGTTTCCTTTAGTAACTAGCTTAGAGTTTCAATAAGAATCCTTTCCTTGATAAAATCTCAAATTCACAATCTTTTTGTTGTAATCTTTGCAATGCAGTTCTGAGTGGCTAAGTGAGTCCATATGAAATGGCTTATGATAACTCCTCCATGCTTGAGCCCAAACGTTCCCATCAATGGTTCATGGACGGTGTCGAGCCTGAACTTCTTCCCAACAAGAAGCAAGCCATTGAAGTACCTAATCATAGTTCGTTCTCCGGACTTTTAAGTTCAAATATTGCTCCCTGGATGAACACTCCTGGTTTCCACTCAGTTTCTGGCCAATATGCAGAAAGGCACTTTGACAATGAAAGTGCAAGATCGCTCAGCTTTGATGACAGCAGTGTTCCATCCGTTGGCATAGGCAACATGAATATGGCTAGAAAGGTGATGGAAGATTCATTTGGAAGTGATTCCTCATTTGGTTTATCCATATCCCATACACTGGAGGATCCTAGATCAGGTCTTAACTATAGTGGTATTAGAAAGGTCAAAGTCAGCCAGGTGAAGGAGGCTGAGAATTTCATGCCTGTGTCAATGGGTGATACCTATACCAGAGGGATCAGCAATGCAATGCAGACAGATCATGCTTTTAGCAAGGCTGAGGATAATTGCATAGCTATGGGATTCTCTTTCAACGGAGGTGATGATCATATGATGTCATTAGCTGACACATTTAATACGGAGGATAACAACTTCATATCTATGGGTCAACCTTTTAACAAAGTAGATAGCAATGAAATATCAGCGGGTCATAGCTTCAAGGAGAGCAACTCACTGTCAATGAGTCACCCTTTTTGTAAAGATGAAAGCAATATTACTATGCTGAATCAAAGTTTTAGCAGAGAGGATGATAACACTATATCAGTGAGTCACTCATTCAATGACAATAGTACTGCCATATCAATGGGTCAGCAATTCAGTAATGATGATAGTAATAATATATCGATTGGCCAAATTCTTAATAAGATTGGTGACAACAATCCACCTATGAGCCACTGCTACAGCAAAGTCAATGACAATACAATATCAGTGAGTCAGACCTATAGCAAAGTTGAAAACAATAATTTGTCAATGAGCCAATCTTTTGGCAGGGGAGAAAGCAATATAATATCTTTTGGTGGATTCAATGACGATGACGATGACGATATAAATTCTTCTGGAAGGCTGATTTGCAGTTATGAGTTATTAATGAGTCAGTCTTCAGGCCAACAATCAGATATTGTGACTGGAAAGCGACTGGTTGAGTCAAATGCCGATACAGTTACAAATGCTGCTCAAATGGCTGGCAGTAAGGAACTTATTTCTAAAAAGGAGGAGCAGAAAGCAACTAAAAAGCCTCCTTCGAACAGTTTCCCTTCAAATGTGAGAAGCTTGCTCTCAACTGGTATGTTAGATGGAGTACCTGTCAAGTATGTAGCTTGGTCCAGAGAGGTAAACTTCACATTTTATGAGTTCTATCCTTGCAACTGTGATGTTCACTAGTTGACACTATTCTTCCTTTGCATGGTAGAAGGAGCTCCGTGGTATTATAAAAGGCTCTGGCTACCTCTGTGGCTGTCAGTCATGTAACTTTTCCAAGGTACATTTGATGCCAATTTTCGCTTTTGCAGGACCAGGTTGTTGTATAGTTTACTGATCGGATTTGGTGTAACTTCTACATGTAGGCGATTAATGCTTATGAGTTTGAGCGCCATGCTGGTTGTAAGACAAAACACCCTAATAATCATATATACTTTGAGAATGGGAAGACAATCTATGGGATTGTTCAGGAGCTCAGGAACACACCTCAGGATTTATTATTTGAAGTTATTGAGACAATTACTGGATCGTCCATTAACCAAAAATCATTTCGCATCTGGAAAGGTGTCTTTATTAACCGAGCTGTTAATATTCTAGAATGTGTATTTTTTTTTCTCATGTTGGCATCTTTTCTTCCGTCTTCAGAATCTTTTCTAGCTGCGACACGTGAACTTCAGCGTATATATGGGAAGGATGAGGTCAGACGACTGTCATAAAGAGGAATCCATATGTAAGGTATGATGCAAAAATGTACTCTTTAATACTTTGCGGCCCTATAAATAATGGTTGATCCAGAACGGGCTTCTAGGGACTCCATTGGCAGAAACTGCAGCAAGAATTCATGATACTAATCCTGCACGTGTATTTTCATAATTATAACTCTCCTGAAACCTGCGAATTGAAGCCAGAACAAGCTCATCCATACATTACGAATTTAAAGATCTCAAAGTGAATTTTCACTAAATTTATTAGTTGAATCAAATTAATTTCTCATGTCCGTGGAAGCTATAAATTTTGTGGGCAAAGTTGGGAGTGGTTCCAAGGCAGTGACGGCAAAGTAGATATGCAATATGTTGACCTAACTCAAAGTGGTTAAGTCATTAGAAATATATAATATGTTGAAAAGAGATACTAACATCTGTTAAGTGCCCCTTCCTTATAAAAAAAACATCTGTTAAGTGCCCCTTAACATGCAAATTTTAAAGTACAAAGTCGATGATGCTTAACTGGTGAAAGTGATTAAAGACATTGATAACGGATGTGATGCTTATGATTTTAGTTTCTTAATTGTAAAAATAGACAAGTTTGACATTATTCAATGAACCCTGATCTCTGCCTATGTTTTGGATCACGTTTTCCGTATGCATCAACATTTATTTTCCCTTCACCCTAACCATATTTGAAAAGCAAGGAAAATAGGAAAATTATACTTGTAAAAAAGAAAAGGCTATACAGAGGAAGAGCGAGAAACAAACTAAAAACATAACATTTGAATGTGCTCTTACATAGGGTTAGCTAGAGACATGTTTAAAATAATTGTTACTCCCTCCATTTCAATTTATATGACATAGTTTTTCTCGGCTCTCCTGAGCCGAGGGTCTATCGGAAACAACCTCTCTACCTCCCAAGGTAGGAGTAAGGTATGGGAGTAAGGTATGCGTACACTATATCCTCCCCTGACCCCACTTGCGGGATTACGCTCGGTATGTTGTTGTAGTTTGGCTCGGCACGAAATTTAAGTTAAAACTGGAGACTTGTGAAACTGGTGGTGTTAAACATGGCATAACACTTGTTATTCTATAAAAGCTTTTCATTAAGGGTAAAATGAGAAGTTTAGTGCTAGATGTTACCAAATATAGAAATGTGTCAATTATTTTTTAAACGGATACGGATTAACAAGGAAATACTGTCACATAAGGTTTTATGTGGAGGGAGTAGAACTGTCATTATAAAAATATTCAATTGTTAAAACTGTAGTACACCGCTAAATAGATGGCATGCTTAGGCTAAGACACTGTAAATTATCAATTTTAAAGTACTCTTAGAGCTGGCAAAACTTTTGAACTTGGCGGAAAGAATAAACTATGCTAGGAAAAACTAAAAAGTATAGCTGGTGATGAGATAAAGATAAGAGTATAAATGTGGAACATAAAGATTAGGCAAGTGCATGTACACATTGAAGTACAAAGTTCAGACACCTTTTCACTTCATATAAAAATGATATTCCCTCCCATTTATTTGACATGGAATTTAAAAATGCTAGTTTGATGTGTATATCATATTGGAAGGAATAAAGGAAAATGTTAAAATAGAAGTTGAGAAGTTTTTCAAATGAAGCAAAATGAGTATGGAGGATTATATAGTTGACCCCACTAGGTCGGATTGAAGCGTAATAGTTGATTTTTTGAAAGTCGAAAATTTAGTTTTATAAAAAAAAATATGACATTAAATTTAGAGTACATTGTTCATTAATTTGGTGAATATTGTATGTGTTATTAGTTCTTATTAGAAATGAGTCAACTTTTTGAGACGTTCAAACATGGAAGTTTGTCACATATATTGATGAGTAATGGACAACTCATTTTTTGTACTGATAAAAGTGAAACTAAGTTTAGCTATTAGTACTTGAAATTTGGTGGCTCGAAGTGGTTTAAGCTTCAGTCCTCAAATTGCAATGTTTTGTTTCAAGGGAGTGCCAATACTATGCCATTGAATGCTTGATATGGTTTTGATTTTTGAATAATTCCTCACTTCAACTTGCTCAACTCATAATTTGATGATATATGTGCTCGTTCCCATAACAAACTGTGATGCCTAGAAGGGATGAGATGGCTTTCTCTTGTTAAACATGCGAGATATTAGTTTTAGGTTCACGTCTCTCTAGTAACCTGATGAAGGCCGAAAACTGGTCAAAAATTCGTGAAGAGCCTAAATAGAGTAAGTTTCAGACTATTATCTTACATCTCTGTTGTAGTAATTTGAGTTGCCCCACATTCACATTAAACCCCCTCCCCCCTCCCTACTTACTAACAAGTCCTGCTTATCAAAAAAATCTGTAGCGAGTCCTTGCACAGATAGTTAACATAGAATGAACCAAGGACAAGAATGATTTTACCTTCTTTTTCCAATGAGGAAGAATATGGAAGAAGACCACAAAGTTTCTCATACTATAGTAATCAAGCGATTGTGCTATTTGATTGTATGCTTCTAATTTTGATGCACTAATGTGTTCCTCTAAAGGCCTTTAGGTCCCTTTGTTTAGATCCATTTTCCCTCTCTTTTGGGGAAGACATCTATGGCCATCATTGATAGGTAAGTGATCCGCGATCGAGTAGTATTTGTAATGTAGCACAATGTCAATTAATCCATATGGGTCCGACCCATACAACCACAATGCTAAGACCGATTGGTCCAAACTTTTTACGCACTGATGTTTACCATAGGAAATATATTCAGATAGAACTTCAGTATTGTAGATCTGAAGTTCAAGAACCAACTTATCTACATGTCTGGGCATGATTATTGCGGTTACTATAATTTATACATGGTTAATATCTGTTCAACAATCCAAAAGAAAAAGCCTATTGGCTTAACATAGTTTAGTCATTCTATAGTTTAGAAAGAAGTTTCCAAAAATGGTGGTTTAACTGGCCTAAATTTTGGACACATGCTGTGTGAAATTTGGTTGAAACTTGAGATTCTTTTTCCTTTCCTTAGACCAGAAAGAAACTCCTCTTTATACATAAACCATCTTTAACTAATAATTGCTAATTCAAGATGCAGCTGAAGAGGAGCTCATTTCTTAGATGAAGACGCTGCTCTGTAGCCGCACCTCCTTTTGGAATTTGGAAATAAAGCCTCGAATAGAAAATCATTATATGCTTTCATCTTTGGTTGCAGTTGTTCCTATCGATGGATTAATGTGGATAACTGTCTGACTTAAGTTTTCCTTGTCAATTTTTGTTTCATGTGTCATTTCCTGTGTTGGTATTACTTGTTCATCGGTTGATGGAGATTTGCGATCCTTGCTTTTACCCCACAGGACAATGTAAACCCCGACAACAATCACAATAGCACCAAGTACCCTGCCAAAAGTGTTACATTAATTTAGTGTTGGTCGTAACTTATAAGAGCTTTAGGGGTTATAAGAATTACCTTCCCAGGTTCAGTTGTTCACGTAGAATGATTGTACTTATTAGAGCTACAATAACCATGCTTAATGGATTGAAAGCTGTGACGAAAACAGGGCCCCTGTCTTTCATTATGACTCCTTGGATGTAATACGCAAGCCCTGAACAGAATATTCCCTGGATCGTGACATGGAAAGTGAGGATTAGATCAAGTAAAGGAAACTAAATGGAATTCATAACTGTCTCGATCTTATTTCTTCCGTTTTTCTTTGTGTTGTTTCAATATTCAGGAGCTAAGACCATTCCAATGCCCCCTTTCGTCATGCATAAACTAATCCAATAATTGAGATATTTTTAGAATTCTGAAGGACATCGATCTTTCCCCTTGCACAAGGATCTCTCTTTTCTTAGACTCCAGAAGGAGAGAATAGTCTAATAGGCTTAACTTTATGAGTGATTGGGAAAATGCTTCTAGATTTTTTTTTCTCACTTCTCTCATGTCAGTGGTAAGTTGCTTGCTACAGTGGTTAGGGAACATTGATCTTTAAATTAATGTCTAACATTTGACGAAGCAGCTTCCAGACAACATGTCCTGTCACGTACAGAACTGGGAAATTTGGTGCATACGTTGGATAAACATCTAAAAAAAATGGATACTTCTAAAAAATTTGTATGCTCATGTTCTGAGAAGATTTAACCGCATCTTGTTTTGTGCATATGCTTGACTTACACTGTATACAGCTGCAAGAAACTTAGAGTCCCAGTTAATGGCCCACACTGCAGTTTTTCCTCTCTCCATTACCATTGCTACTATAGCTCCCTCAGTTGTTCCCAACAAGCATATCCAAGCAGTGAGGGAGAGCTCAGCAGGATAAGTCCGCAGTGTGATTGCCTGGGCATAGAGTACTAGGGTCAGATATAATGCTTACTTGCTAATTACTTATTTCTAACTAAATTCTATCTTTACCTGCAAAATCATGAATGCAGCCCAACTGAAGCACCCAATTGTTATCATGATGGAACCTTTAATAGCATGGCTTAGATCTAACCCACCACTTTGAGATTCATGACTGGCAATTCCTTTTGTCCAAAATAGTTCAACTATTGGACCTCGTACCAGCGTCATGATCATGGCTCCTGCAACTGTGGCAAGAGTCCCGATTATTTTTGCTTGGCTGCGGATGCTTGTAAGCTTCACCTTCTCAAGCCTAGAATAATCAAATATGTTCAAAAAGAATTAACATCATAATTTGCGAATTATTTTTTCTAAATCCATGTTGGGTTTTCCTTGTTAATTCATCTTTTCTGGTGATCATGTGTGTAATTATATCTGTAGAATGAGACAAAGCATATAATTTACCTGAATATCCAGGCCATTATAAAAGTAATGGCAGGAAGAATGTTGGACATTGCAGCTCCAAAAGTTGCCGTTGTATATTTCAGGCCAATAGAGTAGAGATTCTGGTCGATGACGGGCCTGTTGGTTGACAGAAACATGTTTATGTTAGATACTGATTGCATGGAAAAAACTGATTTGAGTGTTTAAAGACTTACTCCAGTATGCTAAGAAGTACCAACTTAGCAAAGATTGAGAGGGTCATCTTTGGTCTTATTTTCCTGTTAAGAGATACAGCTTGTCATCATTCTCTCTAGGGGGAATAATAAGAAACATTTTAGTATTTGTCTTTCTTCTACTGGGAAATAAACTAGAATTGAAGTTGCAAACACGTTAACTGAACATAGGGAGGGAGAGACATACTTATCTAGAATTATTGCAAAAGGAGCAATAACCAGAGTGGCAACTGCGTGGCGGTACACAACAAATACATAGTTGCTCATTCCTTCATTCAAGGCCATTTTGGTGAGGATATCCATGCCTGCTAGCCCAAATTGGAGAAAAATGACAGCAAGAAAGGGTTTTGCTCTGTTGTATAGTTCACGTACTGCCTCCATTGTTTACTTGCAACAAAGCTCAACCTCTTTGAGAGCACTACTATTATAAGGTCACAAGTGCAGCATAAATAACTGCTGCTTTTCTGTATATATAGACAACTTCTCTCACACAATTTTCGTTCTGTCTGCCCATTACGTGATCAGCAGATGGGGACAAAATCTGTTGAATTTCATTTGTGTACATAATTTGTTTAATTAATTACTCAGTAAGCCTTCCACTTTCAAATGAAGTGGCTTAGTCACCTGGACCTACTCATCACTTGCTTCTAGGAAAAGTAAACTGGGGCTGAGTACCCTTTTAATTTATTGCTACTTTCTATTGTCTGTTTTCTATGAGCTCAAATGTTCTTGAATTGGTTTAATACGTTCTCATATATCTTAATAGTTTGAATATTAAAAATTGTATCTTTATTCTTTGAGATTATACTTGTTCCCGTCTATGCTCATACTCATGGATATTAGTTCCTTTGCAGGAACTTCTATGGTTCTGTAAAACAGATTGACGACCAAGGTGCGTTGGTTGCGTGCTCAATGAAACTATGTTTCTCCTTTTGCTATTGGCCCTCATAGTTGATGACTCTGTTAACACCTTGATCCTTGGTAGTATCCCTTCTCAAATAGTTATGGCTGTAAATTATATCTTTCCTTTGGTTCTAAATTTTTGCTTACAGATGTATGTAAATTAGAAGTACAAAGTTTTTGCACGCCGGTTAAGTCGATGAGAATCTGTGTTAGAAATTTCCCCAACTGAGATATGTGAGTTGGTGTCATAGTTTTATTCCTAGACCATTGGCAATGCAGTGCGGTATCCTACACTTTACTTCTCTGTTGATTTGTCCTTTAGCCCCCATTGGCGGCAGTACACCAAACTTGCCACTTCTGAATTGAATATTCTTGTGGATTTTAAGTATTATAACGTATGATACCTAGCTGTGGGCAAAATTTTGTTCGGAGTGCCTAGGTTAGGCACATGAATATTATGAGATATATCATCTTAAAAGTCACAAACGGTTCCATTAAATGTTGACAGGCCATTAGTCTTTTTATATTAGTATCATGATTGATCTGACCATAATGATTTTTTTATGGTTAGACCAATCACATCGCCAATATCTATTGCATAAAAAAAATATTCTGCATCAAAAAGCATAGGGATTTAAGTGTTTACGTGCCAAATTGCCTATCTTTTTGATGTTGCATGTTGTGTTGGTTACCTTTTCCATGTTACGTTTTTATTTTAGGCCAAACCCATCGCTAGCCGGTTGTGATCGTTCAAATTTGTCACTTGAACATCTCAAGTAACGTTTGTTCCATCTACACTTCAGGTGGCCTTCGATATATCATTTAAACCATTTTTGCACAATTATCAAATATGTAAAATGTGTGTAATATACTCGTCGATGATGTGGCAAAATGACAAATTAAATTAGGACATGTGGCGTTTGATAAAATAATAATATAACAAAAAAAATTGAGAAAAAATTAATATTTCAAAAAAGAAAAGAAAGCTTGTTCTTGGTGTTCTTCACCGTCTTCATATGTGTTCTTATTTCAACCACGATTTTTATCCAAAATTTCAAGAGAAATTCCTTCAATTTTGTTATAATTTTAGCTAAAGATTCCCACGAAGACCCAAAGACAACCCCAACATTAAATTCTCAATTTTTTTATCAAATCAAGTAACTCATTTTAAAACTTCAAGCTTTCTAAAGACCCCATTAATGGTGTTTAGACCGAATTAATTCGAAATAATTCAAAGAGACAAAATGGAATTGCTAGATCTGAAACCCAGATCGGAAAAAAAGAAAAAAAGAACGAAATTAGATCGAAAATAATGGAGTTTCGCCGGAAAATTATTTGAAAAAGAAAAAGAAAAATATGTTTTTGGGGCTTTTCACATATGGCTGACGATGTATTTGGCCTTTATTTTATGTATAGAATGATTATAAGGGATCAAAAGATTGTATAGGGGTAGCTAGTAAGAATCTTCTTTATGAAAGAAATATTCATATACGCCATAGTGCTCTCTTACGACCCACTTGAAAAATCCGAGTTCCTAACATCGAATGTGATATGTTCATTTAGATTAACCACTTGAATCTGTTTTTGACATTATTGTCAACTTTTTATTTGATGACATGGATTGTCGCGCCAGAATATGATCTATTGGCTAATCAAGTCCTTTGTAAGTTTATATAGTAGAACCCATTTAGGTTAGTTGATGGTAACTAGGTGATAAGTTTTAAGTGTTAAAACTGACTTTATAAATAAGCATTTATGTATCTAAATATAAGTGTTAAAACAAAAGTGTTAGAATTGAAAATAAGTAGGTATTGTGTTTGGTAAAAAGGTGTAGATAAATTGTTATTTTGTTAATGATTAAAATGCTCTTAAATTTTTTATCAAAAAATATAATCTTTGTAAGAAAAGGGTATTTTGAGAATTAAAAAAATTAAGGGATAAAATAATAAAAAACTTGGTCAAACTAAAGTGTTCATAAGCTGACAAGCTATAAGTGGGGAATGTAAAACTTATATTATTTGATTGATTTTAGCTTATAAACATTTTGGTTATATATCAAATGGGTAGATAATTAAGTTAAAAAGTGGTTATAAGTCAATTTGACCAGTTTAGAAGCTTAGACAAACACCTTAACTTATATTGGTTGATTGGCTTATAAACACTTTGATTATTTGTCAAACGTGTAGATAATTAAGTCAAAAAGTATTTTAAAGCTAGTTTTATCAGCTTATAAACTTGGTCGTATAAGTACTATTATTACCGAAAAGGTGGTCAAACTTGAAAGAAAGTAGTAACTAAAGGAGGGTCGTTTGGGAGTGTCCAATCTCCACATACATAAAGATTGAATTATTGTAAAAATATGAGGTAGCTTTGAATTATATGTAAAGCAAATTTTTAAAAGGACAAAGATGTGGCTTTCGGATAAAAGCTTTGGTCTCAGTAAATAAAGTAGTAAAAAGAAGAAAAAAGAAACGAGGGAGTGGAAGTAACGTCTGACTGCAATTGTTGCCAATATGGGCTGTTGTGTCTTCAATAAGAGATGGGGCTTCCATTATTGCCATGGCACCAACTAACATTTTATTACTTTATGATCTCATACGTCATTTCTGTATTCCACTTCCTGGATGGTAGGTAAATATTTATCAATTTAGTTATCGTAGTTAAATGGAAGGTGAGTCTTGGAACAACCGTAAAGTTGTTCCCGTGTGACTGATAGGTCACAGGTTCGAGCAGTGGAATCAATCATTAATACTTGCATTAGGTTAGGTTGTTTACCTCACACCTTTTGAGTGTGGCCTTCTTCGAATCCTGCTGATACGTGATACTTTGTCTATCGGATTGTCCTTTTTTTTTCCTGTTAAGTGATTTCATGAAGTGAGAATATATATTAATCAATCATGATTAAGTAATAATTGTATATCTTCAAATATTATGTTATGCATCTATTGATCTAATATAAATATCTTGTATGGTTAAGGTAGGTTTGAGTGTGGATGGCAAGTGAGTGCCGGCTTTTCAAAGAGATATTTGCTACCCTTCCTCGACCAATACTTCAACAGTTTTCACTCTTCCTTTTTTGTTTTCATGAATTCTATGGTCCTCATAAATTCCATTTTGTATATCGTTTAAAAAATTTAGATGAAAAATTAATAGTGTGTTATTTAGCAAATGCTAATTCGCACATACAATATCCAGTCGCTTTGTCCACAGGGATTAGTTCATAGACAAAGGTTAAGAGACTTGTGTTTTAGGTTGTAAGTATGAACTCTACATTAGTATATTATGTGAACTAAGTTCGGTATTTAAGTGGAGAAGGATAAAAAGAGATGTCTAATCCTCAAATATCAAAGACTATATCTTGCTCAAAAGATTGATTCCATATGAATTTATCGATCATAAAAAACGTATATAAAATAAATAAAAAGGAATTGTCCAATTACTTTTCGTGAATTTTTATAATGCACTCTTAAATGTGCTTCCTTTAAGAAAAAGGGTCATGTCCGCAACTCAGAAATTTTGTTTGTGACTTAAAATTAAAACAAATTTTTAACCGTTTAAACTTTTAAAAGGGTGCAACAAAACGATTTAACAAGTTATACATGATTTTTTTTTTCCTCAAAAAACTCATAGGAGAGATAAAAGAGTAACATCCTTTTTCTTATTACACGTAGAAATCCTTTTCAACCTTTTTACTTCATGCAGCAAATTTGCAAGATAAATTGTGTAATTAGGGACAAGCACCTTTTTGTGCCCTCAGCCAAAATGATACTCCCTTCATTTTAAAATGTTTGTTTTTCTTTCTTTTTTAGTCCGTTTAAAAAAATATCTTTTTTTTTACAATTCTCTTATTCCAACTTTCCACATAGCATGTTTAAGACCAGAAGATTAAAGGGTATTTTGGTACATGCAACATATCTTAGTTAACAACCACAAGATTATTTACTTTCTTAAACTCCGTGCCAAATCAAAACCAAACAAACATTTGAAACAGAGAGTATTTTACAGGTTTACTAACTCTAGTAATGAGGTGTTTGGTCAAACTTTTGGAAAACAAAAAGTTTTTTTTTCTATATAAAAAAGTGGTTATTTTTAAAAAATGAGGTATTTGACCCAGCTTTTAGGCGAAAAAGAATACTTGAATCATAGTAGGAGTTGTTTTCTCAACTTGAAAAAAGTTGCTTTTGCTCATAAGTATTTTTTGGGACCTTGATCAAACACAAAATTAGCAAAAATATTTTTTAAATTGATTATTCATTATCAATTATTACTCTCCAAAAATACTTTTTCGAAACTTATTTTTGAAAAAAAGTTTATTCATAAACACAATAAATTGTTGCAATCGGATGTCTTCGGACTAAAAGGCAATTGTCAAAATGATTCTTTATGGTTATATAAGTTGTTAAATTTTCTTAATATATTAAAAAAAAGTAGTAAAGGAAGTTTAAAAAATTGCTAGTACTACCTCTGTCCTAATTTATGTGCCACAATTTTCTTTTTGGTCTGTCCAATGAAAATGTCATCATTCTATATTTATAAATAATTTAACTTCATGGGGTGATTTACAGTCACACATTTATATTGAGACTTGTGTTCTATCACACATTTCAAAAGTTTTTCTTTCTTTCCTAAACTCTGTGTCAAATTAAATGGTGTCACATAAATTGAGACGGGGGAATATTACTTTTGAATTCCTTTGTAAATTCTTGGCTCTGCTATTGACTGTGTACTTTAAAAAGTTGTTCGAACGACTATATTATGAAATGAGAATTCATTATAACTATATAGTATTGATTACCATATTTCTTCGTTGGAGGTACGATCTTTGTTTCATCAATGATACTTTTTTTGTTCTAATTTCTAAAAACTTTATCTTATCTTCAAGTAACAGGCACCAATTTAAGAGACATGGTAACAAAAGCTATGATCTTGTTAACTTATGTTTCGAAGTTAATTGATCCCTCCATCATTTTTCTTCAAATAATCAAGCAACGAACACAATTTTTTTTTTTTGTGCATTAAGAAACTAAAACCCCTTTGAGTGCACCCAAATCCCTAGCCAAATTTAGTATTGGTAATGAATATATTAGGGGTACTAGATTGAGATTCGTTTCTGCTTCTTTCTTCCTTGTGGCTCTATTATAGTTCTTTTTAAGAATAAAAGATTAGTAGAAAGGAAAGAATTTCCAGTTTTTACTATTTTTGGACTGTGAACGTGACTAAGGCAAGTTAATTGAGACCACATTTTTTTGCTAAGTTGAAAGCTTATTATTTCTTCATTTTGCAAAAGCAAGAAAGTAAATTTGTTTCCATTTTCCTTTCTAAGGCATCATTTATTAGTACTCAATGAAGAACTTAGTCTTAATTAATTAGATTTCGGTTACTAAATTCATTTTTTTTTGTAAGTCTGAATCTTAATTATTCACATGTTAATCATTAAAGTGGGCTTTTTTATGTTACAACCAATGAGTCCGAATATAGGTCCAAATGATTAAGATTTGTAACAAACTCTTAATATCATGATGAAGTCTATTTAAATATTTCTACAAAAATTGTAGTTCACCAATTCTATCTATTCACCGCTACCGTCATCTCCCATTATCAACTATGATCACCACTTACAATCACCACGGTTGCCAATAGCTACAATTAGTTGTCATATTTACAATCATGACCACCAACTATCATTACCACAATAATCACCGATCAGTATCGACAATCACCACCCTTAGTCACCACTATGTAGCGCCAACATACATCATCATTAACCACCACCATTAGTTATTACTATCATTCAACTATTAACTGTAACCACCAACTACTACCATCAACTTCTACTGCTAGCCGCCATTATCACTAGCTACCACCCACAACACCACCATTAGTCAACACCATCCTCAATCGACACCCACAGCCATCACCACCGGCAGCCACCATATAATTTTCTTAAAATATTTTATTGATATAGTATTAGATTAGTTTTTGTAATTCATTACAGCTTATATTTATAATTTTTTATATAAAGAAAGTTTTACATATTCAGATGTTGAATAAAACAAACACTCTTGATTACTTACTATTCAGATATTAATACAACATCTTGATATTCAAGTGCAAATATTTAAATCTTAATGCACATCTTAATATTCAAATATGTGTTCAGATCCAGACGTCTTAATTTTAATAAAACAAACAAGGGAGCCAAATACATTTTTGTTAATCTTCTTCCTTTCTATATATGTTTTAAAAAGAAAAAGAAGGGAATCTATACATTATTAGCTTAAAATTATTTACACTAGCTATTGGATCACTTGAAAGGTAATTGCAAGTAGTTACTCATAACATGCTAAATTAGTTACTTGAAAAATAAAGTTATTAAGTAACCTTCTATACAACAGCTTAAATTTTTGATAGTGTAAAAATTTCATTATACTATTCGTGGACATAAGTTGAATCCGTACTCAAGTTAAAGAGGGAATTTCTATTATTCCATTATGTTAACTCTCTTCTAACTTTTGCAATTTCTTTTGAGGTTATAAAGATTGCCAAAGTTATCACCTTATCTCCTGCATGCACGCATAATTTGCAGAAAGATGTTCGTTGAACGATACTACTTGCCATCAAAAATTGGTGGCCAATCCATTGAAAAGAAACAAAGAAAAAATAAAGCATTTAAGTTTTATACACTAACAAGGTAAACAAAATGTTTACACTTCAGATTATTCGTCTAAAGTAATGGCATGCACTGATTGGTAACCTTTAAAACAAATGGTAAGCAATCTAAAAGTTAATACTGATGATATAAAATATTAATTATACTGTAAAAATTATATAACTTAAATCCAAAAAGAAATTAGAAAGAAGGGCCTATGGAAAATCTTTGATTTCTTTTCTTTCCTTTTGAACTTTTTGAGGGAATATGTTCCTTGATTATATTTATCAAAATGTACAATATATATATTACTACAAGAATATTTGAACTAGATAACTAATCAACATAATTATAATAGGAAATATAATTCTACCTAAAATAGAAGACCTAATTATAATATAAATACAATTCTATCTAAAATAAGAGATATACAATTAATGAAAGAATATTCGAGAAATATTATATTACACCCCGCAATCGAAGCGGGAGGTTCACGAACACTGAGACTAGCTCGAAAATTATTAAATAGTATGCGCGGAAGTCCTTTGGTGAAGATGTCGGCAATCTGATATCTGGAAGGAATATGAAGGACACGAACTTGACCACGAGCCACTTTTTCGCAAACGAAATGAATGTCCATCTCAATGTGTTTAGTGCACTGATGTTGGACAGGATTGCCGAAAAGAGATACAGCACTAATATTATCGCAGTAGACCAGTGTTGCCTTTTGAATCGGGCAGTGAAGCGCAAGTAGAAGGTTACAGATCCAACAAGATTCAAAGACGACGTTGGTGACACATCTATACTCTGCTTCGGTATTGGATCGGGATAGTGTAGGTTGCCTTTTGGAATACCAAGACAATAAGTTAATCTCCGAGGAAAACACAGTAACCAAACGTGGAGCGTCGGGTGTTAGGATATCCACCGCAGTCAGCATCAGAATAAGCAATGAGAACAGTGAGCGAGGACTTGTATAGATGTAATCCGAAGTGAAATGTACCTTGGACGTATCGTAAAATATGTTTGAGGGCATGCATGTGTGCTTCCATCGGATTGTGCATATGTAGGCAGATTTGTTGCATGACATAGGATATGGGGGGAGGTTGATGGCCAAGGAAGCTTGGGGGAGTAGTGGGGATGTGACCGGTATGTGGGATAGGACGGCCAATTGTATTCGAGAGGTAGCTAGAGAAGTGTTTGAGGTCTCGAGGGATAGCCGTGGTGGGCATCGAGGGGACTGGTGGTGGAATAGTAAAGTTCAAGAGAATGTGGAAGCGAAGAAAGCGGCGTATGCGAAATTGGTAAAAAGCAAGGATGAGGTGGAGAAGTGAACGAATAGGGAACTGTATAAGATAGCGAGGAAGAAGGCAAAGCTTGCGGTTACGGAGGCGAAAACGGTGGCTTTTGAACACATATATGTGGAATTAGATGAGAAAGCGGGGATAGGAAGTTGTACAGACTAGCCAAGGTGAGGGAGTAGAGGGTCCGTGACTTGGATTACGTGAGGTGCATCAAGGACGAGGACGGAAAAGTACTGGTGGAGGATGCGCATATTAGGCCGAGGTGGCAGTCTTACTTCCATAAACTCTTGAACGAAAAAGAAGATTGAGACATTGTGCTGGGAGATCCGGAACAATCTGGTAGGTACCAAGATTTAGGGTATTGTAAAAATATTAAGGTTGAGAATGTTAAGGATGATTTCCGCAGGATGCGTAGGGGACAAGCGACCGGGCCTGATAAGATCCTAGTTGAATTTTGGAAGAGCGCAGGCAGGGAAGGTTTGGAGTGATTGACTGAGTTGTTTAACATCATTTTTAAGGCGGTGAGAATTCCCAAAGAGGTAGAGTACAATGATCCCTTTGTATAAGAACAAATATGATATCCAAAGTTACAACAACTATAAGGGTATCAAGCTGCTAAACCACACTATGAAAGTTTAGGAAAGAGTCGTGGAGATGAGGGTGAGAAGAGGCATGTCTATTTCTGAGAACCTGTTTGGATTTATGCCGGGGCGTTCGACCGCAGAAGTCATTCATCATATTAGGAGGTTGGTGGAGCAGTATAGGGAGAGGAAGAGAGACTTAAATATGGTTTTTATCGACCTCGAGAAGGCATACGACAAAGTTCCTAGGGAGGTTCTATGGAGATGTTTGGAGGTCAGAGGTGTACCTATGGCGTACACTAGGGCAATCAAGGATATGTATGATGGAGCCAAGACCAAGGTACGAACAGTGGAAGGAGACTCGAAGCACTTTCCAGTGATGATGGGGCTACACCAGAGATAAGCTCTTAGCCCATTCTTATTTGTCTTAGTGATGGATAGACTGACGCGATAAATCTAGTGGAAGGTGCCATGGTGTATGTTATTCATAGACGACATAGTCCTGATTGATGAGACTCGTAGCGGAGTGAATGCTAAGCTGGAGGTTTGGAGACAGACTCTAGAATCTAAAGGGTTCAGGCTGAGTAGGACCAATATAGAATACTTGGAGTGCAAGTTCAGTAACAAGAGCGACCTTGAGATAGGTGTGGAGGTGAGGCTTGGTACTCAGGTCCTTCCAAAGAAAGGAAGCTTCAAGTACCTCGGGTCTATTATCCAAGGGGGTGGAGAGATTGATGACGATGCCACACATCGTATTGGGACAATGTGGATGAAATGGAGGCTCGCATCTAGAGACTTATGCGACAAAAAGATGCCATCAAAACTTAAAGGCAAGTTCCATAGGGCGCTGGTTAGACCGACTATATTGTATGAGGCGGAGTGTTGCCCAGTCAAGACTTCGCACATCTAAAAGATGAAAAGTTGTGAAGATAAGGATGTTGAGATGGATGTGGGGGCATACAAGGAGGGATAGGATTAGAAATGATGATTTATGGGACAGAGTAGGAGTGGCCTCGGTGGAGAATAAGATGCGGGAAGCGAGGTTGAGATGGTTTGGGCATGTGTATAGGAGAGACGCAAATGCCCCAGTGCGGAGGTGTGAGAGGTTGGCTATGGACGGGTTAATGAGGGGTAGAGGTAGGCCGAAGAAGTATTGGGAAGAGTTTATTAGACGGGATATGGCGCAGGTGCAACTTACTAAGGACATGACCTTAGATAGGAGGTTGTGAAGGACACATATTAGGGTAGAAGGTTAGTAAGTAGTCAAACGTAGTCCTACTTACGCTTGCAAACTGGTAGTTGTAGTGTTAGTATTGTAGGCCCGCTTAGCATATCATACTAATAGGCGTAGTATTGCTTTATAGTCCCCTATAGTTTGATTTCTGTTGCTATGTGTCCTTTAGTGTACTTTGTTTAGCTTATTTACATGCGCTAGTTACTGCTTACTTTTTCGGAATGCGCTATCATGGCTTATTCGCTTTTGATACCAGCATTTTCATACTGCTTTAAAAAAAATGATCGGGTCTGACCGTTTCTCTTGCTTTGCTTTTGTTGTTGCTTTGCTTGTGCTTATGCTCTGTCTTGAGTCGAGGGTCTCTCGGAAATAACCGCTCTACCTACCAAAGTAGATGTAAGGTATGCGTACACTCTACCCTCCCCAGACCCACGTTGTGGGATTTCACTGGGTATGTTGTTGTTGTATTCACTGAAATTTGCTCATTAAAAAATCTTCAGCAGTTATTCCCATAAATATTTTGATTGAATCGGTGAGAGAAGAACTGTTTTCACACGAAAAATTTAGAAAGTTTTCTAGCTTTTCAATAGGAACTTGTTTCCCATCATATGCTTTTCCAGTGAGCTAGTTCGGCGGGAATGAGGTGGAAAATTATATTTTATAACACAAATTTGTCACAACTGTCGATGGGAAAAAACTATGTTTCTTGTAGTGGAGATAACTTATCCATTCAGGGTTCGGGTTCGACTCTGGTAATGAAAATAAATTTTTGTATGTAAAGTTTTTTCTTTTATTAATTGGTACGCGATGTCAGAGATATCAAATGGACAGACTGTTTAAATTTGAACGGATCAAAATAGTTGAATTAATAAAAATCATTGACTCACCCAAAGATTACCTAAGCTTAAATGAGTTAAGATGGTCTACACAATAAGATCATAACTCAACATGTACAAGTCATATCAAGTTCTTATTTCTTTATTTATTTTTTTATAATTTATTTAATCACTTACAAAAAAAATTAGTATAAGTATATATAACATATTAAACAAATGAGAATTTATGTAACAGACTCCATTTATCAAAGATAGAAATCAGAATAAAGTGATACTTCAGAAAATACTTGACCCTTGGGATCATGATTAGTCATTTTAGTTTCGTTATCATGAATGAGAGGAATTTTAATTTGCTGACTAGAATTACTTCGAAAAAAGATTCACGTGATTAAGAGGGGGCGGAGCTAGTAAGGACTGAGGGTTCATCCGAACCCTCTTCGACGAAAAATTACACTGTATATACAAGGTTAATGTTAAGAGTCTCACATCGAATATATGAAATGTGAACATGAACTCGTTATATGGATTTGGACAATCTTCACTCTACAAGCTAGCTTTTGGAGTTGAATTAGGCCCAATATCTATTCTTTACCTAGAATAGTTGAATACAACTTCTTCACTCTTTTGGGGTTGAGTTAGGCCCAAGATCATTCTTTACCTAGATTAGTTGAATACAACTTCTTCTACTACAATGTATCTACATGGAATTTCATCTAAACACAATCCTACAGAGACACTAAGACATTAGCAGGTGATGGCTAATCTTTGGAGTCTACCAGCTGCACATCACGGTGGAAAAGATAAGAGCTAAATTTGTGAAACCAAGCCTTGGGAGCTTGTTTCAATTCGTAGAGATCCTTGTTCAACCTGCATACGTGATTAGGAAAAATAGGATCGATAAAACCCGAGGTTGTTCCATGAACACTATTTCCTTGAGATAACCATGTACGAATGCGTTCTTTACGTCGAGTTGCTTGATAGGCCAGTGGAGAGTGGTAGCAACAGCAAGAACAATGCGAATGGTGATGGCTTTTACCACAGGACTGAAAGTGTCATCAAAGTCTACCCCTTCAATTTGATTGTAACCCTTTGCCACTAACCGAGCTTTATAGCGTTCAACCGAACCATCCGCCTTGAACTTTGTCTTAAAGACCCATCGTGATCCAACTATGTTCATTTGAGGATGACGGGGAACAAGTTGCCAAGTGTTGTTGGAGCGCAAGGCATGCAACTCTTCGTGCATGGCAGTCAACCATTGTGGTTTGGACATGGCGGATTTTATGGTCTTGGGTTCAGTGGTGTCCGAGTGTAGCGAGGCAGCCAATGAAAGTGATTGAAAGGGGGGGTCGGGTAAGGTCGTAGATTTTGCTCGAGTGAGCATACGGTGTGTATTAGAGGGGCTAGGTGGTCGGGAGAATAAAGAGGGGCGAAGTTGGTGTAATTGTTGATTATTATGACAAGAGGGAGTGTTATGTATTGGAGAGAAGACATGGGTAAGTTCTACATGAGGTTCGTTGGCAGTAGACTCAATTTCATGTGGATTTGAAAGTGTATGACCTGTAGGATTTGTTTGAGGGCTTGGTGGTGATGTGGAGGGGACTGTTTAGCAAACTTTCAGGTGAAGCAGCAAGCAAGTGACGTGACATACCATGTTCAAAAGATGCAGTTGGTCCGTGTTTTGCAAGATGAGGTTGTGGCGACACAGTAGTGTCCGCATGATTTGGCTCTGCTGGTACAGCAGGTGTCAAGGCAGTGAGGTCAGTTTGTTGCGGCTCAGCAGGTGCAGCGGATAGAGGTACTGGCTGGGCATCATGAGGGTGAGTATCGTGAGCAGATGGCCGAAGAAAGAGTAAGGCTCATTCTAATTCTTTGTTAATCGATGTTGGACCCTAAATTATATTATTCACGCTCCAATTAATAAGGTCTGGGCGTGCGTTGAGTGTTAAGAGTCCACATCGGATATGGAATGTGAACATAAACAATACTCAATATACATGCTAGCTTTTGAGTTAGGCCCAAGATCCATTATTTATAATAAAACTTATTTTTATGTATATTTATTTATATTTTTATACCCTCTTAGTAAAAATACTGATTCCGCCACTGTAATTAAAGTTAACTTTTTTTGGATTACAACACGATTTATATATGTGAAGGAACACTGTATTGTCTCCTTTATTTAAACATATAAAAGTTCCAATGGGTACAACAATCTTATGCCGGATTGATATTTGAAAATAAGTCGGCATATCCAAAAGTCAATCGAAATTCAAAAATACTATTTAGATAAAAATATTCCCAACTCAAGAAAAGATAAAGACCGCTTCTTCATTTATTTACCGCCCTTTTCAAACTTTGAAATGCTTTAATGTGAGTGGACTCACTTATGTTACCTATTTCACTAGAGAAATTTAAATATTTTATTGACATTTACCTATTTAATTTCACTCACGGTGTATATTTCACGAAGAAAGTTAATATTCCTTTAACAATACTTATTTCACTCTTGGTATATAACAATATAATTCTTAACATTATCTCACACATGATACTTCAGAAACATTCTCACTGCAATATTACAAACTTAACAAACAAACACGATTACAACTTGAAACTTCGAATTTCTTGTGACAACGTTGTCCTAGATTTTTGAGTTGCAAAAACTGATCTTCATAATAATTTCTTGAAAATCACTTGTAGGGAGTTGAAACTCCAAAACAGTATTCTTGAATTTGAGCTTCTACAAGTAAAAACTTCATCATAGTGTGTATCCTGAAATTCGAAAAAAAAAAAAAAAGATGAAGCGTATCACTTTAAGTTAAGCCTATTTTTATCCTAACAATTCAAACCGCGGCTGTCTTAAACTACATTTCAAACTGTGGCGCCTTTTCATTAGGCAGTTTTGGCTAACTTTTTCATCAACAACATGAAACGATTGAGAATAGAAAGGATGAAAATTCCAACCCGAAACCCCAAAAGTTTGTACAAAAACATCAGAAGGCAGTTTGTCCCTTCATTTATATAAGTCAAACTAGTGAGCATATACTGATCAAATTTTGCAAATACTAAGAGCTGATAATGGGAGAAAATAACTGTAAACAGAGAAATACAATCAACGGTGAGAATGTTATAACAAAGATTAGTTCCACCCCTCCCACTAAAATGTTCACTTTGAGGATGTATTCCCCATCATCCTGACTTCATTTGTTATCAATATTTCAAGAACCACAGCAAGCTGATTTTTGGGCGCCTTGAGAAGTTCCGGCTCCCTGGTCTGGTTGATTTATCCTGATGGTCTGGGGCTGCAAAATTCATGAATACACGAATCAGTGGACTAAATATTCCATGTCTAGGAAATGGAAGAAGATAACATCGTGCTGATGTTCACCGTGCAACAAAGTTTTTTTTTTTTTGATAATTCATGCAGCTGAGTATTAGAAACATGAAAGATTCAAAGTGGAAAAGGAGGACGGAATCCAACAAAGACTGAATCATGCACACCTATTAGGAACCTGAAAGGAAGTTATCTTGTAATTGGGAAACAGGAAAAACAGAAATTTAACAAATTAGTGTTGCCCTTCCAATTTTTCACTTAGTTTTTAAAAAGGAAAGAATCTTTGCCCGACGTTTTCATATATCAACATTTCACCCTCAAGCTGTCTTGTCAAAAAGTAAATCAATATCCATGTAATTTTCAGCATTCAAACTTGTCGGCCAGCACTAAGTATGCACCACTTTAAATGAACTTGGTCTGGAAAATAATACCTCAGACTTTGAGTCAGATTCGGAAAGCCTTTGCTTTATATCCCGACCAATGGAAAAGAAAACCTCCTCAACATTCATATTTGTCTTGGCACTCTGCATGAAATATTACTAGGATCTAAGGAGAATTTCTATTGCAAATAATTACAATGCTAGCAAACAGTTATACTTACAGTTTCAAAGAATTTAATGCCATATTCATCAGCTAGTGCTTGACCCTTGGATGTAGGAACGGCCTACAGAAAAGATTTATATCAACTCAGTCGTCCAATAGCTATACATAGTATGTATACAATACCATACATAGATCAGCTGAAAAAAGGAGCTAGAGATTGAGAGAGAACCCTTTTGCTTTCGTCCATGTCAGCCTTGTTGCCAACCAAAATTTTGTTGACATTGTCGGAAGCATGCTGTTCAATGTTTCGTATCCAGTTCCTGATGTCTAAACATGTGCACAAAGTTTTGAGCTAACCAACAGAACTGTACATTATTCTAGCTTGTGAGAAAAATGAATAGGTTCTCCATAATATTAAAGGCCCCACTTCATTCAACTGCTTCATTATAAAGTGGAGGGGCAGAGTACAAGTCATAAAAGCAGAAGATATAGTTTCTTTGGCAAATCCCTGATTAGAATGGATTGGAAGAGGGAGATTCCCTTGTCAAGACCTCAAACATGTGGTTATACCCCTAGAAGTCAACCCCTCATTTACTAAGTAAAAAAGAGCCACTCCTAAATTGACATAACAAAAAGTTAAAATTCCTTTTCCCCAGTAACGTAGTAACTTACTGTTAAAAGATGACTCATCGGTTACATCATACACCAGCAATATACCCATGGCTCCACGATAGTAAGCTGCAAGGCAGTAGAATTACTAAAATGTGAAGTTGACACATTAATGCAGTAGAACAGAGTATTGACTTGGTCTATGTTTGCCTAAAAGAAAAATCAAATGACAAGATAGTAAGAAGAAATGAAGCACGGCATGTTACACCCACAAGCTTACCAGTTGTAATTGTTCGGAACCGCTCCTGACCAGCGGTATCCCAGATTTGCAGTTTGATTCGTTTACCATCAAGCTCTATGGTCCTTATCTTGAAGTCAATACTGTGAAAGAAAACTTTGCATCAGAATAGGTCCCCAGAAAAGTAAATACATAGGTAAATAATCATTTTTCCGTGTAACAGTCCATCCATGTTTTTCCAATCTCTTGAAACCACTGTAGTCTACTTTCATAATCTACATTCCTAGTTAAGAGGTTATGTACTTCATGTAAGAAGCATTACCTTGTAAGAAACCTTGCCTTCTTATTTGATAGAACGAGAAATCTTCTTTTTAAACAGGTAATGTGGTAAAGCGAGATACCTTTCTTATCAGTATTCAACACATTTTCCTCATTTTGATCAATTTATGTTTGTATTTCTTGATGACCTTTGAACTGAAAGTGCTAAGAGAGAAACCAAAACAGCATAATATAAGGGCATGTGGTGGTAGCAGTGGTAGCAGTGGTAGCAGCAGCATTTTATTCACATTTTCATAATGTAAACTCAAGTTAAGAGGTCCGTGCTACTTTTCCATGAGAACTTAATATCTTATCAAATTCCTTTCGTCAGTCCTTTGATTACATTTGAGTTAACAGTGCTTTAAGAAAAACACCAAAGAAGAAGAAGTAGATTATGACCAAATAATATATTACTGATGCTGATAAGTGATAATGACAATGGTGTCCTTAAAAGTAGAAGATGATTACCCAATAGTTGTGATAAAACTGGTCGTAAAGGAGCCATCTGAGAAACGTAAAAGGAGGCAACTCTTACCCACACCTGAAAATTCAAAAAGAATCTGTTATATCATCATTCAGAAAGACTAAACAGTTTATAGAAAAGTTCGACATATTAGCAGGAAAAAATGAACAATCTGTTGAAAAAAAATTAAACAGCTATTGATCTTCAACTTAATTTGGCAAGGTTCTGGTATACATAATGACATGGTAATGCTCTTGATACTGTGCTGCGAGAAATATTTGAAAGTGAAGGCAAATGAATAGTGCTGAAAATTTCACCAATTTTGTCGGTGTGTCCATCTTTAAGCTGCTGAGCATGCTGGCACAAAGATTGAAACAATCATCTGCTCCAGCAATTCTGCTACAGTGTACCTAAAATCTATTCCTATATTCTAACTACTAGTCCAAAATCTCATAGATTCTTATTCAACTTGTAATTATATCTTGCAGGCATTTGACTGTCAGCATTTTTCATTATAGAATCCATACATAACCATATGCATCTTCCATTCTACTATTCCCATCCCCCTAACCATAGCAGGGGTGAGCGGCAACTGTGCAAGTTGACCTGATTATAACTTGTGAAAGCTTTTGATCATGCCATTCAGTCTCACCTCCTTCACCAGCGCACATTCAGACACAGTCATGCTTATTGGCAAACGATTATTTACGAAACCATATTTGCTCCACTCAAAACAACACCTCATTTATATTGAGTTGTCATCGGTTGCTTTCACGGTACTATGCATTTTTTTTCAGTTTCATCTGTTTATTCCCACATCTACTATAGCATTGTCCATCTACGGTGGAGACAGGCAACAGTCAATAGAATTTGTCTGACCAAGATGGTACTTTGAGGAGTACAAAACCGGAGTATTACAATCCCCACACTATTTCCTTAAACCATATAGAAAAACCAAAAAGTATGTCAATCGCAATTTTACAGCCCTTGCACCAAAAGCATAAATTTTATGAACTATGTTTTACATAGGAAATATTGTCTTTCTTCCCCTCAAAACATCTTTTGTTTATTTCAAGCGAAACAATCCATAAAATGCATAATGAGACAGCTTTCTAAAGTGTCTTCAAAATCCTGCAAATACTCTGTCCCAGCCAGCAACTCAGCATGTTTTTAACCTCCATTGGCATGACCCAATTAACTCCAAATAGGTTCAGAAACAGTGACCATACATGCCAAATTTGGCTGCAATGAAGGAACAGAAGACTAATATTTTCCATGGAGTTCTCACAGAAGGCACCTACTACATAGAGAGAAACCTCTCTTTTAGAGTCTATCATGAGTCAAACAGGAATCCTTAGCTACTATCCAACCAAGCAAGCAAATTTAGGAGGTATATAGGTCTTCCAGATCAATTCCCAAGACCAGCTCAAATCCCAGCAGCCTCTTTTTTTTGGGTAAATTAATATAACTTTTAACAGAGAACTCTTCATTCTTGCTACCCAACCAGACAAGTGAATCCTTCCTGCCTGAGCCTAGAGAGACAGATTGTAACAGCACCATTAGAAGGATGAACTCCTCTGCTTCCCAGTCATTTTGACTTCTTCTAAGAAGTAAATGGCATCCAGTGTTAGAGAAACATTCAGCAACAGTGCTGTCTTTATTTATGGCGAAACTATACATAGAAGGAAAATCATTTGTAAGCACCCCCCATATTCATCCAATGATCTAGCCAAAATCTTGTGCGACTTCCATCGCCCACCTTTAACTTGGTAAATGACTGATATATGTGACAAATTGACTCGCCAATTAACCCTAACATCAACATGTCACCACGACATGGGAGCCTTTAGCAAATCCACACCGTTATAAGTAAATTAGTCAGGTTAGTCAAATTAGCTTATTATCAAATGTAGTTACTACCTCTTTGTGCATAGATATTTTTTCAAATTTTTGAAATAATATTTTTCAGAAGTTTATCAAATTGACCCATTAATTATTTCAACTTCAAACTTGAAATATGGAATTTGAAGCTTGAAAAATAGGTTTTAGAAGTTCTCAAGTTCCACTCACAGAACTTCAACAGTGTTTTCCTGTCCAAATGTAACTTCCAACTTTCAAATACCCTTTCTTAATTTAACTTCAAATACTACTTTTTTCAAATATCAGCCAATTCATGTCCAAACAACTAATAATACTGTTGTTAAACAATTTTTGCGAGCTCACCATAATATCAGCAGATGCAATGGTCCGCATCTTAGATATATCAAGAATGGTATGTTTCAGGTACTTCTACACTAAAATAGAGAAAATACTGAAGGTATCAAGCATGAAGATCAAATACTTGATCTCTTGGAAAAACAGGAAGTCAGATGAGGTTGACATATCATGTGCAAAAGTTAAGAACATAGCTATGGCCTTCACATACTGTGCACTTAGGTGGTTTAAACCTATGTTGCTCGGACTCTTCAAAAATGGCCAGCGGTGCCTGTCGGATCATTCAAAAGTAATGCATTTTGGAGGATCCGACATGGGTTCAGCATCATTTTCGGAGAGTCCAAGTAACATAGGTTTAAACAATTGCTTGAGTAGTCAGAGTGTGAAGAAGTAGAATAAAATCTTTCCTTAATGATGAAAATCAAAGTTCTTTGATAATCAAACTGCAATACATCTTGTATTTAATCCAGTATTACATGAGAAATCCAAATCCAATGAGATTGATTGACAATCTATTAGTGCAAAAATATAGTCCGAACTTATATTTACCAGATTTTGAACCACTAGTTCACTGACATGTTGTTTACTCCATCTTGAGGGGGAGCTTTACAACATGTCTAGATTCATCGATACTGAGTAGGAGAACGTTATAGAATATTGTGTAGAATTTTACATAAGATCCCCAAAAATAAGGAAACTCGCCTTAATGTAGAATCCCAAAAATTATATACAAAAGTTCATCTATATAGTAAATAGTTCATTACTAGCTTCTTTTCTTATTTCTTCGTGTTTTACATTCAGTCAGTTTGCACCTAAACTTTGACAAAGATTTCTTAGTCCACTTCTGAGTCAATTAAGGAGGAGGTACCATCTCAGTTTAACGCAGAATGTGGCGGTTTATGATCTAAATGCCATACATGCATCAAATAAAATTCCAATAGATGATTAATTTGGTTAGTGTTAAGTTTCCCTCGCAAGTATTTCTTATACCAATTGTGTTATATCACAACAAGCCCACCTTATGAAATGTAAGAAAATGATTAGAATAAAAAGATCAGACAAGAAATGAATAGAACTGAAAAAGAAAAAGAAAAAAATTGGGAAGTTGGAAAATACTGAAACAAATACTTCCTCCGTCCCAATTTATATGATGTAGTTTGACTGGGCACGGAGTTTAAGAAATAAAGGAAGACTTTTAAATATTTTGGTCTAAAAGAAGCCAAAGATATTTGTGTGGTATACATCATCTTGTTAAGCATAAAAGATAATGATTAAAGTTAAATTGTTGTCAAATAAGAAAGTGTGTCATTCTTTTTGGGACTGACTAAAAAGGAAAGTGTGTCATATAAATTGGGCCAGAGGGAGTAGAAAATAAGCATCAAATCAATTTTTAACTCTAATAAGAGTATCCATTAAACATTTTCCCTTCACAAAAGGTAACACATACCAGCTAATGAAGTAAAATTTCAACCACAAGAACAATACTAATAATGCTAACTGTAAATTATTCAAGCTCTAATGGCATTTCATGTCTGAAGGAACAAAAAGATCCTAGAAACACCAACTCTCCATTACATAATAACAAAGCTAACTGTAAACTCTTCAAACTCTAACGGCATTTCATGTCTCAAGTAAACAAAAGAATAAAATCTATAACACCAACTCTCCATTACATTCTTCGACCGACAAAAGTTCATTAGCATCATTGCATACATTTTTGTTATTACCTATACAACTGCCACTTAGAACTGAGGGATAAGCCATTAGTTTAAATATCACAAAAGAACTGAGAAAATAAGCTAACATCACAGTTCTACACCGAGATCGCAGGGCTACAGACGACGAAACTTATTACAACATCTCCTATGCATTAGCACTGCAAAACTTGAATAACTAGATTAAACAATTCCCTTCCTCGTTTCAAGCGCAACAACAATACTAACAATGCTAACAGATTCTTCAAGCTTTAATGGTGTTTCATGTCAAAAAATCCTATAAACACCAACTCTTCATTACATTCTTCGACCGACAAAGTTTCCCTAGCATCATTGCACACATTTTTGTTACTAACTATAAAAATGCGACTTGGAACTGAGAAAATAAGTTAACATCACAGTTCCACACCGAGATCACAGGGCTACATACGACGAAACTTATTACAACATCTCATATGCATTAGCACGACAAAACTTGAATCACTACATTAAACATTTCCCTTCCTTGTCACATAAAAATGCAACACATACCAGCAAATAAAGCACTGTTTCAAGCGCAATAACAATACTAACAATGCTAATTGTAAATTCCGCAAGCTCCATCGGCATCTCATGTCTCAAGTAAGCAAAAAAACCTATAAACACCAACTCTCTATTACATTCTTCGACGACAAAAGTTCTCTATCATCATTGCTCACATTTTTGTTATTACCTATAAATTAGAACAACAACAACAACCCAGTGTAATCTCACAAGTGGGGTCTAGGGAGGGCAGGATGTACGCATGCGCGACAAAACTCAAATACCTGCTACCTTTCTACCCTAACCTCGACAGCCAAATCTTCCTTCCTTCAGTCAACTGGAGCTGGGTCATATACCGTCTAATCACTCCCAAACTCTTCTCCGGCCTACCTCTGCCACTCCTGACTCCTATGACTTAAAACTGAGAATTAAACAAGTTAACGTAACAGTTCTACACCGAGATCGCAGGGCTACATACAACGAAACTTATTACAACATCTCATGCGCATTAGCACTGCAAAACTTATTACAAACATCTCATATACATTCTTCGACGACAAAAGTTCTCGAGCATCATTGCACACAATTTAATTATTACCTACATAACCGCGACTTAGAACTGAAAAAATAAGCTAACGTCACAGTTCTACACCGAGATCGCATGTATTAACACCACGAAACTAATTACAACATCACATATGCAATTAACTCTACAAAATTTGAATCAATCGACGTTGAAAAAGAAGAAACACAAACAAATCAAATGCATAGACGATATTATACATTAAAAAAATATTTAAAATTAAAAAAAAAATTACCGCTGTCGCCGATCAAGAGGAGCTTGATGAGGTAATCGTAATCAGCTCGAGCTCTAGCGGGTGGAGCGGCCATTTGAATTTTCTCACAAAATGATGAACCGAAACTCCAACCCTAGATATACACACACAAAAAAAAATGGAAAATGAATCAAATTTGAATATAATTAAGTGAAATTTTTTATGTGTGTGTGTATATAGGAAGATTTATATTATTATAGATACATAGACTTACATACCGGATCGGATAAGAGTGAAAGGGGAAGAGAGAAAGATATGAAAATATGTTTGAGATGAGATCTAATAAATAGGGAGGCTGTAAAAAGAAATAAAATATTATAGGAGGGAAGCGTCTTTGCAACGTCAGTCACGTCGGCACCGGTCGGCCGTTTATTTTTATTACTTCTTTTTTCTTCTTTGCCATTATATTTATTTATTGAGTTTCTTTTTAGAGGTTAAACTATATGTTTTAGGGTGTGTTTGGTATGAATAAAAATATTTTTCATGGTTTTCTTTGAAAAACAAGTGGTTTTCTTAGTGTTTGGTAAGGAAGAAAAAAATATCATCCTAAAAGCATTTGTATGTAATCTAGCAATACACTATCGGGGTGAGATGGAGTAGGGATTAGGGCTTTGGGGATGGCGGGGGTGGGTTGGTCAAAGGGTGGGCGTTGAGGGAGTTGGTGGGTGGGGAGGAGAGAATGATCTTAGAATATCACTTATGTAACTTGCTTTCTCTACTGCTATTAAGAAAGTCATTTTTCTTATTTTTTATGAACTTATTTTTCTAGAGAAAATATTTTTTAAAATTTGGCCAATCAAATATAGGAAAATTGAAATATAAAATATTTTCCTCCATACCAAACACCCCCTTAATTGCTCTTACGCATGAGTTAGTATAATGTATTATTGAAGTTGAAAAATAATAATATTGGAAATTTAAATTAAAAAAATGATTACTAGTCTCTTAGTCCTTAGTTATTGATAAATTCTAATTCACCCTATGATATATGATTAATCATATTGAACTTTTAATTAATTAAATTTTACATTTTTTATCTATTTTCTTGTGAATATTCACAAATTTCTCATTATTATTAATAGTTCTATCTCTTAATTACTCATATTATATATTAAATTTAATTGTTACTTCATATTTGATGGAAATAAGTTTTGTAGATAGTCGAATATAACATAATTTTCACATAAAGGGATCAAAACACACATTCTAATTATTTGAATGTTAACTATGTTAAGTCATTTATCACAAGGACTAAAAATAGAATTTACCAATAACTTATGGACCAAAAATGCTATTATTACACAAAATATTTAAAAGTTGAACTTGTGTTTAATCATAAGTGAAAATCGTTATTCACTTGAAATATCCTCGAAGAAAATTTTCAAATTTTAAGTTTTAACAGTATTTCAAGTACTAGAATACTACTCCATCATTTATGGCAGAACGGAGACTTTTCTAGTGTATGACCAAGGAAAAAACTAACCAAATAACATTGGATTAAGTTGGCAATAATCAATAACGAAACGACTTGTCTCAATAGGTGGTCATTGGCACAATTCTTCGTTGTTGCCAATTCAAATGTTGAATCTTTCTCCGGTCAACAATTAACTGTATAAAAAAGTATATGTGGATTACGACAATGGCAGAAAACGAGAAGTAAGTAAATATTACAAATTATTAGAAATGATAAACTAAAGATTACAACAATTTTGGAATCAATAACATTACAAACTGCTTGTGATTTGTTGAGTCTAGTGATGACACTCTGTCTTTAAGACAAGATTGCCCCATATATATCTTTTTACGTTGTCGGGCAATAGTCTCCCAAGATACAACAACAACTTAACAAATGAGCAAAGGAAACTCAAGTGTTACTCTTGAAGAACTTTGAGTATAGTAAACTTGCTAAAGAGAAAGAACAAGATGTCCGAAAATTTTGTAGTGTTTTCTTAGTGTGTAGAACAATTGAGCCAAATGCCTCAATTTATAGTGTAAGGAGATGACCCCTCATCTAGCCAACTAATGGCCTTCAATAGTCATGTAATGACACTTATTGAGGGGTTACATTCAGCCAAATAATGGTTGAATTCATGTGCCAAATAATGGAGATTCAATGCTCCAAAAGTCAGAACTTTCCATCTTTCCGTCGCAGCATTCTGCCTCCGAAGCGCAGCGGCTCTGCGAATTAGCGTCGCGGCGCCACGGCTCCAGTGACTGAAGACCCAATTAGCGTCGCGGCGCTCCGGCACCTCGGATCCGATGGGGATGCTCCGCGGCGATTTTCGACTCGTTTCATCTTACACTTCTTCCTTCGTTTACCAACGTTGAATACGTTGTCATTTGACCAATAACCGTCCATCATTCTATGTCTCAAACATCTCACTTACGTACCAATATCTCTTTCACTAATGAAATTTGTGATACTTAGCACTACGTGTGCACGTGTGTGGAAATGACGTTTCCGACGTGCTGGGCCACAATCGTTCGAGTCATAAATAACGGGATAAACTTAATTCCACATTAGTAAATTTCCAACAATCCCCTCTTGAAAGAGATTTTGGCGCACTCACATGGTACATTTTTCAGTAATCTTTCAGCGGACTGATGTTGCATCAGGAGAGGTAGCTTCAGCTTTGAACCTTCCGTAGTTTAATACCATCGGACTTACTTATTGCGCGGTGAACGTGATGTCTTGAACCGTCAGTGTTTAGTGTAAGTCAAGTCAACGGTACCAACACAACAACTTATTTTACTCTGTTCTTCGTAATGTTTTGTCCGTTGTGACCGTGGACACTTCTTGGATTCTTAAGTGCGTTCATTTGAGGTGGCATGTCCTCGCACTTAAATAGGTGGTCTCCCACAAGGTATCCTGCTATGCCCCACTTTACAAGTGTTAGGAACTATTAAAAGTTTTCTCAAACCTAACCTCAACCGTTGAGGATCATTAAGGTTTTTGAAACTTAACATTTACCAACACTACAGATAGCACTTAATGTATATCACGGGAACGGCTTTGGATTGATGCTTCTTTACAGAAATCACCATCCGAAGTGCTCATGCTTCCACCGAAGCGCTCAACTGAACCTTTACAACTTAGTTTTCCCATTGAACCTAATTCCTGGGATGTCCAGTCAGTAATGTTGACACCCAATTTTGTCCCATCTTTTCTGATTTTATTTGCAATTTTAAATATTTTTGACCCCTCAAAACCATTTTAAAATATATGTATATATATATATTATTTGCATTTTTTACTGTCATTTGCATTTTAATATCACAAGCATAGTTTTACCCTAATATTGTAGGATATGTTATTTTCGCAAAACGACATGACATTTTTATCTTAAGCATTAAGCATTTCGCAAATGTTATTTTATTTATTTATTTATTAGCACATCGTTATTTTTTATCTTCATAATTTACATCTTTTGCGAAGCATCTTTTAATAATAAAACCTTTTTTATTTTAACAAACTCCCCATTTATTTCCCCAAACAATAAATCCAAAACATTCTACCCCAACCCACAAAAATCAGCCAAACCGGACCAGCCCAATCCCACTAACCCGTCGGCCCAATCGACCCAAGCCCAATACCTCAACCAAAAACCAGACCTCTCCAAAACCAGCGGCCACTCACCCGAAATCACCCTCGGACCGCCGGATAATCACCTCTCCCTGACCCCTAGCCTAGCCATGGCAGAAACCATCACCTACCATCACCTCACCTATCATATTTCCCTTTTTTTTTAGACATTAAAGCAGCCATAACCTGTTGTCCGCGAAAGGGGAACTTGAAGAGCTTCCGGTTCAAAGCTCGTTGCATGTTCAAATTCGATGGGTAAAGGCCTAAATCCATACCTTTTATCATCGTCTCTTCCTTTTCAAAAATCAGTGAAAATCGTCACTTTCGCCTCTAATTTTTTTGGAAATCCAAACTCTATTTTTCATTTATAAAAACCCCATCGTTCTTCATTGTAAAAGGGTCGGATTTTTTTTTTGTTCTTGATTTGCATTACATCCTTTGTTCTTGATTTTTTAAAGAGGGTCCGAAAATCCGGAAATAAAAGTGAAAAAATTGAGTCTGAAAAGGAGAGAAAAAGATTAAAAAAAAAAAAAAAGAGTGCAGAAATTTTCTGCAGAAAATTCATGGGGAGCAGCCAACTTCTTTGGTCGATTATCGCTTCGTTCCTTGTCCGATTGAGCTGATATTTGGGCAGCGTGTTCCTCTCATCTCAGTCTTTGATTGGGAACTGACAGAGGTGGATTCGGAGATCTGTACCTCCAGATTTTCGTTGGTGAACAGTAGCTGCGTTTTGGTGATTTTCTTCCAATCTTCCCTTCTTTGATGTTTGTTCTTGTTGTTATTATTTCTTCGTGTTTGGCGTTGATGGTGTAGCCATTTTGGAGAACACTTTGTTTTAAAAAAATGTTCGGGTCGGGTCAGAATCCGGACCCGGTCTGTTTCCGGGCGAGCAGAATCTGAGTCCAAAATTCGAAAGTCAGTAAACTCCTATCAATTCTTTGTGTTTCTTTATATGTTTATGTGCTTGATTACAACCTGTTATTATGTTTTGAACCGGTTTAGTTATGTTTCAAGTGGATTAACATGTTTAGGATCAGTCTTGAGATTTTCTTTCAAATTTTGAGATGATGCTTTGTTGCTACTTGCTTATTGTTACCTTCTGCTACCTTGCCGCCATTGTTGCTATTGTTCCTTGCTCTGTTGCTGATGAATGTTGTTGCACTCTGAGGCTGCCGCTGCCCTACTATTTATCTTGCCACTTTGTCGCGCATATTGCCCTTGTTAAGCTCCCATATTATGTCGAATGGTCTGTTGGTCTGCTGTGCTTTAGTGCAAATACTTTCTGCATTTTAAGTTTGGAATAAGTTACACTGTTGAGGCAATTGGTTGCTCTAAGTTGGTTATTTGCTTAAATGATTTGCTGCTGCACTTTGGCTGAATGGTTGCTACATCTTTGAGACTGAAAATGCCATCTTTTTGAGAAATTTTGTTATTCCCATCTGGTTTCCAATTGCTGCATCTTTTTGCAAATTATAGTTGCATTGTGAGACAAGAAAAGGGATGCATTCTAAGCCTAGTTGTAGCTGTACTTTGAAGCAAGTAAATGTTGCATTCTGAGCGGAATTGCGGTAGCATTTCAAGGCAAGCAGACGCTACATTTTGAGCTATGTTTTCTGCCACATTTTGAGCTTGATTAATGCTACACTTTGAGTTATGTTTCTACCACACATTGAGTAAATTTGCTGCTGTATTTTTACGATTTTGCTGTCGTGTTTTGGCCCGACTGCTGCTGCATTTTAAGGGTTGTGCTACTGCATATTAAGGGTTGTTTCTGCAGCATTTTAAGGTTTGTTTTTACTGCATTTTAAGTGCAGTTTTGCTGCATTTTAAGGGTTGTTTTTTTACTGCATTTTAAGGGCCACCGCTGCTGCATCTTAAGGGTTGTTTTGCTGCATTTTAGGGGCTGTTTTACTGCATTTTAAAGACTTTTTACTACATTTTGGACACATTTGATGTTTATCACTATTGTATTTTTTAGCACAGTTGCTACTGGTTTCTTGGCTAAAAACTGCTGCTTTAAGACTGTTTCTGACAGCTGCAATAATTCGAATAATTATTGATTTGAACACGATACTACACTTTGGCCGATGAAAAAATATCTGTCGATTTTTTAGGCCTCCACAGTTGGAAAGACGGAAAATAAAACTTCTGGGCAAGGATGAAACTTAAATCTTTTTTCACCCGAGTGACCAACATGTTCGGTGGACAAGGCAACTAAAATGACCAACGAGTCATATGTTCGCAGCCACGACATGATTGAAATGATCTTTTCAAAATTTAAGTCTGAGCCCTCCGTAATCAAAACATTTATTATTTTGGATACGAATCCGAAGTTATTTATATTCAATTGTTTCTAACCGTTTGTTCTTGATAGCTTGCAAGGAACACAGTTAAAGAATACAAGATACTCGTCGGAGATTATTTATTTTGTTGTTGTTTTTACTTTCTTTAATTCAGCTTTATTTCATTATGTATTGTAATATTATTGTATTCGTGAAATTATTGAAATGTTTAGAATAGTTTGACTTAGAATTAATTAATATGGTAGTCTAAAACTGGAAATTCATCGCTAGTTTATTTATTTTTAGGCTCGGTTAGTTTTAAAATCGAAAATCGCTAGTTTACCTATTTTTAGGCCCTCGCTCATAAAAATCATCTTGCATATATTTTTATCAATTTTCATACAAATGCATACCTTTTTTCAACTTTACATCTATTTTTAATGCCATACAAATGCATACTTATACAAATGCATCATTTTATTAACTACTTGCAACATTATTTTTATACTTGTAAAAACATGCATTTTTCTTACTATAATAATTAACCTGAGTTTGACCGGATAATCGCAAGTTAGCGGATCTTAAAGAATGCCTAACCCCTTCCCTTTATGATAATAAAGAACTCTTACCTAGAATCTCATTAGTTTCGCAGATCATAAAATCTGAGTTATTTTGCAGCATTTAGTTCAGATTTAGGTGCTCTAATTCACCTTAGAATAATAAGGTAGCGACTCCTCAACAAAGCATTTTTATCCAATCCAGAGGGAATCGACCCATCACGTCGCGAAGTCCGCAGGTCAAAAATGGGTGCGACAAGTAAGGTTGGGTTATTACCGTATCGGTCCTTATAGCTTGGGTTTTAAGCCTATTTCCTTAGACAGGTAGAACATCTGATCCTTGGGTAAGCTCTTTGTCAGTGGGTCCGCTATGTTATCCTTTGATTTTATGTAATCAATGGATATTATACCCGTGGTGATCAACTGCCTAACGGTCTTATGCCTCCGTCGAATATGACGAGACTTGTCGTTGTACATAGAACTCTGTGCCCTTCCTAGAGCCGACTGACTGTCGCAGTGTATCATTACAGAAGGTACGGGTTTGTCCCAACAATGGACATCCTCTAAGAAGTCGTGAAGTCACGCATCTTCTTTTCCTACTTTGTCTAAAATGATAAATTTCGATTCCATCGTGGATCGGGCGATGCAAGTTTGCTTAAAGGATTTCCAAGACACAGCCCCACCACCAATTGTAAAAATATACCCACTGGTGGACTTGGTGTTCTCTATATCAGATATCCAATTTGCATCACTGTACCTCTCTAATACAGCTGGTTATCTCGAATAATGCAATCCGTAAGTTAGCGTGTATTTCAGGTATCGTAGTACCCGATTCAACGCCTTCCAATGATCATTACTCGGATTACGGGTAAACCTAGCCAACTTGTTGACTGCATAAGCAATATCAGGTCGGGTGTAGTTTGTTATGTACATCAAACTCCCAATCACATGTGCATATTGCTCCTGGCATACGGGTGCACCACGATTTTTATCAAGCTTTTGATTTCTATCAAGTGGTGACTTCGTAGGCGAACTATCAAACATCTCAAACTTTCTCAACACATTCTCAATGTAGTGAGACTGAAATAAGACCAGCCCGTCAGATGTCTTAGAGATCTTTATCCCTAAGATGACATATGTGATACATATATCCTTCATGTCGAAACATTGTTTCAACATGTTCTTAGTTTCTAGGATCAAGCTAGGACTGCTCCATGTGATCAACATGTCGTCTACGTACAGGTATATCATGACGAACGAGTCAGAGTTACCTTTCGTGTAGACACATTTGTCACATTCATTAATGGAGAAACCCTTCAATAGTAGAGTACTATCAATTTTTTCGTGCCATTATTTCGGGACTTGTTTCAGCCCGTACAAAGATTTGACAAGTCGACAGACTTTCTTCTCTTGCCCTGGAACCACATACCCCTCGGTTTGTTCCATATAAATTTCTTCTTCCAAATCACCATTTAGGAAGGCTGTCTTGACATCCATTTGATGTATCTCAAGGTCACGCAATGCAGCGATCGCAATGAATACTCGTATGGACGTCATCCTATACACCAGTGAGTACATGTCAAAATAGTCAAGGCCTTCCTTCTGCCGATAGCCCTTGACTACCAACCTGGCCTTGTACTTATCTATAGACCCATCTGCTTTATACTTCCGTTTGAATATCCATTTACAACCTAACGGTTTATTTCCAAGAGGAAGATCAACCAACTCTCAAGTATGGTTATGCATGATGGAGTCTATTTAACTGTCAATAGTTTCTTTCCAGCGCGGTGCCTCTGGAGTTGACAATGCTTCAGCAATTGTCCTTGGTTCGTCATCAACCATATAAGCTACAAAGTCATGACCGAAGGATTTATCCTTCATGGCCCTTTTACTTCGCCTTGGTTCCATCTCTGGAGCCTCCAAGTTCTGAGAATCTGGAACACTAGATTCCGGATATTCAGCCACTTCGAAGTCCACTAGATCTGACCCATCTTAATCCGAGCAGTCAACGACTCCCGGTTTTTTAGAGTTTTGTTCATAACTTCGTTTACGAGAGGTTATATCTTTTTCCTTTCTAGGAAAAACATCCTCAAAGAATTTAGCATTCCTTGATTCCATAATTGTACCCCCGTGTATATCTGGAACATCTGACTTATGCACTAAGAAGCGATAAACACTACTGTTATTTGCATATCCGATGAAAATGCAATCTACAGTCTTAGGCCCAATCTTGACATGCTTTGGCTTGGGTACTTCGACCTTTGCCAAACAACCCCACACCTTTAAATATTTATAGGTCAGTTTCTTTCATTTTCATGATTCATATGGAGTTTTGTCCTTACCCTTATGTGAGACTCTGTTAAGGATCGTATTAGCGGTAAGGACGGCTTCTCCCCACATGTTTTGGGAAAGATCAGAATTGATGAGCAAGGCATTCATCATTTCCTTCAATGTGTGGTTCTTGCGTTCCGCAACATCATTCGACTGAGGTGAGTATGGAGCCATCGTTTGATGAACAATGCCCGATTCGGCACAATATTCCTCAAACGGCGCTACGTATTCTCCCCCTCTATCCATGCTAAGTTGGTTTTCAACTTGTGCTTTGTAACGTCGGAACGCTTCAAAGGCTTCATCTTTACTTTTCAACAAGTAAAGGTAACAATACCTTGTGCTATCATTAATTAATGTCACAAAGTACTTGTTCCCTCCCCTAGTTTGTGCAAACTACAAATCACATATATATGTGTGAATAAGTTCTAGATGAGCGATATTCCTTTCGACGGATCGAAAAGGAAGCTTTGTGAGTTTTGTCTCTACGCACACCTCACACTTATGTTGAGGGCTTACGTCGATAGACGACAACAACTCCAACTTAACCAACCTTTGGATGAACTTGTAGTTAACATGTCCTAATCTATGATGCCATAAATTAGATGACTCAAGCAAGTAAGAAGTAGCTTCAATATTATTGCTTGCACGTATTACAGACATGGCGTTAACTTTGAAAATGCCTTCACATACAAAGCCTCTTCCCACAAAAGTTCCATTCTTGGTGATTACAAACTTATTTGACTCAAATACTAGCCTAAAATCAGCATTAACCAATAAATGACCAGAAATTAAATTTCTCCTAATCTCAGCAACATGCATCACCTCCTTCAAAGTGAGCTCCTTTCCAGAAGTCATATTCAGGACTACCTTTTCCTACCCCCAGCACGTCAGAGGAATCATTGTTACCCATGAACAACTTTTTGTTAGTAACTGGTGTATAAGTGGAGAAGACGTCTCTATTGGAACAGATGTGTCTGGTATCACCCGTGTCCATCCACCATTGCATGGGATTCTCAACAAGGTTTGCTTCAAACACCACCGCCAAGAACTCCTCAATCATGTCATCCAGAAGCCTGTCTTTGACGACGTTAGCCAGAGTCTTGCCTTTGGCTTTGGCCTTCTCTTGTTGCTCAGTCTTGATCTTGCGACAGTCATTGATCATGTGACCAGGTTTCCCACAGTGGTGACAGTTTCCCTTGAACTTCTCCGCCGCTTGGGTTTTGCCGTCTTTCTGGAACTTGCACTTTTTGCTTGGGTTCCCTTTGACCTCAGCCAGATTTTCCTTTGCCTCAGCAGGTTGTTTTCCCTTAGGCAAGACCCTCTTATTATCTTCCTGAATCTGGAGTTTGATAATAAGTTCCTCAAAGGTCATTTCCTTTGTCTTGAGTTTTAAGTAACTCATTCCACGAGGGAGGTAACTTTTTCAATCAGTGATGCAACCAAAAAATGCTCATTTGGTTTCATACCTTCCAAATCCAGGTGATGTAGAATCATTTGGAATTCCTGGACTTGGGACATCACTGTTTTACTATCCACCATTTGAAATTTCAGAAATTTCTCAACGATGAATTTCCTCATACCAGCATCTTGTGCGTTGTACTTCTTCTGCAGCTTCTCCCATAACTCTTTGGCAGTGCCTACGATGCAATACACCGTGTAGAGTGGGTCTTACAAGCAGTTCAAAATATAGTTCTTACACATGAAATCACTATGACTCCATGCATCAAGAACTATCTTTATGCCATTAATGACAAGGATACCTTGGCCCCCTTCAGCCGTTTCAGTAGGCGAATGGTCCATTTCATTCCCATAATAGTCAGATAAAACAACATCTTCTGCTGTCATCTCTTGAAGTTGGAGCCCATGAACTTTTCTGGGCGTTCATGGTGGAATCCAGCGGGTGGAGGAACTGTAATGTTCCATTGAGCAGTAGAAAAGGCGTTGGATGAGCCTTGAGCAGTAGTGAAGGCATTAGGTGTGCCTTGAGCAGTTGTGGGGAAGGCAGAGGGGTTGCCTTAAGTAGCAGCAGCAGCAGAATCAGAAGCGAGTTGTTCTCTTCTAGTCATCTTTCTAAGTACTTACAACAAATCTTGTCTTAAAATTGTGGGTTACAACAATTGCAGGAAACGAAAAGTAAGTAAATATTACAAATTGCTAGAAATGATAAATTAAAGATTACAACAATCTTGGAATCAAGAACGTTACAAACTGCTTGTGATTTACCGAGTCGAGTGATTACACTCTGTCTTTAAGACAAGATTGCCCCGTATATATCTTTTTACGTTGTCGGGCAATAGTCTCCCAAGATACAATAACAACTTAACAAATGAGCAAAGGAAATGCAAGTGTTATTCTTGAAGAACTTTGAGTATAGTAAACTTGCTAGAGAGGAAGAACAAGATGTCAGAAAATTCTGTAGTGTTTTCTTAGTTTGTAGAACAATTGAGCCGAATGCCTCAATTTATAGTGTAAGGAGATGACCGATCATCTAGCCAACTAATGGTCTTCAATAGTCATGTAATGACACATATTGAGGGGTTACATTCAGCCAAATAATGGTTGAATTCATGTGCCAAATAATGAAGATTCAATGCTCCAAAACCAGCCCAAAAGTCAGAACTTTCCATCTTCCCGTCGCAGCATTCTGCCTCTGAAGCGCCGCGGCACTGCGGCTCCAATGACTGAAGACCCAATTAGCGTCGCGGCGCTCCGGCGCCTCGGCTGCGCCGCGGCGATTTCTGACTCATTTCATCTTACACTTCGTACACTTCTGCCTTCATTTACCGACGTGGAATACTTTGTCATTTGGCCAATAACCGTCCATCATTCTATGTCTCAAACGTCTCACTTACGTACCAATATCTCTTTCACTAATGAAATTTGCGATACTTTGCACTACGTGTGTACGTGTGTGGAAACGACGTTTCCGACGTGCGGGCCCCAATCGTTCGAGTCATAAATAACGGGATAAACTTAATTCCACATTAGTAAATTACCAACAATATCATGTTAAAGTATTTCAGTTACATATAATTATAATTAAACGATACGTCACTTGATTTATCAAAAGTGCACCTTTGGATGGACAACTTTGTCTCGTGCATTTCACATTTATAAGCTGGAATTACTTGCAGACGTGACGACGACAACAACAACATACCTAGTGAAATCCCATAATGTGGGGTCTGGGAGGATAGAGTGTACGCAGATCTTACATCTACCTTCGTAGGTAGAGCGGCTACTTGCAGACGTGACACATTAGAAAATTTTGAATTAAAATAATACACGATTCATTTTCTTATTTTCTATTTATTTCACCTTATACTTAAAAATGTATTAATGGAAATTTAAAATTTTGAAGTCACCACCAAAGGATGTGGTGTAGTAGGGATGGCAACGGATCAGATCTGGACCGGATCCTACTAGTTCCAGATCCATTTTTTATATCCGGATCCAGATTCATCGGGTCCATAAAAATCATATCCAAATCCGGATCCATCGGATCCACCGGGTTCAGGGATCGGATCTGGATCCACATGTAAAAAAATTTGCCTTGAATAATATTCACACCCGTTGAAACTTTTTTGACAAAATGAAACCCAATCTGATTGAAAAAAATAATTGAGTTCATTCAATCAACCTACACAAACATGACATCATTCTTCCAAAATACTGAACGAAGTTTTAGCATCACAAGAAAATAAAGATGATGAAGCAAAATAAGTAAATAACAACATCATGAAAAACGCTGCAATTATAAAGGTCTTGAAATTAAATTCTACAACAACGTTCTTTAAAATGGCATCAACATCTTCTATAACCTTCTGCCCAACTTGATAAACTAGTCTTCGAAGTCACTAGTTTCAACGTCATCAACATCCTAAAATAACAAAGAAACAATCATATTAAAAAGAGATCACTAAAAAAATTCATCTCAATAAATATTTATCTCAATATGAACGTAACTATGGACCATTTAAAAAATAAAGTCCAAATTTGAATGTAAAATATAGAAATTCCGAAAATTTTTAAGAAAATACTTATAAAATTACATTCTAGGTTATGAATATATTTAATAAAAACTGATTTATGGGTCAGATCTGGACCGGATACGGATCTCAAATACAAGATCCAGATCCGATCCGTCAGAAATGGATCCGGATCCGTCGGTCCAAAATTTTAAGATCCATATCCTATACAACGGATCTGGATCCACCGGATCCGGACTGGGTCCAGGATCCACTTCCATCTTTAGGTGTAGTGGATGAGTTTGTTACTCCCTTAACTCTCAGTAGGTTTGAGACATGGGTATGTGTTTGTAGATTTTAGTACTGTTTTAGAGTGTGTTTTAGGGAGTCTTTTATTTGTCTTGTAGTTGTTTTGTGTAGTATTATGTGTGTGTGGTGTGTTTTCATATTTTAAGCGATTCAGAAAGGAATAAAGCAAATCGAAAGGAAATATGCGGTTATTGAGGATAAAAATGTATACATGGCCACAAGAAATAAGTCAAAGAAGCCCGGGGAAGCTCGGAAAGCAATTTAAATGAATTTCGGATGAAGAAGGCTGAAGAGCCGCGACTCAACAAGCTCGCGCCGCGGCGCCCCTTTGGCAGTGAGCGAGGATGTTTAAAAGGTGAATTAGCGCCGCAGCGCTCTAATAGCCGAGTCGCGCCGACGACGATGACGTCAGAGCAGCAAAAAACCTAAATTTAACAAGGGCAAAAAGGTCCTTTTTGGGGGGTTTTCGTGATATATATTGGGAGAAACGTTTTTCTGAAAAGGAGAGAACACTTTGGAGGCAAGAACAAGAGAACAAGAAGCCATTAGAGACATCTATTGTTCAAGTTCTTTTTTTTTTCTTTACTTTAATTCAGTTCATGTTGGATATTAAGTTAATTAGTTTTCTTAGCATGTCTAGGAGCTAATTATTTTGTTAGGGTTTTCCGTTGAATCACTTGAAACTCTATTATGATTTAATGCATTGTTAATGTTCTTCTTCATCTATTAAAATCTATTCAACTTGCAGTTATTGAATGAGAATTAATTGGCCTTTAGTTTTCATTATCTATATGAGTTCAAATCGAGATATGAAAAGGGAGATTTGTATATGCTAGAGTTGATTAGACGTAGGTTTAATCTTGAACGAAAGTATCACGACTGTCTGTGTAGCGTTTTAGGTTATTGATCTTAATCCTCCTATGTGGTCGAACTTATCATAGAAATATAGAAAGTTCTCACTTAGGTTGAGTTTTTAAATATCCTAACCGGAATATAGAATATCTCAGTTAACCTGCTATCTTAATAAGAAGAAGAATCGTTAGTCTTGCATTAGTGAATGATAGAGTGGAAAGTTGAGGAGATTGGAAACCCTAATTCCTTCATTACTGAATTAAACCTCGTGTGTTTTCATTGCTATTTTATTCTAGAAATTCATGTTAGTTTGTTAATTCTTTAGTTAGAAATCATCACCTATATTCGTTAGCCAAATAAAAACTAAAGATTAGTTAAATGGTACTTGATAAATCAGTCTCTATGGACGATACTCGGTCTTACCGAAATTTATTACAAATTATGATACGTACACTTGCGTAGCATCTAGAAATAACGCAACAGTATGAAAACAAATTCTTGGTAGGGGAGCGCTTCCCTCAGAAATGGGCTCTACAAGCGCGCGAATCCAAATATAGTCGAGCTCTAATGTGAGTACCAGACATCGGGTGAAAACAAAAAAAAATTGAAGTCGCTCTTATGTCTAATTGTTTCGATCATATGGACCTGTTGAATTTGCTATAAGAAAACCAGAAAAATCATAGCACGTGTCTAATGTCTTTGTTATTCGTGGTTGGTGGGTCAAGAGTTTCCGTTCAATACAGACAAGTCCAAAAGGCCCAAAACACCCTTCTCCTTAGAACCTTGCATATCCAACAAAATCACGGATCAAGGCCCACAATATTTCCAAAAGTGGAGTTTGGGCTGGGAAAGCCCATCATGTCTTAGCCAAGAGACTAAGGGGACGTTTGGTAGAGTGTATAAGAATAATACTGAATATGGTGTATTAGTAATGCTTGTATTAATAATTCTGATATTAGTTATGTAGTGATTATTTTTTATCCATCGTTTGGTTTGGTGTATTATTAGAAATAACATGCATTGTATAATTTTAAAGAAACAATTGGTTGTTTACAAAAATATCCTCCACACTATACTATGTAAGGGACTTCAGGGGCAATTATGCCTTTAACCATGCTTATGCATGCATTAAAATCAATTGCATTGTTAATACCATGATTTGCTTGGTATTAGTTATGCATAGGATAACACCACAGAGGGTGAAAAAGTATATCAAACAATATATTAGTAATACACAAAGTTAATGCATGCATTATTTTCTTTAATGCATTATGCCAAACGACGCCTAAGATTTGGGAACCATAAACAAAAATTAGCGCAAAAGGCCAGTTTGGATCGCTTGTTGATATTTGGTAATCATTTGAAATATAATTGAGAAATGATCACTTTTTTAGATAGAAATAAAATTTGTATAAGAATATTCCTAACCAAAACACGAATGAGCTTCACCACATGGTAGAATTCAAAGTTTTGACAAGTGAAATTTCCGCACAATGTGCTAGAGTTTGAAAATATCTTGAAGTTTAAAATGCAGAGTTTAAACTTCATAAAATTTCCATGGAATTTTGAACTGTGGTAATTTAAACTCCAATATTTCTTAACTATTATATGAAAAGATTATAATGAGTATCGCCAACGGTGTTAATGTTTGTGTAAATTTTTATACTACAGGGGTATTAACTAATTTGTTTAAAATCACAAGAAATATACCTACAAGGCTGCAATTAAACCATATTTTACAGGAGTACCGAGTACATACTGTAAATTTAGTGTGAATTTAATTCCAAACATACGCATGACTATTTGAATATAACCATATAGCTCAAAAATTAAAAGTGTGGTGGAAATGTTGCCTCACATTCTGGAGGTATAAGTTTTGATTAATTTTGACTTGATTTTTCTCCTCATTCGCAGAAGAAAAAAGAAATTAGTCGAGTAAGGTACAACTTCAACCTTCCATATATTAAATATGTACGTAAAAGAGTTTGCTCAGCATAGTGACATAAATGTTGGAAATTTGCCTTTGGCGGGAGTTGCGACCGACCAACTTTAACGGCTTAAACACTAGTGTAACGTATGTTGGAGAATCCGGTTCTTCACACATGCATGATCTACTAAGTACGTAGATAACCGTAGGGCCAAGAATCGTCAAATTTCATTGAGTAATGAAAGAGATATTGGTTCACGAAGTAAGGTGTTTGAAGCATGGAAAGTGTGGTATTGTGTGTAATTCTCCCACATCGGTAGAGGAAGAAAGAATTGTTGTGTATATAAGATTCGAAATTGGTTTGGGGTTTGGGACCCCAAGGGGTATCCCATGTGTTTAAAGGAGGGAGGACCTAGATGTGCTTCGGTTCAAGTAAAGACCACACGCGCGCCGCCGCCGCCCGCCCGTCCGGTTCCGGGTTCACGGGTCACGGGCTGTGGGCTGTGGGCCTTCTGATATTATCTTTTTGGACCAGAATTCTTTCAGATGTACAGTTTGGTCCCTGAAGTTTCAAGATGTACAGTTTGGTCCCCGAAGTTTTCGAAAGTTGGAATTTCGACAAGTCAAAGCGAAACGTCCAAGCTCTCAATTCAGCCATTTATTTTGGCTGAATTACTCCTCCTATAATGGCCAAAACGGTTGGTCTTTCACCATTTATGTTGGTGACTTTACTACCTCCATAATGGCCATTATTTGGCTATTATGGAGGCAGTTTTCAGCCCCTCCCTCACCTATATAAACACACCCTTACACCATTGTTGAGCACCACAAAGAACAGAAAAATAACAGTTCATAAAGCTCACGAAAATACACAACAAAACCAGTTTTCTTCCTACAACTTCCAAGCATCATTTCGTTACTCAATATTCTTCACGGTAGCTCTTGAGTTTCCTTTGCTCAAGGGTTCCATTCTTTGTTTTATCTTGGGAGACAAATTGTCCAGGACGTATAAAGGATACATACGGGGCAATATTGTCTTAAGGACAGAGTGCCACACTCGACTCAGCAAAACCAGTTTCCATTTTTTCGTTTTCAACAAAATTGTAATTTCAGTTTTGTGGTTATCTTGTAATTTTCAGATTACTAGTTGAACTATTGAATCTTTGTTTATCCTTTCGAATACTTGTAATAGTTATATACTTCCCGTACTGCTTTATAAAGTACCATAGAGCAAAATCTCCCAACAACTTAAGACAATATTTGTATTGTATTACTATTAGTATTCGAAAGATGTCGGTCAAAAATTGTGTGACCAAATCTGGATATGGAAATGGTTTTCTGGTAGAAGAGAGTGATAATGATGAACGTGTTCATGGTGTCACCACTACCAAGACTGGTGGGAACAAGCGCTCTCGAGAGCCTGAGGATGTCAACTGGGACAAGAGGAGAAGACTGAAGATGTTATTCTATCTTGTAGCAGAAGGCCTATATCTGTCCCAGACAAAGGATCCGAATGATGGTGAGAAGGAAATGGACACTCAGTCGATGAAGTGACCGAAGTGAGCCCAGAATCCGAAATTGGGATAAGTAGTTTTTCTTACTTGTCAAGAATAAAGATTAAATTATGTCTGATTAAAAATGGATTAAAGTAAGGAGGAATATGAAAATAATTTATATTCCTTATGCTTTAACAAATCAGAAGTTTAATCTCATCTTCTTTTCCGTTTAAAGATTGGACTTTGGTAAACGACTTAAAAAGATCCATTCTTTTAAGTGTAATAATTAAAAGTGTGTAAAGTATGTCGCACATACAATGGAGAAAGATCCACTAACTGTGCGAAAACTCTTACCACTCTTAAGTAAGCGCCAAGAATTATCTGGGCACCAATCATAACGGAAGAAGTCTAAAAGTTAATGACGTTGAACCTGTCATATTATTTGACAGAAGATCCTTCATAGGATGATATTGGACACTCAGTCATACAAAGCCTCCGGGCGACTAGAGTGGGCCAAAATTCCTTTGATAGGATGATATTGGACACTCAGTCATACAAAGCCTCCGGGCGACTGGAGTGGGCCAAAATTCCTTTGATATGATGATATTGGACACTCAGTCATATAAAGCCTCCGGGCGACTGGAGTGGTGCCAGAATTCATTTCATAGGAAAAGTAATGGACACCTAGTAAGGTGGGCCAGAGTTTCCAGGTCCTAAATGATCTGAAGGCCTAAAGAAAGGCAGTAAAGAAATTGGACACTCGGCCGCCAAAGCAACCGGAGTAGGCCGAGTATCTAGATCACAAATGATCCGGTTACGCCCTAACCACGGGCAAGAGGTTGTTCATGTGAAGCAACGCCACCTCTAAAGTAGAAGGGGTGGAGAGGTTGTCCTCAATAGGACTTCAAGGAATGAGATCACTCTAAAAGAGGTGATACATGTTCCTAACTTGGTTAAAGGACGTTGTTGGTCAAGTCTGATTTGAGACTAGTCCAACAGGTCCGTAATAACTAAGACTGGTACAGTATGTCTGTAGCCAAATGAATGATATATTTGTAATCCGTGCATCTATGCCATCATAGATTAAGACACGTTAAATAGCAAGTCATTCAAAAGCTAACGATGTTGAGATTGTTGCCTATCTGTCGACATAAACCCTCAAAATGAATGTGAGGTAGACGAAGAGGCAAAATCACCTTTCCAAATTCCGTCAAGGGAATAGCGAAAGAAGCACCGCTCCTCTAGAACTTAGTCACACCTACTTGGGTGATTTGAAGTTTATACATAATAGAGGGGGGAGACAAGTACGTTGTGATCTTCATTGATGATGGTACAACGTATGGAATCCTTTGTTTATTGAAAAGCAAAGATGAAGTTGTTGAAGCCTACAAAGCGAAGTTGAAAATCAACTAAGCCTACGGATTGAGAAATTCGTAGTGATAGAGGGGAGAATGTGAAGCATCGTTCATTAAACGAATGTTCATTTCTCACCTCGTCTAACGGTGTTAGCCAAGCGCGAAGTCGTACGCCCAAATTATGTGGGGTAGCTTGGTAAAAGATGGGCTACCGAAACAGTCAAGTTTGACCTAAGATCGTAGATTGCATATCCACCGGATCCGCAAATAACGATAGTGTTGATCGCCTCTTGGCATCAAAGAATGCTGAATTCATTGAAGATAACTTTCCTTGAAATAGGAAAAAGGAGTAATTGCTCAAGGTTAACAAGAACCCGCGAGGGCTCGATTTGTCCGGAACTAGACGTTCCGTATCTTCATGACTCGAAAGTTCTTGTCTATCCGGAACTTAATATTCCGGATCTGCAGAACTCGGGATTCTAGATGTTGAACCAAGACGGAGCAAAGAGGGGACAAAGACTTGTTCCAGTCCTTCTAGCTTGTATGGTTGAGAACGAACCATGGACAATTAACAAATAATTGTTATCTCCAAAAGCGCCGCTTTGGAAAGAAGCTAAAGGGAGAAATAGATTCCATATATAAAACCATACGTGTGTAATAGTTAATCTTCCTCCGGAAAAGAACCTTTGGGTTGTAAAAAGTGCTCCCTCGTGAGTAGCTTCACATCCAGGGCCATTGTAATCTTACATGGCATGGGTGTTGAAACGACCTTCCAAATCGGAGAGTTGGAAGAACAGATCGAATTGGTTTGTTGAACTGTTGGGCTTCTTCCCGAACTTTCATTTTGGTCCCCGAAATGTTAACATTTTGGTCCCTGAAAGTCTCGAGATAAAACGAAACAATGAATCGATCACGAAACATTGACTCGAAGTTAGAAAGCCAACAGTTGGAAAACCAACGGTCTTAGAGTGAAAATCATATTGAAACAAAGTCTCGATATGAAAGATATGAGTATCACGAGATGACATCTTAGGAATTGGATTTCTAAGACATCTAACGGATCTGGTCGATAGATGACAGTCTCGTTGAAGCCACCAATGGATATGAATCATAGAACCGATTGGAATCATGGTGCACCCATAGACAAGGAGCGATATGCTCGGGTCACGTGTAGTTCAATGTATTGTACACACTACAACCGACTTGGTATCGTCCAACAAACAGATCAGTTGAACTAAGGTTCACCGATGATCTTAATACATGATCAATAGAAGGCGTTAAGTCGGATATGACGATATCCGAATTATTCGCTTATCTACGGATTATTGTATTCGGATGTCCAGCGGTTCGAGAGAACACGGTGATGCAAACCGGACATCGATCCGAAGAACACCAAAGCCACAAGTAAATGTGTATGGTGGTTCTTGGAAAATCCTCTAAGCAAACTTGCATCGACCGATTCATGATGGTATCGGAGTTTATCGCTTTATACAAAGCATGAAAGAAGTTGAGTAACTTCACGACTCATTAGAGGACGTCCCTTATTGGGAGAAACCCGTGCCTTCAGCGGTTCTACACTTGTGGCTAGCCGGTCGGCTTTAGGAAGGACACGGATGACGGCGTACGGACATATCTCGTCACGATCCGTCGGAGACATAAGACCGTATGGCAGTTGATTATCACGGGTATCACTTCCTTATTTACAAACTAAGGGACTACCCGGAGATCAAGTGTTCGCACTGTCTAGGGGAATGGGCTTAAAACCCAAAATATACGGACCAATACGGTGGAAACCCAACCTTACGAACCGGAGATCCCGTAATTTGGTTCAATGGGAAAACTAAGTTGTAAAGGTTCAGTTGATCGCTTCAGTCGAAGCATGAGCACTTCGGATAGTGATTTCTGAAAAGAAACACCAAATCCAAAGCCGTTCCCGCGATAGACGTTAAGTGCTATCTGCAGTATGGGTAAAGGTTAAGTTTTTCAAAACTCGTAATGATCCTCAACAGTTGAGGTTAGGTCTTTGGGAAACTTTTAATGGTTCCTAACACTTGTGAAGTGGGGTATAGCAGGATACCTTGTAGGAGACCACCTATTTAAGTGCGAGGACGGGCCGCCTCAAATTGAACGCACTTAAGAATCCAAGACGTTGTCCATGGCCAAAACGGACAAAATATTACGAAGAAGAGAGTAAGGGAATTTGTTGTGTTGGTACCGTTGTCTTGGCTTACACTAAACACTGACGGTTCAAGACATCACGTTCACCGCGCAAAGTAAGTAAGTCCGATGGTATTCAACTATGGAAGGTTCAAAGTGAGGCTACCTCTCCTTATGCAACATCGGTCCCATTGAAATATTCTTTGGAAATGAAAAGACACCATGTGAGTGCGCCAAAATCTCTTTCAAGAGGGGATTGTTGGAAATTTGCCTTTGGCGGGAGTTGCGACCGACCAACTTTAACGGCTTAAACACTAGTGTAACGTATGTTGGAGAATCCGGTTCTTCACACATGCATGATCTACTAAGTACGTAGATAACCGTAGGGCCAAGAATCGTCAAATTTCATTGAGTAATGAAAGAGATATTGGTTCACGAAGTAAGGTGTTTGAAGCATGGAAAGTGTGGTATTGTGTGTAATTCTCCCACATCGGTAGAGGAAGAAAGAATTGTTGTGTATATAAGATTCGAAATTGGTTTGGGGTTTGGGACCCCAAGGGGTATCCCATGTGTTTAAAGGAGGGAGGACCTAGATGTGCTTCGGTTCAAGTAAAGACCACACGCGCGCCGCCGCCGCCCGCCCGTCCGGTCCGGTTCCGGTTCCGGGTTCCGGGTTCTCGGGTTCTCGGGTCACGGGTCGTGGGTCGTGGGTCGTGGGCTGTGGGCCTTCTGATATTATCTTTTTGGGCCAGAAAACTTTGCCAGAAGTACAGTTTGATCCCAGAAGTTTCAGATGTGCGTTTGGACAGAATTCTTTCAGATGTACAGTTTGGTCCCTGAAGTTTCAAGATGTACAGTTTGGTCCCCGAAGTTTTCAGAAAGTTGGAATTTCGACAGTCAAAGCAGAAACGTCCAAGCTCTCAATTCAGCCATTTATTTTGGCTGAATTACTCCTCCTATAATGGCCAAAACAGTTGGTCTTTCACCATTTATGTTGGTGACTTTACTACCTCCATAATGGCCATTATTTGGCTATTATGGAGGCAGTTTTCAGCCCCTCCCTCACCTATATAAACACACCCTTACACCATTGTTGAGCACCACAAAGAACAGAAAAATAACAGTTCATAAAGCTCACGAAAATACACAACAAAACCAGTTTTCTTCCTACAACTTCCAAGCATCATTTCGTTACTCAATATTCTTCACGGTAGCTCTTGAGTTTCCTTTGCTCAAGGGTTCCATTGCTGTTTTATCTTGGGAGACAAATTGTCCAGGACGTATAAAGGATACATACGGGGCAATATTGTCTTAAGGACAGAGTGCCATACTCGACTCAGCAAAACCAGTTTCCATTTTTTCGTTTTCAACAAAATTGTAATTTCAGTTTTGTGGTTATCTTGTAATTTTCAGATTACTAGTTGAACTATTGAATCTTTGTTTATCCTTTCGAATACTTGTAATAGTTATATACTTCCCGTACTGCTTTATAAAGTACCATAGAGCAAAATCTCCCAACAATAAATGAGCCTCAATTGGGGTACGTAGCATTGATGAAAAAATAAAAAAGTTACCCATCACATCATTAACCGATATAGAATTCAATTAAGATCGCGTTTAAGATTCGAGTAAAATCTATCTTCCCATGCATTTGTACTAAAGCCATAAAGCCTTAAGGAGAAGGAAAGACATCCAAATAGACAATTATATTACGACGAGAGGTGGATTCAAAATTTGAAATATATGAGTTTTGAATCATACTATTCTGAATTATTCGTTCTAAATTAGTAATTTATACATATTACATGAATATTTTAAGTCCGATATAGAGTTTGGATTAAAGTTATAAATTCTTGTCGAATTCATACGTTCTATTCTATCTCCGCCTTTGATTAAAGTGGTTTACGAATCTGTACAAATCACTTTAGTAGAAGTGTTTATGCAAAAAATATTTTAGGATTTTAAGGTATATACATTGATAATATAATGATTGTTTCATGTCAGCGATGCAATTTAAATTGTTAGCAAGTTAATTACTCACAACTTATTTCAGGTTATCAATCATAATTATTCAGTATGATACCTGCAATGACCTAATAAGTTTCTTGAATGTGTAAATATTTTTTACACTACTATTAGTGCATAGAACTTAATAACTGATAAAGTTTTTACCATGTGATCAGGAGGTCACGAGTTCAAGTCGTGAAAATAGCCTCTTACAGAAATGCAAGGTAAGACTGTGTACATTAGACCCTTGTGGTCCGGTCCTTTCCCGGACCCCGCGCATAGCGGGGTCTTAGTTCACCGAGCTGCTTTTTTTTTAGTGCACAGAACTTAGATTCATTATTTTGTAGGACGACTAGATAAAAGTGTTGGGAGTTTTGCTCTATGGTACTTTAAAAAGCAGTACGGGAAGTATTTAACTATTACAAGTATTCGAAAGGATAAACAAAGATTTCAATAATTCAACATGGAATCTGAAATTACAATCGTTACACAAGTGGCTGGAAATTCCAGTTTTGTAGAAGACGGAAAAATGTAAATTGTTTTTCTTTGAGTCGAGTGTAGCACTCGTCCTTAAGACAATATTGCCCCATATGTATCCTTTATACGTCCTGGACAATTTGTCTCCCAAGATAAAACAGCAATGGAACCCTTGAGCAAAGGAAACTCAAGAGCTACCGTGAAGAATATTGAGTAACGAAATGATGCTTGGAAGTTGTAGGAAGAAAACTATTTTGGTTGTGTATTTTCGTGCCTTTGTTTTGCTGCTCTCTTCTTTCGTTAACTCTTATGCTCAACAATGGTGTAAGGGGGTGTTTATATAGGAGAGGGATGGACTTTTTTGCTGAAATCGCCTCCATAATAGCCAAATAATGGCCATTATGGAGGTAGTAAAGTCACCAACATAAATGGGAGAAAGACCAACGGATTTGGCCATTATAGGAGGAGTAATTCAGCCAAAATAAATGGCTGTACATCTGAAAGAATTCTGGTCCAAACAAGACATCCGAAACACGGGATCAAACTGTACTTCTGGCAAAGTTTTTTGGCCCAAAAAGATAATATCAGAAGACCCACAGCCCACAGCCCACGGCCCACGACCCACGACCCACGACCCACGACCCACGACCCACGACCCGTGACCCGTGACCCGTGACCCGTGAACCCGAGAACCCGGAACCCGGACCGGACGGGACGGGCGGGCGGCGGCGGAGCGCGTGTGGTCTTTCCTCGAACCGAAGCACGTCTAGGTCCTCCCTCCTTTAAACACATGGGATACCCCTTGGGGTCCCAAACCCCAAACCAATTTCGAATCTTATATACACAACAATTCTTTCTTCCTCTACCGATGAGGGAGAATTACACACAATACCACACTTTTCATGCTTCAAACACCTTACTTCGTGAATCAATATCTCTTTCATTTCTCAATGAAATTTGACGATTCTTGGCCCTACGGTTATCTACGTACTTAGTAGATCATGCATGTGTGAAGAACCGGATTCTCCAACATACGTTACACTAGTGTTTAAGCCGTTAAAGTTGGTCGGTCGCAACTCCCGCCAAAGGCAAATTTCCAACAAAAAGTATGTCTACAAGGTTGTAGAATTTCCAAACGGGGCCTAACTGCCTATGTAGCCCCTCCCATTTCGTTATCAAACGTTCAAGTTGATAGATAACAAGTTAATTAACAACTACATAAGTATGAAAAAAAAACTTTTGAAAAGAAAAGGAGAACAAATTGACCAAACATTAATCTACTAGTATTAACAAGTCTTTGAACATGAGTAGATTCACAACACAAATGTTTAACGTTGACTAAAGGAGTATGTTTCTTGATTTTATTGATGAATGATTTACGATATATATATAAGGTTACAATAATATTTACTTTGATACAAACTAGGTAACTAATTAACCTAATTACAAAAGGATTACAATTCTACCTAAAATAAGAGATATACAATTAATGAAAGAATATTGGAAAATATTTTATTACACCCCCGCAGTCGAAGCAAGAGGTTTTCGAACACTGAGACTGGCTAAAAAATCATCAAATAGTATGCGCGGAAGTCCTTTGGTGAGGATGTCGCCAATATAATATCTGGAAGGAACATGAAGGACACGAACTTGACCACGAGCCACTTTTTCGCGAACGAAATAAATGTCCATCTCAATATGTTTAGTGCGTTGATGTTGGACGGGATTGCCGAAAAGATATATTGCACTACTATTATCGTAGTAGACCAGTGTTGCCTTTTGAATCGGGCAGTGAAGCTCAAGTAGAAGGTTACGGATCCAACAAGACTCAGAGACGACGTTGGTAACACCTATGTATTCTACTTCTGCACTGGATCGGGATAGTGTAGGTTGCCTTTTGGAAGACCAAGATAATAGATTATCTCTAGGGAAAATGCAATAACCAGACGTGGAGCGTCGGGTGTCAGGACATCCACCCCAGTCAACATCAGAATAGGCAGTGAGCGAAGACCTGTATAGATGTAATCCGAAGTGAAGTGTACCTTGGATGTATCGTAAAATACGTTTGAGGGCATGCATGTGTGCTTCGTCGGACTGTGCATGTGTAATCAGATTTGTTGCACGGCATAGGATATGTCTAGTCACATGAATGTGAGGTACTGCAGGGCCCCAGCTAGGCTACGATAGTAAGTCAGGTCTGAATATAAAGGGCTAGAATTAGCGTTGAGCTTGGAATTGGTGTCTATAGGCGTGTGGGATGGTTTGCAAGATGTCATGCGTGCACGGTCAATAATCTCTTCGGCATACTTTTTCTAACATAGAAATAGGCCGCCTTAATGTCGAGTGACAGAGATGCCAAAGAAATAACTCAGAGGGCCCAGATCTTTCATAGCAAACTCAGAGGGACCAAATCTTTCATAGCAAACTCAGAGGGACCAAATCTTTCATAGCAAACTCAGAGGAAAGAAGAGATATAATGGACCAGCGGAGAGTGTCAAATAATGTGATGAGGATGATGTCATCAATATATAATAATATGTAAGCCATATTTGTACCCTTGTTATAGATGAATGATCGGATCTGTTGTGTGAAAAACAGATAGAGTAAATATAATCGGTGAACCGCTGGTACCATGCTCGAGGAGCATGTTTTAGTCTATAGAACAATTTTCGCAACACACACATATAATACAGATGAATAAGATCCCTAAAACCCATAGGCTGATGCATATATACAGTTTTCATGAAGATCCTAATGTAAGAAGACATTCTTGATATCAAGCTGATGAATGGGCCAAGACTTGGATATGGCAATGCTGAGGATGGTCCGGATGGTTGCGGGCTTTACGACCGGGCTGAAGTTTTCATCACAGTCTACTCCCACCTGTTGAGACCTGCCATTATCTACAAGACAAGTCTTGTACCTTTCAAAAGAACAATAGGAATTCTTTTTATGTCTAAAAATTCACATAGAATGAATAATGTTAGAATCAGGTGGACGGGGTATTAGGTCCCACGTCTTATTATCAATAAGAGCATTATATTCGTCAATCATTGCGGCTTTTCAATTAGGACCGGACAAGGCATCCTTCGGGTTACGAGGGACAGGACAAATGACAACTGAAACGGAAAGGTTAAACAATCGTTTATGTTTATGAATTTCATGCATGGCACGGGTTTCCATGGTCTGAGAGTGTGTCTCGGGATGCAGGATGGAAGATGGGTTTGCCGCGGGACTGTAGGGAAGAGGAGGAAGGGCAGGGGTAACGGTACTGGGACCACGAGTAACCACAATGATTGACAGGGTAATCCAGAAACACATACGGGAAAGACCAGGGTTGGAGTTTGTGAGTGATCGGATGGATAGGGTAACAAAGACATCCAAAAATACGCAAGTGTTGGTAGGAGGGGTTCCTATGAAACAGAACTTGGGTGGGCAACCGTTGAGCTAGAGACTTATTTGGGATTATGTTTAGGAGATAGGTGGCCATGTAGAGTGCATAATGCCAGAATTAAGGGGGAATTGAGGCTTGAGCAAGTAAGACGAATGAGGTTGTTTATGGTTCGGATTTTCCGTTCAACTTTACCATTTTGGGAGGAAGTGTGAGGGCAGGAAAAATGAAAGGTAAGACCATTTTTGGAGCAAAACTATTTGAATTGGTTATTATCGAATTCCCTGCCATTGTCACATTGAAAACATTTAATGCTCTTTTCAAATTTTGTTTTTACAAAAGCACTAAATGAAGAAAAAATAGGGTAGACCTGAGATTTATTTCTAATTGGAAAAGTCCATAGAAAGTTAGAATAATCGTCCAAAAACAACACATAATATCGATTGCCAGCCGTACTCAAATTAGGGGATGTCCACAACTCACTATGTATGATATCGAAAGGCATTAAAGTACAATGTATGGATGCAGAAAATGGTAATTTGACATGTTTCCCAAAAATGCAAGATTCACATATAGGGGTACTATAAATACGATTGCAATTAATAGAATTATTTTTCCTAAGGAAGTGTAAAACAGAGTCTCCCGGATGTCCTAATCTAGAATGCCATAAAAAAAGACGAAAGAGCAGCAAAGGTTGAGGGAATTGAGGTAGGATTGTTGACAGCGTTTAAAATAGGGTAGAGATCTCTGGTGCTGTCACATCTCATTAGTTGTCTCCTTGTCGTAAAATCCTTTACAGTAAAACCAAAAGGATCAAAGTCAAGGGAAACCCAATTGTCAGTTGTGAAACGTCGCACAAAGATTAGATTCTTAATGAGTTTAGGAACATATAGGACATTTTTAAGATTAGTGGTGGATGTGGTAGGGAAAGGGAGGAATGACCATAACCACGGACGGGAATGCCTTGTCCACTACCAACAATAATATTCTGATTTAAATTACTCAAATTGAAATAAGATGAGAGAGTACCTTGTGATGCCATCATGTGAGATATGACACCTATGTCCATATACCAATTTCGTCTGGAGTGTTGAGTGACATTGTGCTCATAGATGCCTCAATGTCAGTCGGTGTATAAGTCGATGGGGGATGGAGGCTGTGTTTTGTAGGCCTGTTGTGGACTTGGGGCCAGGTTAGGCCTGTCGGTTCTAGGGTGGAGTCCACGAGGATATCGTATATGGGCAAGAATGGGAGGCCCATGATGGTGGGGCTCAAGCGCCCCACGGTGGATAGGCAGCCCACTACGGGTAGGAAGCCCACGGTGGAGACTGTTGCCACTACCGTGGTCGCTGCTGGGTGTTGCCGGCCGATGGGGACTACCCCTTCACGCCGCTTTTGTTGCCAAAATTTCTTCTGTCGTGGCCCTTGTCGGACTGCCTACTCCGGCGGTTGTTATGGGAGGAAGTGGATTGTTGCGGGTCCTCTGGGCGACGGTTCTGGTTGCCGGACTCGGAGGCCCTGCCGTCGGTTGAGAGCCCGACGGTAGTGGTGAGGTTGGTGTCACCAATGCTAGCCCGAGTGGTGTTGCACTTGATTTTTCTGGTTTTCTCAAGGATGAGCTTCGAACGGGCCTCATAAAATGGAGGTAACGACGTGCATTGCTAAAGGATGGCGGCAACGCCGTCATATGATTCATTCAAACCTGTAATGAGTTGCATGACCAATCGATGATTAGTAACTGGTGTGCCGACATTAGAGTGTTGGTCGACAAATATCTTGAGTTCTTGACAATAGGCAGACATGTTTGGGTAATCGTTCTGATGAATGTCCTTGAACTGATTTTCAAGGTATGACGCTTATTGAGTTTTGTTGTCGTGGAAAATACTGTCCAAACGTTCCCACGTTTGGTGGGCAGTGGCATAAGTCTCAATGATAGTGTGTAACAGATCATTGGATATTGTGTTGTATATCCACTGGAGGACGACTGCGTCCAAACGAGACCAGAGTACATCATCAGAAGTTGAAGCTGATGGTACGTCTGTGGACTTCGGCGTGGGAGAGATGATGTGGTCAATAACTTAGTAAACACGACGATGGATCTTACAAAGCTCCGCCCATGAGGAGTATTGACCCTTTTCCATCTAAAAAGTAACATGGATGAAGTTTTTGATGTTGTTTACGATAAATGTTGGATGGAATTTGGTTTTGTCAGCCATGGAAGAGGAAATTTAGGAGGAAGATGGAGGGAGAATGGACGGAAAAACTAGGGTTCCATCGTGAGGAAAAGAGGGGGGGCGAGAGAGGTCGGCGGCTAGGGTTCCGACGTGGGCTAGGTTCCAACGTGGAAAAGCGGGGGGAGGGGGTCGGCGGGTAGGGTTCTGACGTGGGCTAGGTGCCAAAGTGAAAAAAAAGGTGGCGGCCGAGAAGGTGTATCGGCGACTAGGGTAGAGTTTGTAGTTTTAGGCTACTAATACCATGTAAAGAATGGATCTTGGGCCTAACTCAACCCAAAAAGCTAGCTTGTAGGGTGATGATTGTCCAAGTCCATATAAGGAGCCCATGTTCCCATTCCATATCCGATGTGAGACTCTTAACACTCCCCCGCACGCTCAGACCTTGTTAACTAGAGCGTGGATAATATAATTTGGGGGCCTACAAATCGGTGAACAAAAAATTGAAATGAGTCTGACTCTGATAACATAAATGAATATGTTCCTTGATTTTATTGATGAATGATTTGTAATATATATAAGGTTACAAAAATATTTACTTTGATACAAACTAGGTAACTAATTAACCTAATTATAATTCTACCTAAAATAGAAGATATTTAATTAATATAATTAATAAAAGAATATTGAAAAATATTGTATTATTGACGGATCTTGAATGTTGACATGGTAATTATAACATCATAATTCCTAGGTAGAATTCTTGGGAAGAATTAGTTGCCGTCCATAATATCAACATTGACACATTCACAAATAAAATAAGGACCAGAAAAGTATGAACAAAGATTCGGTCCCCTTAATCAAGCAAAGACGTGTGGTGCAACTGGCAAACAAATATCTACAACTATTATAATAAGAGCTTAACTTTTGGGTGCATTGATAGTGTATGAATTGTTGCATCATCAAGTTAATTTGGCTTATGAACTAGCTAGAGATAGATTTTGAATTTTAAATTCTAAAAAGCGATCTTAAGTGACAAGTGGTAGCAACTAGATTTTAGTAAATACAATAATTTGAATCATGCATTTGAAAAATTAAAAAGGACCAAATTAAATATACACTGAACAATTAAAAAAAATCTAGATATACCTCTAAGCAATTAAAAAGATCCAAATATGTACCTATGTTGCTTCCACTGTTAGTGCGAAAGCATATCTGGACTCCTTTTTAGTTATTCAATAAAATATTTTAAAAAAATAATGTTAGGAGCATGTACGAATCGATAGGTTAACGAATGAAAAATAAAAGACAAATTTTAAACGTTAAAGACAATTTTGATCCTTTCCTATTTAATTTTTATACATTTTTAATAATAATTTTTAATGGATACATATTATTAGCGAATATTCTCCGAATATTCACCGTATATTTTGTAATTATGATAGATGTATATTTAAGGTAACTTAAGATTCTTATTGTATTAGGAATCAACCATTTAAGGTAAGTTAAGATTCGTACTATATTAGGAATCAACATTTGTACAACTATATATATATTGTGAATAATAAAAGGAATCCCTAAGGGAAATTATTCATTCTTACATGATATCAAGAGCCTAACCCTAATCCCTACTCCTTCTTCTCTCCAAAGCCGTCAACCCCCCTCCAATTCTCCCTTCTCGGCTACGGCACACCTGGTTGCCACCATGTCTTCCCCAAAAAATTCTGATTCCTCCACTAGCACTTTTGACAACCCTTCTCAACGATCATCGTCTTCGTTTCACCCGGCTTTCGCCGTAACCAGCATCAAGAATTCTATTCCTATACTTCTTGACCAAGAAGACTGTCAATATTCCATGTGGACAGAACTGTTCTATATTCATGCATGTGCGTACAACGTGCTCGACCACATTGATAACTATGTTCCTCGTCCCACCGATATTGCCGATTCGACATGGTGTCGTCTTGACGCCATCGTCAAATAATGGATATACAGCACCATCTCAAAAGACTTCTTGTGTACTATCATGAAAACAGGTGCTACGGCACGTGAATTTTGGGTACAATTGGAAGAAATATTTCAGGATAATAAAAATACTCGGGCCGTGTATTTGGAAGAGCAATTCAACAATACGCGTCTCGAGAATTTTAACAACATGTCCGAATACTGCAAACAACTGAAACTCATAGCCGACCAACTTTCCAACGTCGGGACACCTGTTTCTGAAACCAAGATGGTACTTCAATCAGTTGTCGGTTTACCGAAATGTGAATACGATACACTTGCAACAATGATTCAACAGGCCGACACACTTCCAAGTTTCACCAAGGCACGGTCACCACTATTGTTGGAAGAACCCGGCGTGCCAAACAAGAGGAGCATAATTAAAAAGCGTTAGCCGTTGACGGGATGACACCACCGGCGGTCACCACCATCCCTCCACCACCACAAGACCACCACCACCAGCAGTCCAGTGGCATAGGCCACGCCAATAATAACAAAGGCAAGGGTCGCGGCAAGGGTCAACGCAACCAGCAGCCAGGCCCGTCTCCTGCCTATTCCAGTGGGTTGGACCACCTGCCTGGCCCAATACCGGGAACTGGGCCTCGCCCGCCTGCCCTTACCCAACCTGCGGTGGCCCCCGTTCCAGCCGCCCTGCTTGGTCCAGTGGCATATTGGGCTCTGGCCCAGCCAACAGACAGGCCCACCCGCAGCAGCAGCAGGCCCATCTGATTTCTGTTCAGCAGCAACCGCAACTAGGCAGCCTGGGCCCCGCCGAGTTGGGCCAGGCCTACAACACTGCGAACCTTCAACAGCCCGACGAAAATTGGTACATGGACACCTGCGCCACATCTCACCTCTCCCGGTCGTCAGGTAACTTATCTCAACTACTTCGGTTAAAAGTGTTCTCAATTTATTACTGTCGGTAATGGTCATTGCAATCCAATTGAAGGTTACGGTAACACACACACCAAACATCCCCACCCACCTTTCTCCCTCAACCACGTCCTATACACCCCTAACGTCATTAAAAACTTAATTTCTGTTAGAAAATTCACTCGCAATAATTATGTGTCTGTCGAATTTGACCCTTTTGGTTTTTCTGTGAAGGAACTCAATACGGGGAAAATTCTTACGCGCTGCAATAGTGTGGGAGACCTCTACCCCTTCACTCAATCTTCCGCTGTCAGACCGCGAGCACCTCTATCCCTTGCGGCTATCTCTCTCTCAACTTGGCATAACAGACTCGGACACCCCGGAGACTCAATTTTTTCTTTTCTTAGGACTACTAAGCGTATTCAATGTAATAATGGAAAACTTGCCCAACGCTGTTTTCTTGCCCGCTGGGCAAACATACTCGTCTTCCATTTATGTCATCCAACAGTGTTACTTTTTCTCCTTTTGATATTGTTCATGCTGATTTGTGGACATTCCCGATTACTAGATCTTTGGGTCATAAGTTTTATTTAGTATTTTAGATGATTTTTCACATTTTGTCTGGATTTACCCACTAAAATTCAAATCTGAAGTGTTTGCCAAATTCCTTGAATTTCAAAAATTCATTAAAACACAGTTTGAAAAATCTATCAAATCTTTCTAATGTGATAATGGACGTGAATTTAATAACTCAACATTTCACAATTTCTGCTCTAAACAAGGCATGGTTTTCTATTTTTCCTGTCCATATACTTCATCCCAAAACGAAAAGGCTAAACGAATTATACGTACAATTAATAACATGGTTCGCACCCTACTGTTTCATGCCTGTCTTCCATCACCTTTTTGGGTCTATGCTGTTAAAATGGTAGAATCCCTTCTAAATATTTTACCAACTAACACTCTCCAAAATAAGACCCCTACCTAGATCTTATACCATAGGTTCCCATCATATGATCATCTCCGTATTTTCGGCTGCTTATGCTATCCCAATATAGCATCCACTGCACCTCACAAACTTGCCCCTCGCACCAAGCCTTGTGTCTTCGTTGGTCTCTCTCCTGCTCACCGGGGCTACCTGTGCTATGACATAGCCACTCGCAAAATCATCGTCTCCCGTCACGTCATATTTGACGAGACCACCTTCCCATTTTCAAATCTCCAAAAATTTCAGACCACCGATTACACCTTTCTCGATGAACCGAGTCTATCCCCGACTATCCATTCTATGCACCAACAATAGCCTACTGTTCCGATAGAACATCATGTCCTGTCCTGTCTGGCACCTCACCAATACCATTGCTGCCTACTGCCGTGTCTCCAGCCCCCCCAGCATCACTGTTGCCCCACAGTCTAGCCCCCGTAAACCTGCAGCCTCCCAGTCTGGCAACACTGCTGCCTACCAGCCCAGAAACTATGAGTCTGCAGCCTCCAAGTCCGGCAGCACTGCTACCTCCCAATCCCGAAATAACAGCCCTGCAACCCCCAGTCCATACCTCCCATTGTTGCCTACCCATCGCATGGAGACTCGTGCATAACACGGGATCTTCAAATCCAAGGTTCACTTCAACCTCTCCACACAAACCTTATCACCCATTCCAAAAAATCCAAAACTAGCAAAACTGGACCCTAATTGGAATGCAGCCATGTACAAGGAGTTTAACGCTTTAACCAAGCAGAACACTTGAGATTTGGTACCTAGACCAGACGGTGTGAATGTTATCCGGTGTATGTGGCTATTTAGTCACAAGTTCAGAGACAGTGGTGACTTGGAGCGGTATAAGGCAAAACTAGTTGCAAATGGCACAAATCAGCAAGAGGGTATTGATTGTGGTGAGACATTCAGTCCGGTTGTTAAACCGGCCACCATTCGGACCGTTCTCAGTATTGCTATGAGCATGCATTGACCGATTCATCAGCTTGATATCAATAATGCATTTCTTCATGGGGATTTAAAAGAAATTGTGTACATGCATCAGCCCCTTGGATTTGTTCATCTGGTAGTTCCGCAGTTTGTCTGTCGTCTCAGGAAGTCATTGTATGACATGAAACATACACCCCGCGCTTGGTATGATCGCTTTGTCAGGTATCTTCTGCAGATTGGTTTTATATGTAGCAAGTGTGATAACTCTCTCTTCACTTTTCATCGAGATAGCAGCACTGCTTATTTGCTATTATATGTCGATGACATTGTTCTTACTACCTCATCCGACGGTTTGAAGAATGAAATCATTGCTCTACTCAAAACTGAATTTGCTATGACTGACTTGGGCAAGCTGAGTTATTTTTTGGGTATATCAGTGACCAGATCTGCAGCCACTATGTTCCCGTGTCAGCGTAAGTATGCAAAAAAGATAGTGTACAGGGCTAAGATGACAAATTGTAAAATTATGCCAACTCCGGTGGACTCAAAATCCAAGCTTAGTGCCAATGACGGTGCGCCAGTTTCTGATCCCACTCTATATCGGAGTCTTGCAGGTGCCCTTCAGTATTCAATAGGCATGATATTGCATATGCCATTCAACAAGTGTGTCTGTTTATGCACGACCCCCGAGAGTCTCATTTTGCCGCCATCAACTGTATTATCAGATACGTTAAGGGCACACTAGACTTTGGATTACATCTCTACCCCTCTGCCCCAACCAAGTTACTCGCCTACACGGATACAGATTGGACAGGATGCCCCGACACACGTCGCTCCACCTCAGGCTTCTGTGTATTTCTTGGGGATAATCTTATCTCATGGTTCGCCAAGCGGCAGGCCACACTATCCCGTTCGAGTGCTGAAGCAGAATATCGCAGAGTTGCTAATGTCGTCGCTGAGATATGTTGGCTCCGAAATCTTCTTTTGGAGCTCCAGTGTCCACTACGAAAGGTGTCTATAGTCTATTGTGACAATATATCTGCCATCTATATGTCTTATAATCCGGTCCAACATCAGCGGACTAAGCATATTGAGATGGATATCCACTTTGTGCGAGAGAAGGTTGCCCGTGGTCAGGTCAAAATATTACACGTGCTTTCCTTTTATCAGTGTGCAGACATTTTCACAAAGGGACTATCGAGACAACTCTTCACCGACTGTCGTTCCAGCCTTAGCGTTCGGCCTCCTCTCGCTCCGTCTGAGGGGGAGTATTAGCGAATATTCTCCGAATATTCACCGTATATTTTGTAATTATGATAGATATATATTTAAGATAACTTATGATTCTTATTGTATTAGGAATCAACCATTTAAGATAAGTTAGGATTCGTACTATATTAGGAATCAACTTTTGTACAATTATATATATATTGTGAATAATGAAATCAATCCCTAAGGAAAATTATTCATTCTTCCCCATATTTTAGACAAAATTAGTAAATTCGGCCAAGGTCATATCTTGAAGACTACATATATACCCTCAAGAGCCTACAACAACTGGTAACCTATGATAGTAAATATGATATGTCAACGTGAAATATAGAGCAATCACCTATTATAATCAATTAACCTGTACTAATGATAGAAGAAATCCTTATACTATAAATGTATATATTTACTTAAATCCTTATAATATTCCTAGCTAGTGGAAGATTATGATGTATCAACTGACCTTGCATTTCTACAAATTTGGAACAATTCTTATTCCAATTTTGTTCATATTTTCCTAAGAAGAATAGATGTGTCAACATAAAGGAAAGGTGGGTGGAGTCGTCATAATAAAGCCATGTCACATGCATGCAGAAAATGAAAAAGAAAAGAAAAGAAAAAGTGGGAGAATATATCTCCAATTAGAAGTTACTTCGACGCTACTTATTCCACCCCCACTCATATATTCCATGTTCTCCTTTATTTTAGAACGAAATAAATTATGAGTATGTTTGGTATGATGAATGATATTCTTTTACAGAAAATATTTCTTAAGTAAGCATAAAAGATTATCTCAAAAGCGTTTATACATAATTTAGACGGTTAGACAAATAATACTGAGTGTGGTAAGGTGTTTGGTGGTGGGAAATAGATAATTAATGTGATATGCCTTTCATGAAATTTATTTTTTCTATTCCTTATTTTTCTAATTTTTTAAAAATTTATTTTCCTAAAAATATTTCTCAAAAACATTTTACTAACTAAACATGAAAAAATTCCTCCGTACCTAACACACCCTATGTCATCATCAAATATACAGATGTAATAGTGGCGGATGCTGCATTTGTGCTCTGCGAGTTCAACATAATTTAGTATTTTGACGATAAAGTTTAAATATATATTTGAAAAATGATAAGATTTTAACACAAGTAGGCGTTTGGCCATAGAAATCAAAAACTTCTTTACTTCTTTTGATATTTTTGAAGTTGGAGTTGTGTTTGGCTATAGTTTTGCAAATGATATTTTGTACATTTCAACAAGGTTTTGGTTGTTTTTCAAATTTCAAATAGAACTTCAAGTTGTATTTGAAATTTTCATGGCCAAACACTGATTTTTATAAAAAGTGAAAAGATTTTTTTTGAAAAACAGTGAAAAATTTGTATAATCAAACGGATAAATCTGAGATTCATAATTATTTTTTACGAGTACAATGAATTTATTTCTAAAAATGTTAAAGGTTAGAATGTATCAAATTTTAATAGCAATGTCAAAAAATTTAGTAATCTTCAGATCATTGCTGACTCGATCTATCTTATCCTCCTATATATTGCCATATTGACTATGCAAAAATAAGAAAAAACAAATATAAAGTAGATGTTTGATAATGATATCCTATGTTTCACATTGAGAGCACGGGAATATTTGAATAACTCGCCAAACTCAAAATATTTTTTTGTTAAAGAAAAATAAGTATCATCTACTCAATTTTTAAATAATCCTATTTGTAGTACCAAACATGGGATATTAAAATTGAACAACATGGCAAACACAAGATATATTTTTGTTACAGAAAAATAAGCTGTTTCCGCGTCTAAAGTTGGACCAAATGTATTGTATTTACGTTTTAATTCCATGGCTTCTTTATAGTATGATCACGAATACATGACAAAAATATGGTCACGAATATAGTTCTAAACATATTTACTAAGAGATTCAATTACTAATGGTAATTAATTAGCTATTTGTAATCGAAAACAATGCATAATTATATTGAAAACTGTTGAAATTGTAATTAAAAATCCCAAAAGAATTGTTAATAGGGTTTTTAGAAATTATGTTTCCTCAAAGAAAATTATAATTTCAAAATAAGAGGGATTTTCTATTTTGGTTTAGTATAAGCGAAAAAAAGAAGCAAGTCTTGTCTTATTTCCACGTAGCAATTTGTGATATTTAATTTGTGCATTATTTTTTCGTTCAGAGTGAGGTACTTTTAGTTCCTAATAATTTAAATTTGTGTCACACAATTTTTTTTAAGAGAAAATCATTCTCTATTATGATATTTTTGTATCAGGATTTGACTCGCGACCTTTTAATTAATTAAGGACAAAAGTACCCTATCCATCCACACAACATTTTGTGGTGATATTTGTATACTTCTTTCATCTTAATTGAAATATCACCCTTTTAATTAAAAAATTTGACATCATTTCACGTAGGGGTAATTCTGGGATGATTTGGTTCGATTATGAATGTTATCAGTTCGGCTTATCGGTTATTGATATTTAGATATACTAAATCGTTAAGATATCAGTTATCGATCACTGGTTTATCGATTATTGATCATTAATGGTAAGTTTATCAATTTAATCGTTAGTAAAATTTTAAATTAAAGATACGCTGCACTACATAATTTTTTAAATTAAAACAATCATTAAAACCTAATAAAGCTAAATAACACCTACACATTTCAATCCAAAGAACCTTAATGCTCATGTTAATTGAACACACACACGGCAGTAGCAACACTCAGTAGGTTCGATTATGGAGTAAGTTTTGCCTTTATTGTATACTCCTAAAATAATATATTGTCACATCAGCTCTCTTTAGGGGATGACTTAACATATCAAATATTTAAATTATTAGGTTATCGATTAACTCGTTAAAAAAACTATACACAATTACAGAACCAATAATCCGGTAAAGAAAAAAACCTAAATTATTATAGAACTGTTAAACGAATAATTTATTACCGATTAATCAATAAGCTTTTTTCGATTCGATTTATTAGTTTTGATTCGATTTTGAACGGCCCTAATTCACATGTAATAATATCTTTCGTGAGTTTTTCATTTGTAGAATTATAAATTATTTAAACTATCTAAAAAAAATTAAGTTAATGCTATTTTTATCAACTTTATCCTATACCCACTACTCCACTACTATAGTAGTATTTTAATACTTTTTACTATAACTTAATATAAAATGAATTAGATGAAGTATTTTTCTTCTCGCCGCTATATATGACACGCGGCCACCACCACGTAGGTAGAATGGAGTTGCCCTTACGCGAATATTCCCTCCACCGCACAAACTTAATACCTTTCGGTAACTTCCAACCCTCCATTTTCCGTCAAATCCCAAACCGACCGTCTGGAACTCCGTCACTTTCACCGTTTTAGGTCCCACCATTCTAACATTTATACCCAATGAAAACCCTCCACGTGTACCGGATATTTCTAATATTCGAATTCCATATTCAGGAAGAAAAAAACAATTTTTTTTATATAGCTTGAGCTGCTTAAATGGCAAAGTGTTAGAGCGGGAAGAAGGGGTGTGAGAAACGCGTTTTACAGCTTCATCAAATAGAGAACTCAACTCTCTGTTTTACTCAACTTTTGTAGGGTTTATTCTCTTTCTCTCTCTTTATTTGATTTTTCTATAAATACTCTCTCTAGCCTTACCGTTGTTCATACGCTTTATATTGTAGATCTGAGCTGTATTTTCCACCGACGCTCTTCAGGTATCGATAGTTTTACTTCAACGCATTTCCGTACTTTTTCGTTTGATTTCAGTTTTTTACTTATGTTATATTGCTAATGCGCGAGTAATTCTTCGGTAAATGTGCTTTGATGATCTGCATTTCCTTGTTTCAGGCATTCTATTTCCATTTTATTTCATTTTTTGTCGTTTTCTAGTAATGCCTTCAACGCATTTTCCGTAATTTTTTTGTTTGATTTCACTTTTATCATGTTATTTGCTAATGCGCGAGTGATTTTTCGGTAAATGTGCTTTGATGATCTTCATTTCCTTGTTTTAGGCATTCATTTCCATATTTTTCATTATTTTTTTAATTTTTTTTGTCGTTTACTAGTAATGTTTTTACGGATCGTTTTACTTCAACGCAGTTTCTGTACTGTTTGGTATGCGCGAGTGATTCTTCGGTAACTGTGCTTTGATGATGTTCATTTCCTTGTTTCAGGCATACATTTCCATTTTTTTTTCTTCATTTTTTGTCGTTTTTAGTAATTCTTTTAGAGATCGGTTTCTTCACGGCATTTTCTGCACTTTTTACTAGTAATATATTTGGTTTTTATTTCACTCTGTTTTTTGTTCTTCATTGATTGAGAAATGTATGTGTAGTTAATGCTTTAAGGACTAAATTTCCTTATTCATCCCATTTTGAAGCTTTTTTTGTTTGAAAATGATTTTGTTTCTTCAGGTATAGTTAGGTTTTAGTATATTTGGTTTCTTCGCGAATATCTCTTAGTAAATGTGTTTTAAGCACATTCGTTTCTCTATTTTAGGCATTGTTTTTTATTCGGAAGCTTTTTGTTGTTTTCTGGAGTTCATTTCGTGTAGTATTGAATGTTTTCTGTTTCCGTTTCATTCTGCTTTGAGTTTGCATGTATTTCATGAATTCATGAACGGAAATATCGGGAGTGATTTTTGGCATGTTTATAGCTTTCTGATGCGTGCATCTTTTGGATTCCACGGTTGTCTGTACATTTGACACTACTTGACCGGAATTACTGGCGATTGCTCTGTTTGTTTCTTATGAAGCGTACTACTTGAAGGCCCTTACTGAGAGCTTTTGCTCAATTATACATATGTATCTACCTAACTGGTTCCTGTTTGTTTATCCTTGTTAGAACTTAAATGTTAACAACAGTTTTATAACTCGAGCAACCAGTATTGTATGGCTAGAGCTAAAATGAGATAGATCATAGATCTGACATTGCTGGTTGTACCTGTAGATCAGTGCTGCAAATTCTAACCTCTATGTCAAATGTATATCCTATGCTTACATTATCTATTAGAATAAGGTCTTTTTTCTTTTTCTACGGGAAGATAATGATTTTTTATGTTATAGAAATATAAATCCCGACTGATATTTTCTGGCTGTTTAAACTTTGATTTGTTTTGTTCTGGTCTATAAATATACATATTTTACTTCCCTGTTGGTACTTGTTTTTGTTGGATAACTTTGTTTGATGCCTCTGCTCCGAAATTAACATTTGCTTTTCCCATACCTATGGAGATTCTTACGTGCTACTAATACCTTGATGTCCAGCTGGCAATTATGGTTCCACCAATCGAAACGCCTGTCAAGTCCTCAGTGTCCCACAAGTTTTCCATTCCACCTCTTAATGAAAGAATACTTTCTTCCATGACACGGCGATCAGTTGCAGCTCATCCTTGGCATGATCTCGAGATAGGTATTTTATACATTCTGTAAAGGGCAACAGCCTTAATTGTACAAAAAAATGGTTCCTGGAATATTCATGAGATAAACTTTATGTTTTGCTGCAGGACCTGATGCCCCAAAGATTTTTAATGTGGTAAGGATTCTTTATATTGTTTCAGAACTTTCGAACTGTTATTTAATATGGTTGCACCTTCATATCAGTTTACACGAATAAGGCAATTTATGCTTCACATATAAGCTGAATAACAACTGTCTCACTCCGCATATATTAACTTTTTTTAATATTCAGCTTAGGTGATATTAAGTCAAAAACAGATTGTAAATCTTTGAGTTCTTAATGAGCAAGCAAGTATGATTGGTCTTCTAGGCCAATGCTCTAATTTCATATGGATACCTTAGAGCAGCTGACAAAATCTGAGTCCATCCAACATATACCTAGTGTAATCCCACTAGTGGGGTCTGGGAAGGGTAGGATGTGCGCAAACCTTACCTCTACATTTGTGGCGTACCTGCACTCTGACTTTATGCTATCCTATTAAGTGGTGCTTTACTTCTCTAATTATAATCTCTAAGTTCTTCACTATGTATGGTGCCCTTTTCACCTAGGTACCTTAGGACTTATGAGAGGCTACTATATGGTTCAAGTTGCTTATGTTCCCTGATTATATATATACATATGGTTAATGTTAGTTTTTGGTTAAGAAATATCTTTTGTATGTCAACCTACCAACTGGTTGGTGCAGGTGATTGAGATCAATATGGTTAATGTTAGTTTTTGGTTAAGAAATATCTTTTGTATGTCAACCTACCAACTGGTTGGTGCAGGTGATTGAGATCAGTAAGGGGAGCAAGGTGAAGTATGAACTTGACAAAAAAACTGGACTGATCAAGGTATAAGTTGTATCTTTTGAAATGAGTAAAATTATGAAGGTTTTTAGCCGAGTTACCTGAAACACTGTCATTCCAGGTTGACCGTGTTCTTTACTCATCAGTTGTATACCCCCACAACTATGGGTTCATCCCTCGTACACTCTGTGAGGACAGTGACCCTCTGGATGTCTTAGTCATCATGCAGGTGAGCTGATGATCCTTTCCCGTTGTCCTGATAAGTAACACACTGCGGACATTCGCTGGTTGTTGAACTGCAGCTTAGGGTCTAAGAACTTACCTTATACTTACATGTCTCATGTGTAAGCCAGGGAGGGATAAGATATAGTTAGGTTGTAACTTACCTAATCCACTCTTTAAACTTCCGAACCTAATATCTACTACTTAAAAATGGTGCTGGAGACAGAAAAGCTGAACTGGTACTGGTGTTAGGTCTTATAATAGGCATTTGTGATCTAAGTATTTGCTTTGGTAAAAAATGTTTGTTTTTTAGATAGGTTTTTTATTTCAAACAACTCTCTTAACTTCTGAATTATGATGTACTAATGTAAAATCAATTCAAACTCTCTCCTAAGTGCTAAATTATGTCCATATTTTGTTACCTTGTATAACCTATTGACTTCCATATTACTCCTTCCGTCCCAATTTATATGACACTATTTCCTTTTTAGCCAATCCCACAAAAATAACATTTTTCTATATACAATTTAACCTTAAAATGATCATTTTACCCTTAATGAGATGATTTATAGCCACACAAATATCTATGACAGCTTATTTGAGACACAAGTTTCAAAAGTCTTTCTTTGTTTCTTAAACTTTGTGCGTACCTAGTCAAACACAGTCACATAAATTGGGACGAAGTGTATGTTTTTGATCTATATGTTGTAAAACTGTCGAGTTTTCTTAAGAAGCCAAGCCTACAATAGTTTGCCAGTGCAGTGCACGGGTCTCAAGGAAGATGACAATTAACCTTTATGGCCTTTGCAATGCATATATTAAGCAAATCAAGGAGATTATCAATATCGTGGCTATTAGCTCTATGAACTGTGCTTTAAGTTTTAAGAGGATGCCTATCAACGATTATTTCTTCTCTCGACTCTTACTATGCTAATTTACAGGAACCTATTCTTCCTGGTTGCTTTCTTAGGGCTAAAGCAATTGGTCTTATGCCCATGATTGATCAGGTATATATCTATCTCAAAGTAAAAAATTCGTTCCCAATCTTCCCGTGTATTAACTCTAGTCAGAACACAGGGAGAAAAGGATGACAAGATAATTGCTGTCTGTGCTGATGATCCTGAGTACAAGCACTACACCGATATCAATGAGCTGCCACCCCATCGTTTGGCTGAGATCCGGCGCTTCTTTGAGGATTGTATCCTTTTCCAAAATCACAAACCTACGAGCATCATGTATTTTAATTCAGATGTTTATGAATTTTCATTGTGTGTTCGTTTACTGTTTGGTGTGTGCAAGCATGAAAAAGAATTGAGTATATGGTTTGGTCCTTGACAAATGTATCAGACAAGAAAAATGAGAACAAGGAAGTTGCTGTTAATGACTTTCTTCCAGCTACCAAAGCCTTTGAAGCAGTCGAACATTCCCAGTAAGTTTACCTACCCCCTTCTCAAACATTACCAAAAAATCATTTTTTCTCCCTTCTGCAGTATGTAAGACCGAACAATCAATGTAGATGTTATAATTAACAGACAGGGCAGTTGTGTTCAAATTATTAAAGACGCAATGTCAGAATCATACTTTTTAACCTGACCAGACCAGATATTCTCTACATATCTGATGCTCTGGCAATAGGATAACAAGAGCTGGAATAGCTCATTAACGAATTAGATTTATATAAAGTTATATTGCAATAATTTTTCGCTTCCACCAGCTGCTTAATTATAGTGTTCTTTCTTCTCAGGGATCTTTATGCAGACTATATTGTGGAGAGCCTGAGGAGATAGTCTTTTCATCTTCCCCAAGTCATGAATGGCGATTGATTTACATTTCTCATACTAATATACCATATAGTAATACTGCTCTAATATTTTGTCTACTCTACTGCAAAGCACAGTTATACCACGTTGCATGTGCATATAACATGCTATATACAATATGCTCATGGGAAACTACTTCCCTACAGTACAAGATGATGACGAAAAGGAAACTTCACGTTTCCCTTGGTCAAATTTTGTAAGATTTGAACTCTCATTGTCCAGATTATGAAATGGATTATATGCAGTTAAGTGTGTATGCATTATGTTCTGTTCTGTTCCCTAAGCTTAAGGGCTTCTATATTGGACTAATTCCTGTCTATTTCATCTGTCCAAACTTGTTATGGAGTTGTCGTAAGGTTTATTCGCGTACTATGTAATTAAGTTTCTCACTAAACTTTAGAGTTACTACTGGAAAACTAATAATTTTACTCCTATACTAATTTATTCACTTTTTTTATAATAAAAAAAGCTTTTATCGTCCAAACTCAATCATGAAATTCTGCGTTAATAGCAAAGGAAGCTGAGAGGAGAGAAGAAAGTGGGAACTGGGAAGTCAATAGAGCGATTAAGTTGAAAAAAGTAAAGGATTTCTAACCATCTTATTCTCCAATAATATTGTAACATAGACCATGAAGAAAGCTTATTGATACGTATGTTGCAGTTTTGATTTTTTACTGATGAGTGGATATTACTTGAAGCTAGAATTCACGTAGGAAAGAAGAAGCAAGAAGGAAATTCTAACATAAGTTAAGCACGCTGAATTAGTTAGTTTAACGCCATTCTCCTATTTGAGTAAAGATCCCTCTCCCTCTTCTTCCTTTCCCTTTATTTTTTCCATAATAATTAACCTAAATAGTCATTCACCCAAGTGTATAAATTAGAAACAATCTATGAATGTATAATATGTATATAACGATTAGGAAAAGTAAACAATGAATTCGGCATGCTATTTGTGCACAAATCCCCTCAAAGTGTAAACAGTGTAGCAGTAGAGCGCGGGACCGCAAGGTCACGAGTTCAATCCCCTGCATAAACCTTCTTGGTTGAGCCTGTCACACATGGCTTGCCAAGTGTGGTTAATCGGCTGACGTGGTTTGCAGGCTATTGCGTCAGTCCGGGGTTTACCCTGTGCGCACTCGAGAGAGTAGCGGTTGCGGGTTCCTTCGTCAACAAAAAAAAAATCGTTTACATTATTATGTCACCTAAAAGATAACCACATATAACAATTTATAATAAGTGAGTCATACTAGCCTAAAAACAAAGCAAACGACTTTATAGAACAGGTTAAGTTATTTTCAATGTAAAATCTATTAATGCATACTATAAGCTATATTTAATTAGTTAAAGCATGCTAAACGAAATTGAAGTTTGTTTAATGACAGACCAGAAATTCTAGCACATTAGGGATGTGGAGCAGCAGATGTTAAAATGACAATTGCATTAAAAGCAATATTGGATTGGATCAAGTGACCACCGAATATAGATCAAAAGAGTGTTATTAGAAATATTATAATGAATATCTAATTTTTTTATACTATGAAAATGTTTGTTTACACTCTATTCTCTTCAGATTCCACTTGTAGTATTACACTGAGTATGTTGTTGTTGTTGTAATAGAGGCGTTTGACGAAGATTTATATGAAGAACTAAGTGATTTTGAAAATGACAGAAGCTATTTTTAAGCTTTATTAAAGCGAAAAATGAAAAAAATAGTAGCTTGAGATTTTAGTAAATAACCAAATATGATACTCGGGCTAAGGGTCAAGTTGGTAATTTTTCTTACATCTCCCCCTCCTGGAGCCCAGGTATCATATACGCCCCCAAAATAAAGAGCCTTGAATACTAGAAGAAAAACACCTATACCTAACAAGATTAAGTGAATACTTAAAATTGTGGTCATTTTTATTTCTATCTTTCCAGACATAACGAAAGAAGGGAATAACCTCCCCACAATGATGGCTCTGTTGTCTTGGGGAGCGTTGAAGCTTGCTTCTTCGGAAGACTTTTCTTGGTCATTAATACGACATGTTCTTAATAGAACCGATCTGAGAGATCCCAAAGGCTCGAACTTTTTGCTAGCTTTGAAACATGGGCCGAAGGAAAGAGGATGGGGAAATGGCAGTTGTTCGTGCACTTTCCGGAAATGACCGAAATATAGTCCAGTGCCGCGAAGGCGATAATGTCTTACGATCTGGAGATCTTCGCGGAGACTGATACGGAAACGCTTCGCAGATGGGTGGAGAATATAAAGGACCTTTATCTCCTAAAACTACTCATTAGGGAATACTTCAAAAATTAAATATTTTTTATTCCTTTTTAGGACAAATTATTCATTTGGAAATTAATCTTTACCAAATTAATTTCCTTAATAGTAACTTTCTTTATTTATTAAAAGCATAATTAATGATAAATTACTAATAAAAATACTTTTCAAATAATTAACCAAATACAAAACTGCAAGTGTCGACTGGATAAATAGTCTATTATTAGTGAGATAAATCATAAAAGTGAAATTTGGCTTTAGCTTCCCATAAACCCTCAAAACCTCTTCTTAAACCCTTGTCATCCAACCACCATGAATTCATACACCGCCACCACCACTCCAAACTTGGACAACCTCCTCCTCCAATCCCTAATGAACCGTCTCCAAATTCGCCCTCCTTCAACACCTTCCCCACAACTATCCCTTGAAGATCTCCTCTTCAACACTCTCCCTTTCTCCGATGAAGACGAAGAAGATAACAACGATTCCTCCTCAAAAGAAGAATCTCGGGTCGAGAAAGAGATAATTCGGACTATCTTAACTGGGAAAACTGATTCGTTAAAACCGAATTCGGGTCAAGCTGTTTCTATTGGTGAGCACCATATATGTGTTGGGTTTCATGAGGATACGGGTTCGGATTATCGTGTTTGGGAATGGCATGGTCATGTAATACTTTTCGATGAGGAAAATGGGTATGCGCCGGAATACATTTATGGGAATTACTTTGAGAGAGTTAATGGTAGGCTTATTAAGAAGAAACAAGAGGAAAAGGAAGAAGAGGAGAAAATTGGGAATTTGGGGTTGAGAGAGTTGATTGAATCGAGTAATGAGGGTCGGATTCTTAGGAGGAATATGAATGCTGGCTCTACAAGGTTTATATCGAATCACGCCTTATCATCATTTAGTTCATTTGCATTTATGTTCATCTTTACTTGTTTGGATGGTATTTTGCTTGAATACTGCATAAGAAATACTCCATTTGAATTAGTGTTTCTAGATTTTGCATAAAATATCAGTAATTTTTATGATATGTTTGCTTGTTCTAAGTAGCAAATATTATCTCATATTAGGAGAACATGCCGTCATTAAATAAGTATGTCAACCTCAAACTCTTAGATAAATTTCACTTTCCCTACATCAATAGCCTTAACAAGACTCATTGAAGCACTCAAAGGTGTGACCTAGTGGCCAATGAAGTGTGTTGAGATTGATGAGGTCTCGGTTCAAATCCTGGCAGTGGCAAAAAACCCGTTATCAGGTACCTGTGCTGGTGGGAGGTAGGAGGTAGGAGGTACCCGTGGAATTAGTGGAGGTGCGCGTAAGTTGGCCCGGACACCACGGTTATAAAGAAAAAAAACAAGACTCATTGAAGGAATTATGTTCCATATGTTAAGATCTTTAACAGTATACTGCTCTAAACTGTGACCCATTAACACACAAAAAAAGGGTAGGTGGATGGTGAATGAATTATGTTTTAAGAAGCCAAGGCAACAATGAAACTCACTCTGTCTATTTCTGGTGCTTCTTTTGGGAGTAGATGATCGTCAACACTATAAATGGAACAAATAAAATTTTGTATCTTAATTCTGGTTGACATTAAGGTTGCTGTTAATTATAATGAGGGGAAGTTGTTATCTTATGCCAATTTTCTTGAAAAATCAGAATTAGGAGTTAAGGCCATTAGCATACTATAAAAGCAATTTAATACATTTGAAGAGAATATGAACAACTAGTTACATAACATGTTATCCGCGGCATTATGGGTGATGATTTTAGGTGCCATCCAATGAGTATTAAGCCAGAAGGACTTGGTTTAGGAGGAATATAACTATATTGTGCAGCACTTTGTTATTTTGACATGCTCTGTTAACCTCTAAACCGTGCTGACGTAATGCTCGGCATAATAGGTGATGCTTTAAGGTGCCATCCTATGGGCGTTATGCTAGCAGCCTTGGCTTAGGAGGAATATAACTATGTTGTGCAGCACTTTGTTATTTTAACATGCTCCGTTAACCTCTGAACTGAGCTGAAGTAATGCTTTTCAATTTAAACTCTTAATATGATACAAGGACAGCACACACAGTTTGCTCGTTGCTGGATCCATGTTAAAAGGAGTAGATAGTAATTTTCTCTTATGATTGGAAGCCAGAGAGACTTATTGTTTGTTTGGCCAAGCTTCTAAAAGCAGCTTCTTTTGAAAATTATTTTTTCAAGCAGTTTGTATTTGACTAATCAATTTGAAAGCACTTTTGAGCATCAATTAGCGTTTGGCCAAACTTTTCTCCTAAAAGCTTGGCCAAACAGGCTATTAGTGCAGTTGATACTCTACTCTCATGGATGAAGTACCTTTAGATGTCTCAAAATGCCACATTTTGTGCAAAATGCCACATTTTGTGCAAAATGCCACATTTTGTGCAAAATGCCTTGGATATGACTATATTAGTGTGCTGCTCCTCCCCATAGAGAATGTGCATGTCATGCGATAAAATGACAATATTGCTTACATGGGCAGTTGCACAACATTGAGATGGATAGGAATAAATTATAGTAGCTTGTCTCTTTGTTCTCTAACTCATAATAGTAAGCAACACTGGAGGATTAACTGGCACACAGTACATAAAGAGGGTAAGAAGCTACATAAATGTTATGGTGTTCAAGGAGCTTCGAAGTGTGAAACTGTGCTTTGATTTTTTATTTTATTTTAATCTAACCCTTTAATTGTAAGAGCATGGATGGATCTGGAAATGTTTTATTTTTGTGGGTGGGTGGGTGTGGTGGGGGTGGGGGATTTTGAACCAAACCTTTAAATAACACCCAAATGTACTAGTAAACTATAATATGAACTTATGAAGCATATATGAATAACTTGTGTTACTATCACATGGATATATTTGTTTCATAACTATCCTTCATAAGATATGGTGTGTGGTGATGGGACTCTCACTAACCCTCTAGGTTCCAGCGTTGATACTTGTGCTTGAAATCTCAAACCATCTTTGATTCCCAAATGATTGGCAAGAAACTTTGGTATTTTGTACCAGCTATCCCTTTCATGTAATTTCCCACATCCAATCACATGTGTATTTGCTTAACATCTCTATTGAAGATGTTATGTCTCTCCGAATTTGAGTCAGAGTCCTTTGTCTTTCCTTTGATGCATTATTCCTTATATGATGCTTTCACCTGCCAGCTGCTTCTTGTTGCTTGAAGGTGATTTTTCTCCAATTTCTCTGCTTCTAATGTTTGATTGTTCTTTTGTCGCGATGAATATTTTTCTAGCATCTTTTACTCTTTCTCGTCTCTATTCGCTCTTGTTGACTGAATTTTTCCTTGTTACATTGACAGGGTCTAGGTGCTTGTGTTTTACGCTTAAGAAAACAATTTGAGGTTGCAGCATATTTCTCCTTGGCTGCATGGAGAGTTTTTACATTTCCTTTTCCAAGCTACTTGGTGTTCAAGATAGCATATTTGCACATTATGATCTTGCATAGTCTGAAATATTGCATTGCAAAGCAAAATAGGAGCTCCTACAAGCTGAGAATAGTCCCTACTTTTCTTTGACCTCATCATAGTTCTCAGTTTCTCAAAATTTACAATAAAATTCTCAGTAGAAACACTTGGGCAGTTTGGTTTGTACCATCTGGCTGAAATACTCTTCTAAAGAAAATTTCGTCAAATTGTCTCGCTGATAAACGCATTGTTTATGTTTTTGTATCCTATGTTGCTCAAACTCTCAAAAATATTGTTGCAACCGTGTCAGAACCTCAACAAATGCGATACTTTTGGAGGATAGCATGCGCCAGCCAATATTTTCGAAGAATCGGAATAACATAGGTTGTATCATCCTGTTTGAGGGTGTTATTTTAGATTATTGTTTACTATTTCCCGTTGAAGTCGTACACCATAGGTAGGAAAACAGTGAGATAACAAAAACATTAAGGGCCTCTTCTGCTATGAAAATTGTGAGTATTTGAAAAAAGTAATTTTTGTTTTTAAAGTGAAATTGGAATTGTGTTTGACCAAGAATTCAAAATAGAGTTGTTTTTTTTTTAAAAAAATTGTGAGTAGTTTGGAGTGAAAAAAGTGAAAATTGTCTTTTGGTGTTTTTCAAGTTCCGAAACTCAACTTATTGAATCCAGAAATATTTTGAAATTTTATGGTCAAACATGATTTCTGAAATTTAACATTGGAAAAAAGTAAATATTCATGGCCAAATAGTCGCTAAATATGAGTTAGTCTTGCGTTTATGTATGGGTGTGGATAATTATTTTTCCTTCACGAACCTAAGGATTGGACTCTCAATAATTAGGAAAGATTCAAAGGATTGTCATACTCACAAACAGGGTAAGAGGCGCAACTATATAAATTGAAGGATGGTCAATAAATATCCTTTTGTTAGAAAATAATACGGCATATACAAGTTAAATATTACTTTTTGTAAGATTGCTTAAAAGAATCAAACCAATTAATCTAAAATTTTAAAATATTTAAATCAAATTAAACTAGTATAATTAAATATTACCGGTTTGGATTTCGTGAATTTTATCGGTTTGGATTGATTTTTTACAGTTCTTATACATATAAATTGTTAACTAATAATAATACAGAAATAAGAATAAGATGCTTTAATCAAAACTACTCGTACCTGAAATATACATTTAATTTAGGAAAAAATGTCAAAAATACCATTTAATTTCATAAATTGTCTATTTTTACCATCCGTTACAAGTTGGGATCAAATATATCCCTCCCGTTACAAGTTGGTGTCAAACATACCCATCACATTGGCAAAGTTCCCAAAAAATTTCCCTTATGTGACAGAAACTCTCAAATCAACCCAAGTAACTCGATTTCAATTGAAATTACGCATCCCATCTTTTAACTCGGCCCATAATCCATTAAACGAAATTGTCCCACATCAAATTAAAACCTCCTGCAACGAACTGCTGCCCTCTCCCACTCCACCACCAATGAAGTGTCGTCCTCATCCTTCTCTCATATCTGTCGACACCCCTCTATTGCTCCGATTAGAAAAATCCTCAAAACTCCATCACACCCAACCAGACAGCCCAACCACCACCGCACAACAACCCCTTTTCACTCACTTCTTTCCCTCGCCACCTCCACCACACCACTTCACTCCCTGAGCTCCACAAGAGCACCACCCTTTCACCCAAACAACCCTCCTTTTTCGACTAACCACCATCTCCACCAACAATAACAACCCTAGCCTCCTCATTGTTCCTTACCATTGCCAGAGCAACTAGCAACAACAATCAATCCCAACTTGCAAGCTCAACGTCGACGAGCAACAACAATGAAGCCCTTCCCCCTGTTCTTGTGTTCTGATTTTCTGGTGAAAATGGAGGTCATTACTTTTGAGGTTTAATTTGATATAGGTCAATTTCGTTTAGTGGATCGATGGTCGAATAAAAAGAAGGAATGAATAATTTCAATTGAAATCGAATTATTTGAGTTGATTTGGAGTTTATGTCAAAACTTTGTCAAGGAATGGGTATTTTTGACACCAACTTGTAACAGAGTATAAAAATAGCAAATTTATGTAAGTAGAGGGGTATTTTTGACCCTTTTCCGTTTAATTTATCTTTGATTTGTAAATAATCATATAAGGAGAAGAGATATAGGTTAATGCAATGCCCTTCACATCTAAGTGCCACAAGCTGAACATGCAAGAGTTAGGATAGATAATCTACCACGATAGCACAAATTTAAAACAAACTAAAACTATGAGAATATACATTTATAAAAAATATAATTTATAAGTATATATAATTGTCGGTTTGATTCTACTTTTTCTAATACCAAATTCAAAAAAAAATATGTTAGAATGTTCTTTTTTTGAACAGCAAAAAAGATATTATATTAATTACGTACTTAAGTCATTACAAATCATAGTAGTGTCACATAGGACACTTTGATTATCAAAACCAGCTAAAATACTACGGTACTTAGCATCTAACTCCTTTTTAAATTAAATCATATTAAATTGGTTGTTCTCACTACAACAACGACACCCACTGAAAATTCCACAACGTGGGGTTTGGGGAGGGTAGGGTGTAGGCAGACCTTACTACCTTGAGAGGTAGAGCGACTGTTTCCGAGAGACCCTCGGCTCAAGACAAAACATAAGCACAGATAGAGCAAGAAAAACAGTCAGACCCAAGCAGAAAATTAAGGCAATATGAAAATGCTGGTATCAAAAGCGAATGGATCATGCCAGCACATTTTGAAAAGGAAAGGAACTAACATAGATACATAAGCTAAACACAGTACACTAAAGAACACCCAAAATAAAAATCGCAAGCTACTATACATCAATATTGCGCCTACTATATGGTAAGCTAAGCGGATCCATAATAATCGCACTACACTAACCGTCTGTACGCGTAAGTAGTACTACACTCGACTATATACTACCATTCTATCCTAATTTGTGTCCTCCACAACCCATATCTAAGGTCATGTTCTCATTAAGTTGCACATTCGACATATCCCTTCTAATCACATCTCTCAAATGCTTCTTCGATCTATTTCTAACTCTCCTAAATCCGTCCATTGTCAACTTTTTACACCTATGCACAAAAACATTTATGTCTCTCATCTGCATATGCTCTAACCATCTAAACCTCGGTTCTCGTTTTATCAATTTGGTTCAATTTTTCTATTATTTTCCTTTTAGGAAAAAACTTTTCTTGTCCAAACGCTTTAGGCTTATCTAGTCTGTCAAACCTCACTCAACATGCCATCGTGTTTTCCTCATCGTCAATCGTCTCATCCCTCAACCGTCGATTTACCCCAAATCCAACGACTCAAAACACTCCTCTCTATTCACAAACAAACAGCATTTCCTCAAGCACAAAATCCATCACAATCAATTCCTTACACAGCCATTTGAAATATCTTTTTAATAAATGGAGAAGAAGGGTGCTGGAGGAAGAAAAGGTGGTGGGCCCAAGAAGAAGCCCGTTTCCCGTTCCGTTAAGGCTGGGTTACAGTTTCCGGTTGGTAGAATTGGGCGTTACTTGAAAAAGGGTCGTTATGCACATCGTGTTGGAAGTGGTGCTCCAGTTTACCTTGCTGCTGTTCTTGAGTACCTTGCTGCTGAGGTAATTGAAATTTTTAGCATCTAAGGTTGTTATTTACTGTTAATTTCACTTGGTTAATAGGGTTTCTTTTCTGAATGAATACTTTGATGAGTTTTTGTGATTTTGATTCATTGTTAGCTGGATTAGGGATGTAATGTTGAAATTAACTAAGAGTTTCTATCTCTTCACTTGATAAGTAGCCAAAATTGATTTGTTGTGTTGTGTTGTGTTGTGTTGTTACCTTTGTGTTATGTTTGGTGATTTTCATTTGGTTAGAGATTTTTGGTTAGTTTGAGGATGAGTGAGATTTAGAGAACCTCAATGTTGCTTATTTTTAGGAGTGTTCACTGTTTGGTTAGAAATCGATCCAAATCGCAAATTGAATCAAACTGATCAAATAAACGTATAGTTGTTTAGGTTTGGATTTAGATTCTTAAAAACCGATAATATTTGGTTTGGTTTTGATTTTATTAAAAACAAACTGAAGATAAAACCGAATCGAACTGACAAATCATATACATAATTTTTATAATTATATATACAAAATATATTAATTTTTATAAGTAATTTTACGTATTTTGTTTACTTTTTTTATCAAATTTTCTTTATCTCTAATAGGCTGATGAACTTTACACCTTAAGCTCATCTTTAACTAAAAGAGATCCATAAAATTCAATCTCATTAATTCAAAGAAATATTTATGAGATTTGTCTAAAAAAGATCGTGTTTTCTTATAAACTTTATTCACTTGAGATATTTTTTTCATAATGCAAGAAAATTATAGCTCCCACAATTAAAATGTAATAATACCAGGTTATAAGTTGGAAAAGAATGAAAAAGTCTTTCTTAATTGTAGGGAAAAAATGAAAGAGAGAAATACGATTAAGTTTATTAAAAACCAAAAAATTGAACCAAACGGAACCAAATCGATAACAACCAAACCGATGGATATGTATTATATTTGGTTTGTTTTGGTTTTAATAATTAAAAAACCTACGACATTGGTTTGGTTTTGGTTTATACCAAAAACCGACCCATGAACACCCCTACTTATTTTATTTATTTTAGAGCGGTTTCCTTTTGAGCTGAGTGTCTATCGGAAACAACATTTTTATCTGTCAAGGTAGAGTTAAGGTATGCATACACTCTATCCTCCCACACCCCACTCATAGGATTACACTGGGTATGTTGTTGTTGGAGCTGTTTCCTTTTCTATTGGATGAGTTCGAGTTTTGATTCAATTTTAGATGGATTAGTTTTGTATATTGAAAGTAACGAAGAATTTGCATTGTTTCCATTGATAAGTAGCCAAATTGATTTTTTGTGTTGTTACATTTTTGTTAGGTTTGGTGAATTTCAGTTCAACTTTTGTTTTGGTGTTAGTTTGAGGATGAGATTTAGAGAACCTTAATTTTAGATAATTCTTAAATTCCTTTAATAGATGATTTTCGATTAGATTTGCCTTAAAGGATAAACTAATTGAGCTCCCACCTTGACAACTTTAGGATTAGTTTGAGGATGAGTGTGAGATCTGGAGAACTTTACTATCAGATTGTTTCAAATTTGCTTTAACGACAATTATTAATTAGAGTTGTGTTAAATCTTAATTATTTAGTATTAGAATAATATTACTTGAATATACTGTAATTTGTGCAAATTGAGACAATGAACTTCGTAACGCCTTGAATCTCGTCTTTATAGCTGCAAAAAGATAATGGAGACGATTAATGTAGTAGCTCTATTAGTCTTTCTTGTTTATAGTAGTGTTCTTTTTCCTTCCCATTTTTGCAATATGTTATAAGTTGGATTTTGGTGTTGATAATAATGGGGTTTCTCTTTTATAGGTTTTAGAGTTGGCTGGAAATGCAGCGAGAGACAACAAGAAGAACAGGATAATACCCAGGCATGTTTTGTTAGCTGTGAGGAACGATGAAGAGCTCGGGAAACTCCTAGCTGGTGTGACCATTGCTCATGGAGGTGTTCTTCCTAACATTAATCCAGTTCTTCTGCCTAAGAAATCGGACAAAGTCAGAAAAGAACCTGCTGCTAAATCCCCATCTAAGGCTACCAAGTCACCAAGGAAAGCCTAATTTGTGAAGAGCAGAGTTGTTGATTGCGATTTATGACTTGTTGAGGTCATAAATAATCTGTTATTGTATGTAGATTTGGTATCTATTTCTGCATGTAGGCTCAAGTCTGCTGAAAACTAGGGACAGTTTATGTTGTGTTATGTTATGCTGTAAAACAAATGGAACTAGTTGTAGTTTCTCAAACTTTTCAGTGGTTATAACTTATATATGACAAACTCCTTACTTGTCTTGTGATGCCTTTGGATTGATGGTAATTGACAAATGTTTCTCTTAGCGACATGTAAATTAGAACGACATGCCGTAAGAAATTTTAATAGCTCAATTAGTTGGTTACTTAAACTTTCAATTTTATCCGTGGGAATTCGTTTCTCTACCTCATAATCCCCTCGTCATATTCTCTTGAAATAACATCGGCATGTCATTACTTCTTGATAGTACTTAATATATGCTAATTCATCCCATCACACCTTACGTCCAAAAGTGGGAAGTTTATTTAAAGGGAAACATGTTTCTTGTTAAGACTAAATTAGTTTTTCTTAACTTGTAAGGCTCTTTTGTCTGGAATTTTGGAATTCCGTTAACCCATTTCAAGGCCGGAAGTAAGAATAAATGAGGAAGAACATACGAATTACTCTTCCTTCCATTTAATAACTATTCTCTTTCCCAAATAAAATATTTATTGCACTCTCTGTGTAGTTCCAAAAAAGTAATTTTTACTTTGAAAAAAATAAGTAATGTCTGAATTGACATAAAATGTCCTCTGTCCTTAGGGGTAGTTTGATGGTTGGTTATGAAGAAAATTATTCATGTATTAAAATTAGCATAACTAATTTCATATTTGATAGCCTTTTAATTGTTTTATATAAAATTTACTACACCAAGTATAATGTTTGATTATCATTTTACCATCTCACACAATTAAAACATGTATAAGTAATGGGTCAATTTGTGTACTACTTTATGCATGGTAAAAGATGGATAATTAATAAATGAATAACTAAATTTTACATTAGAAATACATGCATAACTCCAACAACAACTAAACAACCCATAAGTGCGTTACTCTTTTTTATGCTCTTTAATTTTTAGTCGGTTACATAAGAATAACACATTTTTATACATAGAAATAGTCTAATATTAAATTTTTATTTTTACCTTTGATGCTGTGATAATGATTACAAAATATAATCAGATATTTAAAAATCACAAATCTCAAACTTATTTTTTCTATTTCATTCCGAATTAGCAAAAAACTAATGGCGGCAACAACGGGCTCAGAGCACACGTATATACGAGGCCCAATGATGAAATATGCAAGCCCAGCCCATATTCCAGAAATATCTGAAATCTGAGAAAACGAAATCTCACCGTACTGAAACGTGTACGAACAGGATTCACCATGTCATAAACCGACCCGTCACATTCATTGACCCAGTAATATTCTACTTGCATTTTTCAAACGTATCCAATAGGACCAATACACCATAAATAGAAAAATTCTCTCTCTTATTATCTCCCCAAAATTAATTCGATGGTAATTTAGGGCTATAATAATGATCGGATTTACTCGTTTTCTAGTTATGTTTCCTTGAAATTCGAGAAATTCGAGAAATTCAATCTTCTTCATTGATTATTTTGTTTTGTTGGAATTCGATCGCGGATTGTTTGGAATTAGGGATTTGGTTTTGGTTTTGGTTTTGGGGGAAATCGCATCGATACGATGCATTCGGTGACGCCTTGTGTTTTGGATCTATTGACTTTACCTCAAGCTGCTTCTTTCTATGGCGTTTTGTGCTCTCATCGTCTGAAGCGTTGGCGTAATAATTTTAGTTAACGTTTAATTCCTCTTCGTCTCTGTTTCAGCTGTCGTCTTGACGGTTTTCTGTTTGTTTCGAGGATTTTTCAGCTATTTCATATCTTTTTCCGAGTATTTTAACTAAATCTGGTGGAAATTTGCGTTATCTGTTGAAGCGTTGAGTTTCTGAAGGGATTGTTATCGACATAGTGTAAGGTAATAATCAGTTACTTGTGATTTAATTGTTTTTTTGTTTTTGCTATTATAACCTCAGCTGGTTCTTCTGTTTGGTGATTTATGGTTATCTAAATTACATTATTGTCTGTTTAGAGTTACGATTATTTTGCTTCCGATCTATCTCTAGATAATGCCTAAAGTTAATTATTGATCCTTCCTAGTCACTCTGGTTTTGATGAAGGTTAATTTTTGGATTGATGAACTTGTTGTGATGATCGAAAAGTCTAGTTTAAGAGGACCTTAATGTCCTCTTTAGGCAGATTACTTATTGGGAGGGCGCAATTTTTGCCCGATAGATATATAGCCATTTTTGCCCAATAGATATATAGCCCTTTTTGCACAACGATTAGCAATCGCTGCTGAGTTTGGGGAATATTTGCTTGGCGTGCAGCATCCCTGTTTAACTAATTTATGAGATTCTGTGGGCGTTCTTTTCCTTCGACTTTGGATTTGCTTCCTAAACGTGCTAGATGGATCGAATCTAGAAGGATTTAAAAAAAAAAATTGATAATTTTGAGATGGCTGGTTAAGTTATACGCTCAATTAATTATCCTCAAAGTGCAGCTGTATAATATCTCTGTTCTTTTTTAACGAACATCGCTTGTATGTTTGTGCAGATCTTTGCTGCTCTCTTTAATTGATGGCCATTTGTTCTGCTAAATACAAGTTGGACTCTGAAAGTGTAAGTTGCTTTTTTGAGTCATCGAAGGAGACTCTTGGTTGTGCTTCTGGCAATCCAGGGGGTCCTTTTGTAAATGATCTTGGGCACCATTTCTCTGAGTCTCTGAATATTGAGGATGGTGAAAACTTGATTTACAAGGAAGATTCCAACACGTTGGAGGAAGAAGGATGTGAAGATATTCATGCAAATGACACTGACAATAGCATTACGGACTCAGAAAAAAGTTTTATTAAGTCTGCAACATTTCCATGCTCTGCTATGAGCACTCCCCCTAGTGAGTTGCTTTATGGGCAGAAGGAGCAGACGGCTGATGCTAAATCAACTGACTTGCCTTGTTCACGTTCCATATCTTTACCTGTGAGTTTTGTGTCCCAAGATGTTTAAGGTCAAATTTCATACATATTCATTTTAATGATAAAGGAATTCTTACATATAAAAAAGACAATTTTTTTTTACTCCCTGTTTCTATTAAGTTTATAGTCCACTTGAAGATTTTCTTTTGTTATGCTAGGCAATCTATTGTTGACTGCTTACATTAGTATTCCTTAATAGAGCAGGATGCATTCTGACCTCAGTTCATCATGAACATTACTAGTGGGTTAATGGTTTATGTGTCAATGTTTAGTTTCTTCAGAGTTATGTGTTTAGCTTTATTCATCTCAATGTATTGGGTTTGCAGTCACATTTTTAGGATGGGATATCTATTATGTCTGAATAATTTGTAGGAGGATATTTGAACCTCGGGCGTAGTAAGTGTGCTGTTTCATTCAGTTGTACCCTTTATATCTATTATGTCTGCATAATTTGTGATATTTGAACCTTGGGCATAGGAAGTGTGTTGTTTCATTCAGTTGTACCCTTTATATCTGTTATGTCTGAATAATCTGTAGGAGGATATTCGAACCTTGGGCATAGGAAGTGTGCTGTTTCATTCAGTTGTACCCTTTATATCTATTATGTCTGAATAATTTGTAGGAGGATATTTGAACCTTGGGCATAGGAAGTGTGCTGTTTCATTCAGTTGTACCCTTTATATCTTCTATTATGTCTGAATAATTTGTAGGAGGGTATTTGAACCTTGGGCATAGGAAGTGTGCTGTTTCATTCAGTTGTACCCTTTATATCTATTGCTTGTCTGTTCACATTTCCTCCTTTTGCTGGTAGGTTGCTTTTGGATTTTACCAGTATTCTTCTGTTAGGGCTATTGTCTATTCAATATGATGAGTCTACATTTCCTTTATATATATTTTTCCAACATATGTTTTGCGGGGTGTTTTGTAAGAATCTACCTCTTAATTGCACATGGCTCTGGACTCTGTTATCAAGCTGAAGCAAACAGTATTTTGGAACAGCAGTTGGAGCATACAAATACTATCTCATACACAGAGTGACTTTGTGTCGGGATTTTTTCAGGGTTGAGCAATTAAGTTAATTCCAATGTATTGTGGGTTAACGGTTGTGTTTTTACTCTTCTTTTTGTTTTATTCTCTCACAGACAGCTTCGAAGCTTGTATCTGCCATTAAAGGTAGCCGTGAGAAACAAGGCAAACCACCCAAGAAGCTGGCTGTGACATGGGCTCCTGATGTGTATGACCCTATCCCGACAGCAGTTTCTCATGTGCCAAGCAAGGTACAACGCCACAGGAGTGACAACAGGAAGAATGGGAAGTATAAGCAGAAAAGTAATAGCAAATCTTCACGAGGGAGCAAGGGTAAAGACAAGAAACAAGGTCGCAAACATGGTGGGAGAACCAAGAGTTATCATCCTCTAGAGGATAACCACGTAATGTCTTGTTCTAGCTTTCATTCTCTGGAGGATAACATAACTGCTCATTCTAGTGGGCTGCAGGCTGGTGCGGTGGATTATGATATAGGCAGTGCGCCGGATCCATTCTGTGGTAGCAGTTTTCTTAAGAAATCTGTCACAAAGCTGCATTTCCCAGTTGCAGAGGCTTCTTGAGCTTCCTTGTTATTCGTGGTGTGTGCTCTCTTGATCGTTCCATCTAGTTTTGTAAATAAATGTTTGATGCTTATTGAGTTGTGGGAGTTTTTAAATTGTAGTTGGCATTTTTGTACTAAACCTTATAACTTTTGCCCTGTTGGATGGACGGATGACTATTTTTGTTTTGCTGTGTTTCATGTTGGTTTGAACTAGTGTATAGTTGTTTGTTTCATTGCATTTTTCCTAATTTCGAAAATTTGATCATGAAAATTTGTTAGGCGGCCTGGTACTGAATGTTGTCTTGTACCTAGCAATTAGTGCTATGTTATATTGCTTGCTGCCAAGAGTGTGTTCCTTAAAGGTCTAGGCCTCGTGCTGCATCTTTTTAGCGATTAAAACTCAGTTTGGAAGCATCCGTATGCAAATTTTAACGTACATCAGCTCGAGCAATTGAACTGCCTTTGACGCTAACAAGAATCATGTCTGTGAACGTTAGCTGCATACCAAATTTAAGAACTTGGGAAATTTCAAGAGGAAAATGATTTTTAAAAAGATGTTCCAAGCATACCAAATTAAGGTACAAGAAGTTGGAGCTTCTGATGAACATGCCAAATTAAGTTACAGGACATGGAGCTTCTACTTTCTAATCATCAGATCTGTGAATCATGAAATGACTTCAAATAATAATCGAGAATCTTTTGTCCAACTAGCAAATCTCTGCTGGTCCCAGCACTATCCGTACATGTCATTTGCATTTGGCATGGATTTCTAAACCGGAACTGCTTTATTAGAACTGTACAACACGAAAGTCTACAGTAGTACAATTTTTATCTATTTGACAATTAAGCTTTCAGTGAACTCAAAAATTGGCTGCTTCATTTCATAATCAAATACACCAGAAATGTTCATATGCAACTTGGAGCAAATTTCTACCATTGAACTCCAGTCCTCATGCATAGTCAGCACAATATTAAGTAGGAATTCATCCCATCAATTCTTATATAAATACGAGTTTGGCGAAAAGACCATGTGTTTCACGTGCCCCATAGATAAGTCATATAAATTCACTTGCAAAGTAGTATTTTGAATCAAGTTACTATCACTGCTTAAGGAGAAACAGAGGAACTCTGAAGATACTTGCACCAAGCACTGTTGCCATGTTAGGATGAATCATCCCAGAACCCTTTGCGGCCCCAGCTCTTATTCGAGTTCCTATAACCTAAGCATAGAACACACACGCGCGCGCGAAAAATTCAACCCAAAATAAATAGCTTAACTGAAATTGTGAAATGAATCACGAGAGTAATGAATAATAGCATCCAAGTGCTATGTTAAATTACTATCTTAAAAGGTTAGTATAAATGTTAATGTACGATTGAACTGCCTATCAAGGTAACAAGAATCGTGTCTATGAGTATTAGCAACATAGTGTCTAATTTGTGAAAATAATTATTAAGGTACATGCCATTGGAGCTTCTATGTTATCAGATCTGTGAATAATGAAATAACTTCAAACAACAATTTTGGAAGTGTTGTTCATCTAGCAAAATTCTGCTATCCATACATGTTATTTGATTTGCATTTAGCAGGGATTTTACAACTACAGAACCAATAGCAATGGCTGAGCCGGAGCTGCTTTATTAGGAAAGCTTTCAATCTTTGAACTACGCCTCCTGTTTCATGTTGTGTACTCTGCATTAATTTTGACATAATCATAACTCAAGTCACAGCCCCATGCTAGTCCGCTTCCAGGACCATCACCTGCACAGGGAAAACACACGACTACTATTTATACACTGCAGTACAAGATTTCTTGATAATATGGACAGAGAAGCCACAAAAAGCATGAATCCGGATGGCATGAATTAGGGACATAATGCCTTAGCCTTGCAAATGTCACAAGCACAGGCAAGATATTGAAGCAAAGTAAGAAATAGATTCTTATTTGGTTGTCTTTCATGCACCTCGGAAGGTGGGACAGGAGGGCAAGAAAGAATTGCAGAAGAAACACGCAAAATCATGCTAGAAACTGAAAAAATACATAGCAGATGCTGATATTGTTCCATATATGACCCACTTCTACTATCATGGAGATCAAAAGGTAGATTTTTAAAATACTCCTATATTGAGGTAGACAAAGGAGTGCGCAAAATGATAGTGTGTGAAGAAGTTAAGAATAGTTGTTGAAAAGATATCCGTGAAGTCTGAAATAACAAGATAGTATTAAGTTGATTTATTTAAACTCTAGGGCAGTTAAAAAAATTTGCCATTTTATTTTAGGTATGATGTCAAATTGTTGGACTGGACAAAGAAGAAAGTTGGTAATTTTTGTCTGGGTTGGGGAGGGGGGGTTTGCACAAAAACATATCAATTTGACTTGAAGCTTGGAGCAACATTTTTCTTGCCAGTACTGTTCTCAACACCTCAAGCAACAGCGGTTGTAGAGCATGTAGGAGACGAGTCTCCACTTGTGTCATCTTAGAAACAAAATTATGTCAATGAACTCTTCAAAACTGGTTTCAGGGTAATTATTAAAGTTGGTTTACTTTCATCACGATACTTCCACCAACGCAGAGGAAGTACAATGTGAATATGCATGTTTATGTCTTCGATACTTGCCGGTAGATATTTGAATTTCAACAGTTCCATGGACTTCACCAGCCTTTCGGAGATAATTGCTAGCTGCTACCCTGCAAAAGGACTCAAGATTTCATGATGTCGAAAGAGAGAAAAATAGGAATAGGCAGACAAAAAGAGCAAGGGAAAAAATCTGTGGAAGAACACACAACGCTAAAGCATATTGAGCAGTATAAATGAGGTGGTATGTACTTTAGGTTTAGCATCCGAAATTGGCCTACTGAATACTGGAGCAAGAACCACCAATTTGAGGTTGAGATATTATTCAAAACAACAGAATTAGTGTATGATCTATAATGACTAGGGCACCACCAGGAGAACTAATAGCCTATTTCGCCAAGCTTCTGGGAAGCTAAAAGTGCTTATTTTAGGAAGTTGAGGTGTTTGGCCAAGCCCGGGTCTGACCGTTTCTCTTGCTTTGCTTCTGCTTTGTCTCGAGCCGAGGGTCTCTCGGAAATAGCCGCGCTACCTACCAAGGTAGAGGTAAGGTCTGCGTACACTCTACCCTCCCCAGACCCAAACGTGGGATTTCAGTGGGTATGTTGTTGTTGAGGTGTTTGCCAAGCTCTTAGAGAAAAAATAAGTGCTTTTGAGCAGTAGCAAAAGTTGCTTTTCAGAAGCTAAAAAGTAGTTTTTTTCCAAAAGAACTTTCGGAACATTGGTCAAGCACGAAGTACTGCTCTAATATTGGCAAAACTGCAAAAGTGCTTTTCAAATTGATTAGTCAAACAGAAACTGCTACAGTTGAAAGTACTATTTGAAATCACTTTTCAAAATAAGCAGGTTATAGAAGCTTGGCCAAACAGGGTATAAATATACAAGAGCTAAGGGAATTGGATATGTTTTGGTCAGAAAATGACAGTAGCATCCAAACTTAACCAAAATGAGCTGGTTAGTGTGCTTTGTAGTTCCTTCATGAGATACAAACTGACACAATAAGGCAGTTTCAGGGTCCATTCCTAATAAAGCAATACAAAAGTGGGGTATCATTCTCCATACCTATCGAACGGAAGTGGTTGCCCTGCTTCCATAAGCACAATATCTCCAAGTGATATCCGAAGCTTGTCGGCGTTGAAAGGAATCCCTGCATAGCCAGCAGCACAAGCAATACGACCCCAATTTGGATCCCTACCGTATACAGCAGCCTGATTTTATACATTAGAAAGGAAAAAATCAGTAATATGCTATGTTGCTCGGACTCTTCAAAAATATCGAAGGGTGCGTGTCAGACACTCCAAAAGTAGTGCATTTTGGAGTATCCGACACGGGTGCGGCAATGGAAGTGAAGAGTCCGTGCAACTTAGGTAATATGTACTTTCTAGATAGCTCCAAGTAGATATGCAAACTAATTCACTTCATACCTTGACAAGTGAAGAAGAAGCCACTGAACGAGCAATCTTTGCTGCTTCAGCTTCGTTATCAGCACCATCAACCCTCACCTATGTCCAATTAGAGACAGCGAGCAAAGCTTTAAAAATCTAAAAAGTGATTCTAGAAGCTACTTTGCCAACAAACTGCCAGATGTTACATTGGAAACCACATTTAAAAATAGTCAAATGGAAACACATGATTGTCCCCTTCTTCTTTTTATGACCGAGAAATCCCCAGAGGGCTAGTGGTGTGCAGTTTGAAACTCAGTAGATAATGGACCTGCCCCTTTACCCTTCTCCACTTACATGGTTATCGTTCATCATTCAAGTGACGAAAGAACTCAAATTTAGTGTCAAACCAAAGAAAGAACTAATACGGTGTGTATGCTAATATATCACTAGCACCTTCACCCTACCATAACCTGAGTTGACATCAAGCACTCCACCATAGCTTGATCTCTTTCCTTTTAGAGCAAAGCTACCATCCTCCAGTATTTCTATCAACACAAGATAATGCCAAATTCTTTTATGACCTTCCATTTATATGTATTATTTATTTATTTATCTATTTATTATATAACCGTCATATTGAGGCTAGCTTGAGGCGCACCTCGACTAATTCAACCGAGTACCTGCTACCTCCTATCAGCACAGGTACCCGGGTAACTCTGTCAACTAAGACTTGAGCAGATGAGAAGAAATCACCTAGTATTTTTGCCACGTGAATTGAACCTGAGACCTTATGGTTCTCAACTTACGTCATTGACTACTAGGTAGGTGCCCTCAGCTGGGATTGAACCTGAGACCATTTATATGTTTTTATTTCTATGACCAAGATTAGATATCCTTTTCCATCTTTGACACCTTCGAATTATTCTTTTCAATTTATCCTTAACAAACTCAACTATGATAACCCGTTCAATCATTCTCTCTTTTTTATGACGTTGTCAGGACCACAATTGAACCACCAGACAGCCTGCTACAACCCACAAGCACATGTCCTAGTAAACCTGTCAAAGCTGAAGAAAATGAACTCACACTGAGTGTCGTAGTTGAGATCTGAACCTGGGGTCTCTAGGTTCTTACTCCTATACCTAAGCTATCCAGCCATCCGTTTAATCATTCTTTCTAGTATTAATCTATGATCAGATAGCTTAATTAAAATATCAGATGGGAATTACTTTTCTACAGTTGGTTACTAAGATTATGCATGTTTAAGAAACAAGACTAGGAGTAAACGAAAGTAGGTCAAAGTTCATAAGGAACTTTATAAAGAAATACAGACCTCAATCAAGCATGTAGCTCCTTCACCATCCCAAGCTATTGATTTTGCTAGACCCTGCATTACCTGTAGCAGAATCATGTCAATACTCCTGCAAGCTATAAGGACATTCCTTTATTCATTTATTTCTGATCAGTTACAAGGAAATTCCTTTTGTTATCGTGTCCATAGTACTTCACAGGTCACGAGAATCTTGGCTATGTTTATGTCAAGACAGACTAGTCGGTTGAAGATAAAGCAATTAAGAGAAATAATAGCACATACAGCATCAAGGCAGTTTTGTAGGTGTTCGGCCTCGGAGGAGTTCAAAGAAGAAATCTCATATGATTCTGACAGTCCACTGGCCAGAGCAATGACAGCATCATTTGTACTGGTATCTCCATCAACCTGTCAAAATATATGCTCCTGGGTTTAAATTGTGCGACAGTCACTGAATACTGAGATGACATCGTTGCACGTATAATGCTCATTAACAGAAATGTGGCATACAAAGCATATCAACAGGAATTCATTTAAGACATGTGAACATAAGAGAAAAAACAAAACATCTCAGATAGATCATGCTAAGGATCTTCTACCAGTACTGATGTAGTAAAAACATGACATCAAATCTCTCTTCCTCAGACCCTCGAACCAGGTGGAAACAACTTGCTTAAGTTTCACGAATCTAAAGCTTTAGTTTAATAAAGAGAATATTTAACAATTTTGATCTATTTGACAATTAAGCTTTCGTTGAACTCAAAATTTTACTGCTTTATTTGATAATCAGATACACCAGAAAAGTTCATATGCAACTCAGGGCAAATTTCTACCATTGAACTCCATTCCTCATGCATGGTCAGAATAGTATGTGTCCGAAATAGTAAAATGATATAAATTTCTTACTTACAGTAATTTGATTAAAACTTCGATTTACAGCAACTTGTACCATCCTTCTCCAAACATCACTTGTAACCGACGCATCCGTAGTTACAACCTGCAAAAGTTGCTCGAATCCAATGAATACACTCACTGCTTAGAGAAAAACGAAGGAAATCTATAGATACTTACACCAAGCATTGTTGCCATGTTAGGATGAATCATCCCAGACCCCTTTGCCATGCCTCCAACTCGTATTCGAGTTCCTCTAACCTGAGCATAAGTACAGACATATATATCATTACAAACTCATTATAGTTTCTTTCCTCAAAGAGTTATTATTATATTGTTCATCCAATTTTATGCAACACAAGTACACAACATTGTCAATTAATGTCGACTAATTTAGTTTTGAAAATGGAACTTGAATAATTTTAAAAACTATAGAATAATTATTTCAAAACCTTAACAATGACATTTAATAAAATTCAAACCAAAATAAATAGCTTGACTCAAACTGTCATACAAAATGGGAGAGTGATGAATAATAGCATCCAAGAATCTTAGGAGCCGTCTGGCCATGAGTTTTATTCACTTTTTCCTGAATTTGTTTCACTTTATTTAAGATTCAGCGTTTGGAGGGTTGCTCAGTTGGTAAAGCAACTCCACCCACGACCCGTAGGTCCAGGGTTCGAGTCATGTTGAAGTATAGATACTCCAAAATGGGGGATAAAAAAGAAAAAATAATAATAAGAAAAAGTGTTTGCCATGAAAAACTGTTTTCACTTTTTTCCATCTCATTTTTTATTTTTATTTTTTCAAATTTTGCCCTAAATTATTGGTTTTTTATAAAAACAACCCCATTTCAATTTGATCAAGTGTGCTACCGATTTGGGTTTTGGATCGGGTCAGGTCAAATCTTTTTAATTGACTTTTTATTTTTAGATAAAAAAAAAGAATAAAAAGTATATTAATCATGACATTTGAATCAGTGAAGCAATTTTTTGTACTTAAAAAAATATATGGGATCCAATTTATGACATTATGTGATTATCCATTATGAGATATTACTCTTTGAGAGCAGATTTGGTTGTATGTTTCAGGAAAATTAATCAAGTTGGGTGGTTTTGCTAGTTTTTCAGAAATTAGGGGTATAAATCATATTTCACTTTTTTAAATGACACGTACATTCAAACAACCAAATATTCATCGCAAAAAATATAACCAAACACAACTCCAACTTTAAATATCCCAAATCAAGTGAAAAGTATCTGATTTCTATGGCCAAACGTCTACTTAATCATAACAAGCACACCAATGCCAGGAAAAGCAAATCTTCATACCTCAGTTTCAACTGACACACTCTTACTAACAAGATCAGTGGTCGTTATAGCTACAGCTGCAGAATTTGCCCTGCAAATGCACATATGAGATCAACAATCACTATCCAGAACAGGCCGTCTAGAGTGGATTGAAGTTCATTATAGAGAGCACATGAATACAAACACGAAGGATAAGCATAAAGAAAGAAAGAATATGAGGTGGAAGGAAGAAATAGAATTACTATAGGATAAAATAGGATAAAATATAATGATGCCAATTAAACATATAAATCTATACATCAAAAAAAGATGATTACCCCTCCACAGTTGGTGAAAGCTGTCTAACAAGGTGGGGGAGTGAGTTGAGAAGAGCGTCCTGTAAGTGATGTAAAACATAAAAGACGGGGTTACTGGTCGGGGGAAAATGTCGCACAGTAAAAGCATACATATATACGCCAAAGAAATGTAAATTCAAGGTGTCCAACACTGCATATTGAAATATGCAAGAAAGAAGTGCAACATGTAAGCAATTACCTTCTTTATTCTTTGACCTATTACACCAGTTGATTCGATTAAGACTTCGTCTTGATTCAGTTGAAGTAACTGTCACAATTGAAAAGTGCTATCAGAAACCAACGATCTAAAGTCTAAACCAAGATGGACGAAGATGCAAACTGCAAACCTCAGCTAGTGCACTTGAGCACTCTATTACATCCTGATAACCTGCATCACCCTGAAAAGGATATTCTGAAACTCTCAAGGAACGTTATTAAATAACACAGAAAGAAGTGATAATATCACCTTTAGTCCCTAAGTTATTGGCAAATTCTGTTTTTGGTCCTTGTGATATATGACTCAGCATATTTGACCTTTAATTAATTAAATTATGTGTTTTTGGTCCCTTAATGTAAAAAATATGTTATATTTGACTTTTTATAAAACTATGTCACTGTCAAATATGGAGTAACAATACAAACTTAACCTAACACATGAGTAATTAAGTGGTGGAACGGTTAATAAGTATAGTAAATTTGTGAATATACACAAGCGAAGGGATCAAAAGTGCACAATTTTAATTAATTGGAGGTTTAGTGTGCTTAGTCAGGTCTAATAGGGACTAAAACAGAATTTACCAACAGCTGAGGGACCAAAATATTAACCCCAGAAAGAAAGTGATATGACAGTATGATAACTTATAACAGAGCCTATCAATTCTTTGTGAAGTTGGATGAGTCTGCATTGCTTTTACTGCCAAGCAAATTGAAACTAGAGGAGATAGACCCTGCTTTGAAGAAGTTCAAAGATTGAGCTTCCAACTAAAACTTTCAAGAGAAATTACCGTTGCTGCATTAGCTTGACCAGCATTTATCAATACCGCACGAGCCTGAAAAGTGGTAGCATTCTTATAAGAAGACAAAATTTAAGAAGCAAACAAGTTTGCTACAAGTGATCTATGACATCAAGTTACTCATACTTCTAATAAGCCTCTTGGATTCATTAATTAGTAAAAATCCGTGAAAGTCAGGGGTCATTCCTAGATATAAATGGAGATGCGTCCTTCTCTTCTAATAAAACAGAAATATACAAAAGCATAGGCTTAAACATGTAACGAAGACCAATAAGGTAGCATGGTAGCTTAATTTAAAACTTTTATCGGCTCAATAGTAACCAATTGCATTACCTTTTCTGCTTGTATCACATCATTGCATAAGTCAATATAGGGTAAACAAGCAGTATGAAGAGTACGGAACTAATATAGCACGTGAAAGTTGAGAGTTGACGGTTCTAGAGGTGACAAAGAGTTCCTTCACCACAAGTGAAGCAAAACAACAAGTATAGTTTGTCCTACATACCGTTTTAGATGCATTTAGTGCGCTTTTACAGTATAATACAGGTGCAGCTGCAACAACGTTCGTAGTAAATGCCCCTGGATGAAAAACAAGAAAAGGGTGATTCCTGATTCATCAGTTTCTCTTGGTTGATAGATGGTATGTCTAACACAACCACCAAATAAATGTGTTCTTTTTTCATTTCAAGGAAGGTATGTGTTCCTTTTCTCTTACAAGGAAGGAATGGATGGTGAAAAGGAGGTAAGGATTTTAAAGGAACAACAATATAGTTTTCCACTCATAAACTAACGAGAAGCTCAATATTGATGACCTAGGACTATATAAGGGTAGCTGACCTGCAGATATGGCATCTACATCACAAGTGATGAGTGCGAGATCAGGCTTCTCTCCAAGAGCACGCAATCCACCATACATCCCAGCAGCTTTGAAACCCTTTGCAGCAGTAACACCACCAGGAATCTACACATTTGGAGCAGTCTAAGTTGTCTACAGACAAAATTATTATCATCTGTCCTTTTAAAAGACTAATTTCAGGAACAAGGCGAGAGTGGTGAAGCAGTGAGGTTCAGGAAAAAAAAAAGACTATTCAACTCTATTAGCATAAGTTCTGTCAAGAACCATAAACTGCAATATAGAGACACAAATATCTATATATACTCTAATGTTCAAATGAGTTTGAGCTTTTACAATAGAACTTTGCTTGCTTCCTCCTTTAGTCGGACATATTACACTAGCACTACTTTTAGAATGTTGACCCCAATTATCTATCTTGTCTCTAGCTACAAATGTTGTAGAAATCGTACACTATCTGTTAGAGTAGCTTAAAAGGTCATATTTATTGTTATTCCTTACTTTCTAGCACCAATGAGGAAAACACCTGATTCATAGAGCCGGATTATATCTCATCAGATAAAACAGTTGCACCAAACAAAGAGCTAAAATACTTAATAACATTTAAAATATGTCAGTATAGGTATTAATGTGAGATTTACATTTCTTTTTCGCGCAAGTTGGCCTGACACCACCGTCATTTATAAAAAAGGTATGATATTTAGATAACGTCTAGCTGCAGATGACTCCTAATTTAGTATTGGAATAAAAATTGGCCTGAATAGAGTGGAACGGATATAGTTGAATCGTATAGCCATGACGATTGGTTTGTATTGAGAGTTGATTGATTGAAAGAGAGAAATCACTGACCTGCTGCCATGGTCCTTCAGGGAGGAATATAGGAGCTGCTGGTATATAATTTGATGCCTCTTTCGACATTGATGTAACTGCAAATACTTTAAAATCTCTCCGCAAATGCTTTGCCAAACCACATACCTGCAGCTTAAAATTTTACACTTTTACCTAAAAAAATATCACATAAAAAGAACCCCTTTAAAGGAGAGCTGCTGAATTTTGAGGAAATCACAGAAAATGCAAGTAATTGAGCACCATCAAGCTATTGTGCAAATCAAAGATACTAGTAACAAATAAAAGGACTTTATATACAATGACATCAAGATTCTTGAGTTTTGGATTAGTAGTACGAGTTCAATTTTATGCAGCATATACTATATTCATTGATGTAACTGCAACTACTTTAAAATCCCTCCGAAACGCTTTGGCGAACTGCAGCTTAAAATTTTACACTTTTCACCTAAAAATCACATAAAAAGAACCCCTTTAAAGGAAAGCTACTGGAAATTGAAGAAATCACAGAAATGCAAGTAATTGAGCAACATCAAGCTATTGCACAAATCAAAGATACTAGTAACGGATAAAGGGACTTTTATTACAATGACATCAAGATTCTTGGATTAGTAATAAGAGTTCAACTGTAAGCAACATATAACTAACCATATTCGTTTCTGCATAAATTCTTCCTAGGTAACCAAACAGAGCATAAAAGGGTAAGAAAAAAAATTGACATTTACACCATTGAGGTCGAAAAGTACTATAAGTTGAAACACTTCTCATGTCCGATATGATATTTTAAAATATTGGTCAAAATTTACCTAGTTTGGATCTCGAAAAACAAAAAGTGTCACATAAATTGGGGTGAAGGGAGTAACAAATAAAGGGACTTTCTATACAATGACATCAAGATTCTTGATTTTTTAATTAGTAATAAGAGTTCAACTGTATGCAGCATATACCATATTCATTTATGCACACATTCACAAGTAATTGAGCACCATCAATCTATTGCACAAATCAAAGATACTAGTTGTAACAAATAAAGGGACTTTCTATACAATGACATCAAGATTCTTGATTTTTGGATTAGTTGTAAGAGTTCGACTATATGCATCATATAACCAAGCAGCACATTAAAGGGTGAGAAAAAAAACTGACCTTTATACCATTGAGGTCAGAAAATCTGACAGAGATGAAGTGAGGAACAGAGAGAGACATTGTTTGGAGGCTTTAAGTAGGGTTTTGAGGTAAAATTTGAACTGAAATCTTTTGTGGGTAAACTGAATAAAGATGAAATCTGCAGAACTAACATAAAAAGGGCTAAAAAGGGTGTTCAATTGCAGGCATTGATCAAGTAGTACACTATTGGAGTCAAGAGTTTAGTAGCAGTAGGTGTATATATTCATAATCATTTTCTTGGGAGTCTTGGGTTAATAATAGGGCTGTCAAATGGGCCGTCCCGCTACCCGCCCCGCCCGCCCGACCCACAAATATTGGTAGCGGGTTCAAACTCGGGACGGAACTAGGGCTCGTCCCACCCATCCGGATCCCGACACATCCCGCCCCCGTCCCCCTTTGCAAAACTAACACTTGCACAAGAATCCAATTTCGATTTTAGCCGTTGTCAACAATCATTTTGGGCCCCCGCATCCCCATAAATCCCCTAACCCTTAATATTTATTTTTAACCCCTAAATTAGTATATTTACATTTTAACTCTATTTCTCAACTATAAATACATCATTTTTCTCTTCATTTTTCTCACAAATCTTCCTACCATCTTTCTAATCTCTCAACTCAATTTATCTCTCTCTACAATTCTACAATTACATTGCCTACTAAATATTTTATTTTATTTGTTCATTTGTATAATTGTATCAAAGTTAAAAAATTAAGACTGAAGTTGGCAACTAGCTTGAAGATCATCCATCGAATATAATAGGATAATATATACTAGAAAATTCTTTAGTTGTTTGAAAAAAATTATCTAAAAATTCAATAAGTTCTGGAATTTTTTCTCAATCATTATCTATAAGCATATCAGTTGAATTTCGATTATGGGCGTTAAAAAATAAAGTTATAGGTCTTCTATAATCGTAAGTAACAAGTAGTTGTTCATATAAAGAATTACACATAGTCGCTAATTCTTCAGGATTTTTTCTAAAAGGTAATCCATAATTGTGACAAATTTTTTTATATTCTTTTTTTCTTTGTATTCTATTACTTTTAAAAATAAAGTTTATAGCATATTGTACTTTATTAAGAATGTCTTCAAAAAGTGTTAGATCATCATTTACAACTAAGTAATAAATATGACACGCACATTTTATATAAAATGATTAAGAAAAGAAATAGTTAATAGATTTTTTAAAAGTCTCCCAACATAATTATTAGAAGAAGCATTATCTAACGTAACAGTCATTATTTTGTCAGTTATACCATAATAATCGCAAATTTAATGAATATTTTCTGCAATAAAATTTCCAATGTGCCTATCATCAATATATCTATATGCTAAAATACGTTTTTGCATAGACCAATTATGATCTATCCAATGACATGTTACAGTTAAATAATCATGGTCGTTAGTACTATGACCTATATCAGAAGTGATAGATACCTTGCCAGAAAAATGATATAATGCATAACGTAAATATTGTTGATATTCATGTGCAAATTTAAAGACGTCTCTCATAACAGTTGATCTAGGAGAACCGTTAAAAGCAGGATTATACATATATCTTATGTAATGAATAAAACCAGGAGAGGAAGAAAATGAAAAAGGCAAACCCTCCACTGCAACTAATTTTGCTATTGCTTCCCTATCTCTATGTTTATTGTATTTAGGACCTATAATTTTTCCCGTCGTCGGGTTAATTTGACCATGTACTTGGTCCGGGACACTATGTGAACCTTGTCCCAATTGAGAGCGCATTGGCGCACCCGGCTTTGTAGCCTCATATTCATCCCACCTAGCTTTGTGAAAGCTTTGTACATGTCTCAATAAACCTCTTGTCCCACCCTAACCTTTTCCCATCTAAAATTTATAAACACTTTTACAAATTCTGCATCTAATTACTTGATTCTCTTGGTCCCTATCAAAAAAAATCTCATACAACTGATTTAAAATTTTATTTTGTGGGTCCTCGTCTCATACTAGGGGGAATAAGAGGCGTTCCAGATTCAGTTTGAGGTGCACTAGTGGGTGTGTCATCTAGATTATCTTCTAAATTAAAGTCTAGTTGAGTTGCAGAATATATTCATCATCTAATGGTATATCATTAAAAAATTCAGTTTCATCTATATGAATGTAATCAATCAAATCATTTTGTTTAGGAATATGATGACTAGAAGAAGTACTCCTGCCCTTGTTACCCCTACTAGAAGAAACACTCTATCATTACCCTTAAACATACCTCTTAATCCTTTCATTTTAACTATGCTAATAAATAATTAAAGATAATGAAATTAAGTGCGATAATTAAAATAAAGTAACAATAATAATTTAAAGAAGGAACGAATGTATCAAACGCCGACGTAACGTCGACTTGTAATCGATGTTGAAAATTGAAACTTTGCTCGATGGATGATCTTCAAGCTAGTTACCAACTTGAGTCCCAATTTTTTAACTTTGATACAATTATACAAATGAGCAAATAAAAAAAATTAGTAGGCAATGTAATTGTAGACTTGTAGAGAGAGATAAATTGAGTTGAGAGATTAGAGAGATTGTAGGAAGATTTGTGAGATAAAATGAAGAGAAAATGAGGTATTTTAGTTGAAAAATTGAGTTAAAGTGTAAATATAGTAACTTAGGGGTTAAAAATAAATATTAAAGGGGTAGTGGATTTATGGGGTGGAGGGGGGGGGGGGGCAAATATGGTCGTTGCACAATGGCCAAAATATAAATTGGCCGTTGTGTAAAGGTCATTTTTGCAAAAGGGGGGTCGGGGTTGGAGCGGGGCAGGTCTGGGGCGGTACGGGCCTGGGCGGGACGAGTCCAGGTCTCGTCCCGTTTTCGAGTCCCGACACCATTTTTTTAGGGGGTATCGAGGCAGGGCGGGGCGGAACCAGGCCGACCCGGCCCACTGGCCACCTTAGTTTAAATTGGTTTCTATACAATTTCATGATTACACAAAAAATAGCAAAATAGACCGTGCATAACGATTATGTTTATCCTCAAATACCTACTGATGAGAAAAAATTGCTTCCTCTTAACAGAGGCACAGCTAGGATTTATTCAAAATTTTAAAATAAGACAGCGACCTCACGCTAATGTATAACAATCGTCAAACTAAAAAACAAGTGTCGATATTTAATATATTTAAAAAAGCGACAAAAGAAACAGAGAGCCTCTTTTATTTTAGAGTTGAACATTGTTTTTGCGTGTTTTAATTGTCAATCATATGTTTCTAAAAATAATATTTCTTTTTTAAAAAAATCTGCATATATAGCAGAAAGGGCAAAAACGTGTAGTAAAGGAAAAGGTGATTATGGTTTATGCAAGTTATGTACTAGCAAAATATGTAAGATGTTGAAAGCAGGGTTCGAACCACGCACGACTTTTCCAGCTTCTTCCTTATCACTGGACCATAAGCTTAATTTTATAAATGCAATTGTACTTAAATAATTATATTTATTTACTGAATTTTCTAATATAAATACAGGGATACGCAAAAGCTATTGGGTTCGCCTGAACCTCACGTTACGCGGTAGCTCCACCCTGCCTTTGAAAATGTCAGCTTACTGTCCAAATGATGTTGAGATACGGTGAGATCTTTTTTTGTCCAAAAATTCATGTGTTAATGATTCCTTACTTGCTCTTCTGTTAATAACTTTTGAATATGTATAAATCTTTCTTACTATAATTTCATGAACCTATAGATTTTAGCGTAAATCATCCATTTTACAATTTGCTAGTCTGATTCTAATAAGAGAAAATACTAAATTGTATCATCATAACCATTATTATTATTATTATTATTATTATTATTATTATTATTATTATTATTATTATTATTATCACTTTTAGAAATATGTTTTGCGGTAAAAAAGTATATTATGTACCAATAAGACATTCTTTTTGTAAATATTTCACCCCAATAATATCAAAAACACAAAATTTATCTTTTCAAAATATTAATTCGAGATGTAATCAGTTAAATAATTAAATGTTATAACACGTGTAAATGATTGACTAACAATGTTTAAAATTATATTTGTAAATCAAAAGTCAGAATAAACTGCTTTACGAAAGTCAGAACTTCAAGTTGAGAAAAGGGTTACAAATGACCAACTGATTGGTGTCAGCCATTCTTTCACAACTGAGGATTTTTTTTGTGTTTCTTTCGATTATATGTCAGAAAGATCTGTGCGTCACATTCTCTTCGCTCGTCGTCCTCCGAACAAAAGATTGATAGAGGATTGTTCTCGGGAAAGCACTTCCTCCAAAATCCATCACAATCAATTCCTAGCAAAGTATTTGCTTTGCTAGGTACAACACACTCTTACCACTCTCCCGCACCAAACCCGACCCCCCTTGAGTTCAAACTGGCCCTCTTTTAGGGGGTCGTATTGGTCCACTTTCAGAAAGTCTACCAGTGTCATGTTTTTCATTTATAATTTCAAAAGCAAAAAAGTATTTAGTTGATATTTATTAAATTATATCTTATTAAGTTCTCGAATGTGTTAAGTGAAAAGAACTTAGGGCGATGCCTTAAACTGTGATGTAGACCTACTTGGCGAAGCAATCAACAGTCGTTTTTCGTTATAAATTACTATATTCATCTACTCACTCGCATGCACATTTATATTACTTAGCAATGTCGCTCTGTTGATCTCATCCTCCCCAAATTAATGTTAATGAAAAATAGAAAATTTTCAAGAAACCTAAAGTTTTCTCCGATGCTAACAAAGATGTCAATGGTGGTTGGTTGGTAAAAAGAATGTCATTGGTGGAGGACAACGAATGGGTAATTAGAAAAAAATTATTGACTGAAGAATTGTGAAATGTGGTGAAAATTCAAGATGAATCGTTTGGAGAAGTAAATCTGATAGCCAAATAAATTTATAAGTGTGTTTTGACAAATTAGATAGGCAGGAAGAAACTATAGAAGAAAAAGCGGGTTTTTTTGTCCTCGTGATCTATCTTGAATTCATTGTTATCACTTCATAAATCACCGGAATAACTATTATGATTTGAGCTATCATCACCACTGATATTTGAATCTTTTGAAAAGAATACCGACCAATCTACATTTCTATTACTCGACATTGAATATTTAGTAGTTTAATAAGAAATAAAAGGATACTTATATAGTTACAAACCCAATTACCCTTAGGATCATCATTATGACATCTACTTTATTTAAAATAAATATTAATAGGATCATGGGGAATTATCTTCATTGGACATATCACAGTCCGAATCCCACTTAAATATGATGTAACCATTTTGACTATATTTTGCCCTAATGCAATGTATTTTCATCCGGGTGTTCTCTTCGTGAGAACGGTTAAAGAGAAAAATTCAACTCTTGTGGTGTACCACGAGGCATTGATGTAGCATGACTTTTTGGACGTTTAAGTCCAAGTGCCCTCAAGTTATGTTCCAGCCTTCCAACCTTCCTGACACGACAATTCTACTCAGCTGCCATTGTATTATTGTATTGTTGATTGTATCTCTCGTTCGGATTATTTGAGTATTTGAAATTATAATCCAATTCTCATGTCCTACCATTGCTTTGAATATGTCTAATGGGCTAAAAGATGTAATAGAACTAATATAAGAAAATTGATTCCAAAATGACATAATAACTCGTTTTAATGTGAATGCTAGTTATTCGTCATTCACATGATATACTACTACTTGATTTGACAACACAATGTCCACTTTTGACTGCTTTATATGACACATTCATATAACACAACTTTTATATGCGTAAATTATATTTCTGAATGACATTCTTGATTTGACAACACAATGCCCGCTTGTGACAGTTTTATATGACACACCCATATAACACAATTTTTATATGCATAAATTATGATATTTTTGAATCATTTCGGAATTAGATCCTTGATTTGACAACACAATTCACACTTTTGACTAATTTATATGACACACTTATATAACACAACTTTTATATAACACATTCGGTAAAAAAACTCATATTTTAAGAGTGCCTAAAAATATTACATTCAATAGTTGGTTCAGAAATAGACAAAAAAGGCGAGGGTAGTTCAAGGATGCCTCTTGGTAGGATAGAAACAAACACAATTAAATCATATTTTGAAAAAGAGATAATAGGATGCTACATAGATTTATTTGATGAAAAATGGTATTGTTCTTCGTCCCTGTGAAAATCAACCAATTTGTATCAATGTTGATTTAAAAGTTGTTGCCTTGTTGGACACCTAATTGAGGGTGACGCACACTCCTCGAAATCCGAAAGAGCTATAATATGGGGTAAAAAGCTTTAATGAGTTTAATTATATTATAAAAGTGTGATTATGAGGTATTATGTCTATGGCATAATTTAGTTATGCCACAGGCTTTGTCGGCTACATTTCAGACCTCGAAATTCAAGGATGAACCACTAGTTATCCAACACTTGATGAAAGAAATTTTAGAAATGGATGAGTAAAACTTTGGAAATGGATGAGTCTTTCCCGCATCCAAAATTCGTGTTGAATAGACTTTGGATGAGTTCTTTCAATAATTGTCTTAGTGTTATGTCAAATCAAATATGAATGGATAGATAAACGGTTGATTACAAAACACAACAATTTATTGCGTAAATTAAATTGGACCTTTAAAAAACGTGGGGTGCTAATTATAAAAGGCACCTTTTGCGCAAGAATTTCCTGCGCAAAATGACTTGACTGTGTCGTTACAGTTAAGTCATTTTACGCAGAAAATTCTTGCGCAAGTGGTACTTTTGTAACTTCCTTTTTTAATGGGGTACTTTGGTTCCACTTCTCTTTTTTTGGGTCATTTAAGTTCCGGACTCGTATCGGAGATTTTAAGGGAAAGTTTATGGTATTAAAACTTACCATCTTATAAGGACGGTTTTGGAATATTGTATTTTCTTCAAATTAACTTTGGTTAATAAATAATTAAACTAAGGGAAATGAGTGTAATATCTCAAATCATAACGGATGTTAATGTCATAAAGGTAAATGTGGAGAGGGGTCATTATGCTTATGATTTAGTCATAGCACTATTATATTACATGACATTGATATAAAATAATGCGTCAATCGATATATTGAATTATACCAAAATTAGTTAAACATGAAAAGACAAATTAAATAGTGAATAAAACAATACTAAATCTTATACCAAAATCATTTCATTCAATGTTGTAAATATCTTATGGTTCGATATCGATTTTGGGCTAATTATGTAGGCTTCCCCAAATTTCAATTATTGTAATAGCATTTCATAACGCTTGGCAGCAATAGATTTGGACGTCTACGGGCCTGCCCATATTAAGTCCATATGTTTTACATTCAGACTTTATTGACTTCTTAATTTCAGGAACACTTTTTTTAAAAAAAAATTGTACACTATCAATCATTTGGTCAAAGTTTATAATTAACGGACTATGTTTTGAGATAATTATGGGCTAATACCTCTCAGGTGACCTACTTTATGATATTTACTCTAACTTATTAGTTATTACCGTGTAATCTATTAATTCTTCGGCCCTCGTTTTCTCTTCATCTCTATCGTGATTCTGCTAACAAGCTTCTCAACTTCCTCCGATCGCTTCTTGAATATATCAATCTTTGCTTTTTTGCATTCTATGGCTTTGTTCAATTTTTATATATCCTCAATCATAGGTCTAATTGTTAACAAAGACAAATTAAATCATCGACAATTGAAATTGAAATTGAAACAAACGGAAGTTTGACTAACTTGTGAAATTGATTCTGATAATATTCGAATGCTTAGTCACGCAATTGCACCTCCAATTAAATTCTCGGCCATCACGTGTGTGTATATATGTGTGTTTCAATTGTCAAAAAACTTATTTGAGCTCAAATTTGAAAAAATGTTTGACGTTGGCAGGGTGAGAATATATATATATATATATATATATATATATATATATTGAGTACATGAACTTAGATAGGGGTTGTGGAAGACACGGATTAGGATAGAAGAGTAGTAGGTACTCAAGCGCAGTTCTACTTATGTTTACAAATTGATAGTTGTAATATTATTACTGTAGGACCGATTAGCCTATCACACTTAAAGGACACATTATTGCTTTATAATCCACTGTAATTTGATTTCTGATGCTATGTGTTCTTCAGTTTATTTTGTTTAGTTTATTTAGTTGTGTTAGCTACAACTCCCTTTTATTCGAATGCACTTTATACTGCTTTAATTCCTTATCTGAGTACTGTTTCTCATGCTTTACTCTTTACTCTTTACTCTTGCTTTGTTTTGATTGCCTTGCTTGTGATTATGATTTGTCTTGAGCCGAGGGTCTCCCGGAAACAACCGCTCTACCTACCAAGGTGGAGGTAAGGTCTGTGTACACCCTACACTCTTCAGACCCCATGGTGTGGGATCTCATTGGGTATGTTATTGTTGTTAGGGGTGGGCAAAAAATCTGGAGAACCGCAAAAATCGAACCGAACCGAACCAAAAAAATCGAACCGAACCGAACCGAAATTAGGTTAGTTTTTTTTTTTTTTAAAAAAAAATCAATTTTTTGAAAAATCAAACCGAATCAGGATTTAGTGATTCGTTTCGGTTTTTAAATTTTGGATACGAACCGAACCGAAAAAATGAATTAAATATGTAATTAATCTTATTTTTTATTTTAGGCTACTACTATATCTTGAATCATAGCCATTGAAACCAATCTATGAAGCTTTTATGGAAGTCGAATGCGGCATGAACTTGATTAACATATCACGGAAGCATTGACATAAAACGTAGGGAGAGAAAGTAGTTGTAAATTGGTAAAACTTTAAATGGTCATAACTCTGCGCTCGGATGTCCGTTTTACTCATTTTTTTTTGTTGTTGCTTTTTTGGGTATATTTTTGAGACGGGGTGGCCCAAACTGGCACAAGGCGGTTTGGCGCAACCAATTTTTAGAAAAACGTCCGTTTTCCCAATCAATTTGTGTTTTTCCCCAAATCGATTTCTAATTTTCCTTTTTCTTTAGTAAACATCTCACGATACACAATAGATTTCAACGTCGAAATTTCATGATAGTGTAGGTGTGAATGTCAATTTCAGTTTTGGAAATTCAATTTTTTTTAAAAGTAAAAAATTTCATGACCGGCCCTGCCCCGGCCCACTAGAAAAAACCGATATAATAATCAAATACGTTCGGCGATATAAACGAACATATCGATTTTTTTTTTTAAAAGTTGGATTCGTTTTTTTTATAAAAAAAAACTTATTTTTATTCGGTTCATATTTTTTGGATACAAAACCGATATACGCCCACCCTAATTGTTGTTGTTGTTATATATATATATATATATATATATATATATATATATTAATTTCATTCGAATAACAATTTTTTTAAATGATTTTTTAAAAGAGTCATTTTCGGAGAGGCGATAAGTGATCTGTTTATTGTGGTCCTCCTAACATATATTGCTGGAATTACCAATACTTAGCCAAAAGGCATTCATGAATGGATCCACAATATCACTACCTTTTTCAGGAATCATATTTATATGCCAAGAGAATTTAATATATGTATACAAAGTAATGAAGTAGGTGTTAGTTTGTGATCAAAGACCTAAATTTAAAGTGTCTTTTTTTTTGTGTGTGTAATATATAGGGAATTTTTTGTTGATTTTCTAACACTATTACTATTTATATTTTAGAGTAGGATTAAAAGTATCTTTGGTCTCTAGTTATTAGTAGATTTTAATTTTAGTCCTTCTGATATCTAATTAATTATATTTAACTTTTAATTAATTAAATGTGCACTTTTGATTACTTTACCTGTGAATATTCAAAAATTTATCATAATTATTAATTGTTTCATCACTTAGTTACCCATGTGTTATGTTAAGCTTGTATTGTCACTTCACATTTAAGGTTAATTGTACTTGTTCAAATTTTAGAAGGACCAAAATTAAAATTTATCAATAATTAAAGAACCAAAAGTACAATTATCCCGTTAGAATATATATCTACTTGTTTCATTTTTAATTTGAGATTTCTACGAGTTATTCTCTACTAGCTTACCGTATCTTATAATTTCATCCAAGAATTTCAATTAATTAGATAATGATCACTAGTAATATTGAAGACTTGAGAGAAAAAATCATAACAAAATATGTAAATAAATAAAGTCACCCTTTTATTTTTGTCTTTTGGGTTAGAAGTAAGTTATACTGTAATTATAATACAAGATTTACACTGTAACAAAAAAGTGATGAAGAAACTATAATACATTGTCTATAATGTACAAATTATTTATTATTGCTAGTTTGGTTTGTTACAATCAAATTATTATGCAGTGTACATTTTGAATTATGTTCTTAACAAAATAAAGTAATGACTATTATATGAATCATTATTTTTGTCATTTAATTATTATTAAAGCTAGTTAATGAATAAAACTAGCCAACTTGGTGTGAATGAGAAATGGAGGGAAAAACCTTTCCGAACAGTCACCAACCTATTCCGAAGAGGCACCTTCGAGGCTATATAAACTGAGGCAATGCCTCATTTTTAATACACTGAATTTTTTTTCTGCATTTGAAAATTCTGCATTCTTTTCACAAATAAAATTATCGAGTCTTACTGTGTTTCGTTGCCAACTTTGAGTTCGTCGAAGTCGAAGGCGTTTGATGTACCGCTACTCCTGCGACATGTATATCCGTTTTATCCTGGAAGGAAGTAATCCATAACCTCGGGTACAGTGAGGGGATTAAATTCCTTAAGGACACACAGTGAATTCTGTGGTCTCGGATATTTTCTTACTTCTGCATTATTTTTCCAGTTTCTGTTTTTTGTGGGTTGTTTTTTTTTTCTTTTTTTCTGATTTTTTGAACACAGGCGAGACAACAAGCTTAAGGAATTTACTCATTATTTTTGTGTTCATTTGTTCTTGTTTAACAATTACAGAACATTGTCGGGAAAAAAAAAGGTGTATGTTTGCTGTTTCGATGTAACGAACTTGTATGATTGGAGACTAAAATCTTCGGATTTTCTACTCCGGTTGAGATTAAAGTTTCCACAACTTTCTACTCATTTGGGCACTTGATTTGAAGATATAAAAACTTCATCAAGTATACAACATACAATTTACTGCATTTCGCTTCAAGTATTTTAAATCTGTTTGGGTAACCTTGATTCGGTTTGAAGAAATAAAATCTTCACCGTTGTGTATTATATTTGTTGCGGTCAAAGCGATTCGGTTCGAAGTCTTCACTTTGTTTATTAAATTTTCGTTGTTTCTGCGACAGAAATGGGAGACATGACTCCAAATTTGAATGCTACTACTACTGCCACACCAGCCCCCATGGTTGGTTCTACGAGCAATGCTGCGTCCTCCAGTCGTACTGCACCAGCACCAGCACCGGCTCCGGCAGAGAAGCCTGGAAAATTCACCGGAATTGATTTCAAACGATGGCAACAAAAGATGTTCTTCTATTTAACTACTTTAAACCTCCAAAAGTTTATTAAGGAGGTCGTTCCGATTTTTTGGAATCAACACCGAGAATGAACGTTTTGTTGTAAGCGAGGCATGGAAGCACTCGATTTTTTGTGCAAGAATTATATTCTTAGCGGATTTGGAGGATGATCTTTACAACGTCTACGGTAATGTGGAAACATCAAAAGATCTATGGGATGCGTTGGAAAAGAAATATAAAACGAGAAGATCTTTGGATTAAAGAAATTTATCGCCGCCAAGTTTCGGACTACAAAATGGTAGATGGCAAGTCTGTTGTTACTCAAGTTCAAGAGTTGCGAGGTTATCATCCACGATCTACTCGCCGAAGGTTTGGTGATTAGTGGGGCGTTTCAAGTTGCGGCAAGTAATAGAGAAGCTGCCTCCTTCATGGAAGGACTTCAAAAATTACTTGAAACACAAGCGAAAGGAGATGACACTGGAAGATCTCATCGTCCGTTTGAGAATCGAGGAAGATAACAAGGCAGCGGAGAAGAAGGCAAATGTGAGATCAACCATAGAGGGAGCACATATTGTTGAAACTGCCCCAACTAATCTGAAAAAGAGGAAAAATGCATCGGGACCAAGGAGCTATCCCAACAAGAAGAAATTCAAGGGAAATTGCCACAATTGTGGAAAAATCGGACACAAAGTTGCAGACTGTCGTGCTCCGAAAAAGGAAAAGAAGAAGGGTCAGGCTAATATGGTTGAAACAAACGAGGAAGTTGATGACTTGTGCACTATGTTGTCTGAGTGCAACCTAGTGGGAAATCCGAAAGAGTGGTGGATTGACTCTGGCGCCACTCGCCACATTTGTGCTGTTAGAGAAGCCTTTGCTTCATATGCTCTCGCCGGGCCCGACGAGCCCATATATATGGGAAATTCTGCAACGGCCAAAATTAAAGGTTATGGAAAGATACTGCTGAAGATGACATCTGGCAAGGTGGTGACTCTCAACAACGTATGTCATGTTCCTGAAATTAGGAAAAATCTAGTATCTACCGGACTTCTAGTAAAGAATGGTTTTAAGTGTGTTTTTGTTTCTGACAATGTTGTAATAAGTAAGAACGAGATGTACATAGGAAAAGGTTACCTCACAGAGGGCCTTTTCAAACTAAATGTAATGGTCGTTGCCAATAATAATAAAGTTTCTGCTTCGTCTTACTTACTTGAGTCAAATAATTTATGGCATTCACGTTTAGGACATGTCAATTATAGAACCTTGCGAAAAATGATTAGTTTGGAAGTATTGCCTAAGTTTGAATGCAATCAATCAAAATGTCAAATCTGTGTTGAGTCTAAGTATGTTAAACATCCTTATAAGTCAGTTGAAAGGAATTCAAGTCCTTTAGACTTAATCCATACAGATATTTGTGACATGAAGTCAATCCCATCTCGCGGTGGGAAGAAGTATTTCATAACTTTTATTGACGATAGTACGCGGTATTGCTACGTTTATTTACTTAATAGTAAAGATGAAGCAATTGAAGCATTCAGGCAATACAAAACTGAAGTTGAGACTCAACTTAACAAAAAGATTAAAATGATAAGGAGTGATAGGGGCGGTGAATATGAATCTCCTTTTGAACAAATATGTTTGGAATATGGCATTATTCATCAAACAACTGCCCCCTGTTGACACCCAATTTTGTCCCGTCCTATCCAATTTGTTTGCAATTTTAAATGTTTTTTTTTAACACCACAAAACAATTTTTAATCTATATGCATATATATATATATATATATATATATATTATTCTCTTATTATTATTATTATTATTCGCATTTTCACTATCATTTGCATTTTTATCATAATCATAAGTTTTATCCGAAAATTCTATGTTATTTTATTCTCACAAAATTGCATCGCATTTCCATTTTTTAAGCATTAAACATTTCGTGAATATTATATTTTTATTATTATCACATGTTATGTTATTTTTAAATAATTCACATCTTTTACAAAACAAAAATAATATTTTTAATGTTAAACCCCTTTTATATTTTTAAACACAAAACAATTTATAACCTATTTCATTTTCCCAAACCCAATACAAATTCTACCCAAACAAAATTCACCAAACCCACAAAACAATTCCTACCCAAATCTTCCAAACCAAAGCCCAACAAACCTTCTCCCTTTAATTCCCCCAAGCCCAATCGGCCACCCCATTTTCGTATTCCCATTCCCTTATTTCCCCAAGCCCATCGGCCGCCCCATCTTCCAAGCCCACAACATTTCATCCCCTTTAAATCAAAATCCACAAAACAAAATCCCAAAACTTTTTAACTCACAACCAAAACCCCTACCCCAAAACTCCCAAGCCCACTCCCTTATTTCACCAAGCCCAACCGGCCAGCCCACCCGAAACCAAGCCCAACCGGCCAACCCCCACACCCTTTTATTTCCCCCCAAACCAAACAAAACCCAAAACAAACAAAAAAATCTAAAGAAAACCTAGACCTACCCCCACGCCGCCACCCTACGCCCCTACCCCTACGCCTGACACCACCAATCTACCCCATCACCTTTCTGCAACACATGCCCCAAGAACACGCCCCAAAAAATCATGATTTTGTTCCCCATTTATTTTGAAATTTGAATTCGTTTTAAGGGGGGTATGAGGGGGTTGAAGGTTGGGGGGGAGTATCTATAAAAACCCCCCCTTGCTCACTGATTTGAGGGGGGTTCTTAGAATTTTCGGGTCATTTTTAGGTCCGAAATTGAAGAAATCCGAAATCTCCTTCAAGGTTTGGCATTATATTTTGTTTGTGTTGTTCTTCACTAAAAAAAAAAGGGGGCAATCCGAAATCTTTGTTTGTTCTTGCATGTGTTCTTCAACGTAAAGATTCCAAAATATAGGTCGAAATTATTGGTTTTTTTTTGTGTTAAAGAATCTGGATTTTTAGCTATTTTTTCACTGTTTTTCGATCCAATTCGGGTCTGGTCACTGTCGGGTCGGGTCGACCCGATTCGAGTATTTTTTTAGAATTCTTGCATTTCATATCTTGTATGTTGGTTATCTGAGATTGGTGAAAATACTTGATTTCGGGTTGAGTATCTGATTCGGGTCGGAAACATCGACCGGTCGGGTCGACCCGGTTTGGGTAATATTTCCAGAATTCTTGCATTTCATATTTTTGTTATTATTGGTTATCTGAAATTGATGGAATTATTTGGTGTCGGGTTGAATCTCCAAATTACTTGCATTGTTGCTGTTGTTATTATTGATTATCTGAAATTGATGAAATTAGTTGATTCCGGGTTGAACACATGATTCGGGTCGGGTCACTGATCCGGGTCGGGTCGACTCGGTTGGATTTTCCAAATCTCTTGCGTCATATCTTGTATATTGGCTATCTGAAAAATAAAAAGAAAATCTGATTCGGGTTGGCATCTGATTCCGGTCGGGTCGACCCGGTTATGGTATATTTCCAGATTATGGCATTTTTTCATATCTCGTTCTTGGTTATCTAAAAATCGAATTTCGATTTCATTCGGGTCACCGTTTACTATTCCGGGTTTGTTTTTCGTAATTAACTCTTTGTTTCATTCGGGTCACTTTGTTCATTCGGGTCTGTTTTAGAATTAACTCACTATTTCATCTGCCTTTATTTACTTCTTTCGTTTCTCTGTTTTTCTGTTCACTGGGTTAAACATCCAGGCAACGGATATTTACTGTTTTACTGTTTTTACTAAACATCACGTCTTCTCGGAAATCGCCTCTGTTTACTGTTTACTGCCTACTGCTTATTGTTTCCAATTTAATTTTTGATGATTTGAACACGATACTACACTGGCCGATGTAAAATATCCGTCGATTTTGAGGCCTCCACAGTTGTAAAGACGAAAATATAACTTCTGGGCAAGGATGAGGCTTAAACCTTTATTTCATCCGAGATCAACATGTTTAGTAGGCGAGGTGACTTATATATTCGCAGCCACGACGTGATTATAATGATCTTTTCTTTTTTATCCGAGAGACCAATACGTTTAGTAGGCGAGGCAATCAAAATAACCACTCAGTCATATGTTTGCAGCCACGACGTGATTGGAATGGTCTTTTCAAAATTTAAGTCTGAGCCATCCGTGACCAAAACGCTCACTGTTTTGGATACGGATCCGAAGTAATTTGTATTTACTTATTTCTAACCGTTTGTTCTTGACAGCTTGCAGGGAACAAAGTCAATGAAGGCAGACACTCCTCGGAGTTTATTTATTTTGTTGTTTTTACTTTCTTTAATTTAGCTTTATCTCGCTCTGTATTGTAATATTATTTATTGCACTTATGTAATTATTGAAATGCTTAGAATAGGCAAACTTAGAATTAATTCATAGAGTAGTCTAAGACTGAAAACCCGTCGCTGGCTTATTTACTTATAGGCTCGGTTAATTCAAACATAGAAATCCTTCGTTAGTTTATTTATTTTTAGGCTCGTCAGGCATATTTAAAATTTTCAAAACATACTTGACCATCTTTTGTTCACTTTATTAATTGTACAACTCAAAATGATTTCCAAAATTACTTCTTTGGCATTATAAGTAAATTGTTTTCTCCTTGCTATTAATTGTCCCAAATACATACTTTTTGAAACTTTACATGTATTTTCTTTAATACCATGCAAATGCATACTTGTACAAAATGCATTTCTTTCATTAATTATTTGCAAACATCTTTTTTTAACTTCATACTTTAAACATGCATTTTTCTTACTATAATATTAACCTGAGTTTGACCGGATAACCGCAAGTTAGCGGATCTTAAAGGATGCCTAACCCCTTTCCTTTAGGATAATAAAGAACCCTTACCTAGAATCTCATTAGTTTCGCAGACCATTAAAATTGGAGTTTACATTGCAGCATTTATTTAATATTTAGGTGTCCTAATTCACCGTAAAAATAATTAGGTGGCGACTCCTCAATCCATTTACCCAGGAATCACCTGAACACGCCGTGCTCGCTTATGACCTGCGAGCGGGTCGAAAATAGGGCGCGACACCCCTTACTCGCCACAATCAAACGGAATTGCGGAAAGGAAAAATAGAACCCTGAAAGAAATGATGAATGCCCTGTTAATAAGTTCTGGTTTACCCCAGAACTTGTGGGGGGAATCCATTCTAACAGCTAGCCGAATACTCAATCAAGTGCCCCATAGCAAAACAAAATCTATTCCATACGAAAAGTGGAAAGGAAGGAAGCCCAATTTGGGATACCTCAAAGTGTGGGGGTGTTTGGCCAAGGTGCAAGTTCCTAAACCCAAAAGGGTAAAAATAGGACATAAAACCATTGATTGTGTTTTCATAGGATATGCCACAAATAGTAAGGCATATCGATTTCTAGTTCACAAATCAGAAAATCCCGACATTCAGGTGCATACGGTAATTGAATCAGATAATGCTGACTTCTTTGAAACCATATATCCGTATAAAAAGGAATGTGAGTCGTCTAGCAAAGAATCTAAACGACCTCGGGAAGAAACAAAGGAAAATATTCCCGATGAGGAAAATCCAAGACGCAGCAAACGTCAAAGGACGTCTACTTCATTTGGACCAGAATTTCTAACATTTTTGTTGGAGAATGAGCCTCGAACCTTAAACGAAGCTATGTCTTCATCGGAAGCTCAATTTTGGAAAGAGACAATCAATAGTGAGATAGAATCCATATTAAACAACCATACTTGGGAATTGGTTGACCTTCCTCCAGGGAATAAACCTTTAGGTTCCAAATGGATTTTCAAGCGGAAAATGAAAGCTGATGGTACTATTGATAAATATAAGGCAAGACTAGTTGTTAAAGGGTTTAGACAACGAGAAGGTCTTGATTACTTTGATACATACTCGCCGGTAACGAGGATTACATCCATTCGGGTGTTAGTAGCGTTAGCCGCCGTGTACGGTCTTGAAATCCATCAAATGGATGTGAAAACAACCTTCTTAAATGGAGAGTTAGAGGAAGAAATTTACATGGAACAACCTGAGGGGTTTGTAGTTCCAGGGAAAGAGAAGAAGGTGTGTCGACTTGTTAAGTCTCTTTACGGACTAAAACAAGCACCCAAACAATGGCATGCAAAATTTAACCATACAATGTTGTCAAATGGATTCAAGATAAATGAGTGTGATAAATGTGTCTACATTAAGAACACTCCGAACCACGTAGTCATTGTTTGTTTGTACGTGGATGATATGTTGATAATGAGTAACGACATTGCTAACATAAATGCTACTAAGCGCATGCTTGCTAGTAAGTTTGATATGAAAGACTTAGGAGTTGCCAATTTAATTCTGGGAATTAAAATCCATAAGACTCATCAAGGTCTAGCATTGTCTCAAACTCATTATATTGAAAAGGTACTTGAAAAGTTCAAGTATTTGGACTTTAAAGTTGCAAAGACGCCAATTGATATGAACCTTGCTCTTGCAAAGAATAAAGGTGAAAGTCATTCTCAATTGGATTATGCCAGTGTTGGGAAGTCGATGTATATCATGGCGTACGCGACCGATATTGCGTGTGCTATAAGTAAACTAAGTCGCTACACTAGTAATCCCGACCAAAAACATTGGTCGGCAATGAAACGAGTTTTGGGGTATTTAAAACATACTCAAAACTTTGCTTTGCATTATAACGGGTATCCCTGAGTTATTGAAGAATACGGTGATGCAAATTGGATCACCGGTTCAATCGAAACTAAATCCACAAGTGGATATGTTTTTACCATAGGTGGAGGAGCGAGTGTCTTGGAAGTCATCCAAACGGACATGTATCGCCCGCTCTACAATGGAATCGAGTTCATAGCTTTAGACAAAGCCGGTGAAGAATTTGAATGGCTCCGGAATTTCTTAGAAGATATTCCATTTTGGCCCAAACCGTTGGCTCCTATATGCATACATTGCGATAGCCAAGCGACAATAGAAAGAGTCGGGAGCCTTATGTATAACGGAAAGTCTCGTCACATACGATGAAGACATAATACCGTTAGACAACTACTCTCTACTGGAATTATCACAATTGACTATGTTAAGTCAAGAGATAATGTGTCGGATCCACTAACTAAAGGCCTAACTAGAGAGGTAGTTGAAAGATCATCAAGGGGAATGGGACTATGGCCGAGGACAAGTCATCGTGACGGTAACTCTACCTAGAAGACTGGAGATCCCAAGATCTAGGTTCAAAGAGATCAAACAAAGTCATTAATGACGGTTCAACATTGTCACAATAACTCTTTGGTCCATTCTCGTGATGAGACAATGTTCAGTACCAGGATAAAGCATTACGACTTTTTAATGGTTCCTAAGTTTGGTACGGGGTATATCAAATAGTGTATCTACGGGATGACACATTTAGGAATCACCTATGTAAGTGTGAAGTGTAAGCCGCTTCAAGGAGAATTCTGTAAGGTCAATTCTCTACGCACTTCTGAACCAGGCAGTGTTCATGGCTGAAACGAACAAAACAATGAGAACCAAAGACAGTTAAAGGGTTAATTGTGTGACATGTGGTTGTCTAGGTATAACACCAAAGCTCGACGGTTCAAGGATATCAAATCTACCGATTGACCGAGTATATCCGACATATGTTCACTACGGAAAGTTCAAAGAGAAATCTACTTATCCTGATGCGATTAATCCTTGCTTACGAATCACACAGTTTTTTGTCATGCATGTTTTTCATCATATAGCCATTCCCCATTCATGTGGGGGATTGTTAAAGCTAGTTAATGAATAAAACTAGCCAAGTTGGTGTGAATGAGAAATGGAGGGAAAAACCTTTCCGAACAGTCACCAACCTATTCCGAAGAGGCACCTTCGAGGCTATATAAACTGAGGCAATGCCTCATTTTTAATACACCGAAATTTTTTCCCCGCATCCGAAAATTCTCGCATTCTTTTCACAAATAAAACTATCGAGTCTTACTGTGTTTCGTTGCCAACTTTGAGTTCGTCGAAGTCGAAGGCGTTTGATGTACCGCTACTCCTGCGACATGTATAATCCGTTTTATCCGGGAGGAAGTAATCCATAACCTCGGGTACAGTGAGGGGATTAAATTCCTTAAGGACACACAGTGAATTCTGTGGTCTCGGATATTTTCTTACTTCTGCATTATTTTTCTAGTTTCTGTTTTTTCTGGTTTTGGTTTTTTTTTTTTTCCTGATTTTTTGAACACAGGCGAGACAACAATTATTTCTATTATTACTAATAACCCATTCATTTCCACATTTTATCCATTATAACAGTCCGATACAGAAAGCATTTGGTGTTAGCAGAGTCCATGAAAGGCACGCAAGTGTGATGTAAATAGTTTATTCTAATGCAAACATTAGTGGTTGTTTTCACGACTCGACCAGTGACATATCGGTTACACATAGACTATAAAATAATATATTGATTGTTGTATAACTTATGCGGATATTAGTTACCCGGAAGGAAAAATTAGAACAAAAACTTGGGAATAATATTAAGTTCTTTGTGAGAAATGAAATCAAATATTATGATAAATGTTAAATTTATAGCGAGATTTATTTTGCACCAAAAGTTACCATAATTTCTAAAGAAAACAAAATAACGTATTTTCTTGTGATGCACTGCAACTGTTTCACCCACTTTTATTGAGTTGCACTGCTATTACTTTCTTTCTTCATAATTTTATGGACAGAATAAATAAATGTGCAAAAAGAAATATTTAAAATCATATAGCGTGGGATTAACGCAGACAAATGCAAAGAAAGATTCTATATGGACCCCATCTCTTTGTGGCAATTACTTTCCAATCTGTTACTCAATTGACATTTTTTTTAAAAAAATGAGAAAATATAACAAAAGAAAAAACAAACAAAAGTAACCATCTTATTAAGTTTTTAAATATGGTAAAGGGAATATATCTCCTTTAGCTCAGCTTGCTCTTTCAAGCGAAGCTTTATTCTACTGAAATATTTAATACTCTATACAAATAAGTAAAATAACAAACAAAAATACAAATATAATTCAAACAATTTACAATCATAGTGTTATAGTAAGTTAACCACCACCGAAAGATTATAGTATATGAATATGATCTCTCCACTCTTTAATTGTAGGCTCAGATTTAAAATATTTAATAGAGAGTGTTTATCAATTTAATAGACCTTACCTGATGCAATCCGAACTTGTCAGATCCCAAAGTAAATATCAGGACACCATATGGATAATTAAAAAAGAAAATATAAATATGTGAATTTTTAAATGTAATTTTCATTTAGAACTTATCATTTTTATGCAAATAATTAAGTTTAGCAAAAAACTATATTTAATATGAATTAAAATTTGCAATCATATATACTCGAAAATTCAAATAATGTTAAAATTAGAAACATTGAGTATGTTTTATTACATTGGCATCTTAATTTTAATTTTATTGTAGGTTAAGTTATGTACTTTGTAAATTTCTAATTTTAATTATTTTTTTTGGTTTCTCATCCGGGGTTTGGTACTCATATTAGAGTTCGATTATATTCGGACTGCGCATTACATGGCCTATTTTGGAGCAGCGCTCCCACCAAAAAAAAATTCATTCCCAAGGCTCTAATTTTGAAAATTAAATTAAATTATTGATATGATTAAATAATTTTTTAATAAAACACAAAATCAGATTAAAAAAAAGACGCTGTCGTTCGATCCTCAACTAAACTTAAGCCGGCGGCTACTTAAGAATAATACGCGGCGCCAAGTGATAAGTAAAATACTATTCGCACTCACACGAGTATGAGGGTATACGACAACCACACAATAAAATTCCCTTCCATTAGAAGACACCTTATTAAGAAGAATAGCTCCCTCTAGCTTTGCTTTACATTCACAGAAAACACTGCGTTCTTCTTCAATCTCTTTGAATTTCCAATACAATCAAAATGGTGAGTCTAATTTCAATACCTTTTTATTTTCTTGCAATTTTTACCTCAGATTTTAGTTTAATTTTACTGTTGATTTCTTATCGTTATGTAATTCTTGATGTGTGTGTGTTTTAGTAGAAAGGTTTTTTAAATGGGTTTAGTTTTTTATCTGTGATTGATCTGATTAGATAATCTCATATGGGTATTAGCTAAAAAAGTGATCTTTATGGAATTTTTGTGTTAAATTCTTCTGAGCTGTGTGTGTGTCTATTTTAGTAGAAAGATTTTGTAACTGATGAGATAATCTATATGGGTGTTGGCTAAAGAAGTGATATTTATGGAAATTTCACTGTTGAATTCTTCTTGTTTTGTTTTTACTTGGTGTGTGTGTGTTTCAGTAGAAAGACTTTTTTGTAATGGGTTTAGTTTTTGATTTGTGATTGATATCATGAGATAATCTATATGGGTGTTGGCTAAAGAAGTGATCTTTATGGATATTTTACTGTCGATTTCTTCTTGTTTTGCTTTGTTTTCTTGGTGTGTGTGTGTGTGTGTGTGTGTTTTAGTAGAAAGATTTTGTAAATGGGTTTAGTTTTTTATATGTTATTGATCTGAATAGACAATCTATGTGGGTGTTGGATAAAAAAGTGATCGTAAAGGAAATTTCACTGTTGATTTCTCCCTGTTTTGTTTTTCTCCCTGAATAGACAATCTATTGTAAGACTATATGAATAAGAATGGACCCGGATTAACTCAATTAGACATCAAAGATCATTGCTTTTTGTTGGTGCGGTTGTTGTTGTCGTCGTGTAGCTGATGATAATTGGCATATGTTTCTGGAGGATTAATCTTCTATTACCAAGCTTTGATAGAGATATACTGTCTAAATCATTGGGCCCAAGTGTCACTTGTTTGCTTTAAGAGCTCGTTTAGGACAGTCTAAAGCTTTGTTATGACAAGGATAAAATTCCGTTGCTGCAGACTGATGCAGCGACATCAATTTCCGTGAATGAAACCTAGTTAGTAGATGTTTAGTGTTATTGCTTGTGTGTTTCTTAATTGATCAACAGAGAACAATGGAGATTTGTTATGATGGTCTCTTTTGATTGAATACCATGAGAAGTATTGAACCATTTTACTTCAAAATCTTGTGATTGATTTAACGTTTTAACAATTTCTAACACAATCAGAGGATTTTGGTTATTGTATAGGCTAATGCAGCATCTGGGATGGCTGTGCATGACGACTGCAAGTTAAGGTTCTTGGAGCTGAAAGCAAAAAGAAGTCACCGCTTCATTGTTTTTAAGATAGAGGAGAAACAAAAGCAGGTTGTGGTTGAGAAGGTTGGTGAGCCAACTGAAAGTTACGAGGATTTCGCTGCGAATCTTCCTGAAAACGAATGTAGATATGCTGTCTATGATTTTGATTTCGTCACTGCAGAGAACTGCCAGAAAAGCAGGATCTTTTTCATTGCATGGTATTCTTAATATTCATAAGCATTTTAAATGAAATTATTTTTCTTTTGTGGTAACCTTGGTGTCCGGGCAGCTTGCGCGCACCTTGACTAATTCTATGGGACACCTGCTACCTCTCACCAACAGTAGGTATCAGATAAATCTGTCCACCAAGGCTTAGACAGATAGGAAGAAATCACCTAGTGTTTTTTGTCTTCGTTGGGATTTGAATCTGAGACCTCACCGTTGAGTGCATTTTAAACGAAATTGTTATATTTCTTTTGTCTCAATGTGTTATTTTTTCCCTCTTCAAGGTCCCCTGACACAGCAAGGGTGAGAAGCAAGATGATCTATGCCAGTACAAAGGAAAGATTCAAGAGAGAACTTGACGGAATTCAGGTTGAGTTGCAAGCAACTGACCCAACTGAAATGGGACTTGATGTTATTAAGAGCCGCGCCAACTGACATCGATTGATAGGTATCAGATGGACCTTATAAGTGAGAACTCCAAATGCAAATCATCTTTTTTACTTGAGGAAATATTTATAGTGTGACAGATACTTGGCCGGAGATTATTTCGGTTGCCAAGTGCTACAGTATATGTACTTTTTAATGAATAAGTTTTATGGTGTTTGGTATATGATGCAATTTGTTACTTCAGAATTTGTTCCTTCTGAGTGTTCCACTGGTGGCATGATTCTACAAGCTAATATGTTATCCATTTCTGAGATGGATAGGATACAATTTTAGATTGATTTTTCAAAATCTGATTTTGACAGTTTACCCTGTGATTCTTGTTTTGGAATGGATACAAGCAAGCTGATTGCTGTTCTAATTGGCAGTTCTTGATTTAATTGAAGTTTAGAAGTTGTCAAGAGAAGCTGTGAGAATTTTTGACTCAAAGAATTGATCTTATTTCTTAGCACAATGATAGAAGAGGAGTGCTCCTAGAGTATTTTGACACGTGGAATTCATCCCATCAAAGGTTGGAACTTTGTCAAAGTCAAGGGCAAGTACAAGAGTATGAATGATTTCAAAATATAACGAATGATAAAACTTGGTATAACTTAAAGGAATGACTATGTATGTGTGATAGGAGGGTACGGTTAAGCATGTCTCTTTCGCTCTGTGGTCTTGTGTAAAGTATTTCCGTTCATCTATTCTTTTTTTTATCTTTACTCAAAGTAAGTAAAATAAATGATTCTAATATATAACCAATGATAAAATTTGCATAATAGATGAATAAATTGGAACATATTCTCGAACTCATATAATGTGTAAGTTAATTAATATCTTACATATCCTGTTTATCTAGATAGTGTCAAATAAAATAGAGTGAAGGGGAAAAAGTTTATTTTCTAAAATCACTCGTCATTGTTAACACTAAACTAGTCTCCTCCAAACAACCTGCTTTTAATGAACGAAAAAAATAGAAAGGCTTAGACCTGTCCAAAGGTCGGGTCGGGCCGGGTCGGGTGACTTTTTTTTTCCTGTTTGCCCGACCCTGACCTTATTTTTTTTTTAAATTCTGGCCTTGTCCCGTCGGAATTTTTTGGCTGGCCAGGGTCGGGTCGGGTCGGGTTTTTTGGCTAGCCAGGGATGTTTGACCGGCCCTATCTCGAAAAAATAAACAAAATAAAAAAAAACGGGTAAAACGGGTAAAACGGACATTCGAGCGCAAAGTTATGACCATTTAAAGTTTCACCAATTTACTACTTTCTCTCCCTACATTATGCTTCCGTGATATTAACAGAACGACTAATAATATAAATATATAATTAATATTCAGCTACCGTTTTTATCTTATTTTATATTGAGCTCAATGTAGATTAGAGCAAAACATATATTATAAAAACATGAATTATATCACTTATTAATGACAAAAATATATATAAGTACAAAATAAATATTAATGAATGAAAAATAATATTAAAAAATATGCGGGTCGGGGTCGGGTCGGCCCGGGCCGGGTCAGACGGGTAAAAATATTCTGACCCTGGCCCGACCCTGACCCTGATCGGGTCTTCAGTGGAGGTCGAATTTGATCTCTTCAGCTGCCGTAGCCAAATTGAAAGAAGATGAATTATTTCATTATTAAAAATAATATATTAATATTGCAACCTAGCCAAGGCTAGGGAGAGAAAGGCCCGTGACTTTGTTCACGTGAGGTGCATGAAGGATGGAGATGACAAAGTACTAGTGGAGGAAGCGCATATTAGGCGGAGGTGGCAGTCTTACTTCCATAAACTCTTGAACGAAAAAGGAGACGGAGACATTGTGCTGGGAGATCTGAAGCATTCTGGTAGGTACCGAGATTTTGGGTATTGCAGAAGAATTAAGGTTGAGGAAGTTAAGGGTATTGTTCGCAGGATGCGCAGGGGATGAGCGACCGGGCCTGATGAGATTCCAGTTGAATTTTGAAAGAGCGCAGGCAATGCAGGTTTGGAGTGATTGACTGAGATGTTTAACGCCATTTTTAAGACGACAAGAATGACCGAATAATGGAGGTGGAGTAAAATGATTCCCTTGTACAAAAACAAAGGCGATATCCAGAGTTGCAACAATTATAGGGGTATCAAGCTGATGAGTCACACTATGAATGTTTGGGAAAAGGTTGTGGAGATGAGGGTGAAGAGAGACATATCTATTTCTGAGAACCATTTTGGATTCATGCCGGGGCGTTTGACTACTGAAGTCATTCATCTTATTAGGAGGTTGGTGGAGCAATATAGGGAGAAGAAGAAAGATTTACATATGGTTTTCATCGACCTCGAGAAGGCATACGACAAAGTACCTGGGGAGGTTCTATGGAGATGTTTGGAGGTTAGAGGTGTACCTGTGGTGTACACTAGGGCGATCAAGGATATGTATGCGGGAGCCAAGGGTACAGTCAGTAGGAGGAGACTCTGAGCACTTTCCAGTGACGATGGGGTTGCACTATGGATCAACTCTTAGCCCATTCCTATTTGCTTTGGTGATGGACGGACTAACGCGACAAATCCAATGGGAGGTACCATGGTGTATGTTATTTGCAGACGACATAGTCCTGATTGATGAGACTCACAGCGGAGTGAACGACAAGCTGGAGGTTTGGAGACAGACTCTGGAGTCTAAAAGGTTCAGGTTGAGTAGGACCAAGACAGAATATTTAGAGTGCAAGTTCAGCAACGGGAGAGACCTTGAGACAGGCGTGGAGGCGAGGCTTGGTACTCAGGTCATTCCAAAGAAAGTAAGCTTCAAGTACCTAAGGTCCATTATCCAAGGGAATGGAGAGATTGATAACGATGTCACACATCGTATTGGGGTAGGGTGGATGAAATGAAGGCTAGCATCTGGAATCTTGTGTGACAAAAATATGCCACCAAAACTTAAGGGCGAGTACTATAGGGTGGTGGTTCGACCGACTATGTTGTATGGGGCGGAGTGTTGGCCAATCAAGACTTGTCACATACAAAAAATGAGAGTTGCGGAGATGAGGATGCTGAGATGGATGTGTGGGCATACAAGGAGAGATAGGATTAGAAACGATGATATCCGGGATAAAGTTGGAGTGGCCTCGGTGGAGGATAAGATGCGGGAAACGAGGTTGAGATGGTTCAGACATGTGCAGAGGAGAGACACGGATACCCCAGTGCGGAGGTGTGATAGGTTGGCTATGGACGGGTTCAAGAGGGGTAGAGGTAGGCCGAAGAAGTATTGGGGAGAAGTGATTAGACGGGATATGCCGCAGGTGCAACTTACTTAGGACATGACCTTAGATAAGGGGTTGTGGAGGACACAGATTAGGGTAGTAGGTAGTCAAGCGTAGTCCTACTTACACTTACAAAATGGTAGTGTAGTGTTATTACTATAGGCTCGATTAGCCTATCACACTTATAGGCGCATTAGTGCTTATAGTTCTTGTAGTTTGATTCATGCCACTATGTGTTCTTTAGTGTAATTTGTTTGTCTTATTTAGATGTGTTAACTATTGCTTCATGTTGTTTGAATGCACTATTATGACGTATTCGATTTTATTAAATGTATGTTCATAATACTTTAATTTCTCGTATGAGTCTGACAATTTCTCTTGCTTTGCCTATGATTATGTTTTGTCTTGAGCCGAGGGTCTCCCGGAAACAGTCGCTCTACCTATCAAGGTGAAGGTAAGGTCTGTGTACACTCTACCCTCCCCAGATCCCACGTTGTGAGATTTCACTAGGTATGTTGTTGTTGTTGTAGTATTGCAATCTAAATTTTAATTGTTTTTTTAAAGGAGGGAGAATAAAATTAAGAAAAAAATAATAATCTGATCTCTAACCCAAAATCCTCTCTTACCTCCACCAAGAAAACGCTTACACAGATTCTCTAATATCTGGTGCGTGTATTCCTTTCTTAAATTCCTTTGATGCCTAATTATTATACTCCTTCATTCTGCCAATGGCGTACTCGAATTTTTTCATAATTGAAGTAAAATTTTAAAATAATGAATGTTTTCTAAAAATTACAACTAGAAAGAAGATAAGGAAAACTTATTGTGAAAATATCATTATGTAGCAGTATCTGTAGAGATGAAAGTGGATCCTGGACCCGGTGGATCCAGATCCGTTTTATAAGATATGGATGTTTAAAATTTGGACCCGACGGATCCGGATTGGACCCGGATCCGTTTCTGACGGATCAGATCTGGATCTTGTATTTGAGATTCGTATCCGGTCCAGATCCGACCCGTAGATCTATTTTTTATTAAATATATTCATAACCCAGAATATAATTTTATAAGTATTTTCTTAAAATTGCTAAGCACATCCTTGCAAGTTTAATTCTCAAAAAAGTTTAATTTATCCCCGCGTTAACTCAAAAACCAAAAAATAAAGAGGTAACTTCGATAATAAAATCAATGTTATATTAGTGAATGACTAACTGTTAGATGATATTAATCTCCCTTGGGGAGTCTTTCATTAATATCAAGGTATATATAGAGTACAATATTTCATCCCTTATACAATAGGAATCCTAAGCCTATACAAAAGAGGAATCATAGTCTTACCATAATTATATTTACACAATATATAGAAATATTCTAATAATGGGTAGGAAATATATTGTTTCCTATATTTACACGTTTACACACCCCCTCAGTCGGAGCGGGAGGAGGCCGGACGCTGAGACTGGATCTGAAGTCAAGAAATAACTGTCTGGGAAGTCCTTTGGTAAATATGTTTGCATACTAATAGGATGATGGAACATGTAACACTCTGACATGGCCTAATGCAACTTTCTCACGAACGAATTGTAGGTCTATCTCAATATGCTTGGTTCACTGATGTTGAACCGAATTATGAGAAAGATAGATGGCAGAGATGTTATCACAATACACAATAGATGCCTGACGCAAAGGACACTGAAATTCTAACAGTAAATTTCTTAGCCAACAAATCTCAGCTACTACATTTGCAACGCTTCTGTACTCAGCCTCGGCACTGGAGCGAGATAGGGTAGCCTGTCGCTTGGCAGACCAAGAAATCAGATTATCCCCTAAGAAAACACAAAAGTCGGAGGTGGAGCATCGCGTGTCCGGACACCCTGCCTAATCTGCATCCATATATGAAAGCAATCTGTCTGGTGCAGAGGGATATAGGTGCAAATCATAATCAAGAGTGCCATTAATGTATCGAATGATACGCTTAAGAGTAGTGAAACGAGACTCCCTGGGGCATGCATGAATAAGCACACCTGCTGAACAGCATAAGCTATGTCTGGCCTGGTGAATGTGAGATACCGAAGTGCACCGCAAGGCTCCTATACGAGTAGGATCGAGCGGAGCACCATCCATAGCACCGAGCTTAGATTTGGAATCAAAGCGGAGTAGACACCTCTTTGCGGTTCGCCATCTTAGCCATGTACACAATCTCTTCTGCATACTTACGCTGACACAAGAACATATGATTGGCAGACCTGGTCACTGATATCCCCAAAAAGTAACTCAGCTTCCCCAAATCGGTCATTGCAAATTCGGACTTGAGCAAGACAATAATCTCATTTTTCAATCCGTCGGAGGAGCGCAAGTAAGAACAATATCATCCACGTAAAGTAATAAGTAAGCAGTGCTACTACCTCGATGAAAAATGAAAAGTGATGTATCACTCTTGTTGCATACAAACCCAATCTGCAAGATATACATCGCAAAGCGATCATACCACGCACGGGGGGCCTGCTTCAGGCCATATAGTGACTTACGGAGATGGCACACATAGTGAGGAACTGCTGGATGGGTGAACCCTGGTGGCTGATGCATATAGATTGTGTCTCTCAGATCCCCATGTAAGAATGCATTCTTCACATCAAGCTGATGGATCGGCCAGTGTTTGCCCATGGCTATGCTCAAAACTGTGCGGATGTTAGCCGGTTTGACAACCGGGCTGAAAGTCCTACCACAATCAATGCCCTCCTGCTGATTTGTGCCATTAACCACAAGACGGGCCTTATACCTCTCAAGATCCCCATTGTCTCTGAACTTGTGACGAAATAGCCACATACAACGAATGATATTCACCCCCTCAGGTTTAGGTACTAGATCCCACGTGTGTTGTTTAGTTAAAGCATTGAATTCCACATACATAGCCGCATTCCAATTAGGGTCTTGTTTGGCCAATTTTGGATTCTTTGGAAGTGGAGAGATGGTTTGGGCAGACAAGTTGAAATGGACTTTGGGTTTAAAGATTCCATGCTTTGAACGAGTTTCCATTGGATGGATAGGGACAGTGGGTGGCGGAGTGGTGTCTGAGACGGGGGGTAAAGTCGGATAAGGAGAAGGTGGGGGCGAAGCCATCGGAGGCGCCGCGGCTCTTGGATCGAGAGTCGCGGTGCTAGAAGGTTGACAGGCTTCTCTGAAGTTTGGGCGCCGCGGCGCCTCAGCATAGGGCCGCGACGCTGTCGACGGTGTTTCAAAAGATTGCTCTCTCGGAAATCGGGGCGCGCGCGCTCCCCTCGAGGCCGCGGCTCTGACGACGAACCAGAGGATGTGCGTTGTTCGATTATGAGGGGAGAGATGGCAGACTCGTCAAGAAATGAGTAGTCCTGTTTTTGGAATTTTGGAAGATTCGAAAACGGGAATGTGGTCTCGTCGAATGTGACGTGACGAGATATGTGGATTTGACGAGTCGATAAGTCATAGCATAGATAGCCCCTATGGTTCGGCGGGAATCCAAGAAAGACACATGGAGTGGACCTAGGAGCAAGCTTGTGAGGGGCGGTGGAGCTAAGGTTGGGATAGCACAGACAACCAAAAATTCGTAGATGATCATAAGAGGGGATTCTATGGTAGAGGATTTCGGTAGGGGTCATATTGTGAAGAGTGCTAGTAGGGAGAATATTTAGAGTGTATTCTAACATTTTAGCAGCATAGACCCAGAAGGGTGGAAGGAGGGAGGCATGAATCAATAGGGTGCGAATCATATTGTTAATGGTGCGGATGATTCTTTCAGCTTTACCGTTTTGTGGTGAGGTGTGAGGGCAGGAGAAGCGAAAGACCATGCCATTATTGGTACAAAAGCGATGAAATATAGAGTTATTGAATTCATGACCATTATCGCACTGAAATGATTTTATGCCTTTTCCAAATTGTGTTTGAATGAACTTGCGAAACTCAAGAAATTTGACAAACACTTCCGATTTAAATTTAAGAGGGTATAACCAAACGTAGTGTGAAAAATCATCAAGCAACACAAGATAGTATTTATGACCGAGAGAACTAGAGATAGGAGATGTCCATAAATCGGCATGTATGATATCAAAAGGAGCAAATGTAACACTAGTAGATGATTTAAACGGAAGATGAATATGTTTACCGAAAGAGCAAGAAACACAATTTTGGGCAAGTTTCCATTACAAGCAATGAAATTGTTACTCTAAGAAAATTAAAAACTGGGACTCCTGGATGACCAAGCCTATTATGCCAAGTTGAAGAAGAAACAACCGCTAGAGTGACGGGAGAGCAAGATCTGGCAGCGGAGGTGGAAGTGAATGGATAGAGATCCCCCGTGCTATTACATCTCGTAAGAGGTGTCCCCGTATGAAGATCCTTCACAGTAAAACCAAAAGGGTCGAAATCCACAGAGAAAAAATTATTACGAGTAAATTGGCGGACATATATGAGGTTCTTAATCATGTGTGGGGCATATATGGTGTTTTTGAGGGAGAATGGTGGATGATGAGGTTGTGTGTATGAGGTACCATAACCCTTAACTGGAATGCGTTGTCCACTACCAACTGTAACATATTGAGGATGCTTTAAACGAAACAGTTTAGGAATAGTACCTGCAGACCGGGGTGACGTGAGATGTGGCACCTGAGTCCATGTACCAAGTATTGTCAGGTTGTTGCATAGAGAGGGTGCTAAACGCTTGACCCAACTCAGTGGGTGTCATGCCGGAGGAGGGCTGCGGGACCTGACCTTGCATGAAGTGGGCCTGCTGTGGGGCTGGAGCGGGGCCTAACAAACCGGGGTAAGAATACGAATTGTATGGCTGCTGGTACTAGAATGGACTTGGCGCCGCAGCTCTGGACTGGGGCGCCGCGGCTCTGTTGGGGCACCGCGGCGCTGTAGACGAACTGCTGAGGAGCCGCGACCCAGTTGTTCTGCGATCTCTGTTGCTGTTGCTGCTGTTGGTTCTGTTGACCGCGACCGTTGCCACGACCGCGGCCTCCTCTACCGCCGCGGCCTTTTCCACCCTTGCCGCTGCGGCCCTGCTGCTCGTTGGGAGTTGTCCGGTGGCGTCTGATCTTGGGGTTGCGTGTCGACGGCTAACACGCCGGGCGTGCTCATCCCGCTTAGCACGACGGGTTTATTCGAGCAACAATTGTGAGCGAGCTTTGTTAAAACTCGGTAGCGGATCTGCCTGTTGAATAATGGTGGCCAAAGTATCATATTCGCCCTTAGTAAGGCCAGAAATCATTTGTAGCACCATTTTATCGTCAATGACAGGCGTGCCGATGTTGGAGAGTTGATCCGCTAAAAGTTTAAGCTGCTTGCAGTACTCAGAGACATTGGAGAAGTTTTCAAGACGTGTTTTGTTGAACTGTTCTTCCAAATACACGGCACGAGTATGCTTGTTGTCTTGAAAAATTTCCTCCAAACGCTTCCACAAGTCAAGGGCTGTGGAGTCAGATTTCATGATAGTAAGGAGCAAATCCTGAGAGATACTACCATATATCCAGTGTTTGACGCCGGCGTCGAGACGATGCCAGATAGAATCATCAACCTCCGTAGGGCGTGGAATAGTGTCATCAATATGGTCAAGCACGTTATAGAGACATGCATGATTGCGAAAAAGTTCAATCCAGGGAGAATACTGGTTGTTTTCTTGATCAAGAATAATGAGAATATGGTTCTTGATGTTGGAAACAGTAAAGGCGGGATGAAACGGGGGTGATGACTTTATGATGGGATTTGTGGAGGTAGAGGCGTCAGAAAGTGTGGAAGAATCAGGGATAGCCATTTAGAGAAGAGAAGAAAGGAAGAACAAAACCCGAAAAACAAGAAGAAAATCCGGGAGGGCCGCGACGTAGGAGAGGCAGCCAGCGGCTGTGGAAGAGAAAGGTTTTTAGGGTTTTGTTTATTTGGCTCTTGATACCATGTTAGATGATATTAATCTCCCTTGGGGAGTCTTTCATTAATATCAATGTATATATATAGTACAATATTCATCCATTAAACAATAGGAATCCTAAGCCTATACAAAAGAGGAATCATAGTCTTACCATAATTATATTTACACAATATATGAAAATATTCTAATTATGTGTAGGGAATATATTGTTTCCTATATTTACACGTTTACACTAACATCTCCATAGACAAGTAGTTAAAATTATATTCACTTCATTTGTGAAGATTCCAAGCATATGAAAGTTCTGCATTGTGGAAATACTAGTCTGCATTTTCCACAACTATTGTCAGTGTCCAAAATTTTCAATTAATAACTCACAATCAAAACGAGACAACGAACAAAATATCTCATATGAACATTTCAAAATTGAAACACAGTAAACTGTTAGCTAAGTAAAAATCATTTGTCAGTTAAAAAAAAAAAATCTTAGCAAGGTTACATTCTTAACAAGGCAAATTTTTTTACACGTGGATCCAAATCCGATCCGTGGACCCGGTGAATCCGGATTTGGATATGATTTTTATGGACCCGATGGATATGGATTCGGATCTCGATCTAGTAGGATCCGATCCGTTGACATCCCTAAGTATCTGCCTCAAAAATCTCAAATTTTGAGTAGGTGGGGTAGATGGGCTGGGATTTTTAAAAAAGTTTTTGTTATTTTTTTTTTGTTGAAAAATAGTTTTTCTTTTTTTTCCTTTTATTTATTTTTATATAATTATTTTTGCATCCAAATGCCACATGTCCTATTTTAATTAGTCGTCATGCCACATCATCCGCAAGTGTATTACACACACTTTATAATTTTAACTGATTCAACAAAAAATGTCTAATTGGAACAAATTCGATGTAGTCAGAATGCTCAATAGGTACAAGGTTTAATTGAGGCTTCTAAGTGAAATATATTGTCAATCACAAATGTCTCTTAATGGGTTCAGCCTTTAAAAAATTCAAATAACATAGTGTCTAAACGTCTAAAGGGTGTTTGGATTGGCTTTAAAAAGTGGTTTATAAGCTAAAAGTTATAAGTTGGTCCATCAAACTTTGATTTTTGGCTTATTTTTATACTTTTTTTTACCTAAAATAAATGCTTAGAAATATTTTTTATCTCACTTAAATACCTTAAAAAGTAAAAAGAGTTTAAAAGCGCAAAAATCTCTTAAAATAAGTCAATCCAAACTCCCTCCTAGTTAATTTAAGTTAAAATAAATGCAACTGTCATTAACAGAAAGAGTAGTTACTTTTATCCCTTTAGCACTGTTGATTGTCAAAACCCACCATTCATTCTCTACTACCTCAGTTGAATTGAAATTGAAATCTCCATCATTTCTAAACTCCAAGCCTCTTTGAATTCACATACGCATGCTACCTGTTTGATAAATTGCTTCAATGGCTTTTTCTCTCTCTTCCTTCCTCAAATGCCACCCACTGACTACTCATTCTCAAAATCCACCAAAACCCTTTTCATTTCCCCCTCCTAAACCCATATCTCTCCCATTTTCAACCCCCCAAGAACGAGTTTTTACAGTTTCATCCACTATTTTACCTTCAAAAGCAAAAGAACTCTTACCTGAGTTCACTCCAAAGCAACTTCTCGACACCCTTCGTCGCGAAGACGACGAAAATTCAGCTTTTAACCTCTTTGAATGGGCTACTAAGCAACCCCATTTTACCCCCACATTGTCTATATATGAGGAGATACTTAGGAAGCTTGGAAATGTGGGGTCTTTCGATTCGATGAGACGAGTATTGAACGATATGAAGAAACTGAAGGTTGAGTTAGTTGAAGGTACTTTCTTTATTTTCATTTTAAGTTATGCGAAATTTGAGTTATATAGTGAAGGTATTAGGGTTCTTGATATGATGTGGAAAGATTTTGGTATAAAGCCTGGAACTTTTAGTTATAATTTGTTGTTGAATGTTCTTGTTGATGGGAATAAGTTAAAACTTGTTGAAAATGTGCATAGTAGAATGTTGGATGAAGGTGTAAAAGCGGATGTATCGACTTTTAATATATTGATTAAAGCTTTATGTAAGACACATCAGATTAGGCCAGCTATTTTGATGATGGAGGAAATGCCTATGCACGGTTTGGTACCGGATGAAAAGACTTTTACGACGATAATGCAAGGTTATATTGAGGAAGGAAATTTAGACGGTGCGTTGAGAATTAGGGATCAAATGGTGTCAGCTAAATGTCCTGCAAGTAATATTACTGTTAACCTTTTGATTCACGGGTACTGTAAAGAAGGCAGGATCAACGAAGCTCTGAATTTTGTTCAAAACATGTGTAGTCGAGGGTTTTCTCCGGACCAATTTACCTTTAACACTTTGATAAACGGTTTATGCAAAGCAGGGCATGCTGTCCAAGCCATGGATATTTTGGATTTAATATTGCAAGACGGGTTTGACCCCGATATATATACTTATAATATTTTGATTTCTGGTCTTTGTGATGTGGGTGAAGTCCAAGAAGCTATTGAACTTCTAAATCAGATGCTTTTAAGGGACTGTTCGCCTAATACAGTCACTTATAACACTATCATTAGCGCATTGTGCAAGGAGAATCAAGTCCAAGAAGCTACCGAGTTTGCTCGTGTTCTTACAAGCAAAGGATTCTTACCTGATGTTTGCACTTTCAATTCTCTCATACAAGGTCTCTGCTTCACCGGAAATTTCAGCGTTGCGATGGAATTGTTTGAAGAAATGAAGAACAAAGGTTGCCAGCCGGACGAGTTCACTTACAATATCCTAATTGATTGTCTCTGTGCCAAAAGGAGAATAGGTGAAGCTATGAACCTACTCAAAGATATGGAGTCGAGTGGCTGTGCGAGAAGCGTGATAACATACAATACTTTGATAGATGGTTTTTGCAAAGACAATAAAATCGAAGAAGCGGAAGAGATCTTCGACCAGATGGAACTACAAGGGGTTTCTAGGAACCTGGTCACTTATAACACTCTCATCGATGGTCTTTGTAAGAGCAAGAGGGTAGAAGATGCTGCTCAGCTTATGGACCAAATGATACTGGAAGGACTAAAGCCTGACAAGTTCACGTATAATTCGATTCTCTCTCATTTCTGCAGAGCAGGTGATATAAAAAAGGCAGCAGACATTGTACAAACGATGACATCGAACGGCTGTGAACCAGACATCGTTACGTATGGGACACTAATACAGGTAGGGGTGTCAAATGTGCGGGTCAAAATAGGTTGAGTTAAATAAATGGGCGGTTATTGACCTGCCCAAAAGTTACTTGGGTTATGGGCTAAAAAGCGGGTCATAACTCAACCCGCCCAATTCTTACTAAGTTTTAATTTCTTTTATAATCTTTTAGTACTTAATAAAACTATTTTTTTCTTTATTATGGCTATATATATATAACATATAAAAAATAGGGTTAAGGATCAAAAACACACCTCAAGTATCACTTTCCTATCTAAACTATCAGGTGTGAAAGTTTCCTACCTAAACTATCACCAACTAGTTTGCAAAACACACCTCAACTATCAGTTGTTCACTTTTTCTACCTGAACTATCACCAATTAGTTTGCAAAACACACCTCATTAAAAGTGAACAACTGATAATTGAGGTGTGTTTTGCAAACTAGCTGGTGATAGTTTAGGTAGGAAAAGTGAAGAACTGATAGTTGAGGTGTGTTTTGCAAATTGATTGGGGATAGTTTAGGTAGGAAATTCTCACAACTTATCGTTCAGGTAGGAAACTAAAAAAAAGTTATACTTGAGGTGTCTTTTGACAAGATTTCGCATGCGTCAATTTGGGCTGCATATCAACCTAAATATTTATGGGTTGAAATTGGCTGAGCTAATAAATGGGCAAGTCAATGATCAACCCAAACTTGGGCGAGTCATATTTTCATGGGCTAATTTTGTCACTCCTAAATACAGGGACTATGTAAAGCAGGTAGGATTGAGGTTGCAAGCAGGCTCCTCAGGAGTATTCAAATGAAAGGAATGATTTTGACACCTCAGGCCTATAATCCTGTAATTCAAGCACTCTTCAGACGGAGGAGAAACAATGAAGGCGTAAGACTTTTCAGAGAAATGCAGGAAACAGCTAATCCTCCTGATGCTTTATCTTATAAGATTGTTTTCCGTGGTCTTTCTTCCGGTGGGGGACCCATTCAAGAAGCTGTTGATTTTTCCGTCGAGATGATAGAGAAAGGACACATACCTGAGTTCTCCTCGTTCTACAACCTGGCTGAAGGATTGTATTCTTTGTCTATGGAAGATACGCTAATTAAGCTCGTTAGCATGATCATGAAGAAAGCAAACTTCTCAGATAGTGAGGTTACTATGATTAAAGGCTTCCTGAAAATCCGGAAATACCAGGAGGCACTGGCTACTCTTGGCCGTGTCTTAAATAGCAGAAATCCGGAAAGGACTTACTGGGGATAAGAAATGATCCAAAGTAGCGTTCCCACAAACTAAGGAATCAAATTGTATCAGTTCCTTGCTATGATAGTAAACAGTGACTAATTTGTCCACTCAGTTTGAAGAATCAATGGTTTCCTTTTTCTGGCCATCTCTGAAATAATAATCTCTTTAATGAGTTACAACTCAAATAATGTGGACACTTCCTAGCTTCATACAGTTCTCTAATAGGCTCAAGTAATGTATTCATATATTTTCCTTTTGAGATTCCAATTTGAGCAAATATTTGCTAAGGTTGTTGCAGGGCTCTGCTTTCGCCTCTCAGTTACATGGAACAAATAATTTTAATCATATCAAAGCCATCTTACGAAGTTTAATATCAGAAGTGGTTTGTTTATCTTTATCAGCATTATACTGGCCATGTATATGTTATATGTTTTTCTTTGAAGTTTCTGAAGCTGTTTCTCAATGAAATTGTTTTTGTTCATCCACACTTGACCTGTGACACTCATGTTTTATTTTCTTTTTCAGCATTGTAAAGCTCACTCCAAGACTCAACTCTTTCCTTGTAAAACATGAAAATTTTACTCAAAAGGGGAGTCTTGGAGTAACTGATAAAGTTGCTGCCATGTGACTAGGACGTCACGGGTTTAAGCCGTGGAAACAACCTCTTGCAGAAATGCAGGATAAGACTGCGTACAATAGATCATTGTGGTCCGACCCTTCCCTGTACCTTGCACATAGCGGGAGCTTAGTGCACTGAGCTGCCCCTTTTAAAGCTTGTTTCCTCGGACAAATTGGATAAGTTTTTAGCTCCAAGTGGCTATGTAGGCCAAAGACAGTCTTTCACGAGTCCTTGCATCAGGCTGTGACCAGATTGTGCTTTACTTCAGTTGTTCAGGCCAATAAATAGTCCTCTTTTCCAAATTTACTTCAGTCAAGCTTTATGAAACCTTTGATGACTTGGCCAATACATGTTTGTAGGAATAAGCCTATAGGGTGCTGTTATCTTGGTATGGAATCATATTGCTGTGGGAGGTCATGAAGGTGAGTATAGTACCTTTAGGAAAAGTGTGTGAAAAATGATCTTTGCTTCGTCGATGTATAATAGTGTAACTGTAACTAGATCTGAAGTAGATTTATGAGGTCTGCTGAGAAATATACATCCTCATGAACCATTATTTTCTTGGAAAGCATAACAGCAACCTCAGAGCATCCATTCGTCACGTACCCATGAATCATACTAGTCCATCCCTATAAGGCATGCAAAGATACATCAGAAAACCCCAATCCCATGTCCAAAATTTTCCCACAAGAATCAAGCATGGGTTTTGGTTAATTTGGAGGAAAGAAACCTGAGATGTTTCGAGGGAAAATCCGTGTCTATAAATGTCAGTAAAATCTGTATTTTGAGGGGGGAAACTGAACATTTGCTTCAACATTTATAACATTTCATCAAACATCCAAACCAAGTATTGATGGGTTTCTTCCCGCAAAATTCCTCTGCTTTTCCATGTTGATTGTTCAAGGCACGCTTTTTTTTTCACACTTGGACACTTAGTCTAAAACTAGGTGAAAATAAAAGTTGAAACCCCTTTTTTAGGTCTAAAACCCTTCCCTTATGGAGCATCTATTTGTTTTTTGTGGTTTAGTATCCATAAATTGAGGTTCAAAATAAAGTGTTAGTGAAGAGGGGTAATTATTAGCCCACATTATTAATTAAAGGGCAAAATATATATGCAGAGAGAGAATTAGGGGTGTTTAATGAAAATCGATAAATTGCACCAAATCGATAAAACAAGTCGAGCCGAAGAAAAAAATGACTAGTGGTTTAATTTGATTTGATTTGGTATGGAAAGAAAAAATTCATTCGTAATTGATTTGTTTTGATTTTAACTAAAAAAAGTCAAACCGAATCGAACCAAATATGTATATATATATATATATATATATTGTTGGGATCGAAATAACAGGGCGTCATTCGGAAGGTAACAACTTGCAAACCTTGAACAACGATAAATCAAACAACAAAGAAAATATACTAAAAAGGAGAAAGCATAAACCTATTGAGAGAATAATCTCTCATAAACAAGACTCTTTAATAACTACATTGTGGATGCTATTGTTGTATTATAGTTGTGGTAATGAGATCTTAATTTATAGATGTCCAAAACTTTTTTTCAAAAAAAAAGGTTACTCGAATATCTAAGATTTATATTTTTCTTTTGTCAAAAGTAAAATTAATTATGGTAAACTTTTTGCACTTCCTTCAATAAAAGATAAAATCCGAATATGGTAATAACATGAGGCCAAAATCCTAATATATAACACTATTTAAATATTTTATACTTTGTGCTAAAACAGTGAGGTACATACTTTTCTCAGAGATATTAGTAGGGAATATGAACGTCTTCCAAGTTCAAAGTCTTTCGCCAGCCTTAGTCGTAATAAGTTGTAGTCAGCAGCTTCTTTCACAATTTTAGTCAAATCAGAAAGTTCATTTCATGTCCTTCAATATCATCATCCAAATGGATGAAAATGGGATTAGAGACACAAATTGAATGCTTCTACCAGTTATTATGTTTCAATCTGAAGCAAAAACATTATTCATTCTCATATGCTCGTCGTCTTTAATTTGCAAGTGGATTTTAATATCATTCAAAACATGTTTGAAATTTCTTCATTGATGATTTAACAGAAATCTACTATTAGTAACTTTAGTGAGCTTGTGTTTGGGAGCTTATATCTTGTAGGATAGCTAGGGCATTCATTGTTTCAGCTGTTTAGATAGGATACTTTATTGTGGCTCGTGTGTTTTAGAGATATCATATTCAAATCTTACCTACAACACTTGGTTGAAATCAGCCTCGATAAGTAGGATTACCTATGTTTTGGTGCTTGGATACTTACAAAATGCATCGTGCATGAGGTGCGTTCAAGCTGATGCAAACATCGTCGCCGTAAAAAGATACATGTCATTGCATGTTTGAGAATCTAAAGAGTACTATGGGATAGTGCTTCACAAAACCATGTTTAATGATTCTTGGATAAGGATTTTATTAAATGTTGTTGGGATACAATTGTTGTAGGGAACTGGAAGTAAGTAACTGTTACAATAGTAGAAAGGATAAACAAACTATTACAATAAAACTGAAAATCAAAACCTTAACAAACTGCTTGTGTGATAATGCTGAGTCGAGTGATGACACTCTTTCTTTAAGACAAGATTGCCCCGTATATCTCCTTTTACGATGTTGAGCAATAGTCTCCCAAGATACAACAACAACTTTAACAAGTGAGCAAAGGAAACTCAAGTGTTACTCTTGAAGAACTTTGAGTATAGTAACTTTGCTAGAGAGTAAGAATATGAATTCAGAAAATCTGGAGTATTTTCTAAGTGTTGAGTGTGGTTTCAATTGAGCCAACGGCCTCAATTTATAGTGTAAGTAGAAGACCCTTCAACTAGCCAACTAATGGCCTTCAATAGCCATGTAATTTCACTTGATTGAGGAGTTACATTCAGCCAAATAATGGATGAATTCATGTGCCAAGTAATGGAGAATCAATGCTCCAAAACCAGCCCAAACGTCAGATTTGTCCAACTTCCTGTCGCAGCATTCTGCCTCTGAAGCGCCGCGGCTCCAGTGACTGACCAAGCAATTTGCGCTGCGGCGCTGCCTGGGAGGCGCCGCGGCTCTGATGGTGTGGCGTCGCGGCCCTTCACGGCTCCGCGGCGATTTCCGACTCGTTTCATTTTACACTTTGTATACTTCTTCCTTCTTTTACCAACGTGGAATACTTTGTCATGTGGCCAATAACCGTCCATAATTCTATGTCTCAAACGTATTACATACGTACCAATTAGAGATGGCAATGGATCTTGGATCCGGTCCGGATCCGATGGATCCAGATCCGTTTTATAGGATATGGATCTTCAAAATTTGGACCCGACGGATTCGGATCGGACCCGTATCCATTTCTGACGGATCAGATCTGGATATGGATCTTATATTTGAGATCCGTATCCGGTCCAGATCCGATCCGTGGATCCGATTTTATTAAATATATCCATAATCTAGAATGTAATTTTATAAGTATTTTCATAATTTATGTATTGGGAAAAGGGTTGAACCAGGATAAGGCACAAGTCACACATCCATGTAATTTATCTTTGAAGTTTCATTTCTTTTACCTATATGCTCTCTGCAGTTTTCTATATTTTCATTTCTATAAAAAGAAAAAATTATCAATCTTCTTTAAATTTTTCTTTCTTGAATCTGCTAGCGGTAAGCTTTAAGTATATGTCTCTCATTTGTTTGATCAACAAAAAAAACTGGGACTTTTGATATATGACTGGCATTGTTTTATGTTGTTTAATGAAGTCAATAAGTAGAACTACAGTGGAGCATCACTAAAGCCTCCAAAAATTAGCTCAAAGTTGCAACCTGTTTGCATCACTAATGAAATCAATCGTCTTTATTTTCTTGTGATGCTCTAACTTTGTTCAGTATTTTGGAAGAATGGTGTCATGTTTGTGTAGGTTGATTGAATGAACTCAATCATTTTTTTCAATCAGATTGCGTTTCATTTTGTCATAAAAGTTTCAACATGTGGGAATATTATTCAAGCCAAAAAAATTTACATGTAGATTCAGATCCGATACGTGGACTCGGTGGATCCGAATTTGGATATGATTTTTATGGACCCGATGGATCTGGATCCGAATCTGGATCCAGGTATGAAAAATGGATCTGGATCTGGATCTAGTATGATCCGGTCCAGATCCGATCCGTTGCCATCCCTAGTACCAATGTCTCTTTCACTAATGAAATTTACGATACTTGACACTACGTGTGCACGTGTGTGGAAACGATGTTTCCGACGTGCGGGCCCAATTGTTCGAGTCATAAATTAATGGGATATACTTATTTCCACATTTAGTAAATTTACAACAATCCCCTCTTGAAAGAGATTTTGGCGCACACACATGGTGCATTTTCTAGCAATCTTTTAGCGGACCGATATTGCATCATTATAGGTAGCATACGCCTTGAACCTTCCATAGTTGAATACCATCGGACTTACTTATTGCGCGGTGAACGTGATGTCTTGAACCGTCAGTGTTTAGTCTAAGCCAAGTCAATGATACCAACACAATAACTTCCTTTACTCTATTCTTCGTAATGTTTTGTCCGTTGTGGTCGTGGGCACTTCTTGGATTCTTAAGTGCGTTAATTTGAGGCGGCCTATCCTCGCACTTAAATAAGTGGTCTCCTGCAAGGTATCCTGCTATACCCCACTTTACACGTGTTAGAAACCATTAAAATTTTCCTTAAACCTAACCTCAACCGATGAGGATCATTAAAGGTTTTGGAAACGTAACTTTCATCCACGCTGCAGATAGCACTTATTGTCTATCGCGGGAACGACTTTGGATTTGGTGTTTCTTTACAGAAATCACTATCCGAAGTGCTCATGCTTCCACCAAAGCGATCAACTGAACCTTTTACAGCTTAGTTTTCCCATTGAACCTAATTCCTGGGATCTCCAGTCAGTAAGGTTGGGTTACCACCGTATTGGTCCTTATGCCTTGGGTTTTAAGCCCATTCCCCTAGACAGGCAGAACATCTGATCCTTGGGTAAACCCTTTGTCAACGAGTCAGCTATGTTATCCTTTGACTTTATGTAATCAATGGATATTATACCCGTGGTGATCAGCTGCCTAACGGTCTTATGCCTCCGTCAAATATGACGAGACTTGCCGTTGTACATAGAATTCTGTGCCCTTCTTAGAGCCGACTGGCTGTCGCAGTGGATCATTACAGAAGGTACGAGTTTGTTCCAACAAGGAACATCCTCTAAGAAGTCGTTAAGCCACTCAGCTTCTTCTCCTACTTTGTCTAAAGCGATAAACTCCGATTCCATCGTGGATCGGGCGATGCAGGTTTGCTTAGAGGATTTCCAAGACACAGCCCCACCACCAATTGTAAATACATACCCACTGGTGGACTTGGTGTTCTCTATATCAGATATCCAGTTTGCATCACTGTACCCTCTAGCACAACTGGATATCTCGAATAATGTAACCCGTAAGTTAACGTGTGTTTCAGGTATTGTAATACCCGATTCAGCGCCTTCCAGTGATCATCACTCGGATTACGGGTAAACCTAGCCAACTTGTTGACTGCATAAGCAATATCAGGTCGGATGCAGTTTGTTGTGTACATCAAACTACCAATCACATGTGCATATTGCTCCTGACATATGGGTGCACCACAATTTTTATCAAGCTATTGATTTCTATCCATTGGTGACTTTATAGGCGAATTGTCATACATCTCGAACTTTCTCAAAACATCCTCGATGTAGTGAGACTGAGATAAGACCAGTCCGTCAGACGTCTTAGAGATTTTTATCCCTAAGATGACATCTGCGATACTCATATCCTTCATGTCGAAGCATTGTTTCAACATGTTTTTAGTCTCAAGAATTATGCTAGGACTGCTCCCTGTGATCAACATGTCGTCTACATACAGGCATATCATAACAACGAGTCAGAGTTACCTTTCATGTAGACACATTTATCACACTCATTAATGGCAAAACCCTTCGATAGTAGAGTACTATCAAAATTTTTGTGTCATTGCTTCGGGGCTTGTTTAAGCCTGTACAGTGATTTGACAAGCCGACAGACTTTCGTCTCTTGCCCTGGAACCACATACCATTCGGGTTGGTCCATATGAATTTCTTCTTCCAAATCACCATTTAGGAAGGCTATCTTGACATCCATTTGATGTATCTCAAGGTCACGCAATGTTGCGATCGCAATGAATACTCGTATGAACGTTATTCTAGATACCGGGGAGTATGTGTCAAAGTAGTCAAGACCTTCTTTCTGCCAATAGCCCTTGACTACCAACCTGGCCTTGTACTTATCTATAGACCCATCTGTTTTATACTTCCGTTTGAGTATCCATTTACAACCCAACAGTTTATTTCCGGAAGAAGATCAACCAACTCCCAAGTATGGTTATGCAGAATGGAGCCTATTTCACTCTCAATAGCTTCTTTCCAGAGCGGTGCCTCTGGAGTTGACAATGCTTCAACAATTGTCATTGGTTCATCATCAACCATATAAACTACAAAGTCAGGACTGAAGGATTTATCCTTCCTGGCCCTTTTACTTCGCCTTAGTTCCATCTCTGGAGTCTCCAAGTTCTGAGAATCTGGAACACTAGATTCCAGATATTCAGCTACTTCGAGATCCACTAGATCTGAACCATCTAGATCCGGGCCGTCAGCGAATCTCGGTTCCTGAGAGCTTTGTTCATAACTTCATTTGCGAGAGATTATGTCTTTTTCCTTTCTAGGAAAGGTACCTTCATAGAAAAGAATTGAGCATTCCTTGATTCCATGATTGTACCCCCGTGGATATCTGGAATATCTGACTTATGCACTAAGAAGCGATAAACACTACTGTTATTTGCATATCCAATAAATATGCAATCTACAGTCTTAGGCCCAATCTTGACTTGCTTTGGCTTGGGTACTTCAACCTTTGCTAGACAACCCCACACCTTTAAATATTTATAGGTGGGTTTCTTTCCCTTCCATGATTCATATGGAGTTTTGTCCTTACCCTTATGTGGGACTCTGTTAAGAATCATATTAGCGGTAAGGACGGCTTCTCCCCATATATTTTGGGGAAGATCGGAATTTATGAGCAAGGCATTCATCATTTTCTTCAATATGCGGTTCTTACGTTCCGCCACACCGTTCGATTGAGGTGAGTATGGAGCCGTCGTTTGATGAACAATGCCTTCTTGGGCACAATATACCTCAAATGACGCTATATATTCTCCCCCTCTATCGCTACGAATGGATTTAATCTGCATGCTTAGTTGGTTCTCAACTTCTGCTTTGTAACATCGGAACTCTTCAAAGGCTTTATCCTTACTTTTCAATAAGTAAAGGTAACAATACATTGTGCTATCATCAATGAATGTCACAAAGTACTTGTTCCCCCCTCTAGTTTGTACAAACTTCAAATCACATATATATGTGTGAATAAGTTCTAGAGGAGCGGTATTGCTTTCGACGGATTGAAAAGAAGCTTTGTGAATATTGCCTCTACGCACACCTCACACTTATGTTGAGGGTTTACGTCGATAGACAACAACAACTCCAACTTTACCAACGTTTCGATGGATTTGTAGTTGACATGTCCTAATCTATTATGCCACAAATTAGAAGACTCAAGCAAGTAAGAAGAAGAGGCTTCAATATTATTGCTTGTGCGTAATACAGACATGAGGTTCACTTTGAAAAGGCCATCACATACGAATTCTCTTCCCACAAACGTTCCATTCTTAGTGACTAGAAATTTATTGGATTCAAACACTAGCCTAAAACCAGCATTAACCAATAAAGAACCTGAAATTAAATTTCTTCTAATCTCAGAAACATGCATCACTTCCTTCAGAGTGAGCTAATTTCCAGAAGTCATCTTCAAGACTACCTTTCCTACCCCCAGCACGTTAGAGGAAGCGTTGTTGCCCATGAACAACTTCTTGTTTGTAACCAGTGTATAAGTGGAGAAGGCATCTATGTTGGAACAAATATGTCTTGTAGCACCTGTGTCTATCCACCATTGCATAGGATTCTCAACAATGTTTGCTTCTAGCACCACTGCTGAGAACTCCTCAATCATGTCATCCAGAAACTTGTCCTTGACGACGTTAACCTGAGCCTTGCCCTTAGCCTTGGCCTTCTATTGTTGCTCGGTCTTGAGCTTGCGGCAGTCCTTGATCATGTGACCAGGTTTCCCACACTGGTGACAGTTTCCTTTGAACTTCTCCGTTGCTTGGGTCTTGCCATCTTTCTGGAACTTCCGCTTCTTGCTTGGGTTCCCTTTGGCCTCAGCCAGATTTGCCTTTGCCTCAATAGGTTTTTTACCCCTACGCAAGGCCTTCTTATTATCTTCCTGAATTTGGAGTTTGATAATAAGTTCTTCAAAGGTCATCTCATTTGTATTGAGCTTTAAGTAGCTCATAAACTTATTCCACGAAGGAGGTAACTTTTCAATCAGTGATTCAACCAAAAACTGCTCGTTTGGCTTCATACCTTCCAAATCCAGGTGATGTAGAATCATTTGGAATTCCTGGACTTGGGACATCACTGTCTTACTATCCACCATTTGAAATTTCAGAAATTTCCCAACGATGAATTTCTTACTACATGTATCTTGTGCGTTGTACTTCTTTTGAAGCTTCTTCCACAATTCTTGGGTGGTGCCAACGGTGCAATACACCGTGTAGAGAGGGTCTGACAAGGAGTTCAATATGTAATTCTTACACATGAAATCACTATGACTCCATACATCAAGAACCATCTTCATGCCATTAATGACATGGATACCTAGGCCCTCTTCACCTGTTTTTGAAGGCGAAAGGTCCATTTCATCTCCAACTTGTGGAGGATCTTCTGTTAGGAAAGGTGTCATTCATATAACAGTCATATAGAATAGCATCTTTTGTTGCCATCTCTTGAAGATTGACCTCCATGAACTTTTCAGGGCATTCATGGTGAAATCCAACGGGTGGAGGAACAACGACATTTCCTTAAGCGACAGTAAAGGAGTTGGATGAGCCTTGAGCAACCGGAAAGGCATTATGAGTGCCTTGAGCAATGGGGAAGGCAGAGGGATTGCCTTGAGCAGAAGCAGCAGAATCACAAACAGTTTGATTTATGCAGTCATCTTTCTAACTTACTTACAACAAATCTTGTCTTAAAATTGTTGGGATACAATTGTTGTAGGGAACTGGAAGTAAGTAACTGTTACAATAGTAGAAAGGATAAACAAACTATTACATTAAAACTGGAAATCAAAACCTTAACAAACTGCTTGTGTGATATGCTGAGTCGAGTGATGTCACTCTTTCTTTAAGACAGGATTGCCCCATATATCTCCTTTTACGGTGTTGAGCAATAGTCTCCCAAGATACAACAACAACTTTAACAAGTGAGCAAAGGAAACTCAAGTGTTATTCTTGAAGAACTTTGAGTATAGTAACTTTGCTAGAGAGGAAGAATATGAATTCAGAAAATCTGGAGTATTTTCTAAGTGTTGAGTGTGGTTTCAATTGAGCCAAAGGCCTCAATTTATAGTGTAAGTAGAAGACCCCTCAACTAGCCAACTAATGGCCTTCAATAGCCATGTAATTGCACTTGATTGAGGGGTTATATTCAGCCAAATAATGACTGAATTCATGTGCCAAGTAATGGAGAATCAATGCTCCAAAACCAGCTCAAACGTCAGATTTTTCCAACTTCCCGTCGCAGCATTCTGCCTCCATAAGCGCCGCGACGCTGTGAATTAGCGTCGCGGCTCCAGTGATTGACCAAGCAATTTGCGCCGCGGCTCCGACGGTGTGGCGCCGTGGCCCTTCATGGCTCCGCGGCGATTTCTGACTCGTTTCATTTTACACTTTGTACACTTCTTCCTTCTTTTACCAACGTGGAATACTTTGTCATTTGGCAAATAACCGTCCATAATTCTATGTCTCAAACGTATTACATACGTACCAATAATTCAATGTTTCACACGTATTACATACGTACCAATATCTCTTTTACTAATGAAATTTACAATACTTGGCACTACGTGTGCACATGTGTGGAAACGACGTTTCCGACGTGCGGGCCCAACTGTTCGAATCATAAATTAATGGGATATACTTATTTCCACATTTAGTAAATTTCCAACAAATGCTTGGTGTAATTGACAAAGCATATAAATAGAATTTTCGCATCAAGCATAAAGTTTACATTTTGACCGTATAGTGGTCTAGTTGGCTAGATTCTCTTTGTAATGATGCCAAAGTCTTAAGTAAAGTATATCAAAAAGTTCAAAACTTTAGCTTTTGGTTCCTTCTTTCTCAAAGCTTTTCAAATAATAATATACTCAAAAAGATGTACGCAATTTAATTTTTTTTCCAACATATCTACTTATTGTTTCGATGTGATATGGTCCTTAAGCGTGACCTTAGAACAATAGAACTGACATGCTGTGTCAGTTGATCGATTACTAAGACAAATAAAAATGAGTAAGAGTTGATCTTTGTTGTAACTTCATCACCACTTGAGTCTTCATCCATTGTCCTCACCCGGGAATGTTGATAATTTAATATGATTAATTGATATCTATAATTTTAATACGAGGAGTTAAATAAGTTTTAACTCCTCATGTTAACTCCAGACCCCACATTGTGAGATTTCACTGAATAATTTGTTGTTTTTGAGTTAAATAAGTACTTATTAACCTAATCCGTCTTGGAAAGTAAGAAACAATTAGTATATATTTAAATCTTTCAACAAGAAATAGGAGTCATAAATATATTTCCACATAAATTTGAGGCCAAGATTAGTCAATCACACAACATAAGACTACGGTAGGAAGAAGTTTGATTGTCGTGGTTGATTTTTAGCTTCAAAGGTATGTAATGTTATGAAATAAAGACTATAAAGTAAATACAACATAAATAAGTATATAGAGAGAGACTGAAATAATATTCAACTTCAAACTGATATGTAATTTAACAACCGAACCTACTTTTTATAAGAGGAAAATGAAGGTTGCTTGGAGGCCAAGTCAACTTGGTTTCCGAGTTTACATTAATGGTCATCTAATTTATTTACAACATTCCCCCTTTGGATGTCCATTAATTAGATAATGTGCATCGTTAAAATCTTATTAGGAAAAACTCTGTGGGAAAAGATCCTAGTGAAGGAAAAAAAATACACATATCTAGTAATACGCTTTGAGAATTGCCTCATTAAAAACATTTGCCAAAAAATCCAATGGGACAAAACCTTGGCTAATGGAAAAAGAGTATAGCGCGTATTCTATTCCACCTGATGAAGACCACGATTCAGATGTCGAAATCTTCACATTCCAATCTTTGATACCATATTTTTAAAAGTTGAAGTTGACAATGATTTGGTGAACAAATCTGCAGAATTGTAACTTGAACGAATTTGTTGCACATCGATATCACCATTCTTCTGGAGATCACGTGTGAAGGATAATTTTGGTGAAATATGTTTTGTTCTATCTCTTTTGATGAAGCCTCCTTTTAATTGAGCTATGCATGCAACACTGTCTTCATATAATATTGTGGGTATATTAGTATCACAGTTCATGCCACATATTTTCCTGATGAAATGTATCATTGATCTTAAAAAAACATATTCTCTACTTGCTTCACGAATCGCTATTATCTCAACATGATTCGAAGAAGTAGCAACAATGGACTGTTTTGTAGATCGTCATCATATAACAGTACCTCCGCATGTAAATAAATAGCCCATTTGAGACCGAGCTTTGTGTGGGTCAGATAAAGATCATACATTTGCATAACCATCAAGATCTGCAATATCTTTATTAGCATAAAACATACTCATATCAATGTTCCCTTTAAATATCGCAGTATATGCTTAATTCCGTTCCAATGCCTCCGTGTAGGAGAAGAGCTATATCTTGCTAGTAAATTAACAGAAAATGTTATGCCATGTCTTGTAACATTAGCAAGATACATAAGTGCATCAATGACACTAAAATATGGCACTTCAGGATCAAGAAGCTCTTCATTTTCTTCTTGAGGTCGGAATGGGTCTTTACTCACTTCAAGTGAGCGAACAACCATTAGAGCACTTAAAGGATGTGCATTGTCCATGTAAAATCATTTTAAAACTTTCTCAGGATACGCAAATTGATGGATAAAGATCCCATTTTCTAAATGTTTAATTTGCAGACCAAGATAAAGTTTTGTTTTCCCGAGACCTTTCATCTCAAATTCTTTTTTTAAATATTCAATCCTCTTTTGGAGCTCTTGTGGAGTTCCAATAAGATTTATGTCATCAACATAAACAACAAGTGTAACAAACTCTGGTTTTGTTTTCTTAATAAAAATACATGGACAAATGACATCAATTGTATAACCTTCGTTCATAAAGTACTCACCAAGGTGATTATACCACATGCGCCCTGATTGTTTTAGACCATATAATGATCGTTGTAATCCGATTGAGTACATTTTCCAAGACTTTGAACGATATGATTCAGACATTTTTAATCCTTCTGGGACTTTCATATAAATTTCATTATCAAGTGAGCCATAAAGGTAAGTCGTAACCACATCCATTAGATGTATTTCAAAGTTTTCATGTACAGCTAAATCGATGAGATATCGAAATATTATTGAATCTATAACAGGTGAATATATTTCTTCATAGTCGACACCGGGTCTTTGAGAGAATCCTTGTGCAACAAGGCGTGCTTGTATCTCACAATTTCATTTTCTCTTTTTTTTTCCGCACAAAACCCATTTATGGTCAACAAATTTTACACCATCAGGCGTTTGGACTACGGGTCCAAAAAGCTCGCGTTTAGCAAGTGAATTCAATTCTGATTGAATTGCCTCTTGCCATTTTGGCCTATCACATCTTCATCGACAAATAGATGTTCTTGATCCTCATTGTCTTTCATAATATTCATTGCAACATTATATGCAAAAGCATTATCCACCATAATTTTTTATCGATTCAAATTTATCCCATCATAGTAGAATTTAATGATAGTTCTTTCCTCACTTGAGTCTCGGTTCACTGATATCTTCAGGAATATCAGGAGTAATTAAATTTTGATTCTCTTCATGAGATTATTTTATAGTGCCATCTTGATTATTTTGCATGCTTCTTTTTCTAGGATTTTTATCTTTGGAACCCAATGGTCTACCACACTTCAGACGTGTTTGAGATTAAGAAGTTATGACACTAGTAGATGGTCCTGCTGGAACATCAATTCAAATAGGCACATTCTCTACAGAAATATGTGACTTAGTTATTCTGTTCAAATCAGTAAATGCGTCTGGTATTTGATTTACTTTTTTCTGCAAGTGAATGATCTTCTGGACCTCATATTCACATGCAAGGAATGTGGATCAAAATGAGATGGTCATGAAACTCTCCACGCAATTTCTCTTTTAATTTCTTTCATCTCTCCCCCTAATTGTGGGAAATTTATTTCATCAAATCGACAATTTGCAAATCAAGCAGTGAATAAATCTCCCGTTAATAATTCAAGGTAGCGAATAATAGAGGGTGATTCAAACCCAACATATATTCCTAACCTTCTTTTGGGGTCCATCTTAGTGCGCTGTGATGGTGCAACCGACATATATACAACACACCAAAAAAATCCGAGATGAGCAATATTTGGTTCATGATCAAATACTAATTGTGACAGAGAGTATTTATTATAATGAGTCGGTCTGAAATGAATAAGCGACATTGTATGTAAGATAGCATGGCCCCAAACGGTAGTGGGCAACCATGTTTTCATAAGTAGTGGCCTTGCTATCAATTACAGTAGCTTAATAAATGATTTAGCAAGACCATTTTGAGTATGAACATGAGCTACATGATGTTCAACTTTTATCCCAACTGATAAATAATAATCATCAAAAGCTTGATATGTAAATTATTCAGCATTATCGAGGCGTATAGCTTTAATGGGATAATCTAGGAATTGTGCCCTTAAGAGTATTATTTGTGTCAATAATTTCGCAAATGGCAGGTTGCGAGACGATAATAGGCACACATGAGACCATCTTGAAGATGCGTATATTAGGATCATAAAATACCTAAATGACCTAGAGGGTGGGTGAATAGGTCCACATTTATCTCCATGTATACGCTCTAGAAAGGCAGGGGATTTAATGCCGACTTTCATTGTCGATGGTCTTGTTATCAATTTTTCTTGACAACAAGCATCATATGAAAATTCACCACTTTCAAGAATCTTCAGGTTCTTGAGTGGATGCCCATTTGAATTTTCAATGATTCGTCTCATCATTATTGATCCAGGATGACCTATCTGGTCATGCCAAATCACAAAAGTAATTGAATCATTAAACTTCTGATTTATGATCGAGTGTGCTCCAATTGTACTAATTTCTTCATAATATAAGCCATAAGATAAAGTTGATAGTTTCTCCAAGATATATTTCTGGTCGGAGACATGTTTGGTAATACCAAGATATTCAACATTTATTTCATTCAATTTCTCAACATGATACCCTTTTCGACGGATATCTTTAAAACTCAATAAGTTTCTTGGGGATTTAGAAGAGAACAATGCATCTTCTATAATGAGTTTCGTCCCTTTAGGCAGAAATATAGTAGCTCTTTCTGAGCCTTCAATTAATTTAAAATTACCAGAAATTGTATTAACATTTGCCCCTTTTTAAGAAAGTGAGAAAAATATTTCACATTTGTTAATGTTGGGTTTGGTGTTGTGACATTCTACCCAACATATCGTTCTAAGTACTAATTTGAATTTAAGAAATGTTGGAACAAATGTCACAACATTCGGACCAACATTTTATGAAAAACTGTTTTGTCTTACTTCACAGAATAAAGCAATATTCGTGGAAATATTACTACGAAGTGAAAGTGACTTAGCAAGGTAAATAGGAGCTGATGGAAAATATGGGAAGAACAAGTCAAAGTCGTTGCTATGTTTAAGGAACAAGTCCAAGAAGTTAGAGGATTTTGCTCCATGATCTTCTCCAACACACTCTACCAGCTGCCCACATTTCCCTCAACCTCCACAACCAATCGATGAGCTTTTCAAGAAAGACTCTCTACTATAAATAGAGAGGCTACAAGAGTGAATCGATATCCAAAAATAGATTGCAAAAATATCAAGAGAGCTATCGAGAATTCATCTCAGAAAACTGAATCGCAAGTGTTGCCTGAGTGTGTCGACAACATTTTGTCCAACATTATAATTGCTGCTTAGATTCTAGATTTGTTATGTATTGAAGCAATTATAATGAGATGTTGTCTATGTCTATTTAGGTAGATTTTTCAGGCAGAAGTCATCTGCGACTTCAACATTTTAATTTCTTTCATTATATTTTGTAAAATTATAAATGAAGGAATTTATTCAATTGTATATAAATATATATAATACTTTCGGTTATGTAAATATAAAATCTTTGTGTTCTTTATTATTTTCGCTGCAATTTAATCTTCAAAGGTTTTTCTGTTTTATTGAAGTGTTGTCACTTATGTCAGACGACATTGTCGCTAACATTCGGAACAAAATTGGCATTCGATTTAATTTCTAGTTTGTTTTTATTATTCCATAGCATAGCCGGACCTAACAAGTGGTATCAGAACCAACACTTAACACAATAAGTGTTTGGTCCTGTTATTTAAAGCTATGGATCCGGCAAATCCGACTATTGGTAGACTTCCCATTTTAGATGGTTCAAACTATGCCTATTGAAAGATTTGCCTACGTTCTCATATCAAATCAATTGATATTAGGGCATGGAGATCTATAACCAATGGGTATGTTGTTCCAATGTTGCCGCTGGATGAGGAATATGACATTCTTGTTAAACTTGAATCTGAATGGACGATGGAAGAAACCAATAATGCTAGCTTTAATGAAAAGGACTTAAATGTAATTTTTGGATGGGTTGATCTATACATGTTCAAGCTCATTCAAAACTGCCCCACGGCTAAGGATGCATGAGATACTTTACAAATTCATTGTGAAGGTAACTCAAGTGTTCGTCGAACAAACTTACGCATGCTCATGATCAAATATGAACGTTTAAGGGTGGAAGAAGCGGATGATATTAAATCTTATTTTGAAAAGTTGATTGACATCTTTAATGAATGTCAAGTGCTTGGTGAACTATTAACCAACACTCAACTTATTGAAAAGGCTCTCCGTTCTCTTCCTGAAAAAGTTCAATTTAAAGATTTGTGTCATTGAAGAAGCTCACAATCTTGCCACTATGGACCTTCATACCTTGATGAGCATTCTCAAATCCTATGAGATGAACATTGAGAATTAAAGGGAACTATATAAAAGCAAGAATGTGGCACTTCAAGTTCAATCCTCGGAGAATCAAATCGAAGAAGATGTTGAAAATCTTGAAGAAATTGGTGAAGGTGCTAATGTTGCCTTACTCACTCGAAAATACAATTCGATGGTGAAAAAGTTCAACAATGATAAAAATCAATCTAAATCTAAACAGCATCAAAACCAAGGCTTCAATCAAAAGCCCACTAAGTTCCATCCAAGTACTCAAAAAGGAAATCCACTAAGAAGAACCAACTCAGATCATACCAAATTTGATCCCAAACAACTCGATTCTGTGCAATGTCATGCATGCTTGGGTTGGGGTCATTATGCTAATGAATGTGCAAACACTCTTAGAAAGTTTGGTAAGGATATATGGGTTTCTCTTAGTAATGACGAATGAGAAGAGGAAGGAGATCAAGAAGTCGAATCACAAGTAATGCTGGCCACTGTTTACGAATAGTCTCTGTATGATAATGAATATGTCATCTGTAATGTTGCCTTAGATGTCACGACATTTCAGTCAAGATCAGCAACAACATCTGCATCTCCAGCAACATCCGAGAGGTACATATTCTTTAACTATCATGATATTAATTGCTTTAGTGGTTTTATTTCTAGTGGTGAGGCTGATCAAGTTGAATGCAAAGATGACATGATTAATTAATTACAAAGCATTTGTAAAGCCTTAATCATATAATCCAAACAACTTGACAAAAAGGTAAAATTTTTAACTTATGAGAATCTGGAATTAACTGGCACGATAACCCGATTTTGAGGTTGCTCTTACCAAAAAGGATACTGAATTTGGTAAGATTCGTGCAAAAATGGATTTAGCCAAAGCAATCTTCCGCAAGCTCAACACAGGGACTTCGAAGTTGAATGAGATACTCAGCTTTAGTAAACTTTCACATGCAGGTATTGGATACAAAAACTCTCTTAAAACCATATGCTCTAGTTTGTTTGACAAAAATGAGAAAATATTCTTTATAAAAGAAAAAAGAATGAATAATAGGTTCTCATATATGTCAAAGAATCTGAAGTTTGTATGTTATCACTGTAACTCCCCTGGACACTTAAAATCATATTGTTTCAAACTTCAAGATTTTGTGAGCAAAATGTTGCCTAAAAGGTTGTCCAACATTCCTGAGCCGAAAGGTAAAAATGTTTTAAAAGAGTTTGGGTTCCCAAAAAGGATGTAACGTGTAATGTTGCGATAACTGCATTAAGAACTAACATTTCAGATTCTTGGTACTTTGATAATGGATGTTCTCGCCACATGACATGTACAAAAGGTTTTCTAAAGAACTATGAGTCATTCAATGGAGGAAACGTGACTTATGGAGGAGGTAGCAAAAGCAAAATAATTGGAAAAGGGATCTTGGATGTTCCTGGATTTTCAACTTTAAGAAATGTCTTGCATGTTGAGGGTTTAATGGCTAACTTGATTAGTATTAGTCAACTGTGTGATGACAATCTTGAGGTAAAATTTAATAAGAATGTTTGTGAAGTTATGAATGAAGCTAATGATTGTGTCATGACATGTACTAGAACAGGTGATAATTGTTATCTTGTTGCAAGACAAGAAACATGCAATAATGTCAAGATCGACGGCACAACACTATGGTATCAAAAGTTGGGGCATATCAACTAACGCAATTTAGAAAAATTGGTCTCATACGAAGCAGTTAGAGGCTTACCCAATCTTAGCCATAAAGGTAAAACTGTCTGTGAAGATTGTCTAAAAGGTAAGCAAACTCGTGTTTCCCATAATGTTGTTCAAAATAACGGACAACATTTAGGTACGTCTCACTGTTTTCAATTATTGCACATGGATCTTATGGGATCAATTGAGGTAGACAGTTTAGGGGGCATGAAGAGGTATTCCTATGTTATAGTAGATGATTTTTCTAGATATTAATGAATATATTTCTTGAAAGAAAAATCACACTTTTGACATGTTTAAAATTTTGTACTCTAGAATAAGGAACTTATTCTATTCTCCTATTTTTCGGATTAGATCTGATCATGGAAAAGAATTTGAAAACAGCTCCTTCACAAAAATTTGTGAGAAATAGGGAAATTTCCATGAGTTTTCCGCTCCCAAAACTCCTCAACAGAATGGGGTAGCAGAAAGGAAGAATAGAACATTGCAAGAAATGGCTAGAGTAATGCTTAGTTCTAAAAAATTGTCAAAACATTTTGGGCTGAAGCCTTAAATACTGTTTGTCACATCACAAATAGAGTCTATTTAAGGTCTGGAACAAAGATGACACCCTATGAGATTATAAATGGAAAGAAACCTAACTTGCGTTACTTTCATATTTTTGGGTGTATTTGTTACATTTTAAATGATAGAGATCATTTGGCAAAGTTTGACTCTAAGAGTGACAAATGAATTTTTGTTGGCTATTCACAAAATAGTTATGCTTATCGAGTATACAATCTGAGGACAAAACTGTACAAGAGTCTGTAAATATTATTTTTGATGATTTTTCTGCTCCTACAGGAAATGCGACTAAAAATAACGCTATAGTTTCAGTGGAAAATATACAGACTGCTGAAGAATCAGATGTTGCCCCAAATGTTTCCACATATGAAGCAACATCTGAACCTGAACCAGAGACCACAGAGGGTGCGGATGAGAAGTCAAATGTTGAATTGCTAGATCAAGTTCGAAGGGACCCCTCATCAAGGATTAGAAAGAATCATCCAACAGGCCAGGTGATAGGAGGAGTTTTTGAAGGAATTAAAACAAGAGGGAAAGAACACTTAATTACAGAGATATGGTAAGGTATGTGTGTATGTCTACCATGTACCAAGAGGTTAGTCTTTCTTGTTTATATCTACTTTAGAACCAAAAAATATTTTAGAAGCACTTAAAGATGATTTTTGGATTCAAGCAATGCAAGAAGAGCTTGAACAATTCTCTCGAAATGAAGTCTGAGACTTAGTTACACATCTAAGTAATACAAATGTAATTGGAACTAAGTAGATTTTTAAAAATAAATCAGATGAATCGGGAATTGTTGTTAGAAACAAAGCTCGTCTAGTTGCACAAGGCTATACTCGGGTTGAAGGAATCGATTATGACAAAACCTTTGCACCTGTGGCTAGAATTGAATCAATTAGACTTCTTCTTGTCATTGCCTGCTTTCTAAAAATTACTTTACACCAAATGGATGTAAAATGTGCATTCTTAAATGGTTATCTAGATAAGAAGTCTATGTCGAACAACCAAAAAGATTTGAAGATCCTTACTATCCACACTATGTATACAAGCTCAAAAAGGCTTTGTATGGATTGAAACAAGCCCCTCGTGCATGGTATGGTCGTCAAACTAACTTCCTTCTTAAATTTGGTTTTAACCGTGGTGAAACTGATCGTACTTTATTCATTAAACGTCATGGTGTAGATATTATTATTGCTCACATCTACGTAGATGACATAATCTTTGGTTCGACCTCACAGTCTTATCTAAAGTCATTTGTTGAATCTATGTCATCAACTTTTGAAATGAGCATGATTGATGAACTAACTTTTTTCTTAGGCTCGCAGATTAAGTAAAGTGAAGATGGAATTTTTTATCTCACAAAGTAAATATGTCAAGAATCTAGTCAAGAGGTTTGGGTTGGAAAATGCTAAACAAATGAAAACTCCAATGGGATCTTCGCAGAAGATATGTAAGGATAATATTGGTGAAAATGTCGATCCAACATTGTATCGATCTATGATATGTAGCCTTCTTTATCTCACTGCTAGTCGCCCATATATTATGTTTAGCATTTGTGTTTGTGCCCGTTTTCAAGCATGTCCCAAAATTTTCCACTTAAATGTCGTAAAACGTATCATTAGATATGTTGCCGGCACATGTGAGTTGGAATTTGGTATTTCAAAGACACTAATCCTAATTTAATAGGGTATAGTGACTCGGTTTGGGATGGAGATATGGATGATATTTTTATCTTGGCAATAATCTTGTTTCATGGTATAGTCGTAAACAAAACTGTGTCTCACTTTCAACTGCTGAATTTGAATATGTAGCAGCTGGAACTTGTTGCTCTCAATTAATATGGCTAAGACACATGTTAGACGACTATGGATTTCTAGCAACATTTTGATTTTGTACTGTGAAAATTTGAGTGCTATAAATATTTCCAAAAATCCAGTTCAGCACTCACGTACAAAATATATTGATATAAGACATCACTTTTTAAGAGATTTAGTCGAAAAACAATTAGTTCAAATTGAACATGTTGACACTCTTCATCAACTAACTGACATTTTTATAAAAGCTTTGGATCATGAAAGATTTTCTAGTTTGAAGAAATCTCTTGGTCTTTGTAATCTCTGAAAAGACATTTTTGGTGAATGTCAGCTGAAACATTGTCCAACATTTCATGTGACATTTACCTATGTAATATCATAAACTGATTATTGGTGTTGTATGGTGCATAACTTTTGGTCACACAAGCATGATTCATCACTAAGAATGTATTTTCAATGTGATACCGTTATCTGCGATGACATATCTAATTATGTATATCATAAAAAAATGAGTATCAATGTAAGGCAAAGCCTTCACAAATAATTGGCAACTGTGCAAAATGGGCAAAGCCCTTGAAAAGATACCGTTTCTATTCTATAGGAGTATCAAGTGCTTCAAAAGAAATTGTGAGAATGCTAAGTAAGTATTCTTATTTTTATACACAAAAAATTCTTTTGTATTTGCTTTATGATTAGATCAAGGACACGATGAAAAAATATTACATTGGTCCAGTGGTTAAACTCATAAAATACATATAAAACGTGTCTTGATTTGTTGCCAATACGAAAAATTCTTGAGGGATCAAAATACTTGTGTCGTCCAAAATGCTGCCATCATTGTTGTTGACATTTTCAGATTATGATATTTGTTGGGATGTTGTTCGTAACTGATTTCAAAAAAATCAGACTTTTCTCCCTATTTTTATGCCTTGTTTTTTTATATATAGGAATTTCAAACCTTAATATGATAAAATTCCTACCATGATGCTTATTTTTTTATCCCAAAATTTTAGGTGTAAGTTATTAGATAAATCTTTAATTCCTAAAACTAAGGATTTTGTTTTAGAAAAATTTTGCCATGTAAAAATACTCCTTTTATTTGCTATTTTCTTTCATTTTTTTCATCTCAGATTTTTCCAAACAATCACATCACAACTTCGGTAAAACCCCTACCTAACCGATGGAACCTTCATCATTTCAAACCCCATCGTTTTGCAAAAACCCTAAACCCTCAAAATCTCTCAAAACTCACCGATGGAAACATCCCCTATGTCAACACCTATGTCGACCAACACACCCAGCAACACTCCCATTAGCACCAGTCCACCCCAACAACCAGGCACATCTTCTTCTCAACACCTGCCTGAAAACATGTGTGCCGCCATAGTGCTCAGAAGTGATGAGGAACCTCTTGATATAAGTTACCCCGGGGATGACAATAATCCCATAGATGTAGATGCCACGTCAGATTATTCGACCCTAGGTAAAAGACCCAGTTCCTCCTCCTTCCCTATTTGTAGATCGAGTAGAGTGTTCGAAAGAACTGTCCAACAAGAGCCTATCACCAAGAAGTCCAGATTTAAAACTACTGTACCTGCTTACTCAAGCAGTGACACTGAAGATATGGACTTTGAGTTGTCCTCTGAAGAAACTGAAGAAAAACTTGCTGCCTCTGTTCCTCAAAGTGTGTCTCAAGACGAGGAAATTCCCGATGATACCCCACTGACAAGATTCTATCCCAGAGGAATTCCCAGTCGTGCTAAAACAGATGTTGCCCAAAATGTTGCCGATGAAGACACAACATCTCAAGCAAAATTTCAGCAGACTTTAGAAAAGACACCAACACCATCCTCCTCCAGAAAAACTGAATCTGACTCTGATGTTGAGGTAAATGTTTTATCAGAAAAGTTTCATTCAAAAGCTAAATTTGATAAATGAGATTGGTTTAAGAATAGAGTTATCAGGGCTGAAAAAGTGTTAGATATAACCTCGTGTTCAGAATATGATTTGGTTGAGTTCCTCAATGATAGAAAGCTACTCAAATCTGTAACTGAGAAAGAACCATTCATTGATGAAGTAATTAGGCTTGTTCTATGCAAACTTGAATGCTGGTATAGAAGATGCCTCCTCAAAGAAATTTGGAAAGGTATACATCTATTACAAAATTTATCAGTTTACACCCTTAATTATTAATCAATGCTTGGGAATTGAGACTAAAGAAAGAAGTAGCACTACAAAAAGAGCAACATAGAATAGGGATGAGATAATTGAATACCTCATTGGAGGTATAATGAAGAAATGGATCCCTCGATATCCTGCTTGAAAGTTGACTGCCTTATTCTCCACCCTCCATAAGATTGTCATTCACAATTGGCTCCCTTCACTAAATGAGTCAATTGTAACAACTGATCAAGCCTCACTGTTGTTCAAAATTGGAAAAAGATTAAAAGTTGACTTAGGAAATATGATTTTCTATTAAGTAGCCAATTTGGCATAGAAAGAGTCAACTTTAATCCTTCCTTTCGCCTCTCTGATAAACCAAATTCTAACTACCCAATGATTCGAGCCTAGAAGAGAGGATATTTTAGGGAAAGCTCCTGAGGTATATTCAGTTAAAAAGGCAATTTTGAAAAGCAAAGATAGAGTCATTGACCTTCCATGAAAAAATGAAGCTGACAGTGAGAATGTTGTCAGGAATGTTACACACATTCATGACAACACTGGTTCTAGACAGTCACCTTTGACAACTGAATGGTTAGTTGCTCAAGTAGTCAAACTCAACCAACAAATATCATAGGTTGATGCTGTCAGAGATGCACTGGATCAGGCCAGAGATAAGTTCTTGTTGCTGCTTTCTTCCCAAAAAGGGGGAGATGATTCTATGCAGGGGGAGCAAAGGGCTGAAAGTTCCGAAGGCAATGCTACTGCTGAGGAAACTGTTGATGCTGCTTTGTAGAGAGAAGAGGCTGTTGGAAGGAAAGTCTTGCTGACAAGGCTGAGGTTGAAGGCCAAAGCTGAAGAAGCTGCTATGCAGAGGGACGAAGCTGAAGCTGAAGCTACCAGGCAGAGGGAGAAGCAAGCTGAGTTTGTTATGCAAAAGTAGAAAGCGGCTGGAAGCTACTACTGATGCATGATAAGCTAGGGGGACTAGGCTGATTTGCTATATGACTGAGTTATCTTACTGAACAATGTTCCTATTTGGTTGTTTTAATTGGCTGAAGTGTTAACTGATTATTTGTTGAGACATTGGTGTAAAAATTGACATTTGGATATTTTCTTTTGTATATTGGATGATCTGTATACTAATGTATGTGTTAATATTGTGTTTAATCTTATGTCTTGGTATACACTGGTATACATATGTTTTGATTGTATGTCATCACATGTTAAGGGGGATCATAACTAGAATCATAGATGTTGGGACAACATCTATGACATTGCCTTAAGTCATTTGCACAGGTTGTAATGAGTTTTGTGAAGAAAGGCAAAAATGGGGAGAATGTTAATGTTGGGTTTGGTGTTGTGACATTCTACCCAACATATCGTTCCAAGTACTAATTTGAATTTAAGAAATGTTGGAACAAATGTCATAACATTCGGACCAACATTTTATGAAAAACAATTTTGCCTTACTTCACGGAATGAAGCAATATTCGTGGAAATATTACTACGAAGTGAAAGTGACTTAGCAAGGTAAGGAGCTGATGGAAAATGTGGGAAGAACAAGTCAAAGTCGTTGCTATGCTGAGGAACAAGTCCAAGAAGTTAGAGGATTTTGCTCCATGATCTTCTTCAACAAACCCTACCAGCTGTACATATTTCCCTCAACCTCCACAACCAATCGATGAGTTTTTCAAGGAAGACTCTCTACTATAAATATAGAGGCTACAAGAGTGAATCGATATCCAAAAACAGATTGCAAAAATATCAAGAGAGCTCTCGAGAATTCATCTCAAAAAACTGGATCGCAAGTGTTGCCTGAGTGTGTCGGCAACATTCTGTCCAACATTATAATTGCTGCTTAGATTCTAGATTTGTTATGTATTGAAGCAATTATAATGAGATGTTGTCTATGTCTATTTAGGTAGATTTTTCAGGCAGAAGTCATTTGCGTCTTCAACATTTTAATTCCTTTTATTATATTTTGTAAAATTGTAAAAGAAGAAATTTATTCAATTGTATATAAATATAAAATAGTTTCGGTCATTGACCGTCATATGTTATGTAAATATTAAACCTTTGTGTTATTTATTATTTTCGCTGCAATTTACTCTTCAAATGTTTTTCTGTTTTATCGAAGTGTTGTCAGTTGTGCCAGACGACATTGTCGCTGACATTCAGAACAGAATTGACATTCGATTTTATCTCCAGTTTATTTTTATTGTTCCATAGCATACCCGGACCTAACAACATTTTTGAATATGGCATGCGTTGTTCCACTATCAATCACACAAATATCTTCATGATTGATCATTGATCCAGATAAAATTTGAGAAATTTCCATATATTATTCAAAATGAAAATATAGACAAAGTGAATATTATAGTAAATATCATTACCAAAACATGATTTATACTTTATTCACAATGCTCATAACCGTACAAACCAGATTGCTTAAAACAAAACATGACATATCTTTTAACATGATTATACTAGCTAATACAAACAACATGAATTACATATTTCAAGTTTCTATAGATTCATCTCTGATTACAAGATCTATTTATGAGAGTGCAAAGTAATCAGCTACATACAAATGCATGAAGTCATCATTATTTTCAGAAATAAAGTTTGCTTCAACATTCATTTCTGTCTTTTTGAGGGAGGCTTGATAAAGCTCAACCATGTGCTTTGGCGTACGACAAGTACGCACCCAGCGCCCCTTTCCTCCACATCGGTAGCATTTATTTTCTGAACTTTTCTTTTGCACCGCTTCATGCTTTTCATCCTTCTTTTTACACAATTGGTGTTGAAGGGTATTATTTGGTGCAGAACGATAACCATGACTAAAAATTCTTCCTCGATCATGTCCATGAATACGATTGGGGCCACAACCTCTTCCACGCCTAGATGGGTGAAAGTTTATCTCATTCACTTCAGGGAATGAGATAGTACCATTAGGCCGATTTTCATGATTTCGTATTAGAAGTTCATTATGTTATTCAACCACTAAAAGATGTGCAATTAGGTCAGAATATTTTTGGAACCTCATCTCTCGATATTGCTGCAGGAGCATACTCGAGGCAGGAAAAGTGGAGAATATTTTCTCCAGCATATCGTGATCAGTGATATTTTCATCACATAATTTTAGCTGAGAAATAATTCTGAACATGTAGGAATTATAGTCACAGATGGATTTAAAATCCTATAGCCTCAAATAGATCCAATCAAAACGTGCTTGTGGAAGTACGACCATCTTCAGGTGGGTATATCTATCTTTTAAATTATTCCACAGCATAAGAGAATCTTTAACAATGAGATATTTCAATTTCAGGCCCTCATCAAATGATGGCGGAGGAATATTATTGTCTTGTCACGATTTTGATTTGATGCCTGATTTTTATCATTGATGGTGTCTGGCAGACCCATCACATCAAGATGAATTTCCGCATCAAGCACCCAAGAAGGTTGCTTGGTTTCCAAATAAACTTGGTTCCCAAGTTTACATTAATGGCCATCCAATTTATTTACAACATGTAAAGGATTTTATATTTAATTAAATATTTATTTGTATGTTTTCTCCTATATAATATGCGAGACGTTCATGTATGTTTTCACTTTGTACATATTTCCATTAAGTTTGTGTTGTTATGTTATAAACATAAAGTTTAGGAGGCAATGCATCAAATCGAAGAACCGAATTGTATTTATAAATTGCCATAATCTAAAGAAATCAGTTTACCTTAGTTACCATTACAAAAACATAAAGTTTAGGAGGCAATGCATCAAATCGAAGAACCGGATTGTATTTATAAATTGCCATAATCTAAAGAAATCAGTTTACCTTAGTTACCATTACAAAGCATTCTAATAATCTAAACATTATCTAATGAAGCAACTCTATATTTTTTTTTAATTGTAATTTTAAAGATTTAATTGCCAATGTATCAAAATGCTAAAGAAAATTGACGATGCCATATATTTTTTGCTATGATAATTACAACTCAATTAACTTAGTTACCTACAAAACATTCTAATAATCTAAATATTATTTAATGAAGCAACTCTATATTTTCTTAATTTGTAATTTTAAAGGCTTAATTGCCATATGTATCAAAATACTACAATCTTTTCGTAGCAATATGATATATTTAAACAAATTGATTAGGCGGTGCTTATATACTGATTTGATATTTTATATTTAGTCAATATTTACAAAGAATATTAATTTCGAGAAAATTTTAATATTAAATGATGATGTGACCAGGTCACATGTTCAAGTAGTGGAAATAACCTCTTTTAGAAATGCATGGTAGACTGCATACAATAGACCCTTGTGGTCCGATCATTCCCCGAACTCCGAACATAGCGGAGACCTTAGTGCACCGGACTGTCCTTTTTATTTACAAAATCAAAGACAAGTGTACCTCTAATTAAAATGTTACACCTACTTCCCCTCTTTAGCACTGCATATGTCTCCCTTCAAGCATTAGTGAGCAAAAACATAAAATAATGAAAGGGAAAACTATACAAATGTTAATCAACTAAATATAACTATAACTTTTTCTTTTCAAAATCTTACCAAATAAGAGTGACCCTTTTCTGCCTTTCTCTTTACACTGAAAAAAAACTTTTAATTTTTATTTGATTTTTTATAAAATTTCCGAGCAATATGAAAAAAGTAAAAAATATAAATTGATGTTCTTTTATCTGTTTGAAAAAATCCAAATACATTGCTAGAAAAAAGCAATTGTTGGCTTTTTCTAAAATCCCACGAGCTTTATATACATATAGTAAGAACATGGAAATTGAGAAAAATCTAATAGACTTATAATTTATTTGGTCAAAATTTCAAAATATACTTATATTGAAAAGTATTTTGTTATTGCTGGTGATTTTTGAAAAAAAATACTTTTCGGAAAAAATAGTTTCTGTTTGGCTAATCAATTTGAAAAAACACTTTTATCAATATTAGAAAAACAAATTCGGTTTCGTCAAGATTCTAAAAGTGCTTCTGGGATAACATTACTTATGAGAAATAACTTCTAATTCTAATACAACTGGAAAACACTTTTTTCTTCTTTCTAAAAATCTCCTTCAAATACCATAACTATCCAAAATAAATATTGTTTTCCCAACAAACACTTTTGGCTTTCCAAAAGCTTGATAATTGAGGAAGGGTCTATGTAATCATAATATGAGAGTTAAATAACTGTTTAATGTTGAATTTGAAATTTAATTATGAGTGCAATTATAAAATTCTAATGAAATAATTCATAATTTCTTATATGATAAGAATAATTCACGTTGGAAAAGGAATACTCTCTATAATAAGAAACCTTATATATAAATATTGTAATTCCAACTGAATTAGAATTTTATTAATAAATCATTACTTGGTGGGAAAAAGTATTAGTTAACCTAATTCATCTTGGAAAACACAAATTCGTAGTATATATTTGAGTTCGTATCAAGAATAATACTTTTTGAAAAAAAATTGCACACTAAAGTTTGTGTTGGCGACTCGGAAGATCGTGAGGGGAAAAAAAGCTTTTGTTAATGAGATATCTTTTAACTTCAAGAAGTGCGTACCAATTTTATGCTTGATTATTATTCACTTTTATTTATGTTATATGTAAGAATTATAATTTTCACCGTACGCTATTATTTTTTTCTTCATGTTTGTAGTGTCTAAGAGATTATAATACAGTCGGAGATAATCTTCATGCGTAAAGTAATTGGATCGTTTGGTTTAAAAACAAGTTATGCATAGCTTGTAATACATGGATTAGTTACACATGTATTGGGATAAATTATTTTTAATTGAGTATAATTTGGTGTGTTATATTAAAAATTAAATTTACCATGTATAACATAAGTATGTATTTGGTGTAAATATAGGGTTTGGAAAGTTCCACAAGGGCATTTTGGTATTTTGAATGCTTTATCCATGTAGTATAATTTAATTATGCTATACGATTAAATAAAATAATATCAAATTTTATACAATGATTATTTCAACAATATATCAAACAAAACGAGCACTAATCGTTTAAATAATTTCAACAGTTACCAATAGTTGGTACTTATGGTTGCAGAAATAGATTAGGAGAGCTAATTAGTTCAAGTATTATTTAAAAAGTTATATAGTAATAGTACTATTTCTTACCATCTTATGATTAGGGATGGCAACGGATCGGATCTGGACCGGATCCTACTAGATCCAGATCCAGATCCAGATCCGTTTTTCATACATGGATCTAGATCCGAATCCAGATCCACCGGATTCATAAAAATCAGATCCAAATCCGGATACATCGAATCCACCGGGTCCACGGATCGGATCTGGATCCACACGTAAATTTTTTTGCCTTGCTAAGAATGTAACCTTGCTAAGAATTTTTTTTGAACTGACAAACGATTTTTATTTAGTTTACTGTGTTTCAATTTTGAAATGTTCATATGAGATATTTTGTTCGTTGTCTCATTTTGATTGTAAGCTATTAATTGAAAATGTTGGATAATGGCAATAATTGTGAAAATGATAACTAGTATTTTCACAATGTAGAACTTGCATGTGCTTGGAATCTACACAAATGAAGTGAATATAATTTTAACTAGTCTATGAAGATGTTAGTCATTCACTAATATAACATTGATTTTATTATCGAAGTTACCTCTTTATTTTTTGGTTTTTGAGTTAACGCGGGGATAAATTAAACTTGTTTTGAGAATTAAACTTGCAAGGATGTGCTTAGCAATTTTAAGAAAATACCTATAAAATTACATTCTAAGTTATGAATATATTTAATAAAAAACGGATCCACGGATCGGATCTGGACCGGATACGGATCTCAAATACAAGATCCAGATCCGATCCGACAGAAATGGATTCGGGTCCGATCCGGATCCGTCGGGTCCAAATTTTGAAGATCCATATCCTATAAAACGGATCTGGATCCACCGGATCCGAATCGGGTCCAGGATCCACTGCCATCTCTACTTATGATGTTTTAGAAAGAATTGCACAAATAAAAGTTTGGGGGGGTCAAAGTAGTGTTTTCAATAAACATAAAGGACCAGTACGAGTGAACCCTGGAAACACATCATATTTGCTTCACTTAGCTTTTTGCCTCTTTCTCATATCAGGTTTCTAGGGCAAACAAAAGAGAGAGACAGAGAAGCATCCAAAATCAACTGGTAATTATCATTTTTTCTTGAAAATTTGGAACTTTTAGTACAGTTTTAATCCGATATATATATATATATATATATATATATATATATATATATATATGAATGCCTATTTGGATTTATAGATGCGTTATGTACTTTAATCTTCCGATTTATAATTTGGGCCTTTTTTTTTCTTCCCGGATGAATGAAAGCTGATTTTTTTCGCAGTTTTATGAGTAGTTGCGTAGTAGAAAAACTGAAATAGAGTGTATGGCGTTGATACATGCTGTGATTTGCGATTTTTATTGTTCTTATCGGCGTAATATTGCTATTTATATGTTATTTTAGATTTTTTCCTGTTGGAATAAATTGGAAAGAATGGGCGAGAATAAGGGGATAAATTAAAAGGTGAAATGGGGCTAATTAGAGGGGAGTGGATAGAGAGGATTAATTTGTCTGACCCGACTAGTTTGGGATAGAGTTGATTTAATTGATCGATTGTTCTTTTAGATTTGTGACCAGGAAAAATGATGATAAAGAAACCTCTGAGGGCTTTGGTCTAGTGGTAAACGCGTAGCTTGTGCTGTGTGGATTAAGTGCATTCACGGGTTCGAACCTCCCCCCCCCCTCGCACACACACACAGAAAAAAGCTTGGGTTTTAAGCGGAGAAAGGTATAGAGGGTGGGCCCATTATCCACCTACTGTCGAACTGTGCGCCACTGGCCCTTAGAATTTCTCGGTTATAAAAGAATGATGACAAAGAAATCATTTTTCTGGTCTGCTATTTCATTTTTTGGGGGCGGGAGTGGGGTCTAAGAAGCTAAAGTCTTTACCTTTTCAAACTACTGATTGGATTTTCTTGTAGGTTGTCCTAGAAGTGCTACCATGAGTATGTAGATTTAACATTTGCGTTCTAGCATGTTGATGAACTTCTCTGCCATTTGTCTTATCCTATTCCTTTGCAGGTGAAAGATCCTTGAAGTATGGCGACTTTTGCCAAACCTGAGAATGCTTTGAAGCGTGCTGAAGGTTAGTGGAGTTACTATCTGATATCTGATTTAGCAAATATCTTTTACTGAAAACTTCTCAAGGTTTTACATTGAGATGTGCCCTAGTACTAGAAGGGGGTTATATGGTCACAGGGTGAGGGTGGTCTAGATGATTATTAACAATATAAGGGAGTGGAGTTTTCTATATTCCAGGTGTTTTAAGAGCAAAATTTAGAATCTTGGAATGTTGACGAGTTAATGTTTTGATGCAGAGTTGATTACTGTTGGACAAAAGCAAGAAGCCCTGCAAGCACTTCATGATCTTATTACTTCAAGGAGGTACAGAGCATGGCAAAAAACTCTTGAAAGGATCATGTTTAAGTATGTAGAGCTATGTGTTGACATGAGAAGGGGGAGGTTTGCCAAGGATGGCCTAATTCAATATCGTATAGTCTGTCAACAAGTGAACATTAACTCCTTAGAGGAGGTAATTAAGTATTTCATGCAATTAGCTACTGAGCGAGCTGAACTGGCTCGCAATCAGGCACAAGCTCTGGAGGAAGCTCTGGATGTGGAAGACTTGGAAGCTGATAAAAGGCCTGAAGATCTTATGTTGAGTTATGTTAGTGGGGAGAAAGGAAAAGATAGATCTGATCGCGAGCTTGTCACTCCCTGGTTCAAGTTCTTGTGGGAGACATATAGAACTGTTCTGGAGATCTTGCGTAACAACTCAAGATTGGAGGCTCTGTATGCAGTAAGTTTCCTTGCCCTTTCTTTTCATGTGGTGGTTGAATAATTAGACTGCGTTTTATGTTCTGAGGTGAGGAATTTCAGTATCCAACTTTTCAGGACTTGTTTAGACTGTAATTGAGTGAGCAGGTTGTTTGTCCTTTTTTCTTTTTCTATTAGCTTGCCTGGAAAGTGATTGTACTTTTAGTAAATCAGAAATCAGTCCCTTTTTACTTTTTATTCACTAACTTTGCGGGCGTCTTTCTCAGTTCGGGGTATCTGTCTATGTACTTTGTTTCATACAGATATCAGTTTTGTCAGAAAAAGTTTACTCTTCTTGATGTAAAAGTTTATATGTCATCCCATTTTAATTTTTGTGTCGGAACCTGATTTGTCCTGTGTGCTATTTGAGCTTTCTGCATGGCTGATAGGAAGTTCTGTACTCTTTCCATCTTTAGTTGGCATATATTTTTCCGCTGAAAGAATTAAGTTTCAAATCTTATTTGCTCAGATGACAGCACACCGGGCCTTTCAGTTCTGTAAGCAGTACAAACGTACAACAGAATTTCGTCGTCTTTGTGAAATCATCCGGAATCATTTGGCAAATCTGAACAAGTACAGAGATCAGAGGGACCGGCCTGATCTGTCTGCTCCAGAGAGCCTGCAATTGTATCTAGACACTAGATTTGAACAGCTGAAAGTTGCTACTGAACTGGGTCTTTGGCAGGTTATTACTTTTTCCAATAGATTGTAAGCATATCTTTTTGTCCTAAGAGAGTGACTTTATATGTTTTAATTTTCTCTGTCACAGGAAGCTTTTCGTTCCATTGAAGACATATATGGTTTGATGTGTATGGTTAAGAAAACCCCCAAGGCGTCATTGATGGTTGTTTACTATGGGAAGCTTACTGAGATATTTTGGATGTCATCAAATCATCTTTATCATGCTTATGCATGGCTCAAGCTTTTCTCTCTTCAGAAGGGTTTTAATAAAAATTTAAGCCAGAAGGATTTGCAGTTAATAGCATCGTCTGTTGTCCTAGCAGCACTTTCAGTGCCTCCTTATGATCAGTCATATGGTGCATCTCATCTTGAGCTTGAAAATGAGAAGGAGAGGAGCTTGAGGGTGGCCAATCTAATCGGTTTTGAAGTTGAACCCAAAGCCGAAAACAGAGTAGCGGTAATTTCATTTTTCATTATCTTATTTAGTTCTTTGTTTATTATGGCTTGCTTTGGCTGATCAGCTTCAGTTCCTTTGCTGTTTCTCCTTTTCAGCTTTCTCGATCATCACTTCTCTCAGAGTTGGTGAGTAAGTTTATCATGTTTTGTTTTGAATTTAGCATATAGTCCTTCAATATTTCCATTTTATAGTTTAAATTCCTTTTCTCTCTTTTCATTTCAATGAACCCATTAAATTTTTGAGGCACAGATGAGTGCATCATACTCTTTTTGTAAATGTTTCAGTCTCTTGATTTTTAATTCTGTGTCGGTTCCTTTTGTCTCTTCTTAATTGTTTCTCCTTCTGTAGGTGTCCAAAGGTGTGATGTCCTGTGTCACCCAAGAAGTGAAAGATCTTTATCATCTGTTAGAAAATGAGTTTCTTCCTTTGGATCTGGCACTGAAGGGGCAGCCCGTATTGACCAAAATATCAAAGCTTGGCGGTAAGCTGTCTTCAGTTTCCTCTGTTCCTGAAGTACAACTGTCTCAGTATGTTCCTGCCTTGGAAAAACTTGCTACTCTAAGGTTGCTCCAACAGGTATGCACACTGTGTTTTGTACTTTTTTATTAAGAGCAGATACACATTACTTAGGGGGAAATCCCATCTTTCGATTCTGTCTTCATTTTAACTGAGAATGCTGCAATTTTTTCCTTTTCTTGTTGCAGGTTTCTCAAGTGTATCAGACAATACAGATTGATAACATATCTAAGATGATCCCATTCTTTGACTTCACTGTTATTGAGAAGATATCAGTTGATGCGGTTAGACGTAATTTTCTAGCCATCAAAGTTGATCACATGAAGGGTGCTGTCTTCTTTGGTAAACAGGTATAATTATGTCACTTGGAATTAAAACTCTTGTCTACCGTTTTTGTTTGTTTGTCGGTATGGCACACCTATATGTTCCTTTCCTGTACCTTTGTCAGTTGGTCGATGAGAGATCTGTGTCAGCCCTATCAATTATCTCTGTGGAGCACATTGTTCTTTCCCTCATTAAGTAAAACCATGTGCATAGCTCGCTTATGACATCTAGCCTTGTGTGTCTTCTGTTATCTAATCTTAATGTTTTGCACAGTAAAATTGTGGGCTATCTAAGGGTGTGTTGGCATAATAAGTTTGTAGTTTAGTCACTAGAATAAATCTCTCTGAAGGAGCTTGTGAACTCTGAAGAGCTGCGTTTAGTTTCTGAGATACAAGAGTTTTAGTGGATTGCTATTTTTGGTAGATTATATGTTGTGGGATTTTGAGCCATGGGGATGGTTTCAAAGTCTTACTCTTATGGATTTACAAGTTCAGCCTTGTACCTCTGTGATATAATATGTTGATGAACTAATGCAGGATAATTTGTAAATGTTTCTCTTAGACACTTTGAACTAGCAGGGTGTTTTGATTTCCCCCATTAAGCGGTGTAGGCTAGCCTATCATACATCATTTGCTTAAATCTTACCTTCTCATTTTTTTTTTGTTTCCAGAGTATCGAGGCTGAAGGACTCCGGGATCATCTGTCTCTTTTTGCTGAATCCCTTAGCAAGGCGCGGACGATGATCTATCCCCCGGCAAAGAAGGCTGCCAAGCTTGGGGATGCCCTGTCTAATTTAGCGGAGATAGTAGAGAAGGAGCACAAGAGACTTCTTGCACGGAAGTCCATTATTGAGAAACGCAAAGAGGAGCAAGAGCGTTTACTCTTAGAAATGGTATGAACTTCTTGGTTGCGTTGTGAATGGCTTGTTATTGCTGTTCTTGTGTATGAACTTTTATGATTCTTTCTTTCTCAGGAACGAGTGGAAGAGTCGAAGAGGCGGGAACTTCAAAAGATGACTGAAGATGCTGAGCAAAAGCGCATTGCTGCTGAGTATGAGCAAAGAAGGAACCAGCGAATTCTGAAAGAAATTGAGGACCGAGAACTTGAAGAGGCCCAAGCTATGCTGCAAGAAGCTGAAAAGCGCAGCAAGAGGAAGAAGAAGCCAGTACTAGAGGGAGTAAGTATATTATTTTAACTCCTATTCCCAATCCTTCAATTGGAAATTCTTACCTGGCTTTGATTTGATTTCAGGAAAAGATGACTAAACAGGTGATCATGGAATTGGCTCTGAATGAGCAACTGAGGGAGAGGCAAGAAAGGGAGAAAAAGTTGCAGAAGTTTGCCAAAACCATGGATCATCTGGAAAGAGCTAAAAGAGAAGAAGCCGCACCTCTTATTGAAGCTGCGTATAAACATCGTTTCGCTGAAGAGGCAGCTCTTCATGAACGCGAGCAGCAGGTTTGCATTAAAGAAACATTATGTTTTTTGACCAACCACCACAACAAGTTCTTTGACATTTCTCTTAAGAAATGGAAAATTGATACATTATTTTTTTATTTCCTTCTAAATTTTTTGGTTAAGTATTACTGATGAATTTGCATTTTAATATATGTTTTCAGCAAGAGATTGAACTGAGCAGGCAACGACATGCTGGAGACTTGGAAGAGAAAAAGAGACTGGGTCGCATGTTGGAGAACAAGGTCAGTTTATACATATGGACGTTACTTCCCCACTAGTTGAAATCTGAGCAGCTATCAGTTTGCTGTAGATCGGTCTTGGTCTCCGACATAGTAGGTGGTTGACATAGTCTGCATTGGTTCATGCTTAATGCATAGATGAACTGATATATGTTCCTAATCATGCAGAGAATTTTGGAAGAAAGAGTTGTTATCAGCCGGGAAGCTGAATTTAATAGATTGAAACGGGAGAGACAGGAAAGGATCAGCCAGATAATTCAAGCAAGGAAGCAGGAGAGAGAAGCTAGGAGGAAAATGATTTTCTTTCTGCGATCTGAGGAGGAGCGTCAAAAGAAGTTACAGGAAGAGGAGGAGGCCCGCAAACGTGAAGGTACTTATGAACTGTCCTTTTTAAGTTCTTTTCTCCCCACTGTCCCACTCCTTTCTTCCTCCCTCCCCGCACTTGAGGTTTCAGTAGCTACTCGAAATTAATTTAGCATCCTATGGCAACTCTCTGAAAATATTGCAGAGGCAGAGATACGGAAGAAAGAGGAAGCCGAGAAGCAAGCCAAGTTAGATGAGATTGCTGAAAAGCAGAGGAAGCGAATGCTAGAACTTGAAGAGAAAGAAAGACTGGAGAAAGAAGAGATCTTGCGTAGGCCCACAGCTGTGCTGCCAAAGCCTACTGCTGAGCCTCCAACCTTGGGGGGCCGTCCGACTGAACTTGGAGGAACTGCTCCCGTTCCTGCTGCAGCAGCTACTGCACCTGCTGCTGGGAAATATGTTCTTAGGCACTTGCGAGCAACAGTGGATGCTGCGGCCCCGGTAGCCCCACCTCCCGAAACTGACAGGTGGGGCGGAAGTGGAAGCAAGCCAGATGATCGACCATCATGGCGCGATGAACGAAAGCCCACATCATTTGGTAGTGGCTCGAGGACCAGTTGGTCGGGTTCTAGGCGGTGAATGGGTTTAGTAACTTATGAGTCATGCAGTGGCTTCTACTTAAGTCTTGCATCCTCGGCATTTTGGTTCAAGAAATTCAATTTGTTGCATTTTACCTTAAATGTGTATCAGAGATTGGTTATGTGGGTATTATGATCTCAAGAGTAGCATTTCTTGGCTAAGGACAATTTATGGACCATGTGGAGACTGGAGAGGGCTTGGAAGTTTTTGACAGGCGATTTGATATTGAAAAACTTTCTGTCGAAGCAAATTACTACTGTTGCTGTTATGTTCAACTTTGTTTTTCCTAAAGTATAAGACGTTGCCTACATTATTTCTTTTTGGTTATCCTTTTATATATTTCTTTGGCAATACATCTTTGCAATAGTGAAAATAATACATTCATAGGTCAAGTGTTTTGTCACTTTTGGACCAAATGATTCTTTAACCTTTATATTTTTGTTAGGTGAGGAATTATATTTTTCACGAGTAAAAGTCACATTGAACTCTTGAAGCGTGGTAATATTTATTCCTTCAATTTTTCGCACGCAGAGACTTAACAAAAGAGCTGTAGAATTATTGCCGACAGATGTCTCTTCTTTTTAACACCTGCTTGAATTCAACATGACTCTAAAATTTTAAAAACTAAAACCAGAAAAAATTCTACTATGTCTTCACGCTCTCTTTTCATATCCTTGATATCAATATAAAATTTCATGGGAAAAAAATAATCCATAGGTGATATTACTTGTTGAGAATAAATCTTACATCTGTTAGAAGACTACTATTATTGTTATTATTATATTTAACTTATTTTTCACATTTATTTTATTTAATTAATGTGATGATATGAAATTAACTTAAATAAAATATTTAGTATTTATACAATAGCTTGTTTGAGATTGAGGTGTTGGTGTTGTGCACCAACCTTGTAGAAAACTTTTGCACTGCTAAATCAGTTAAAAGTTAATAAGATATATTTTCTGCAAAAACAACTACCTTTAAACTTTTCTATAATTACCATTCGTTATAACAATATTTCACTATAACGGTCTGATTATATCCTAAACTAATTTTTCATGTTATATTTTACCTCTCTATAACAACATTCTACTTATAACAACAGTGATATTCATTATAGTAGTACACTCTTTGTAAAATTACTTCTCCATAACAACTATACTATACTCTAATATTGTATAACAACATTTTGTAAGAAATTTATTATGTATAAAAATAAAATATTAAAATATTTATGATAATCATTATTAATGTCACACATAGTAAATTTCAAGTACGAAGAATCAATTGTAAAGTTCTTAGACAACCTTCAAGGTCCTTTCTGCGGAAAGTTGAGACAAATATTTTCGTCAATTCAAGAATTATATTATCACTAAACGACTGAAATTTATGAAACAACTTATAATTGTAGAATTTTTACGTCAAATTTGAAATATTTAAATTCTCAATTAATTTTAAATGCATATGTTCCTTAATTTTATTTTTATCCTATGATACAACTAGTTATTGATTTATTAGTAATTTATCAGTCTTTTCAATTTTTATTATTGAGATATGAAATCAATTGATATTTTAAAATTAGCAAGTATAATATTTTCGTTTATAACATACAAAGTACATAAAATAATTATTTGCGTACTTTTATTTATAACAGCTAAATGAGATCTAAACATCAAATACCAGTATACATACATAACAACAACACACTATAGCAATCATGAGATTTTCGGACAAAGACTGTCATTATAGAGAGATCTGACTGTAGTACTTACTACTAACTAGCAAAAAAAAAAAGAAATACTGTACTTCCTTCGGATAAAAAGGAGTGTCCACTTAGCCATTTGCACATTCCGTAAGAAAATAATATCTTCTAGATAAAAATAGGTAATTTGACTAAAATGTCCATAATTAAATAGATATTGAGATTTGGTCACTTAACACTTAATAAGGACAACTCTAAAAAAATAAAATAAATTTTTTTCTTAATTTGGTAATTAAATATTCTTTTTAATTAAAAAAATAAAAATTAAGTGAACATTCTTTTTAATTAGAAGGAAGTATCCACTAGTAACTTGTTAGTTATAACTTATAACTGGTAAATTAGACACGTGCATTATATTTTGTTTTAAATATCAACGGAGTATATAAATTATCCTTTTATTAATAGTTCCAACTTCCAACTAGCAGACCAAAACCAAGCTTCCCGCTTGTTGCCGTCGCCCAGTCTGTGGTGGTTATTTTTTTGGACCGACTAAAATTGTCATTTATTTTTATAAATTTGACAGTAAAATGGTCTAAGAAGAGAAAAAAGAATTTTTTTCCCAATAAATACCTATTTAAGTGTATATTTTATCCGTTTCAAAATAAATATTATTTTAGCGAAAAAATTATCTCAAGATAAATATTATTTTAGAAATTCAAGATAAAAAAACAGTAAATGCTTCCAACTATACTTTTATTTATCTTTTTGGAGTTTCTTACCGAATAGTTTAGGTAGAAAACTAAAAAAATTAGATACTCAAAAGATTTTTTTTTACCTTTATCTCTTTAAAAAATTACTATTACATTTTAATAATATTAAGTATATATACTTTATATTTATTATTTTTCTTAATGGACGTGAAGGTGTGATATGATCTAATGACATACTTATTTTAAGACGAAGTGAGTACAACTTAAGCATAAAAAAGTACTGTAGTAACTAAAACGCAAATGTAGGATACTGTAATATACTGAATAAAATTTTGATGACTTTATATGATCGATACTTTTTGATTAAAGATTTAAAGTCCAAGAATCTTCAATCATCAAGGAGAACACTTGGGGTTCATGTACTTCTTTTTCATTCCTAAAATAAGTTGCTATACTTATAACAAAAATCAAATCTTTTGTCTGTTCTCCTTAAGAAAAAGAATTTTATTGGTCCCAAATGATAAAAATAATCTCAACAAACATAATTACTGCAAAACAAGAAAATCATCACTTTGTTTTTTTTCTCACCCACCATTGCCACTGAAGCCTTCTTATTGTCATATTATTCAGCTATCTGTATGTTTTTTTCTTCATAGTCCTTTTGCCGGCAAATGCCGTCACTCACTTTCTCTCTCTTTTGACAATAAAAAAACTGTATATATACACTTGTGTGCATAAATTCGTCAGTGGGTATTTGTTATAACTGGTTAATCTTGATACCCTTTTTTCTCAATGGCTATGGATGAGGAAACACCCCTTGTTCTTGAAAATTCCAAAAATGGAAACCCAATTGTGAATCATCAAAGAGATGTTCATATTTTAAGCTGTGCTTTTTTATTGATTTTCTTGGCTTATGGGGCTGCTCAGAATCTTGAAAGTACTATCAATACGGTATGGTTTTTTAGTATTCTTTTTCTGGGGGTTATTTATTTGATAGAATTTGTTTGGTTCTTGGTGCGGGTTGATTTCTCAATGGTCACTCGACTAATACGCACTTTGTTTCAAAATGTTTGTATGATTTTGACTTGTCATAGGAGTTTAGGAAAGAAAATAAGATTTTTGAATTTTGTGGTCTTAAATTAAAGATACGAAGAATATACAAAAATAACTTTAATCTTGTGATTTTAAACATGCCATGTCATGTGAAAAGTTAGTGTTAAAAAGTTGCCAAAAAAAAGAGACCAAAAAGGAAAGTAAGAGTCAAACATTTTGAACCCGAGGGAGTAGTTATTATCTCATAAAGTCACTTTCTTTGTTGAAGGAAATTGGAATCAAGAAGAAAGACAGACTTTCTGAGATAATAACTATTAGCTAAGTGACCATCGGAGAAATCAACTCTTATTTGTGATTTTAGAAGTTAAAGTGAGAGTGAGTTTGAGGTTTTTCTTTTTGTGTTTCAGGAAGGAAATTTAGGGACCATTTCACTGGGGATATTGTACTTGTCATTTATGTTTTGCTCAATATTTGCTTCATTGGTGGTAAGGAAGCTTGGGTCAAAGAATGCTTTGATTCTTGGGAGTACTGGCTATTGGTTGTTTGTAGCTGCCAATTTGATGCCCAATTGGTATGATTTCTTTATGTTTATTGCATTTTGCTTTTCCAAGATTAAATCTTTGATCAATATGGAAGGATTAGGCTAGTGAGCTGGCACTAATCTTTGATGAAGTGAGTTGTGGTTGTAGTTGTTTTGTAATTGGAATTGCGTTTAACAATGTTTGCGCGTTTATGGATCCTTAATGTGAGTAAAAACATGAATCCTGTACTTTAATGGTATAATTATAGAGGTCTATCAGGCTTGATATTTCTCCTTATGAGGTTGTGGCATTAGCCATGGAGAAGTTCAACAATTACATCAATATCATTAAACTTACATGTTCTAAGGACATTTCCCCATCATGAAATTTTAATTTGTTAGTCGAACAAAAAGTGGCACACTCATAAGAGCATCATTTTTTTGGTTCAAAAAGGATCTATTTAGTCACTGGAAGGTATTTTGGTAAAAGCATAGAGGTTTGAACAAAGTGGCACAGCTATTGTTTCAGTATGCCAGCTTAAAATGACAATGGAGATATGTGCATCATCAATGCAACAAATGGCATGTAGCACCTTCCTATGTAGTACCAAAGCTAAAAAACTGATTTTAACAGAGAAGGTTAAGAGAGTTACTCACATGAGACACCCTCGACGTTATTTTTTCTTCTCCTTTTGCTTCTGTGGTGGCTTGATGATGACCTTGATTGCAGCATCAAATACAGCTTTCACATTCTTTAGATCAAATAGGGAAAATAAGGTGGTCAGTTACAAATAGTTTAGTATTGAAAAGAAAAGTCATCAACCATCTTAAAGTTGGCTTTGCTAATTGCTAGTAACAATGGTGTAGCCTTGTGGCAGTTAGGTTTAGAATGGTCAGATAAATCCATGCAGTAAATTCTTCGAATGAGATTCAAACAGTTAAAGAGGCATTAACAACCAGCTGACCTGCCAACAAGAATTATAGACTAGCTATTAGTTAGAAGCCAACGAAACCTATGTTATAGTCGTCCTTTTGATGTTAATAGAATTCCATCAATCTTTATGCATATACCTGTCAAGAAGGACTATCGCATATTCAAATAAAAGTCTTATCTCTTAGGTCATGCGGGAAAGTGCACCCAATGGTGTGACCTAGTAGTCAATGAAGTGGGTTGAAAACCATGAGGTCTCAGGTTCAAAAATCCCAGCAGAGACAAAATAGGTCATTTCTTCCCATTTGTCCTAGCCTTGGTGGACAAAGTTACCTGGTACTTGTTGCTGGTAGGAGGTGGCAAGTATCTCGTGGAATTAGTCGAGGTGCGCACAAGCTGTCTCGGACACCACGGTTATAAGGATAAAGGTTATGCCAGAAGGACAAACTGCAAAACTATAGATACATAGAGTCAGTCTCTGGAAGAAGATGAAGAAATGCTAGAGGATGAAATTGTGTTGCTCATAGGTAAATAGAATGTGGTAACTAAAGCCCCTAAAACAGTAGCAGCGTTTGCTTTCTCTATCAGAGCATGGTGATGCCCAGCTATTCACTAGTCAACTATCTTGAATGCTTGTTTTTACAAAGCAATCCATAAATAGATTACAGACGTCTCTGCTTGATACTTGATAGTAGTACTAATGCACTAAAGCTTGAATCTTCTCCTTTGTTGGACAAATTTTAGATTTGATTTGAATACAATTTTTCTTCTCTTGCGGCTGCGAGAAATGTGTTGTAAAGGAGTTTATTGAGTTGGGTATGATGCTTGATAGATGTGTGTGGCCCTGGAAGACTATGGTGACTTGTAGTTGGCTCTGGATAACTCTGTTATTCCTCCTTACCTTTCACTTGGAAAATTCATCAGAACAAAGCTAGGAGTTGTTTCGTTGTTCCATAACAATAACAACTAGTGTCGATGTAATTTAAATGGGTAGTATCTGTATTGCATCTTTGAGATTTCTCCAACAATTTTTCATGATTTTAGAACTCAAGAGTGTTTTATGACTAGAATTTTGGCATTAATAGCTCTAAGATTTCATTTCGTAGGGGAAACTTTGTATGACTTCTTTGCCGCCAAGTTCAGTTCGAATCAGGCATTGAGACATAGCATCGTACAACTACTGCTACTAGAGACATAACAACAGGCACTAAGGGTGTGTTCGGTACGAAGGAAAATGTTTTCCAGAAAATAAGTGGTTTCTTACTTATTTTCTTGTGTTCGGTATGTAAGCAAAAAATATTATCTTAAAAACATTTGTATATAATCTAGACAAATACTATGGGAGGTGAGGTGGGGGTAGGGGTAGGGGTATGGGGTGGTGGGGATGCTGCTACGGGGGTGGTGGTGGTGAAGATGAGGTGTGTTGGAGGGCGAGGAGGACACAATCAATGTGGAATGTCACTTGTAGAACTTGTTTTCCCTACTTCCCCTGGGGAAGTCATTTTCCTCATTTTTAAGGAACTTGTTTTCCTAGAGATAATGTTTTGTAAAATTTTTGACCAACCGAACATGAGAAAATTGAAAAACATTTTTTGGAAAATGTTTTCCTCCATACCGAACACACCCTAAGTCATGTTCTGAAAATGATTGTTTCAGGATAATAGACATAGCATCCTACAATTACTCTTTGCCTTTCTTGATCTCTCGTAAGTTACTTTGGGAGCTTGGTACTCTGGAAAACACTCATTATGTTCTAAGGTTAGTGAAGGTGCTCGGTGAATGATATGCTTACACTAAAGTGACTATTAGAAAATAAAACTATATCAGTGGTAAAGCTGAAGATAAGTTCTACCTTGTCTTCAGTAACACAATTCTTTTTCCATCATCTGGGACTTGAGATACATTAGTGTGGTTCCACGTCAAGTATAGAATTTACTTTACTTAATTTCTTCGCCTTTCATGCGTATTCCTATATTTTTTTACCATGAGACGCATGTCTCTTGATTTTCTATGATATAAAAGAGTTATACTTTATGAGTGTGAGCTATAAATATCTTCTTTTGGACTCGTAATGGGCTATTGCTAAGGAAATTAGTCAATGACCTTTAACATACCTCATAAATGATCAGAACATTTTTAAAAGTTCTCTCATCTTGATTCTAAAATACGAGTTTAATTCTTGCCTCATTCCTGTGAAAATTTAAAATATTACTCTTTAATTTGTTTGTCTTACTTTCCTTTTTAGTCTCTTTAAAAAAGAACGCCTCTTTCCTAATGTGGCCAAACCCTTTAATTATAACATCCCACATGACATGTTTAAGACCACAAGATTAAAGGGCATTTTGATACATTATACATATCTTTAATTTAAGAACACAAGATTCAAAAGTCTTCTTTACTTTCTGAAATTCCGTGCCGAGTCAAACTAACACATAAATTGAAACCGAGGGAGTAATACTTATATTGTTTAAACTTGTGTTCGGCTATTTGGCACGTTGTTATCTTTCCTGCATCAAACATAGATATGAACTCCATTTACACAATTTTTCCATTTTCTTCTATCCATCTTTTGTGGATTATGCTTTCTTTCTTAATGCTAACACCTCATAAGGTTTTGGGTATTCTTTTTCTTGAGACATGTTAGTTTAAGATGTTCGTGAATTTCAGTTGTCAGCAGTTGATTAAGCCATCTTGTAGGTATACCATGGTCCCAGCTTCTTTATACCTGGGTTTTGCTGCTTCCATAATATGGGTTGGACAGGTATGACTTTCTTTTAGGAGTTGAATTTCGTTTTCGGCTTCAGCAATAACCTTAATCTTGTTATTTGTGATTAGGGGACATATCTTACTTCCACAGCACGTAGTCATGCAAATGATCATAGCTTAAATGAAGCAGTTATAATTGGTAAATTCAATGGTGAATTCTGGGGTATGTTTGCAAGTCATCAGGTACTTCGTATGAACTTTGCAAACAAAGCTTCTTGATATATATATTTCTACTCACATTATATTTCCGTGCCATAACTTCTAATTTTCTGCAGTTTGTCGGAAATCTTATCACTCTTGCTTTGATGAGAGACGAAGAGGTAAGCATCTACTTAGATCAAAGGGCTTTTTTCATTTTTGGCCCGCCGGCCGAAAGTAATTATGGGCGCTAGCCAAATATACAAAACCTAATACACTGTATGTATATTATATGTATATTTATGTATATTATGTATATTTTGTGAATACATTACGTATATTATGTGTATTTATACTTAATATACAAACCTATACATTTGAAGACTATTATTCTTTTGAGCTGTCCAAAAATGTGATTATCCCTAGATTGATTAAATGCTCAACTGCTCAAGATCTTTTTTGTTTTTCATTAAGATTTGTTAGTTTTGTGTTGCTACAGGGAGGAAGCACTAGTGGCACAACTGTACTGTTCTTAGTTTTTATTTGTACCATAACCCTTGGTGCCGTTCTGATGTGCTTCTTAAGTAAGAGAACTGGTAAAGAGGAGGCAGGACATCCAAATTCCTCTGCTAGTTTCGTTTCTTCTGTGGCGACTTTGTTCAAGTCTATCATTACCCTTTTACAAGACATAAGAATGCTCTTGGTCATCCCTCTTATTGCATATTCAGGCTTACAACAAGCATTTGTATGGTAAAGGATACTTCTAATAGTTCATTATAGTAGACTTCGCAGCTCCTTGTGCTGTTCCATTATTTTAATTGACGTCGTGTTTCAGGGCTGAATTCACAAAGTATATCGTTAAGCCTACTATGGGTGAGAGTGGTGTTGGTGGTGCAATGGCTGTATATGGGGTTTTTGATGCAATTGTAAGTATGCAAATGTAGTAACAGACTAATTCGATCTTTAATCACAGGTTGACTCACACCCTGTTTGACCAAGCTTCTCCAAGGCCGAAAGTGCTGTTTTCCGAAGTGCTTTTTCTTCAAAGTTGAGGTGTTTGGCCAAGCTTTTAGGAGAAGAAAAATTGCTTTTGAGTAGAAGCAGAAGTTGAAAAAAGTAGCCTCTCCCCAAAAGTATTTTTTGAATAGCAATTTTGAGAAAATACACTTAGAAGAACTTTTTAAAAGCTTGGCCAAACACTAATTGTTGCTCAAAAGTGCTTTTCAAATCGACACTTCAAGATAAGCTGATTTTCAAGCTTGGCCAAACAGGTTATCAGTATGTTGTTTGAATGTGTTCTTTGAACAAACTGCATTTACTCTTTATGGTACTGGATTACATGTTATCGACATGTTTGGCATCACATTCTCCTTAGTTGTGTTTCTAGTCTATTAGTGAGCCTTTAATTATAAATTTTATTTATTTCGTTATTTTTCTTTTTCTTCTTCTTCTGTTGTTTCATTCTTATTTTTAAATTGAAGATCTGCAATAGAAAACATCTTAATCGAATACTAAGGTAGTTGTAGTAATGAATATACTGTGATCCGAGGGAGTAATTGGTAATCTTGACGGATAGAGGCGTATTGGCAGTAACCAAAGTGACATCATCCATAAAATTGTCATTGCGAATGATCTACTCTAGCTGTATTTTAGGTGCATTTAAGTCATTATGATACAAAAAATTCAGTAGTCTGGATATAGAGTGCATGTTTATATCTATTATACAACAACAAAAACAACATACCCAGTGTAATCCCACACGGTGGGGTCTGGGGATGGTAGAGTGTATGCATATCTTACTTCTACCTTTGGATGTAAAAATGTTGTTTCCAAAAGACCCTCGTCTCAAGAGAAAACATGACAAAGAAGGTCAGATACAATTTGAAGAAAGTAAAGTAGAGTAGAGTAAAGTAAAGAAAGTAAAGCAAAGCAATCGCAAAGTAGAGAGATCATGGCACAACAGATAACAGATAATACCAGGAATCAAAGGACAAGATACCACACGAATAATACGAAGCGCGACATGCCCAATTACCTACTAGCCCTCTACCCTGATCTGTGTCCTCCATACCCTCCTATCTAAGGTCATGTCCTCGGTGAGCTGAAATTGCGCCATGTCATGTCTAATCACCCCTCCTCAATACTTCTTCGGGCTACCTCTACCCCTCCTGAAACCATCCATAGCCAACCTCTCACACCTCCGAATTGGGGCATCCGCTCCCTGAATATGTCTAAACCATCGCAACCTCGCTTTCCTAATTTTGTCCTCCACCGAGGCTACTTCCATCTTATCCCGAATATCTTCATTCCTAATCATCTCTCCCCGTGTGCCCACACATCCACCGCAACATCCTTATTTCCGCCACCTTTATCTTCTGAACATGAGAATTCTTGACTGGCCAATACTCCATCCCATACAACATAGTTGGTCTAACCACCACTCTGTAGAACTTGCCTTTAAGTTTTGGTGACACCTTTTTGTCACACAAAACTCCGGATGCGAGCCTCCATTTCATCCACCCCGCACCAATGCGATGTGTGACATCATAATCAAACTCTCCGTTATCTTGGATAATTGACCCAAGGTATTTAAAACTTCCTTTTGTCTGAATTTCCTGAGTACTAAACCTCACTTCCACACCAACCTCATGCGATATGCTGTTGAACTTACACCCCAAGTACTCTGTCTTGATCCTACTCAGCCTAAATCCTTTAGACTCCAGAGTCTGTCTCCAAACCTCCAACTTAGCATTCACTCAGCTGCGAGTCTCGTCAACAGAACTATGTCATCCGCGAATAACATAACACCATGACACCTCACCTTGGATTTGACGCGTCAGACCATCCATCACCAAGGCAAATAGAAATGGGGTAAGAGCTGATCCCTGGTGTGTCTCCATCATCACAGGAAAGTCTTCCGAGTCCCCTCCCACTGTCCTTACTTTGATCTTGGCTCCATCATACATATCCTTGATCGCCCTAATGTACGCCTCTAGCCTCCAAGCATCTCCATAGAACCTCTTTTGGGACTTTGTCGTATGCCTTTTCTAGGTCGATAAATACCATATGCAAGTCCTTCTTACTCTCTCTATACTGCTCCACCAGTCTCCTCATAAGATGGATGTCTTCAGTAATTGAACTGCCCGACATGAAACCGAACTGGTTCTCTGAAATAGACACGCCTCTCCTAACCCTCATCTCCACCACCCTTTCCCACACTTTCATAGTTTGGCTTAAGAGCTTAATACCTCTATAGTTGTTACAACTTTGTATGTCGCCCTTGTTCTTGTACAGGGGGATCATTATACTCCACCTCCATTCTTCGGGCATCTTCGCCGTCTTAAAAATGACATTAAACAACTCAGTCAGTCACTCCAGACCTCCCTGTCCGCGCTCTTCCAAAATTCCTCCGGGATATCATCTGGTCCGGTCGCTCTCCCCCTGCGCATCCTACGAACAATACCCTTAACCTCAACCTTTATGCTCCTACAATACCCAAATTTTCGATGTCTCTCGGAGTGCTCCAAATCTCCTAACTCAATGTCTCTGTCCCCTTCTTCATTGAGGAGTTTATGAAAGTACAACTGCCATCTCCGTCTAATGAGAGCATCATCCACCATTACTTTGCCGTCCTCGTCCTTGATGCACTTTACTTGATCTAGATCACGCGCTCTTCTCTCCCTCGCCTTGGCTAGTTGCACAAATTCTTGTCCCCGCCTTTGTCCTCTAGTTCTGCATACAAGCACTCAAAAGCTGCCGGCTTTGTCGTCGTAACCGCTAACTTCGCCTCCTTCCTTGCTATCTTATACTTTTTCCTATTCGTTCGTTTCTCCTCATCATCCTTGCTGTCTACCAACTTCGCATATGCTACTTTCTCTTGGACTTATCCATTCCACCATCAGTCTCCTCGATGCCCATCACGGCTACCTCTCGAGACCCCAGCACCTCTCTAACTGCTTCGCTAATGCAACTGGCCGTCCTATCCCACATACTGCTCGCATCTCCCCTACTTTCCCAAGCCCCCATAGCCATCAACTTCTCCCCCATTTCCTGGGCACTAGTCATAGTCAAACTCCCCCATCTAATCCTTGGCCGGTCGTCCACGGCCTTCTTTCTCTTCGTCTACCAACTTCGCATACGCCACCTTCTTTGCTTCCACCTTCTCTTGGACTTCTCCATTACACCACCAGTCTCCTCGATGCCCACCACGGCTACCTCTCGAGACCCCCAACACCTCTCTAGCTGCTTCCCTAATGCAACTGGCCGTCCTATCCCACATACGGCTTGCATCTCCTCTACTCTCCCAAACCCCCATAGTCATCAACTTCTCCCCCATTTCCTGGGCACTAGTCATAGTTAAACTCCCCTATATGAACCTTGGTTGATCGTCCACGACCCTCTTCTTTCTCTTCCTCTTGATGTTTGATAGAATTATAACTAGATTACAGAATAAAAACTGATGTGAATCTACGAAAGTGCAAGGATTTACTCATTGCAATTATTCCTTGTACAGCGTGACTGAAGGAACTATTAAATCAATTATTCATATGAACCCAGTGAATAAAAAAATAAGACCTAAAGGAGTGTTTGCTCATTTTTGAAAACATTGAAAAACCTTCAAATATGACTATAACAGTCCAATGACGACTTACTTGGAGGCTTTGTAAGTAACACTAATTATTGGCATGTGTTATGTTAGATATGATTGAACAACATATCCATTTCTGTTCCTTCCCCTGTAAAAACATCATATAACTGTTAAACATGTTCTCCTGTAAACCTATGAAAAAAATCATTTTAGTTTAAACTGTATTTTCAGGAACTAATAACATGACTAATTTAAAGGCACAATAGATACAACAACAACAACTATGCCTCAGTCCCAAATAAGTTGGACTCTATAAAGGCACAATGTGCTCTATAAAATCGACCTTTGCTAATTGAGACGAGGTGTAGTAGATAATCTAGGTTGTGGCAGCTCCAGATTCATAATTTTCCATCAACTCAATTACAGGAAGTTCTGACATACTACCTCGAAGTTGTTGCTACCTTGATTTTGGTTGCTCATTAATTTTATCTAACTTATCACAAAACTATACAGTTCTTAGATATTCTATCTTAGCTATATTTTGTAATGCTTTCAAATAGGTTTATGCAAATCTTAGACATTCCTTATTCAAATATACTTCAACATTTGTAACTTTGCATGCACATTCTCTGTAGAACTGTTATAACGTGCAGGCAGAATTTGCAGTTATCTGATATAATGCTATGATAATCATTCTATTGTATCATTGGTGCAGAATTTGCACTTATCTGATATAATGCTGTGATAATAATTCTATTGCATCATTGGTTGGACATTTTCTCAGTGTTCTCTAGTGGCCGGGCATTTTACCTTTGGTCTCTCATCTATCTCGATAATTGTCTCGGGTGGAGCTTTTGTTCAGGGTGCTGTATTGGTATGGATACTACTGACTCACAGGTTCGCTTCGTGTAATATTCCCTTGTTACTTTTTTTGGAAGAAGTTGATATTTGTTACTTCAAATCTTATTGTTTTTCCTCTATTGTAGTGTGACTGGTGGAGTTGTTGGCATACTCTATCCACTTTTCATTGCAGCTTTGTGGGGCATAGGTGACGGAGTCCTGAATACGCAGCTAAGTGCATTGCTCGGTATACTCTTCAAGGATGATCTGGTATTAATTTGCCAACTTCCCTATCATTTTGACATTTCTGGGAATAGTTCCGAGTATGATGCTCATTTTTCTTCCTTTAATAGCCTATTTGACCAGGATTTTAGGAAAAAATAAGTGCTTTCGAGTAGTAGCCGAAGTTGTTTTTCAGAAGCTGAACAAAGTAGTTTTTTCCCTAAAGTACTTTTGGAACCTTGGTCAAGTACAAATTACTACTCTATAATGCACAAGTGCTTTTCAAATTTGATTAGCCAAAGACAGACTGGTACTCTCCAAAAGTACTTTTTGAAAAACACTTTTCAAAATAAGGAGATTTTTAGAAGTTCGGCCAAATATGCTGTAAGTCCCTGAGTATGATACTTTGTATATAAAGCTATAATTTTGATAGAAAAGTAAAAGTGACCATGAAATTTATTTCGATGACAGACAAAGATAGCCAATATAAATCAATGTGCAAAGTGACTTACACCAGACTGCCCAGGGGCCAGGGTGAAGCCTCTCATAAAAAAAATTAATCTCATAATCATCGCCAATGAATTCATGCATGATATTAAACGTCAAAAAGTTACCAGCATTGTTTAAGCTTCAACCACCTGAAATGCTATTCGACATAAAAACTATAGGATGGAAGGAGGCCTGAACATTGGTTTTGTGGGGATTCAAAATCTTGTTCACTGATATCTGTCTTGATTTTGGCAGACAGGGAGAAGACCTGATAGGACTTTCTACTTTTCTTTCATTTTACTTATATAGAAACTAGTACGAAGAATTGGTTTAGGCACCCAAGGGCGTGGCCTAGTGGTCAATGAAGTGGGTTGTGAACCATGAGGTCTCAAGTTCAATTCCTAATTGAGGCAAAGAACACTAGGTGATTTCTTTTCGTTTGGCCAAGCCTTTGGTGGACAGAGTTACCTGTTGCTGGTGTGAGAGGAAATGTTTGGAATAGAGAACTTACAATAATACAACGCCGTATTCTCCGAAGATTGAGGAACAAGAAGAGATCTATTAAGAGAAAGATTTATTCTAGAGAAAATCTTAACAGTTACATCCAATCACAAACTACACGGTCCCCTTTTTATGGAGATTTACCCATCACAGAGATGCACAGAGGAAGAGAACGAACTTCATATATCCCTTTTCACAAGTATCCGCTGGAATTAGTCGAGATGCACGCAAGCTGACCCCTATGCCACAGTCATAAAAAAAAAAGAACTGGCTTAGACGGTATGGCAGGGCATATTCTATCTAGGTCAAGGGAAGTAGGTTAAAAAGACCAACTTGTTAAATATACACGTATCTGGAGGCTCTACCACTGAAGCATATTGTTCTTTGTTGTAGATATAATTAAGTATATAGAAGTGTGCTCTTTCTAATAGTTTAAGCTTTTATATGGGATAGTCATACAATTCAACATGATATCAACGTAGGTAGAAGTATTGGATTCGAATCTCACCGCTACATGTTATAGAAAGAATTTTCACATATTTGTCCCATGAAAAACTAATCAAGTTCGCACATGACAGGGCGTGTTAAAGACATAATTAAATAAATATAAGTGTGGTCTTTCTAAAACTTTTGCTAAAATGGTCATAGACTTCAATATACTAAATAAAGTTTACAAACATGATCTTACACTCCGTGTTGAAGACATAAAGGGCCAGCCTGGTGCACTAAGCTCCTGCTATGCATGGGGTCTGGGGAAGGGCCGTACCACAAGGGTCTATTGTACACAGTCTTACCTTGCATTTTTGCAAGTGACTGTTTCCACGGCTTGAACCCGTGACCTCCTGGTCACATGGCATCAACTTTACTAGTTATTCCAATGCAACAACTTTACCGTGTTGAAGACATAAATAAGTTAATAATAACGCTCTCTCAAACAACTTAAAAATTTCTAGATGAGATGATCATACATTTCAATATGCTTAATTAAGTTAAACATACACGGTCTTACACTGGCGTTTAACAATGATATGCTTGAATGTATTTTAGTGGCAATCTCCTCAAATAGATGATAGAGAAACATACTCTAGGTGGTCAATTAAGGAAGTGAATTCTTAAACGTTAATAATGTGGTCAATGGCAATCTCCCAGACCCCACTATGTGGGATTACACTGGGTATGTTGTTGTTGTTAATTCTTAAACGTTAAATGTACGTGCCAATAATGTGTTAACCTTAATTTATCATTTAAGGTTGCCCAAACAAAGTGGTATAAACTTCATTGTCGTTCAAGATTCATGTTAATGATGTTATGAATTCTATTTAGAGGCTTCTAATTATTCCATTATGTTACTTAACACTACGCCTCCTTTCACTGGATGATTGTTTCTACATTAAATATCTAATCATTTAGTGCTGAACACAGGAAGGAGCGTTTGCCCAGCTTAAGCTTTGGCAGAGCTTTGCAATTGCCATAGTCTTTTTCGTCGGCCCCTACATTTCGCTGCAGACAATGCTAGTGATTATGTTCGTAGCCCTTTGCTTATCTGCTGTTGGATTTCTTTTCTTGACTCTGAAGGTAGAAAAATCATTCTCGTATCGAGCTGCCTAAGGCGATGCCAACGGGACATTTAGTGCTGTATCGGCTATGCTATCATCTAGTTCTGCATGTTCATAATATATCTTGTATTTATATTCGAACCTGCCCGGTGCAGTATTTTCTGTTCAACTGAGTTCTCCAGAAATCCATTTCACAGTTATCTATCTTGTGTCTGCTATTTTCTTTTCATGTTATTGTTCAAGTCACTTGTATCAGTTGCTTAGAGTAGGAGAAGTGTTGAGAATTCACGAAGGACATATTTCAAGTGATATATTGTATTGGTTTATAAATTGAAGGCCAAAATATCAGTGAATATAGAGATAGAAATGAAACCAGGTAGTCGCTTGTAGCAAACTTTGGATTGAACTCTGGTGGGCGAAAACCTAACTTTAGACCTTGAGTCCGAGTCTGAACTTCATACTAAGGTCTAAAGTTAGGCTTTAATAGAGCATAACTTCATAGTTCAGACCCGTAGGTCTGAATTTGGACCTTCAATTTTTAACCTCAGATCCACATGTCTGAAGTTGATTTTGAGGTGGCTAAACTTTAAAGACTGTAAATTTTGAAAATTCTTTAAATAGTTCTAAAAACGACTACTTTTGCACTTAGCCCAGTATAGAGCATTCTTATAGTCGAGCCTAATTAGTTCGGGATTTGAGGCATAGTAGTTGCTGTTGAATGTAGATGCTTATTCTTTGTGATGTTCTATAACGTTAAGGCACATGATTAGTACAGGGCTTTCGTATAGTGGTAAGAGCATCAGTTCCATATCATTAGTTAAGAGTTTTGATTTAGTGGTAAGAGCTCAATATGTAATGTGTGGATTAGACACATGTCAAGGTTCAAGCATGATATTTGAGTGAAGAAGTATACAAAAACGTGTCCATTATCTATTGAGTTTTGAATCACGTCCATTGATCTTTTGAGAATTTCTCGGTTTAGCGCAAAGCAGTTTTCTCCGTTTCAAATTATGATCACTTAAAGGAACTTGGCACATGGAAAAAAAATACTCCCTCCATAATTGGTGTATTTAAAGACTTGAAAATGATTTGAAAATGTCAAGATAAAGATAATGGACAAGTAAAAGTGAAAGAATGAAGTAAGTTTGACAATAGGTTATTGGATTACACGAATGGATAAGAAAATTTACATCCAACCTTTTATCGCATTGAGTTAATGGCAGTGCCACGGTTATCACAGTCATTATGATTATCATTTTGTTTGTCATTATTATCATTATTATTATTATTATCACTGTCATTATATCATTATCATTATTTTCTTTATATTTAATTTCATTATTTTCATTGCTTCTGTTATGTAAGGAAAAAAGAAAAAGAAAATACAAACACCTAATTTTAAGGTCAAAAGTGCAATATAAGTGTCATGTTGAGCACTTAAAAAGTTTTATCTTTGTGTATACCTAGGGAAGTTAACACGAATCCTCCGAATATTTATGTTGTAAGACTGTAAACTATGAAATAACTATCATATTTTCTAATCAAATTCATACCAAAATAAAATAAAACATAGTGCCATCTCCACGTTGTCCATCAAAATAACCGTTCTTTTTTAGTTGCAATGCAACCCCTCCTTTGCTAGCTCACCAAACTACCGAAAGATTAGCTTCATCTTGTTATATAACGGAGGAGTTAGTCAACCAACTATCTATCCATTACAACTAAAATTTAACTTATATGCAGGGATGATGTTAAAAATTTTACACTATCATTGTATTGGAGTAACATTTTGTAATAATTATTTTACCTTACTTTTAAGTTACTAATTATCATTTAGATGATCAGATAGTGTAAAAGAACGTGATCTATGCCGTTATCACGTTTTATGGATGATCTTATATAATTATTATTTAAGTAATATAATAGTGTAAAGAACATGATTTGTGTAGCTATCACCTTTTATGGACGGTTAATGTAGTTATAATGTGACCTGATAGTTGAAGAAAATCAGGAATTAGCGACGGACAACTCTTATTGTTAAACAACAAAAATCGTTGTTACTTTTATTTAGGCCTGGCCAGTGGGTCGGGCTCGGGTCTGGCGGGTTGGGTTTGGCGGGGTCGGGGTCGGGGCGGGACGGGCGAAGGGGGCGGGTTCGGGTGTGGTGGGGTCGGGTTTGGCGGGACTTGGTCTAGTCCCGTCCCGATCCCGTCGGAATCGGGTCGGGGCGGGGCGGGTTTTCCTTTTTTTTTTTTTTTTTGTATAAAAAAAACTCAATAAACAAGACAAGATAGTGTAATAAAAACATCCCAAGGTTGTTTTTGTGCCTCTTATATTATTTAATAGACATGATTTTTTTGTAATACAAATACAATTGTCTAAATTGCAACTTTGTGGTATTGTCCAAAAGTTGCAAATTACATAATAAAATTGCAATTAAAAAAATTACATTCTCAAAAAAACCTGTTCTAATTGCTTGATAATTTCCTGTGGTTTGGAATTGATATTTGTTGGTCAAATTGATCCATGTCGCTTCCACTACCTTCGGATAAGATTTCGTTGTAGTTTTCGTCTTCTTCTTCGTTGATCTCCGGTTGACCGCACCTTCTCCGCTCCCCTCGTATCCAATCTCTGAATAATACTGCAATTTCCAAGTTGTCTCCGGCTAATGAGTGTCTGTGGTCTCCTATTTGATATCTGCCGGCAGAAAAAGTGCTTTCAGACGCAGTTGATGACGCTTGAATGTTCAAAACATCTCGGACCATTATTGAAAGTGTCGGAAAGGTCTTCTCATTCCCCCTCCAGTATTTCAGCAAGTCTTCATGTCCATCTTCATTGATAACTTCTTGGTACGGTATAGAACCCTGCAAAACAAAAATATTCAACTCGCTAATTTGGTTAGTAGTGGTACGACCGCACATTCTATTTCTGAGGCTTTCAATACTAGCCGCAGAAACAACATGCTTTTGTGAGGTTGTGTTGAAGATGAAGAAGATGGTATGGAAGCCGGTAAGTTACTAGCATTTTCTTGTTGGTAAAACCTATATATTTTTTTGCATTGGTCTTCTACGCTAGACAACACTTCTTCTTTAGTTTGTTCAACAGGTGGTGGGTGATTTAGATTTTTGGGACTTGGAGGTGGTAATACTTCTATACAATCGTAAATAGTTTCAATTAGTGATTTAGTATCGTCTATTTTAATAGTCGGATTTAATACAACACAAATAATATAAATAGTGGGAATAAGAATTTTTTTTTTGATAAATATTTTTTAATAGCTGTCATATAAGCTGGTTTTTTCATATATTCACTAAGTAATAAAAATATTAGAGTTATATAAAACAACATAGTTGAAATAGTAGGATAATATATACCGGAAAATTCTTTTGTTGCTTGATAAAAATTCTCTAAAAATACAATAAGTTCAAATTTTTTTACCCAATCACTATCTACAACCATATCAGCTGGATTTTGATTATGAGAGTTAAAAAATAAAGTTATAGGTTTTCTATTGTCATAAGCAACAAGTAGTTGTTCGTATAAAGAATTCCACCTAGTGGATACTTCTTCTGGAATTTTTCTATAAGGTAGTCCACAATCGTGACAAATTTTTTTATATTCTTTTCTTCGTTGTACTCTATTACTTTTAAAAATAAAGTTTATAGCAAATTGTATTTTACTAAGAATCTCTTGAAAAAGTGATAGACCATCCTTTACAATTAAGTTATATATATGGCACGTACATTTTATATGAAAATGATCTGGAAAAGATGGAGTTAAACTATTTTTTAAAATTGTAATAGCGTAATTGTTAGAAGAAACGTTATCTAATGTAATAGTCATAATTTTATCGGTTATTTCATAATAATGGCACACTTGATAAATATTATCTGCAATAAAAGTACCAGTGTGTCTATCATCTATATATCTATATGCTAAGATACGTTTTTGCATAGACCATTTATAATCTATCCAATGACAAGTTACCGTTAAATAATCATGGCCGTTAGTACTACGACCTATATCAGACGTGATAAATACTTTGCCATTAAGATGATATAATGAATAACGTAAATATTGTTGATATTCATGTGCGAATTTAAATACATCTCTCTTAACAGTTGATCTAGGAAAACCGTTAAAAACAGGATTATATATATCTCTAATGTAATGAATAAAATCGGGAGATGAAGGAAATGAAAAAGGCAAATCCTCCACATCAACTAATTTTGATTTGCTTCCCTATCTCTATGTTTATTGTATTTAGGGCCTACAATTCCCCCCGTCATAGGGTTAATTTGACCCTGTACTTGGTCCGGGACATTATCAGTATGTGAACCTTGTCCCGATGGAGCGGGCGTTTGCGCACCCGGTTTTGAAGCCTGATATTGGGCATACCTAGTTGGATGGGCACTTACTACGTGTCTAATTAAACCCCCCGTCCCACAGTGACCTTTTCCAGTTTTAAATTTTAAAACATTTTTACAAATTTTACATCTAGCTACTTGATTCTCTACGTCCCTATAAAAAAATATCCATGCATCTGATTTTAATAGTCGGTTTGCTGGACCTCGTCTCATACTAGAGGGAATAGGAGACATTTCAGTTGAAGGTGCACTAGTGGGTGTGTTGTCATCAACATTAGTGGGTGTATCATCTAGATCATCATCTAAATTAAAGTCTTCTTGAGTTCCAGAAAATAGCTCTTCGTCTAAATCTAATGGTATTGTAGGAAAATGTTAAGTATCAACAAAATCATCATGTGTATGAATAAGATGACTAGAAGAAGTACCCTTGCCCTAGTTGCCCCTACTAGAAGAAGCACCATTACCCTTAAACATACCTCTTAATCCTTCCATTTTAATTATGATAATAAATAATTAAAGATAATAAAATTAAGTGCGCTAAATAAAATAAACAGACAATAATAATTTAATGAAGGAACGAATGTACCAAACGCCGACGTAACGCCGACGTGTAATCGAGAGGTTGAAAATTGAAACTTTGCTCGATGGAAGATCCTCAAGCTAGTTGCCAACTTCACTTTCAATTCCCAAATGAATAAATAAAATTGAATATTTAGTAAACAATGTAGACTTGTAGAGAGATATATTGAGAGATTGTAGGAAGATTTGTGAGAAAGATGAAGAGAAAATGAGTTATTTATAGTTCGAAAATTGGGTTAAAGTGTAAATATAATAACTTATGGGTTAAAAATAAATATTATGAGGTAGGGGGGTTGGGGGAGGGGGGAGGCCAAAAATGGCCGTTGCCCAACGACTAAAATCTAAAATGGTCGTTGGTTCAACGGTTATATTTGCAAAGGGGGGACTAGGGGCGAGATCGGGGCGGGCTCGGGATTGGCTCGGGGCGGGCTCGGGTCTGGCGGGCCTGGGGCGGGCTCGGGACGGGTCGGGACGAGACATTGTCCCATCCCGGTTTGAGTCCCACTACCTTTTTTTTATTTTTTTTACTAATCGGGGTCGGGTCGGGGCGGGCTCGGGACGGAGTCGGGCCGTCCCGGCCCACTGGCCAGCCTTACTTTTATTTAACGATGAATTAGGTGGTCAGGTCAGAGCCCTCTATTGTATGTTGGAGGAGATTGATTGGACTTTATACCGTACCTTACTTAGTTTTCCGCTGGAATTTAGCAAGTTTCCCGAAACTGTCACCACCTACCCGAGCAAGAGTTGTGCTCACCGGGTAAATCCGGAGAAGGGGAATTGAGTTGTCGTGATGATACCTTTCAACATCGGAAATTCTCTTCATCACGAGACTGATCGGATTTGCCGTAGACACTCGAGAGATCTTCACAAGGCAAGCTAAAATAAAAGACTAAATCTATAGCTACAAACTATTTAGCGACAAATTAACAACAAATTTCGTAACTATTTTTTTTTAGTTCAATATATATATAAGTTAAACTCTAAACCGCAACTAAACTACTTAGAAAATGTTGTGCTTTACATGTTCAAAGTAGTAATAAGGTTAGGTCCATCTTTCCTATAAGTCATAACAACTACCAACATCCTTATTATTATTATACCTATGTTTGACCAATTAATAAACATGTAACCCCACTATATCAATTCATTAATTCTTTGTTCTCAACAAAAAATCTATTATCTTGAAAAACAACATGAGCTTCACTTTCTTGAACTCAATTCTTGAAAGACTCTCTCTGAGGCTACCATTGTTATTCTATGCAGCAACATGGACAACCATTTTGACAATAATAGTAGCAGTGGCTTCTTTTTTCAACGGAATTGGCCTTCGTGTCTGCGATAACGTCGTCTTATTCCTTCTCCCAGGCTTTTCAACATGATAGAGGATCAGTGAGAATTCCATTAGGTCTTCTCTTAGAGGTTTTTTGTTTCCCTCCTGAGGTGTTTAAAAGGTCTCAAATGGATTTGATTGTTCCTCCTATTTTTGCAGATATTATTGTGGCTGTATCTGCTTATGTTGTTAAAGCTTACATAAATTGTATATCTCTTATTTTAAGTAGAATTATATTTCGTTTGTAATTAAGTTGATTACTTACCTAGTTTGTAGCAAGATAAATATTTCTGTAAATACTATATATTGTAAATCATGAATCAATGAAATCAAGGAACATATTCATTTATGATATCAGAGCCAGACCCATTCCAATTCTTTGTTCACCGATGTTGGGTCCCCAAATTATATTATCCATGCTCCAGTTAACAAGGTCTGGGCGTGCGGAGGAGTGTTAAGAGTCCCACATCGAATATGGAATGAGAATATGGACTTGGACAATCCTCACCCTACAAGCTAGGTTTTTGGGTTGAGTTAGGCCCAAGATCCATTCCTTCATGATATCAGTAGCCTAAACCTAAACCCTACTACAAACCGCTAATAACCACCCTCTTGGCTGCCACCCCCACCGACGGAACCCTAGTTTTTTCGGCCATTCTCTCTCCCCCTTCCTCTTAAATTTCGTCTTCCATGACTGACAAAACCAAATTTCATCATGCACTTGCAGTCAACAACATTAAAAATTTCATCGCTGTGACTCTTGAGATGGAAAATGGTCAATACTCCTCGTGGGCGGAACTGTTCAAAATCCATTGTCATGTCTACGAAGTTATCGACTACATCATCCCTCCAAAATCGAAGTCCACAGACCCACCCTCGACTTCGACTTCTGATGATGCACTTTGGTCTCACTTGGATGCTGCAGTCCTCCAGTAAATATACGGAACTATCTCTAATGATTTGTTACACACAATCATTGAGACCGATGCCACTGCCCGCCAAACATGGGAACGTTTGGAAAGTATTTTTCACGACAACAAAAGTCAACGTGCGTTATACCTTGAAAATCAGTTGAAGGACGCCCATGAGGACGATTTCCCCAACATGTCTACATATTGTCAAGAACTCAAGATGCTTACCGACCAACACTCCAACGTTGGTGCACTAGTCACTAATCAGCGATTGGTCGTGCAACTTATTACAGACTTGAACGAATCCTATGACGGCATTGCTACCATCCTTCAGCAATGCACACAATTACCACCATTTTATGAGGCCCATTCGAAGCTAATTCTTGAGGAAGCACGGAAAATCAAGCGCAACACCACTCAGGACAACATTGCAGACGCTACCCTTACCACCACCGTCGAGCCCTCTACCGACGGCAGACCTTCCAATTCCGACAGCCATGATCGCTGACCCGAGGACCTGCAGCAGGCCACATAGACCCGTGACAACCGCCAGGGCAGCAGTCCGGCAAGGGCCGCGGCGAACGGAATTCCGACAGCAACGACGGTAGCAAGAGGCAGTCACCGCTGGCAGGAAACAACCAGTAGAGACCGCGGTAGTGGAAACAACCTCCGTTGTGGGCTGCCTACCCACCGTGGGCCACGTGGGCCCCATCGTCAAGGGCATATCCTCTTTGCTCGTATCCGACATCCTCGTGGACTCCACATCCGACCCGATAAGCCCAACTTGGCATACTCGGCGCACGTCTACAATAGGCCTACACAACACAGGGCCCCCCGCCCTCAACTTATGCACTGACTGACATTGAGGCAGCTATGAACACAATGTCACTCAACGCTCCAGATGAAAATTGGTATATGGATACATGCGCCACATCTCACATGACGACATCACAAGGTACTCTCTCGTCTTATTCCAATTTGAGTAGTTTAAATTAGAGTATTATTGTTGGAAGTGGACAATGCATTCCTACTCGTGGTTTTGGTCATTCATCCTTATCCCCACCACATCCACCACTAATTTTAAAAAAATATCCTCCATGCCCCTAAACTCATTAAGAATCTAATCTCTGTGCAATGTTTCACAATTGATAATAATGTTTCATTGACTTTGATCCTTTTTTGTTTTTTCTGTAAAGAATTTTACGACAGGGAGACGAATAATGAGATGTGACAGCACCAAAGATCTCTACCCTATTTCAAACGCCGTCAACAACCCAGCCTCAGTTCCATCAATGTTTGCTGCTCTTTCGTATTTCTTATGGCATTCTAGATTAGGACATCCGGGAGATTCTATTTTACGCTCCCTTAGGAATAATAATTTTATTAAGTGGAACCGTATTTCTAAGACTCCTATATGTGAATCATGTGTTTTTGGGAAACATGTTAAATTACCATTTTATGCATCCACAAATTGTACTTTAATACCTTTCGATATAACACATAGTGATTTGTGGACTTTCACTATTTTAAGTACGCCCGACCATCGATATTATGTGTTGATTTTGGATGATTATTCTAACTTTCTATGAACTTTTCCAATTGGTAATAAATCCTAGGTCTACCCCATTTTCCCCCCTAATTTAGTGCTTTCGTAAAAACACAATTTGAAAAGAGCATTAAATATTTTCAATGTGACAATGACAAAGAATTCGATAATAACCAATTCAAACCGTTTGGCTCCAAACATGGTTTTACCTTACGTTTTTCCTGCCCTCAAACCTCCTCCCAAAATGGTAAAGCCGAACAGAAAATCTGAACCATAAACAACCTAATTCGTGCCCTACTTGCCCACACCTCAATTCCCTCTCAATTTTGGCATTACGCACTCTCCATGGCCACATATCTCCTAAACATAATCCCAAACAAGTCTCTAGCTCTATGGTCGCCCACTCAAGTTTTGTTTCGTAGGAACCCCTCCTACCAATACTGTATTTTCGGATGTCTCTGTTATCCTCTCCATTCGACCACTCACAAACTCCAACCGCGGTCTTCACCGTATGTATTTCTGGGTTACCCCACCAATCATCGTGGTTTCTCTTGCTATGACCTATCAAGCCGTAAAATAATTATTTCACACCATGTCCTATTTGATGAGTCTCAATTCCCTTTTGCCTCACTAAACTCACCACCTCGGCATTCCTACGACTTCCTAAATGATGGCCTGAATCCATTTCTAATTCATCATTTACATAATCCGACGTCTCAGTCCCCGGCACTCGAACCCACCACGGTTAGTCCGGGACACGCTGCCCACCCGGTTCTGCCGACGATGGCTCGGAACTGCCCATCTCAGGGTGATTTAGCAACCACCTCTCGGCAAATCAAGCCTCGGCCAGCCGATCCTGCCACCCCTGCCCTTCATCCTCTTCTCGGCAGTCCCGCGACACCCCTTCTCCTCCCATCCCACGTCCCGAGGCACGCTCTCAAACAATGGAAACCCATGCCATGCACGGAATTTCCAAACCTAAACGACTGTTTAACCTATCTATTTCAATTGTCCATTCCTCTGTCCCTCGTAATCCGAAGGATGCCTTGTCCGACCCAAATTGGAAAGCCGCAATGATTGAAGAATATAATGCTCTTAATGATAACAAGACGTGTGACCTAGTACCCCATCTACCTGATGCTAATACTATTTGTTCTATAAGAATTTTTAGACATAAAAAGAAATTTGATGGTTCTTGTGAGAGGTACAAGGCCCGTCTTGTAGGTGATGGCAGGTCTCAACAGGAGGGAGTGGACTGTGATGAAACGGTCATCCTGGTCGTAAAGCCCGCAACCATCCGGACCGTCCTCAGCATTGCCCTATCCAAGTCTTGGCACATTCATCAGTTTGATGTCAAGAACGCTTTCTTGCAAGTGGATTTTCATGAAACGGTATATATGCATCAGCCCATGGATTTCAAGGATCCTATTCATCCGGATTATATATATCTGTTGTGGAAATCGCTCTATGGACTGAAACAGACTCATTGAGCATGGTACTAGTGGTTCACCGATTATTATTATATATTGATGACATAATCCTCACCACATCATCAGATGCCCTCCGCTGGTCCATTGCGTCTCTCATTTCCTCTGAGTTTGCTATGAAGGATCTGGGCCCCCTGAGTTATTTCTTGGGCATCTTTGTCACTCGCCATTCTGGCGGCCTATTTCTGTATCAGAAGAAATACGTCGAAGAGATCCTTGACCGTGCAGGCATGACATCTTGTAAACCATCCCGCACGCTAGTAGACACCAATTCCAAGCTCAGCGCTGATTCCGACCCGACTCACTATCGTAGCTTGGTTGGGGACCTGCAGTACCTCACATTCATGAGACCAGACATATCCTATTCCGTGCAACAAATTTGTTTGCACATGCACAATCCGACGGAAGCACACATGTATGCCCTCAAACGTATTTTACGATACGTCTAGGGCACACTTCACTTTGGCTTACATCTATACAGGTCCTCGCTCACTGGTCTCGCTTCTTATTCTGATGCTGACTGGGGTGGATGTACTTACACCCGATGCTCCACGTCCGGTTATTGCATTTTCCTCGGAGATAACCTATTATCTTGGTCTTCCAAAAGGAAACCTACACTATACCGATCCAGTGCCAAAGCAGAGTACATAGGTGTCACCAACGTCGTCTCTGAATCATCTATTCTACCGCGATAATATTAGTGCAATATATCTTTTCGGCAATCCCATCAAACATCACCACACCAAACATATTGAGATGGACATTCATTTTGTGCGCGAAAATGTGGCTCATGGTCAAGTTCGTGTACTTCATGTTCCTTCCAGATATCAGATTGCCGACATCTTCACCAAAGGACTTCCGCGCGTACTGTTTTGATGATTTTCGAGGCAGTCTCAGTGTTCGTGAGCCTCCCGCTTCGACTGCGGGGTTGTAATAGAATATTCACCGAATATTCTTACATTAATTGTATATCTCTTATTTTAGGTAGAATTATATTCCGTTTGTAATTAGGTTGATTACTTACCTAGTTTGTAGTAAGGTAAATATTTATATAAATACTATATATTGTAAATTATCAATCAATGAAATCAAGGAACATATTCCTTTAAATGCTTTGACTTTGTAGGAGGTTGATGATCAACAAAATCAATTTTGACTTTTTTTTTATTAGGGATTTAATTTTGTCACACTTTATTTGATTAATATTATCAGTCTCTAGTTTCTAGTTTCTTGGATCAAAGTAGTTTTTCAAAAAATTGCTAATGTTCGACAGATATTATGTCGGAATTTGGCTTGTCCGTAAAGAGATTACGATGAAAAATCAGTCGGAAATATCTGTCGGAATTTGGCTCGTCGGTAAAGAGATTACGATGAAAAATTAGTCGGAAATGCTACCGATGAGCCAAATTTCGACGGATTGCGACGAAAATTAGCGTTTTTTTATAGTGGGTCTACCGATTTATATTTTGAAGCGGAGCCAGAAATTTCAATAAGAGAATTCAGAAAACACTACATTAAGAATTTTTTCTCATATACGGAGGATACAACAAGTTATATATATAAAAAATAAAATAAAACATAGATATAATTTTTGGCAAAGAGGATTCTATTGAACCCCTTTATTATACATAACTCCGCCGTGGTTCGTAGAAAGTAAGATTTTGAATTCAAATACTGTAGTTTTTCTTGAATTCAAACTACGAAATTTGTCTTGGATTTGAATGTTGTAGCTTATCCTTTGTAAGTGAAAACAGATTTACTCTTACTTTAAAATAGTTACTAGAATCAATATGCTCTATTACCTCATAAACTCTTGCACCCTTTTCTCTAATTTCTCATTGTTAAGCTTTATAATTCGTTAACCCCTTGCAAGTTGATCATAGTCATACTAGTTGCTTCTTGAAATAAATATTTACTCGTATTAAAACGAAATTTGAGTTTTCATATAAATAATATTCACGTACTATAATATTATACAAAATATTTACACGAAGATTTACTTAAAAGATAATAGTGCCTAATTAAGTGTTTGCAGTTGCACTAATATTGGTTGAGAACTTGAAAAGAAAAGGATTTAACTTGTTGACGTCTATCAAATTATATTAATTTACACGGTTAGTGTGTACAACTTAATAAAAAACATTTCCTATTGTTTTGTAATGTATTGGAAAGAGATCTATTTAGAAAGGCAATGACAAAGCTAGGATGCTTAATTTGTTGAATGATAATTTAAAAGATGCTATGTATAACTTGGTGGCCACGTTGTTAATTTAAATAGCTTTGTAAATTGATAAATATACTGCTTCTTTATTTAGTCCAGCCGTATATTCTTTCACAATCATGTAATACCAAAGTCAATTGTGGGTCCCTGGCACAAAAAAATAAAAAATTGAGGGTCAAAACCCGTTAGGTTAAGATCTAAAATTTTATAAATTATTATAAATGTTAGACAATAATCTAATATTTTGTTGATAAGATTGAGAAATGTATGAGCAGATATTAGACCCGAGTCTAATATCGTATGAAAATGTAATTTTTCAAGAATTATATTTCCATAATTTTTTAAAATAAGGATAAAATTAAAATAATGACCTGAAAAAATATATATTTGTATAAATCTAGAATACAAAAGTTTATAACTTTATACAAGTAAATACAAACGTGCTTGATGATGATGAATATGTTACGAGAGCTTAAAGTAAAGTTAAACTAGATTGATGGCTTATATAATTTTTCAACTTTCTTTATGACCGTAATTTGTCAAATGGATTAAACTTACTTTAGTGTTTTAATGGATAAAACTAAAGTATGTCTTGAGTACTACTAAATTACAACACTGAATGGCCAAATATGAATAAAAATAGAGCCATTAAGTTCATAAGTTACTCGAAGGAACATACAAAAGATGTTAATATCATTTGTTGTACATTCTGGCTCTTCTAATTTAAGAGCATTGATGTCAATTTTATGTTTAACTTATATAAGTTATATTTAATTTTTTTAGTTTTCAAAATATTGAAAAGAGAAACATGGAAGGGTTTGGACTTTGGACTAGCATTTTATAGGTCCTTCAAAAAGGGCTAGCCTAGTCTTAGCTAGGAGTGGCCAGTGGGCCGGGCTCGGGTCTGGCGGGCCGGGTCTGGCGGGGTCGGGGTCGGGGCGGGACGGGAGAAGGGGCGGGGTCGGGTCTGGCGGGCTCGGCGGGGTCGGGTCCGGCGGGACTGGAGCAAGTCCCGTCCCGATCCCGATCCCGTCGGGCTCGGGTCGGGGCGGGCTCGGGCTCGGGGCGGGATACGGCGGGTTTTCATTTTTTTTTTTTAAAAAAAATAACATATGTATAAAAAAAACTCAATAAACAAAATAAGATAGTGTAATAAAAACATCCCAAGGAAATTTGTTTTTGTGCCTCTTATATTATTTAATAGACATATGATTTTTTTGTAATACAAATACAATTGTCTAAAATCTAAATTGCAACTTTGTGGTGTTGTCCAAAAGTTACAAATTACATAATAAAATTACAATTAAAAAAATTACATTCTCAAAAAAACATGTTCTAATTGCTTGATGATTTCATGTGGTTCTTCGGTTGGAATTGGTATTTGTTGGTCAAATTGATCCACGTCGCTTCCACTACCTTCGGTTAAGATTTCGTTGTAGTTTTCATCATCTTCTTCGTTGATCTCCGGTTGACCGCACCTTCTCCGCTCCGCTCGTATCCAATCTCTCGAATAATACCGCATTTTCCAAGTCGTCTCCGGCTAATGAGTGTCTCGTGGTCTCCTATTTGATATCTCGCTCGCGAGAAAAAGCGCTTTCGACGCAGTTGACGATGCTTGAATGTTCAAAACATCTCGAGCCATCAATGAAAGTGTCGGAAAGGTCTTCTCATTCCCCCTCCAAGTATTTCAAACAAGTCTTCATGTCCATCTTCATTGATAACTTCTTGATACGGTACGTAACCCCGTAAAACAAAAATATCCAACTCGCTAATTTGGTTAGTAGTAGAGGTACGACCGCACATTCTATTTCGAGGCTTTCAATACTAGCGCGTAAACAAGATGTCTTTTGTGAGGTTGTGTTGAAGATGAAGAAGATGGTATGGAAGCTGGTAAGTTACTAGCATTTTCTTGTTGATAAAATCTATATATATTTTTGCATTGGTGTTCTACGCTAGACAATACTTCTTCTTTAGTTTGTTCAATAGGTGGTGGGTGATTTAGATTTTTGGGACTTGGAGGTGGTAGTACTTCTATACAATCGTAAATAGTTTCAATTAGTGATTTAGTACCGTCTATTTTAATAGTAGGATTTAATACAGAACCAATAATATAAATAGAGGGAATAGGAATAAAATATTTTTTTTATTTTGAGAAACATTTTTTTAATAGATGCCTTATAAGCTGGTTTTTCCATATATTCACTAAGTAATAAAAATATTAGAGTTATATAAAATAACATAGTTGAAATAGTAGGATAATATATACCGGAAAATTCTTTTGTTGCTTGAAAAAATTTCTCTAAAAATACAATAAGTTCGGAGATTTTTTCCCAATCACTATCTAAAATCATATCAAATTTGGCTTTTTATTATGAGAGTTAAAAAATAAAGTTATAGGTAATTTATAGTCATAAGCAACAAGTAGTTGCTCGTATAAAGAATTCCACCTAGTGGATACTTCTTGTGGAATTTTTCTAAAAGGTAGTCCACAATCATGACAAATTTTTTTATATTCTTTTCTACGTTGTACTTTATTACTTTTAAAAATAAAGTTTATAGCAAATTGTATTTTACTAAGAATGTCTTCAAAAAGTGATAGACCATCCTTTACAATTAAGTTATATATACGGCACGCACATTTTATATGAAAATGGTCTGGAAAAGAAGGAGTTAAACTATTTTTTAAAATTGTAATTGCGTAATTGTTATTAGAAGCGTTATCTAATGTAATAGTCATAATTTTATCGGTAATTCCGTAATAATCGCATACTTGATAAATATTTTCTCGCAATAAAAGTACCAAAGTGTGCCTATCATCTATATATCTATACGCTAAAATACGTTTTTGCATAGACCATTTATAATCTATCCAATGACAAGTTACAGTTAAATAATCATGGTCGTTAGTACTACGACCTATATCAGACGTGATGGATACTTTGCCATTAAAATGATATAATGAAAAACGTAAATATTGTTGATATTCATGCGCGAATTTAAATACATCTCTCTTAACGGTTGATCTAGGAAAACCGTTAAAAGCAGGATTATATATATCTCTAATGTAATGAATAAACCGGGAGATGAAGGAAATGAAAAAGGCAAACCCTCCACCGCAACTAATTTTGATATTGCTTCCCCTGTCTCTATGTTTATTGTATTTAGAGCCTACAATTCCCCCCGTCATAGGGTTAATTTGACCCCCGTACTTGGTCCGGGACAAGATCGTATGTGAACCTTGTCCCGATGGAGTGGGCGTTTGCGCACCCGGTTTTGAAGCCTCGATATTGGGCATACCTAGCCTGGATGAGCACTTACTACGTGTCTAATTAAACCCCCGTCCCACCGTGACCTTTTCCAGTTTTAAATTTTAAAACATTTTTACAAATTTTACATATGGCTACTTGATTCTCTACGTCCCTATCAAAAAATGTCCATGCATCCGATTTTAATGGTCGTTTCTTGGACCTCGTCTCATACTAGGGGGAATAGGAGGTATTTCAATTGAAGGTGCACTAGTGGGTGTGTTGTCATCAACATTAGTGGGTATATCATCTAGATCATCGTCTAAATTAAAGTCTTCTTGAGTTTCAGAAAATAGCTCATGGTCTAAATCTAATGGTATTGTAGGAAAATGTTGAGTATCAACAAAATCATCCTGTGTAGGAATAAGATGACTAGAAGAAGTACCCTTGCCCTGGTTGCCCCTACTAGAAGAAGCACCCTTACCCTTACCCTTAAACATACCTTTTAATCATTCCATTTTAATTATGATAATAAATAAATAAATAATTAAAGACAATAAAATTAAGTGATCTAAACTAAATAAACAGACAATAATAATTTAATGAAGGAACGAATGTACCAAACGCCGACGTAACATCGACGTGTAATCGAGAGGTTGAAAATTGAAACTTTGCTCGATGGAAGATCTTCAAGCTAGTTGCCAACTTCACTACCAATTCCCAAATGAATAAATAAAATTGAATATTTAGCAAACAATGTAGACTTGTAGAGAGATATATTGAGAAATTAGAGAGATTGTAGGAAGATTTGTGAGAAAGATGAAGAGAAAATGAGTTATTTATAGTTGAAAAATTGGGTTAAAGTGTAAATATAATAACTTATGGGTTAAAAATAAATATTAAGGGGTAGGGGGTTGGGGGAGGGGGGGGGGCTAAAATGGCCGTTGGTCAACGGCCATAATCTAAAATGGCCGTTGGTGCAACGGCCATTTTTGCAAAGGGGCGGGGTCGGGTCTCGCGGGCCTGGGGCGGGCTCGGGTCTCGTGGGACGAGACATCGTCCCGTCCCGAGTTCGAGTCCCGCCCCCGTAATTTTTTTTTTTTTGGCGGGGTCGGGGCGGGACCGGGGCGGGCTCGGGACGGGCTCGGGTCGGGGTCGGGCCGTCCCGGCCCACTGGCTAGCCCTAGTCTTAGCCCATTGGAAAGGCCAACCCCTTTTTATTAGCGAATATTCACGGTATATTTTGTAATTATGATAGATGTATATTTAAGATAACTTATGATTCTTATTGTATTAGGAATCAACCATTTATAGTAAGTTATGATTCTTATTGTATTAGGAATCAACCTCTGTACAACTATATATATTGTGATTAATGAAAGGAATTCTTAAGGAAAATTATTCCAATCTTACATTTTTGATATCTCTAGTTATTCACATATTGGTGTCTCTACTTATTAATAAGTTCATAAATTAAATGAATTTCATTACCAACCCTATGAAAGTATACTTTGTGTTTGTGGTTATTGAAGGGTTATTTTTGGTACTTTCACATATAATTTTAAGTGGCTGCTAAATTAATGAAAATTTCTAAGTGATTGGACCATAAATACACATCTCTATTAAGCATTCAGGGGTAACTCAATGATCAATGTGGATTGAGAATGATGAAGCCTTAAGTTCAAATTCTATTTCTTCTCTTTATCCAAATTTTGGTGGACACTGTTATTTGATATTTATACTTAAAAAATGCATAATTATAAATAAAAATAAATTTATATAAAGTAGAATGTAATCACCTACTTAAACAATTCACATATCTAGCGCGTGCAAAATATCTCTCGACTGTAATAAACTTCAATTTGTAATTTAAGAGGATAATAGGAACTTCAAACATAAAATATTAGATAATTTCTTTTATTTTTTAAAGTTTCAATGCACAAAATTACTCGATTATTATGCTGATGGATAATAGTAAGTATGCGGTGGATTAGTTGAGGCCTGCATAAGGCGACGAGACACCATCATTGTAAACAAAAAATAAAAAAAGAGAAACCCACAAAAATTTAAGTGTAGCAAGTTGCAAATTATATATATATATATATATATATATATATATATATATATTAACCCACTACTATTAACGGCACATATTTTCAGTTCCATTGTTTCAACTCCCATAAAAGGGTATACCTGCGTTCTCTCCCTATTACTATACTACAAGTGACAACAATGGCGGACGAAGACTATGATATGGACGGAGGGTTAGTGACGCCACCCTTTATTTGGTTTATGTGTAACACAAATTGATTGTTCTGTTAAATATTAGCTTATTTTAGGGTTTAGGGTTTATGGAAAAACATTTTAGGGATTTGTTTGATTTTTACTGTTTCGTTTGTTTAGCTTTGTCGTAGAGGCTTAGGGTTTATGAATTTGTGCTTTAACCCTTTAGGTTTTCTTGAATTTAACATAACCAATTCTTTTGGGTAAGTAGTTGTTTTTGTTGAATATAATCTTTTCCGTTATTGCTTTTGTCGATTATCGTCTTAATTTGTGGTAGTTATTAGCGCTTTTTTCAGGTTGCTCTATCATGTATTTTATAGTTCGTCGCTACTAGTATTTCTGTTTTTATACTGCTTTGTATTGTTTGTCCTTGTGCTGAGGGTCTACCGGAAACAACCTCTCTGACTCCCGAGGAAGGGGTAAGGTCTGCGTACACTCTACCCTCCCCAGACCCACTTTGTGGGATTTCACTGGGTATGTTGTTGTTGTTGGCCCTTTATTGCTTTTATCTTACTGAACTTTGATGTTTATTTTGTTTATGTGTAGCACAAATTGATTACCTATTGAATATTAGCTTATTTAGGGTTTATGGGATAACATTTTAGTGTTTGTTTAACCTTACTTCTTGGTTGTTGTCTTGTCGTAGAAGTTTAGGGTTTACGAATTTGTGTTTTTGCCTCCCGAGGAAGGGTTAAGTTATGCGTACACTCTACCCTCCCAGACCCCACTTTGTGGGATTTCATTGGGTATATTGTTGTTGTTGTTGGCCCTTTATTGCTTTTATCTTACTGAACTTTGATGTTTATTTTGTTTGTGTGTAGCACAAATTGATTACCTATTGAATATTAGCTTATTTAGGGTTTATGGGATAACATTTTAGTGTTTGTTTAACCTTACTTCTTGGTTGTTGTCTTGTCGTAGAAGCTTAGGGTTTACGAATTTGTGTTTTTTGCCCTTTAGGTTTTCTTGAATTTTTACTGTTTCTTTTGTTCTCAAAGCTTTTCATTCCTTTTGATGTTCTATTCTTTGAATTTTACATAACCCATTCTCTTGGGTAAGTAGTTGTTATTGATGAATATAATCTTGTTTAGGCCTTCCATTAAATTGAGATGTTCCTTTAAGCTTGTGAGGAGGACCTTTAGGCTTATTTCTTCTTTTCCGATTCTTGATTTCCCATAGGAAGTGTTGTGGACTTAAAATAAACAAGTAAAAATTGTTCCTTTTTTGAAAGTTTAAATTTTTAAAGAGGTGTTTCACAGGATTAATTAAACGTTTAAAACGAGGCAGTTCACACAATTCAATATGGTAACAGTGCCTGGAAGGAGTTTCAGTTTGAGTCTAATTGTCAGAAATTAACAAAATTGGTATGACGATGACATGAGTTGAGCTTAAACGGGAAACATGGTCAGTGACGATTCGTATAGTCGATCCCAACATGTTGGGATTGAGGCGTAGTAGTTGTTGTACTTCCTCATGCATGGCACAAAAGAAGAAAATTAGACTGACGGGCAAGGAGCATATTGTAGATCCAAAATAAACAAGTGAAAGTGTCACTTCTTGAAACTTTAAGCTTTTAGATGATGTGATTCACACTATTTAACGGCAAAGATCTATGTATGGAGTCTATTTTAAGATGATTGTAGGATAAGGTGGAAAGATACCTTTTTTTGCATTAGGTAAACTGGGGTTGCTATATAACGGCTCTACCATGAGTTCAACTAATTCTGGATTGCTGTTTTTAATGGATCACTTGCATTGATTAAGAGATTATGTAACACTTAGCTAATGAGTTCATTTAAGGTAGCGAGGCTGGTAATATGCTATTTTGTCCATCCATTTTTTTCTCTCAATAACATTAGCTGTTTAACTAAAGAACATAAGCTGTTTAACTAGCTGCTACCCTGCTGGAGGTTAAGGTCATTTAACACTGATGTTACAAGTGTCCTTTTTCGCATAAGAAATGCTTTGTATAATAATACAAGAAAGTATTTCAGAATTATTAGAACATGGGAGTATTTCAAAACTTGCAGAAAACCTTCTCACTATTGCTTTATGGAGTGTGTGCTTATACAATTTCGGGAGATTTGTACTTTTTTGTTGTCAAGCTTTCCCTAGATCACTATATGCATTGAGTAGGGTATTGACCTTTGTAGTAGCTATTTTTGTTGTTAAACCGTTTGCTACTTGGTTTATTTGTTTGCCGGTTTTCGATTTGGGTGTTTGTGAAGATGAATTATGTTAAGAGTCTGGTAAAGGTCATTGGGTATCGTGTCTATTAGGCATTTATCTGTCTACATTTGTGCAGATACGTGGATGAGCCAATTGATCCTGAGCCTGATGTAAGAGATTTCTCTTATTTGTGATCCTCATTATAGGTATGTTCATGTTGCATAAGTATTTGATGGAGTATCTTTCATTAACTGACAGGAAGGAGCAGAGATTGAAGAAGATAATGGCAACCCTGAGGACATACCAGACCCTCTGTTGGGTGAAGCTGAGGAAAAAACAGAGCAAGAGCCTGTGGAACGACCTCGGAAGACATCAAAGTTTATGACAAAATATGAACGTGCAAGAATCCTGGGCACTCGTGCTCTCCAGATTAGGTCATTTTGCTTTTTCCTCAATTTTGCTTTGAAAACTTGTGAAGAGATGCAATTTTTTGACTTGGTGAGTTATTTTGTCTTCAAAACAGCATGAATGCTCCAGTGATGGTTGAATTGGAGGGAGAAACTGACCCACTTGAGGTAAGCCTCTTTTTTAAAACCTTTATGCAGATTGTGCAAAATGTCTATTTGGTGAAGTTTCTAGATTGCTTGATGACTTTTTGTTAATGTTCATTTATGTTAAAAGATTGCCATGAAAGAGCTCCGAGAGAGGAAGATACCATTCACAATTCGCCGTTACTTGCCTGATGGAAGGCAAGACTTCCTTTGTCTTTAAGCATATGTTATTATTTCTTTCCTATTTCCTGGCCTCATCCTATGTCGTCGTTTCTCACTTAAAATTAATTTTTTTTGTGTGTTTATCAGTTATGAAGATTGGGGCGTCGATGAATTGATTGTTGAGGATTCATGGAAGAGACAAGTCGGAGGAACTTGATGGCTGAAGTGCTTAGTGTGTTATCTGTTGTTTTTGGTTGTCATACTCTGCTGAATTGTTGCTAACTAAATATTGCCAATGCTATGAATGTATTTTGGAAAACTCGAGTGCTTATTCGTACGGGCTGTTTTATAGTGCATGTTCTAATGGGTATTGTTTGTTTAAGTGTCAGCTACTTGATGGAGCTAGGGCTCTGAACTTGGCATGTCTTACTGAGTTTTGTATGTTATGGGGATAATTACTAGTAGGGTCATGAGACTCCAGAAGCTTGTTAAAGGAAAACTGGAGTATATTTGTCAAGACCTCTAAGAAGAAAGTGGTTTGCGCATTTTGTATATAGGACTAACTCTTTTAAGATTCTCTAAATGTTTACCTGATATTTTCTGTTAAACTTCTAAATATTACCTGAACAAATATATTGGCTTGTGATTGTGACCACTGGCAGTTAAAAATTCTAACAAGCGGATTCAAACAAATTGCAATAATGTGATATTTGAGGTTTGTATATGTGAATAAAAATAATTTGTGAACCATCTTTGTTAGAACATTAGAATCTTCTCTCATGTCAATGGTATTCAACAGTTTATATGAAAATAGACGCTTTTTTCCCTTGTTCGTAACTGTATAATTTTTGGACAGAAGGGATTCAATTGAACCCCTTGCGGATAACTAGCTCTGCCTTGATTGTGACTATTATCTATAAAGCCTTTTTAAACTTCAAGATAGCGATACACTTAAAAATAATAAAGGAGTAGCTTCATCCTTCAAGATGAGCAACTAGCTCATTTCCTTTCTAGAAATTCTGAGTGGTTCAAAGGCCAAGGGGCCAAAAAGACACAGAGACAAGGCCACAAATTGGAATCAGGACAAGAAAAGCTGAAACTCTTTTAACACATTTCTATAACAGTTTTACTAAATATGAATGAAACTAACATTTCTTTCCAGGCTTAGTTTCTCAGGAACTACATTCAACTTATAATCGAGTCCTTAGATCTGCATCGATCAAGTTGTTGCTGAAATCCCAAAGGTTACGTGCCAAATCTCCGTCTTGCGCAAGCCTGCTTGGCTCGTGCTCGTTGCAGTCGTTGAAGAACTTTCCAGTGACCCCCTTCAGACTTGGATGCAGTGCTACATAGCAAGTTGTAGCTGCCCTAGTAAAATAGAATCATCAGTATTTTCCCGTTCATAATCTAACGACAGTCAACATAATTTTGAAGTAACATTGCCTATATAGGTCATTCATATTGAACCTTTATTTAGTTACATAAAGATATGACATCTTAATTTTGCTAGAACAAATTTCATTTTAAGTGGCATCAAAGGTTCATGAAGATTGTTTTGATTAGTTGTTGCCAACAATTCCTATTCCCTGAAGTACATAATGCTCCGCATATTTGTAATATAGTTCTACGGTGAAATTTTGGGGAGAAAAAAACCAAAAAAGAAAGCAGACCTCGGGCCTTTGGTCTAGTGATAAGAATACAACACGTGTTAAACGCATGTCACCGGTTTAAATTATGTTGTAGATAAAAGCCCTGATATTTAAGTGGCGACAGTAGAGGGGTGGGCCATTATCCGCCGAGTTCCGAACCATGCACAATTGGCCCATTTGTCGATCATCCAAAAGAAAAAAAAAAGTATGTGGGAATACAGCCAATATGTGCATTCTATTCCTTTAGTTAAAAACATCAACAGGTCCACCATATTCCTCAGTTATAGTTCTGCTGATGTGTTAGAATGATAAAAAAATTTATGCACTTAAGAAGGTTAAAATCCTTGCCAGAAATTAATCCATTTACCTGAGGGACATTCTTCCATATTAAACAACTGAAAGCCCTTATGACACCTGTCAAAGAAAATCCAAGTAAAGCTCCAGAAAAATGAGTGTTCTCAGACTGATCTTCTGTGACAGAGTTATATATATAGTGGCAGAGCTAGAATTTTACTAAGGAAATTCCAAAATTTAAAGAAATAAACACACCAAAAAGATAAAGGAATTCAACATCTACTACATATACATAAAAATAATTTTGACTATGTATACTATGTAATTTTCCACCCCTAGCTCCGTCCCTGGTAATATACAATACTTACTATTATTGCCGGTAGCATATCTTATTTACAAGATTTCAAATCTCACATTTTAAGGAGACTTACCTATATCTTTTCGATTACCTGATAGTGCTGTGACTGATGTATAAAACTAAAACTCTAAACTATATAAAGGAATAAATCAATTGGCAAAAAGAAAAGAAAGTTCCAACGTCCAAACCTTGGTCACTATGGCCCTTAGGAGATGATATGGAATCCAATTCTGGAGGGTATACATGGACCTTGAACCCCTCATCTCCACTATATTCAAGTACCTCTTCCTGAATTGAGATAATCGAGTTCACAGCAGAGCTGGTGCACCAATGTAGCTCAACACTCCGTAGCATTGGAATACCCCCTAAGCACTAAGGGAATTCCTCAAATTTCTTACAACTTCGCATAACAAGATGCTCAAGGGAAGATAAACAGTTAGAGGAGATGTTCCATTGTTCAATGTTCAAAGAATCTAACTTCAAGAATTTTAGTTTCAGGAACTCTCCGTCTCTCATGTCCCATTGCGCGCCCTCAAAGGCTCTACATAGTAGCTTGAGGACCTCAAGGTGGGGCAATCTACCAATTCTTGAAATTTCACTCCACGGTAGCCGAAACTTTGACAATGTCAGTCTTTTGAGATTCGAGGGTAAGTTGAAGTTGCAAGATGAGAGCGACTGACCATAGTGTAATATCTTGAGTGATTCAAGTCGACTCTAAAACTCCAGTGATGGAAAGTTATAGCAGTCCTTCGAGTCCATTGATATGCATCTCAGTTTCAGAAGATTGGGTAACCTTTTCAATATTTCATTAGGATCCATGGCACAATCTTTGTCATAGATAAGGGCTGGGGTGGAAATGTTTTGCAGGTTTTCTAGTCGGATCATGTTCCATCCGTCATAGCCATCCCATCCAAAAACAGCACGTGCATCGACATGAAGATGCCTCAGTCTTGAAAATGTCCAAATAGTGTATGGCAAACAAACTTCACCTCTCAAGGCTTTCAGAAGAAAAGTTTCAAGGTAAAAGAGTTTAAATATTGTTGGTGGGACAGAACTCATGGTGCCCTGAAGAGCTAGGTACCTTAGTTGGACCAATAGCTTAATATCTCGGGGAAAAGAATTTCCAACATTAATGGACTCGAAATCCAACACCCTAAGTAGTCTAAAACCGATACATATAGGGGAGATATCATACGGCCTTTCCATGGATTTAATGCCAAAGAACAACAGAGAGTGAACCTGTGGTCCTAATGACCTAGACTTGACAAACCTTTCCATTTGAGAATTGATGCATAGCCGATGTTGAGTATGTCTGTGAAAGAGAATAATTCTTGATTATTTTCATTAATAAAGAGGTCTATATATACAATTTACAATCTCTAAATATGAAAAATCTTATTTCTACTATACTATTAATATCATAATTACACTTGTACAAGATTTCTATAAATTATGGTAAGTAACCTAAATATTGTTGGTTTGGCATACCGTGTATATACACGTGTTCTGTCACACCCCTGCAGTCATAGCAGGCGGTTGTCATACGCTGAGACTGTCCCTAAAATCTTCAAACAGAACCAATGAAAGACCCTTAGTAAAGATGTCAGCAATTTGGTACCTTGAAGGGACATGCAAGACACGTACTTGTCCACGAGCTACCTTTTCTCAAACAAAGTGAATATCCATCTCGATATGTTTAGTGCGCTGATGTTGGACTGGATTCCCAGAGAGTTAGACTACACTGACATTATCACAGTAAACCAAGGTAGCTTTCTGAATCGGAAAGTATAGCTCTATTAGAAGATTACGTAGCAAACACGACTTAGACACCACATTAGCTAACCCTCGATACTCGGCCTCCGCACTGGATCACGATAAAGTAGCCTGACATTTCGCTGACCAAGAAACCAAGTTGTCACCCAGAAATATCTAATAACCAGAGGTCGAACGCCTGATATCTGGACATCCACCCCAATCAACATATGTATAAGACACCATAGTAGAGACGGAGGATGGATATAAATGCAAACCACAATTAAGTGTGCCCTGTATGTATCGTATAATGCGTTTGAGAGCATGCATGTGCTCAACCCTCGGATCATGCATGAATAAACACACCTGCTGGACTGCATAAGTAATATATGGTCTCGTGAAGGTAAGATACTGAAGAGCCCCCGCAAGACTGCTATAGTGGATGGGATCCTCGTATGGTGTGCTAGTATGAGCACTGAGCTTCGGTTTGGTATCAACCGGAGTAGCCGAGGACTTACAAGATGATATGCCAGCTCTCTCAATGATCTCGGCTGCATACTTTTTCTGTTATAAAAATAGATCACCTGCATGACAAGTGACAGCGATACTAAAAAAATAGCTCAAGGGTCCCAAGTCTTTCATAGCAAACTCTGAACTTAGAAGGGTCATTATAGACTTGCGCAGATTATCAGAAAAGACAGTCAAAATAATATCATCCACATATAACATAATGTATGCCATAGAAGTACCACAGTGATAGATGAATAGAGAGTGATCAGACCTACTGTGAAAAAACCCAATAGTAGACATAAAATCTACAATCCTTTTATACCAAGCCCGTGGGGACTGCTTAAGCCTATACAATGACCTCTTCAGCAAGCAAACATGATGAAGATAATTAGGGTCCCTAAATCCCAAGGGCTGATGTATGTAGATTGTCTCCTTAATATTACTGTGTAAGAAAGCATTTTTCACATCCAACTAATGAATGGACCATGCTTTCGAGAGAGCCAGACTGAGAACAGTGCGAATGGTAGACGATTTGACCACCGGACTAAACGTCTCACCACAATCCACGCCAACCTGTTGAGTTTTACCATCACCTACAAGACGGGCCTTATGCCTCTCAAACGAACTGTCAGAATTTTCCTTATGAGTAAAAATCCACATAGAACGAATAATATTGACACCAGATGGATGGGGCATCAACTCCCACATCTTATTTTCAATAAGTGCATTATATTCACCATCCATGACCATTTTTCAATTCGGGTCATGAAGGGCAGACACTGGGTTATGTGGTAGGGGTGATTTAGTGGCATTAGAATTTAAATTAAAATGTCGTTTAGGTTTAAAATACCCTTTTGGCTACAAGTAACACGCCCTTGACTCGGAATAGAAACGGACTGGACCGGGGATGTTGGCGTACTGCCTTGGGACTGGCCACCAGGTAGTGGGCCTGCTGGCCGTGACACTAGGTCAGGAGGGTGATTTACTTGGCCAGCAGGCAGTGGGCCTGCTGGCGTGGAAAATTCGACTGGACTGGACTAGACCGAAGGAGGAATTATTGGGCCAGCAGGCGTGGACTTGTTGGCTTAGAAACAGTGGGTGATGGACCTGGGTCACTGGATGGTGCAGTAGGCAGATTATTTGGGCCAGCAGGTCCACTGCCTGCTGGCAGATTTGACTCACGGGTAGGGTGGGCCCACTGTTGGAGAATATACATGGAGAGAGCATCATCCAAAACAGTATAATTACTAGACACGGAAGTGCACAATTTAGCAAACAGAAATTAGGCTTCGTCAAAAATAACATGGCAACTAATTATGATTATATTTGAAGATAAATCAAAACATTTGTATCCATGATGATTCGATAGATAACAAAAAAATACACAAGCGGTAGACCGAGCTTGAAGTTTATTGATTGTAGTGGACGGAAAAAGTGGATAGCACAAACACCCAAATATCCGAAGATGAGAATACGAGGGATCTTTATCATAAAGAATTTTAAGTGAGGAGCGATATGCTAAACTTTTGTTAGGGAGAATGTTAAGGAGGTAGGTAGCCATTTGTAACGCATGATGCCAAAAAGAAGGAGGTAGTGAAGCATGGGCTAACAAGGTTCGAATAATATTATTAATGGTACGAATTTTTCTTTCGACCTTCCCATTCTATGAGGACGTATGAGGATAGAAAAATTGAAAAGATATGCCATGAGTGTCACAAAATTCCCGAAATGACCCATTATCATATTCCCTACCATTATCATATTGAATGTTTTTAATTTCCCGTTCAAATTGAGTACGGATGAAAGCTCTAAATTTTAAGAATGTGGAAAATTGAGACTTTTTAGAAAAAGGAAAAGTCCACAAAAAATTAGAATAATCATCCAAAAATAAAACATAATAACGACGGCCCAACGGGAGATGTCCATAAATCACTATGAATAATGTCAAAAGGCATCGACGTACTAGAAGTAGAGGATACAAACAATAATCTGCCATGTTTTCCTAGAGGACAAGAATGACAAATATGAGTACTACGCGTACTCTTACAATCAATAAAATTATTATTTGCAAAGAAGAAATAATAGACAACCCGGATGACCCAAACGTGCATGCCACAAAGAAGAAGTAAGAGCGACAAATGTTGAAGGTGTGTCTTGACTCGTGGAAATGTCGGTGGTGGTGATTGGATAAAGCTCTCCCCTACTATTACATCTAATTAGAGGTATCCCCGTCTTGAAAACCTTCACAGAAAATCCAAAAGGGTCAAAATTAATAGAGAACCAATTAAATTGTGAATTTTCGGACAGACACCAAATTTTTAATTAAGTGAGGGGCATGAAGAACATTTTTTAAGATGAGAGGTGGATAAGGGGGAGACAAATTTACATGACCATAACCACAAATTGGAATTGACTGACCATTACCAACAGTTATACCATGATTATTGCTCAAATTAAAATAAGACGAGAGATTACCTGGTGCAGATGTCATATGAAAAGTGGCACCGATGTCCATATACCAATTTGTGTCCGGAGGATTTAATCCAAGTGTGTGCATCGTGACCTCGATATCCGTAGGCGTCGGTACTGCCGCTGGGCCCATAACAGTGAAGGCATGCTGAGGCCGAGGCCCAAGCAGGCCAGCCTGTCTGGTACACGGTTCTTCAGGATTTAGAGAGTACATAGAGTCCAAAACATCATCTAAATCCTCACGGAAAAGGCGTGTGTTCTCGTTATATATAAGCTCAAAAAAGTTCTTTTTTTCCAGCTTTTCTCTTGCAATATTCGCGCAATAGATCATGAACATAACAGACTTTAATAGAACCACTGGATCTCTTTTTGGAAGCTATTACTAGGCTTCTTCCTATCAAGTCCTTTAAGTAGTCCTCTACTACATCCTTAAAGCTCTTTCCATCTGTTTGTGGAACAAATCCTTCCGCAATCCACAACCATATCAATTTCTTGATAGGAATGTGGGGATGCTTTAGAATTTCACCAAAATAAAGAAAGCATGGTTTTAAGTGATCAGGTAAATGCTTATAACTCAACTCCAAAATGATTGTGCACTGATTAGGATCATTAACAATATATGAATTTATGCTCTCCGCGACTTCCTTCCACCGAGCCTCTTTCTTTTCTGTTCTAGCTAGAAGCTCAACTACCAATGTAACAGCAAGAGGAAGTCCTTGACAACTTTTTGCAATTCGCATTCCAGGTTCCTTTAGATCTCCGAGACAACAATCTATTGCGAAAACCTTCTTACGTAATAACTCCCAACTTTCTTCGATTGTGAAAAACCGAAGAGGAGTAGGATGATTGTCAGGCTTCGTATCAGATTCAATTTGTGAAGCCAAATTTTGCAGTCGAGTTGTGATCATTATTCTACTACCATTATCATCATCTGGAAATGACCTCTGCAAGTCATCCCATGCCTTGATATCCCAAAGATCGTCTACAACAAATAGGTACCTCTTCATCTTTAATTTTCTATAAAGCAATTTAGATAAATCTGCATCATCTTTCATTTTAGTCGCTTCATCAACATCGTCAAGAACTTGGGATAAAATCTATGTTGAGTTGTGGAGCCTATTTCATCGCTGACACTATGAAGACCCTACTCAAAGTGTGGAACACGGAAGGGCAGCTCAACTTCAGCTTTGTGTTTCCGATAGTCCGAGACATGATTGCAAGGATATGTTGATGCTGACAATGGTGGTGATGTTGATAGCATAAAGAGCACACCCGGGTATGTTTACACCTTTGGAGGTACCACGATTTGCTAGGTTTCAAAGTTGTATAAGATAGTAGCACTCTCTAGTTGTGAGGCTGAGTACGTTGCTATGACAGAGGCCATGAAGGAGATGATGTGGCTATAATCGTTTCTGCAGGAATTGGATCAGGACCACGAGGGCAGTGTGCTATACTGTGATAGCCAGAGTGCCATTCATTTTGCAAAGAACCCGGTCGACCATGCTCGCACGAAGCACATACAACTCTGATACCATTTCATCAGATCAACTTTGGAAGATGGAGTATTAGTGCTTGAGAAGATCACAGAGAGTCATAATCCAGCAGACATGCTGACGAAGGCTGTGCTGAATGATAAACTGAAGTTGTGTGAAACTTCAGTTGGACTTTTGGACGAGGATCGGAGTCACCACTGCAAATGGAGACAGATGATTGAAATTAGTCTCCAAGTGGGAGATTGTTGAGTTGTGGACCCTAATTCATCGCCGACACTATGAAGACCCTACGTAGAGTTTTGGCCTTGTATTATGTTCGCCTTAATTTTCGCTATATATAGACTAGGGTGCCATTTTCTTTCTATATGGTCGAGCAAGAGAAAAAGAGATAATTGTATACTCAAACTCCCTATTTGATTATTGTAAAATCTGCAGCGGCAAAGTGGACGTAGCTCTCGCATCGAAGGTGAGCCACTATAAATCTGTGTGTGTTATTTGTTTTTCACTTATTTACTGTTTTCTGATTAGGTAGGATTTGTGACTCAAATCCTAACAATCTCCATGTGCAATTCTTTCTTTTTATATACTTCAGAAACATAACACCATGCACGTTTGTCAAAGTAATTGGAAACCTTTTCATCATTGAACATTTTTTTTGCAAAAGTCGTCTTGCCAAGTCCAGGAATTTCAACAATTAAAAGTACATCACGCTCTGTCATCCCTCCGATAAGGCCATCGATGATATTTTCTATCACGTCATTGAAACCCACCACTATATCATCATCATTTATTATTGGAGTATTAGTTTGTGATAAGACACAGCTGGAAACCCCTCGAACATCATCACAAACGTTTCAAATTTTATTGATGTATCTATGTTATTGAACTTTGCCTGGATAACCTTAAGTTGTTCTACAACGTCAGACAACTCAACCACACTACGCCAGATGTTCCGATCCCCAACTAAAAATGAGTCAATAGCATATTCCGCATCATAAGCCGCTTGCATAACACGTGTCTTCAGATGCTTTAGCTCTGGATGTTCGTTGTTAACATCCCAGAGGTTCTTGTCGAGATACTCTTGTAAAGAATAGATCTTGGGTATAATGCAACCCCAAAAGATAGCTTGTAGGTGAGGATTGTCCAAGTCCATATAAGGACTTCATGTTCCCATTCCATATTCGATGTGAGACTCTTAACACTCCCACGCACGCCCAGACCATATTAACTGGAGTATGTATAATATAATTTGAGGGCCCAACATCGGTGGACAAAGAATTGAAATGGGTCTGGCTCTGACACCATGTAAAGAATGGATCTTGAGCCTAACTCAACCCCAAAATCTAGCTTGTAGGGTGAGGATTGTCCAAGTCCATATAAGGAGTTCATGTTCCCATTACATATCCGATGTGGAAGTCTTAACAACTCTAACGTGTCATGCACTCTTACAACATGATGTTTGGGGAAAGGAACCCGATCAACTTTATGGAGGAGGAGTTCTTTCAGATTTCCTAAGAATGAATTGAGAAAGCCTCGGTCGTTAGTCGTGGGGAACTTGAATGGACCTCTTCCAAAAATATCTCTGGCCACTGTCTTCATGATTCTACTTCTTTCTAGAGAAACAGAAGTGGCTAACTCCATCTTGTTCAGCATATCTTCGTTCGATTCCTTATTACTGAGTGACATAATATGTGATCCGACCATCAACACTGTAGCCCGCCCTTGTGTGAACAGAATATTCAGTTCACTTCCAAGAGAACGACGCTTGTATGGTGCATTAAGGAGAGCTTGCATAAACACCACTTCCTCATAAAGAATTTGAATTTGATCCTTCAAAGTAGCCAGGGACGGTCCTGACATTTACTAGGCCCCTGACAAAATATAAATTGAGGGCCCCTATATAGCAAATAAAAACGTTAACTTCAAATATCAATATATTGTCATTTTGAACTTAGTTAGCTTACATTTGACTATAAAACTTCATGGACTTAAAAATAGCTAAAGTGATTGTTTAACAAAAATAACCAAGTGATTGTTTAATGAAAATAACAAAAATTGGAACATGAAAATCTTTCTAGCAGGCTTGAACACGCTTGAATCATTTAAATAAAGATTTATAATGTTGTAGAGATTCACGTACACACACAAATAACAAATTAAGTACCAAATCACCACCTTAAGTTTACACTTGCAGCAATCACACACAAACTAAGTACCAAATCACCACCTTTAATCAAATTATCAAATCAGTCCAAAATACCATTAAACTACCCAAATCAACCAATTTTAAATCTAATAACTAATCAATTAATTCAATTAAAAAAATTGAGTACAAGCATAGCTATTCTATATTAGAAACTAGAATACTAGTCTAAATCACAGTTAATTGAAAATTACATAAACGCAATTGAAAAACTACAATCAATAACAACAAATTGAACATCAATATTTTCAATTATCAAAACCTAACATTAAAAATTTGACAGAGTTGAGACTTGGAATCAAATAAATTAAGTATGATCTTACCGGAAAACTCAAACAGATGGATGGTAGTCGAAATTCCTCCGGAAGAATCAGATCCAAGGACAACAATGGTGGAATCGGTGGATATGGCGGTGGAAAATAGATATCGTTAATTGGGAGTAGAAAAAATTCACAAGTGCACCGGAGAAGAGTAATTGAATAGGAGAAATCTGAAAAAGGTTTTGAGAAATAATTGAATTCCATTGGTAAAGATGGATTTGAAGAAAATAATTAAGGATAGAAGTGAAGAAGACGAAGAGACCGCCAATTTATTTCTCCCTCTCTTTCTCTGCGCTCTCTTTATTTTCTTTCTCTTTCTCTGTAATCTCTTCATCAGATACATAGGCTTTTTTTCATTTATCTCTTTAATTGATAGAGAATTAATTTTTTTATGGGCCCAACATATATAATTCTAATACTAGTATAGGTGTACATGGACTGGACCCTCTATCACCTTGGGGCCCTGGGCTGTCGCCCTAACCCAACAAGGAAAAAGGCCGGCCCTGAAAGTAGCCATCCACCTAGGTCCCGGGAGATTCATGAGATGCACCTCCGCCTTAATAAGCTTGATTTCTTCCTGCAAAAATGCAAGGCGTCCGGTACTATGTCTAACAACTTCTTCTTTCACACCATCTGTGTAAAGGAAGAAAATTGAGGGAGCAATATTACGGGCGATTGATGCAATATGTATCAGGATCAACTTTACCAACTCAGGATACTGCTCCGGAAGACCTGAGAGATAATTTTTCAGAAACATCAAGTCCTCAACAAGGCAATTGACATTATAGTTTCAAAAATACTCCAGGGCGATCTCATAGTTTACTAGTTCTGCAAGAGTGTCCAGGAGAAAACAAGAAAACCAGCATCAAGTTCTTCCACTGCTAAAGTGTTCTTCTGACAGGGAATATAATAATGAGTGACATTGCAGTTGATAAGAATGATTCGTTGAACCAAATGGGAAATGACATCATTACAACTATGCATTCAGCTGTTTCGCTTGAGTTGCCAATATAGCACCTATAAGATAGATGTGCTGCATCGCTGATCACATCCGATGCATGAGCCAAGAGATCTTGATATTTCTCATTTTCGACAGACAGCTTCGCTACAAACCTTAAGAAATTCTTCAGGAATATTAGCTTTGTTTCAAGAGTTATAATTTTCCCGTTCATATGCTACTCAGCTGCGATATATTCCCTTAATTCCTTCAGATTCTCTAGAAGGCAATCAGCGAATTCCACAACAAATTTGTCACAAAAAAGTGAATCAGAAAAATTTGAGATCAAAACAGTTGCATAGACTTGTGTAATTTCTGCTTTCAAAATATTAACCTTTTCCAAGGCATTGGAAACCAGTAGAGCGGCCATGTGAGTAGGCGTGTCTCCATTTATACTCTTAGTATAGAGAGATCGAAAATCTGATTCTGCATTTTGCACCAGAGCTTCCACATGCATCAACACACTTTTTGAGTTGCTATCCTCAATGTACCGACAAGCTGAACACATAAGGAAAGTCCTCAGAAGCCTAAAATCCATTTTAAGGGTCTGGATTTGATCCTTCATTGCTGAAGTTGAGTCTTCATGACCGTCTACACAATATTCCAGACATTTCAAGAGATCATCAACAGTACCTTAGGCCATCCCTCTGTCCTTGCCTCTATCTTCAAACCCCGAAAGTCCTGCAAGTAGAAAGATTTCAGGCCAGCTACATGCAAACGATCATGAGTATTTCTGCACAAATATAGCAATAGAGAGGATAGATACAACAAAATTGAAAGGACAGCCCAGCCATAAAGCATCTCTGGTAAACTCAGGGTCCGGGGTGTGATGTAGGCAGCTTACCCTGAGTGGCTGACTTCACGGTTCTAATCCGTGACCTATAGCAGTGGTGGAGCCAGGAATTTGGCGAAGGGTGTGCAAATTTTCTTCTCACTTGTGTTAAGGGTGTGTAAAACTAAATATATACTCATAATAGCTAACGTTTAACTTATGTACACCGCGTTTTCCCGGAGGGTGTACACCTGACCACCCTTCGCCTAAAGTGGCTCCGCCCATGACCTATAGGTAGGGATGACAACGGATCGGATCTGGACCGGATCCTACTAGATCCAGATCCAGATCCGTTTTTCATACCTGAATCCAGATCCGGATACAGATCCGTCGGGTCCATAAAAATCAGATCCAAATCCGGATCCACGGATCGGATCTGGACCGGATCCTACTAGATCCAGATCCAGATCCGTTTTTCATACCTGAATCCAGATCCGGATACAGATCCGTCGGGTCCATAAAAATCAGATCCAAATCCGGATCCACGGATCGGATCTGGATCCACATGTAAAAAAAATTGTCTTGCTAAGAATGTAACCTTGCTAAGAATTTTTTTTAAATTGACAAACGATTTTTACTTATCTAACAGTTTACTGTGTTTTAATTTTGAAATGTTCATATGAGATATTTTGTTCGTTGTCTCGTTTTGATTGTGAGCTATTAATTGAAAATGTTGGACAATGACAATAATTGTGGAAAATGTTGACTAGTATTTCCACACTGCAGAACTTGCATGTGCTTGAAATCTTCACAAATGAAATGAATATAATTTTAATTACTTGTCTATGGAGATGTTAGTCATTCACTAATATAACATTGATTTTATTATCGAAGTTACATCTTTATTTTTTGGTTTTTGAGTTAACGCGAGGATAAATTAAACTTGTTTTGAGAATTAAACTTGGAAGGATGTGCTTAGCAATTTTAAGAAAATACTTATAAAATTACATTCTAGGTTATGAATATATTTAATAAAAAGCGGATCCACGGGTCGGATCTGAACCGGATACGGATCTCAAATACAAGATCCAGATCCAGATCCGATCCGTCAGAAATGGATCCGGGTCCAAATTTTGAAGATCTATATCCTATAAAACGAATCTGGATCCACCGCGGATCCGGACCGGATCCAGAATCCATTGCCATCTCTACCTATAGGTCACATGGAGACAACTTTACCATTGCTCCGAAGCTCCCCTTCATATACATAAAAAATGAAAGCTTAGCCCATAAACTCAAGTCTTCCAATAAACTTTAACAATGCCACTAGTATTTATTTGGTAGAATGACATGAAGAACAACCATTGCATAAATCTTGACTAAGATCAAATATTTATTTAACAAACAAGATTTAAGCTCTGCTGACCTTGGTCACCCGTAATAGAGCCAAATTCAATATTGTGTTATTTATTACGTAGTATCTTTTTCATTTTTTTTTAATGACGGTGGTGTCTAGGCCAGCTTGGGAGCATTTCTTTAGGTACTTGCTACCTCCCACCAGCACAAATACCGATTATTACCAAGTGCACATAGCTGAAGGAGATGAGCCCGAGACCATGAATATAACAAGGTATGGAGCGTTTCAGTGGCTCATGATGCCGTTCGGGTTAACTAACACACCAATTTGCTCTCTTATGAATAAGATTGTTCTTAGTGATTAAACCGGGTGAAGATCTTGCTTTCAAGTCTGAATATTGTATTGAAACATATTTCAGTGAATATAATGATTTCTCGATATCTTTGATAGGGCTGGAAATGGATCGGAGGTGGATCGGGTGGAGCTCAATCAGCCTCCACCCGCCAACGATCCATCTATCACCCGACCCATCCATCACCCTATTTTTTTTAATCCACATCCGATCCACCCATCATCCACGGGTGAATCGGGTGGATCAGATGCTTCACGGATGGAAGCGATGAAGACTTATGAAAATTGGTCGATACTCAAGTCTTGTAGGTAATTTATGATAGTTAATAAATATGTTAGTTCAAATTTCACAAAAATGAACTTTACTTTGTTCATTTTATTAGAAGTAGAGAATTGTACGGATTAATTCGAGAATGGCAGGGTATGGTAAACCCACAAAGTTGCATTTGATTATATCAACTGTTAAGATAAAATAAATATCGTCAATCCTCCTAGTACTGTGAGTTCATATTTTTATGTGAAAACGATCAACATTTGTTTTTTCCCTTTCTTATGTTGTTCAATGTACGTTTTACTTGATCAAACTTAGAGTGGTATAATTAGCAGATAAAAATATAATTTGTTCAATCTGTTTAAATTTGGACGAGTTAGCGACCCACATATTTCTTAACTCAAGTTATTTTGATTAGCCTGATTCAATCAAACTAAAAATAGCATTTATTAAGCGTTTGGATTTGGACATGTAATTTCATCTTATGAGATGAAATCATCCTTTGGACATGCGATTTCATCTCATGAGATGAAATTCCAAATCATCCAAAAAGGCATGATTTGAGATTTCAAATATAAAAGTTGACCACAAGTTTATATTTTATAAAAATAGATCCATAAATTGATAGATATAATTAGCAATCATGTTTATCAATTATTTATATCAAATATTAAAAGATCTACAAGAGGGGTGAATTGAAAATAATTAATTTATAACGGGTGGGTCGGGTGGTGGGTTGGATGTATGTCCACCCGAATCCGACCCGATCCGTCACCCGATTAAAATCCATGTTGTCCATATAATCGGATCGTGTGGATCAGATATCCATCGGGTTAGGGTGAAATTGCCAGCCCTAATCTTTGATCACTAAGGCTTAGACAGATGGAAAAATAGGATTTGAACCTGAACCTGAACCTGAACCGGATCATGATTCTCCTCCACTTCATTGACCAGTAACCACTAGGCCACACCATTGGGTGCTATTTATATCTTTGACAACTAGGTAAATATTTGATCACTAATTTCACTATTCCTTTTACATTACAAAAATCTAAAGAACATAGTTGATAAATCATAGCATACCCATGAAAATGAAAATGCACCAGTACTTAGAGGCGGATGTAGCCTTTTGGTTATGGGTCCATTTGAATCCATGACTTTCAACACGAAGTATATATATATATATATATATATATATACTAAAGTCTCAACAAATTTGAGATTTAAACCCATAATTTTACCAGTACAATGAGTTAGTTCAATACTGACTCTTTAAAAGTTGAACTCATTAAGTTTAAATCTTGTATCCGTGTGTGTCAGTACTAATGTTTATGTAATAACCTAAAACTATTGGAGTTACTATACATTACCAGATGATTTCAGGTGGCGAAAGAAGGAAGCAGCCGTTGGATTCAGATGATGTTTCTGTTTTCTCTCCGTTGATCATGTAAGCCAAACATTTTTTTGTGTGGCTGAATTTGCAGAATGGTCCAAAAATGGAATCAATTGAACAAAACTGAGAAAGAAATTTTGAATATGAAAGATTGAAAGCTGTTGTTGAAGCTGCTGTCACTTTTCTTAACCTAATGAAATTATGGTTGAGACCCAATTTTGTCCCGTCTTTTCCGATTTATTCGCAATTTTAAATATTTTTGGACACCTCAAAAATTATTTTAATATAGGCATATATATATATAATAAATAAATATATATATATATATATATATATTTATTTATTATATATTATTTTCAATATCATTATTTATTATTATTATTATTATTATTATTATTATTATTATTATTATTATTATTCACATGTTTTACTATCATTTGCCTTTTAAAAAAAAAGTCATAATCATAATTTTTATCCTAAAATTCTATGTTATTTTATTTTCGCAAAACGACATCTCATTTTATTATTTTGAGCATTAAGCATTTCACAAATATTACGTTTTATTTATTATCACATCATTATATCTTATTTTAAATAATTTACATTTCTTCAAGGTTTTTTTTTATATATTAAACTCCTTATGTCTTAAACCCATAACCCATTTTATTTCCCCTCATCACAAAACAGTCCAAACCGAACCGGCCCAAGTCGTCCCAACCGAGACCCCTAACCCGTTGGCCTAATAGCCCAAACCCCCCTTCTCTTATTTTCGACCTACCCATCCCTTTACCCTATAAAACCAAACAAACCCTAAACATATTCCCCTCCCATCCGGCCGCACACCCCTACACCCCTACCCCTACGTTGTCGCACCCTATGCCTGATACTACCAGTTGCCGACACCGCCGCCTGACACCACCAACCTACCCCATCACCTCACACCGACCCATGCCTCAAGAAGTCGTTCCCCAAACCTAATACCCAAAAGTCAGATGACCATCTCAAAAACCAGCAGCCTTCACACTATCGCCCCATTTACCCGCCGGACAAACACCCTCACTATACCACTGCCACCATGTCCCCTCGACCGTCGAGCCCGCACATCGCACAGTCCCCCTTTTTCCCGTTTTTCGCAAAATCCCAGAGCTTTGAATGGCTCGTCCAAGTCAAATCGACATGCGAAGCATACATGCCGCGGTCGATCTCCAAAATACCTTCAAGGATTCGGTGGGTAAGAACACAAACCGGTACCCCTTCATTATCGTCTCGATTTTCGATGAAAAAAAAACCCGTCACATTTCAATCTTGGGTTTGAATTCGAATTTCAAACTTTAGCCATTAGAGTCTCAATTGGGGCTATAAATAGAACCCTTTGTGGGTTGTTAAAAAGGGGGATTTTCAGAGAACAAGAGCCTTTTTTTAGTTGTTGCAAAGAATCGACCTATCTTGGGGTTTCACCAAAAGAGTTTTCTTTTTTTTAGAACCAAAAAATCCTTTCTTGAACAGATTTCATTTGAAAAAAAAAATCTGCTCGTTTACTCTCGTTTCTGGCTCAACACAGCCACGAAACACTCAAACTCATTTTCTTTTCAACCGCATAAACACACTCCTTCGAGCAGACTGACGATTCGAGACGACGCCTCGGTTCGCCGCCCGGAGAAGGTCAGTAAGCCCGAATTCCTTCAGTCTCTACTTCATTTTTGTGTTGTATATTTATTGCTAGTTTAGTTATTCTGATTATTAAATGTCTAAATTATGTTGAGTATGACAGTCTACCTTGTTAAGTTAATGCGAATTAGATATGCCTTGTTAGGCTCCTGATTAATGCAATGTAGATACTGTATCAGTACTTGATCAATGAAATCATGTTGCAGACTAGTTAATGCCTAAGTGTGATGTTTGGCTAGCCTGTTTAGATGATCTAAGTATTTTTAATTTATTAAGTTATTGTTTAGGTCTATGTTCAATGTATTATGCTGAAGATGTTGTTTAATACCTGTGTGAAGGGATTGTGTTGTTGATTAGTTGAATATCATATGATGTTTGCTTGTTTAGTTGATTATTTGTGCTTTAGACATGTTGTGTTGGATTTATATCTATCCTTATGTGTTATGTGTGATATTGTAGGATTTTCTTAATGAAAATTGTGATGTAAATGAGCAACCTAATGTCTGTATTTTTTACTTTGAAGGCCATAATCTTAGATAATTAAAAGCTGAATGCGAAGTTCTTTGCGTGCCTAATATCACATGCTAAGAAGTGACTCAATTTTAGTTTTTTAGGGACTTGGACATATGTTTGTTAATCTGTTTACATGTGACTCTGTGATTAATGTGTGATATAGCATAGGTTAGCTTTAAACCTTTGCTAGTCTTTTGTGAACCTGTGTATTTGATTTTAAGATTGTAAATTTGGAGCTTTAGGCATTCTGGATCTCTATTTGATTAGATATGGGCTGAAAATGTGAAATATTGCTATCTGGATCACACCTAATGCATAGCATGAATGTGACTATATATGCTTAGTCCAGCTTATGTGATTCTGTATATCAAATGCCATGTATGTTTAATTACCTTTTTTATTTCTAGGTCTGCATGTTTATCAAATTGACTATATACTTGCCTTACTTGCTTAAGTGTCAAAAGTTCCTCCACATTAGCATGTAAAGTTCTCCTAAGCTATCTTGCACATGCCATGTATGTTAAATTGTTAAATAAGGCCTATGCTAGTGTTTTGTACCTGTCCGAACTAGCTGGTTTCATTTATGTTATTGCTTATTTGCCTCTTATATTCAACTCAATCATGATCATGTAGTGGCATGTATAGGGTAAAATTAGGTGCTGAAACTGTTTGAGTGAGTACCAGATCTTGGTATATGATATTAAATATATATAATTTAAGGATAGAAAGACCTTTGATTTTTGTTAAGTTATGCCCATGTCTATGCTATCTATTAGGAACATTTGTTTGGCTTCTGAACTTTTCCATATGAGTATTTTTTATATAAGTGGGTCATCATATAATATACCGGGAAGGGCCCTAGCCTTGTTATGTTGTCGTCCAGTATCTTATTCAGGTGTTAAGACATTTTGAGTCATTCCTTTACCTTGTTAGCTTCTGTGCAAATTTGAAAGAAATTGTTGGGACCTCCTTTTCCTTGACTATGTTTTTAAAACATGCATCCTTCATGTTATTTTAAGAAAGAAATCAACACTTGTCCTTTACGTGAACTCAATGTATGAACTGAGTTTTTATTTTTGCATCTTCAGGAAACATGTTTGACTAGATTGGTTTTCTTGGATTTGAGTCTGAACTAGGAGATCATTGAAGAATGATAGCTGGTTTGGTGTATATGTCTTATCCCCTTTACATGATAGCCTATTCTTTTGTTTATTTTTTGTTTAAGGTTCAGGAATGAATATGGCCTGATATTATTTGTACGAATCATTTAGGTTGTCTGTGCATTCTTCCCTATTTGTCCTTGGGTTTGTTTACAGTTTTCTTATGTATATATTTTCATGCCCCGTCTACTAATCCTTTCTTTTCTTTTCTTTATTTACATGAAATGCATCGGGAGCAATGAAGAGTCTCGTTATGAGATTCATCATGGCTAGTGTCAAACGAAGACCCGCATCCACATTCCTTGCATTCTCCAACCTCGGGATTTCAAAACAAATAGGGCTAGATGACATCGTCATCCGCCTTAGTTCCCCTTTTATTATTACTCTTTAATTCCGTTATTTCTATTTTTTGGGCATGTAATAATTATTTAATGTTTGTGTGATTGTTAGGATATTTAGAATAATTAGGCCATGAATGGATAGCTAATAGGGTAGTTTAAAATCCGTTGCTAGTTTATTTATTTGTAGGTTCGGTTAGTGCAAAAAATAGAAATCCTTCGCTAGTTTTTTTTTTTTTAGGCTCGTCATGCATATTAAAATTTTTCAAAACAACTTTGATCATCTTTTATTCGCTTTATTAATTATACAAATAAGCTTATCTTTTTTAACAATTTGTAACTCAAAATGATTTCCAAAAAAAATTACTTCTTTGGCATTATAAATAATTTGCTTTTCTCCTTATTATTGTCACAAATGCATACTTGCACAAAATGTACCCTTTTCATTAATTATTGGCAAACATCTTTTTAACTTTATGCTTTAAACACACATTTTCCTTAGTATAATATTAACCTGAGTTTGATCGGATAACCGCAAGTTAGCGGATCCTAAAGGATGCCTAACCCCTCCCCTTTAGGATAATAAAGTACCCTTACCTAGAATCTCATTAGTTTTGCAGACCACCAAAATTGGAGTTAAATTGCAGCATTTATTTAATATTTAGGTGTCCTAATTCACCGTAAAATAATTAGGCGGCGACTCCTTAATCCAATCCAGGAATCACAATATGTTGTACTCCGCTTTGACCGCGGGTTAAAAACGAGCGCGACAATCATTGTTGGGATACAATTGTTGTAGGGAACGGGAAGTAAGTAATTATTACAATAATAGAAAGGATAAACAAACTATTACAATAAAACTGGAAATCAAAACCTTAACAAATTTCTTGTGTGATTTGTTGAGTCGAGTGATGACACTCTGTCTTTAAGACAAGATTGCCCCGTATATCTTCTCTTACGGTGTTGAGCAATAGTTTTCCAAGATACAACAACAACTTTAACAAGTGAGCAAAGGAAACTCAAGTGTTACTCTTGAAGAACTTTGAGTATAGTGACTTTTCTAGAGAGGAAAAATATGAAATCAGAATATCTGGAGTATTTTCTAAGTGTTGAGTGTAGTGTGTTTCAATTGAGCCAAATGCCTCAATTTATAGTGTAAGGAGAAGATCCCTCAACTAGCCAACTAATGGCCTTCAATAGCCATGTAATTGCACTTGATTGAGGGTTTACATTCAGCAAAATAATGACTGGATTTATGTGGCAAGTAATGGAGAATCAATGCTCCAAAACCAGCCCAAACATCAGGTTTTTCCAACTTCCCATCGCAACATTCTGCCTCCAAAGCGCCGCGGCTCCTGTAGCTGACCAGCCAATTTGCGCCGCGCGCAGCTTGGGAGGCGTCGCGGCCCTTCACGGCTCCGCGGCGATTTCCGACTTGTTTCATTTTACACTTTGTACACTTCTTCCTTCATTTACCAACGTGGAATACTTTGTCATTTGATCAATAACCATCCATAATTCTATGTCTCAAGCGTATTACATATGTACCAATATCTCTTTCACTAATAAAATTTGCGATACTTGGCACTACGTGTGCACGTGTGTGAAAACGACATTTCCGACGTGCGAGCCCAATTGTTCGAGTCATAAATTAATGGGATATACTTATTTCCACATTTAGTAAATTTCCAACAATCCCCTCTTGAAAGAGATTTTGGCGCACACACATGGTGCCTTTCCTAGCAATCTTTCAGCGGACCGATGTTGCATCTGGATAGGTAGCATACGCTTTGAACCTTTCATAGTTGAATACCATCGGACTTACTTACTGCGCGGTGAACCTGATATCTTGAACCGTGAGTGTTTAGTGTAAGCCAAGTCAACAGTACCAACACAACAACTTCCTCTATTCAGTTCTCCATAATGTTTTGTCCATTGTGGCTGTGGACACTTCTTGGATTCTTAAGTGCGTTCATTTGAGGCGGCCGGTCCTCGCACTTAAATAGGTGGTCTCCTACAAGGTATCCTGCTATACTCCACTTTACTAGTGTTAGGAACCATTAAAAATTTCCCCAAACCTAACCTCAACCGGTGAGGATCATTAAAGGTTTTTGGAAACTTAACCTTCATCCACACTGCAGATAGAACTTATAGTCTATCGCGGGAATGAATTTGAATTTGGTGTTTCTTCATAGAAATCACTATCCGAAGAGCTCATGTTTCCACCGAAGCGATCAACTGAACCTTTACAACTTAGTTTTCCCATTAAACGTAATTTCTGGGATCTCCAGTCAGTAAGGTTGGGTTACCACCGTATTGGTCCTTAGACTTTGGGTTTTAAGCCCATTTCACTAGACAAGCAGAACATATGATCCTTGGGTAAGCCCTTTGTCAGTGGGTCAGCTATGTTATCCTTTGATTTTATGTAATCAATGGATATTATACCCGTGGTGATCAGCTGCCTAATGGTCTTATGTCTCAGTCGAATATGACGAGACTTGCCATTGTACATAGAATTCCATACCCTTCCTAGAGCCGACTGACTATCGCAGTGGATCATTACAGAAGGTACGAGTTTGTTCCAACAAGGAACATCCTCTAAGAAGTCATGAAGCCACTCAACTTCTTCTTCTGCTTTATATAAAGCGATAAACTCCAATTAAATCGTGGATCGGGGGATGCAGATTTGCTTAGAGGATTTCCAAGACACAGCCCCACCACCATTTGTAAATACATACCCACTGGTGGACTTGGTGTTCTCTATATCAGATATCCAGTTTGAATCACTATACCCCTCTAGTACAGCTGGATATCTCGAATAATGTAACCCGTAAGTTAGCGTGTATTTAAGGTATTGAAGTACCCGATTCAACGCCTTCCAGTGATCGTCACTCGGATTACGGGTAAACCTAGCCAACTTATTGACTGCATAAGCAATATCAGGTCGGGTGTAGTTTGTTATGTACATCAAACTACCGATCACCTGTGCATATTGCTCCTGGCATATGGGTGCACCACGATTTTTATCAAGTTTTTGATGTCTATCCATTGGTGACTTTTTAGGCGAACTGTCTAACATCTCGAACTTTCTCAAAACATCCTCCATGTAGTAAGACTGAGATAAGACCAGTCCGTCAAACGTCTTAGAGATTTTTATCCCTAAGATGACATCTGCGATACCCATATCCTTCATGTCGAAGCATTATTTCAACATGTTTTTAGTCTCTAGAATTATGCTAGGTCTGCTCTCTGTGATCAACATGTTGTCTACATACATGCATATCATAACAAACGAGTCAGAGTTACATTTCATGTAGACACATTTGTCACACTCATTAATGGTAAAACCCTTCGATAGTAGAGTACTATCAATTTTTTCGTGCCATTGCTTCGAGGCTTGTTTCAGCCTGTATAGAGATTTGACAAGCCGACAGACTTTCTTCTCTTGCCCTTGAACCACATACCCTTCGGGTTGGTCCATATAAATTTCTTCCAAATCACCGTTTAGGAAGGCTGTCTTGATATCCATTTGATGTATCTCAAGGTCACGCAAAGCTGCGATTGCAATGAATACCCGTATGGACGTTATCCGAGATATCGGGGAGTACGTGTCAAAGTAGTCAAGACCTTCTTTCTGCCGATAGCCCTTGACTACCAACCTAGCTTTTTACTTATCTATAGACCCATCTGCGTTATACTTCCGTTTGAGTATCCATTTACAACCCAACGGTTTATTTCCCGGAGAAAGATCAACCAACTCCCAAGTATGGTTATGCAGAATGAAGCCTATTTCACTCTCAATAGCTTATTTCCAGAGCGGTGCCTCTGGAGTTGACAATGCTTCAGCAGTTGTCCTTGGTTCATCATCAACCATATAAGCTACAAAGTCAGGACCGAAAGATTTATCCTTCATGGCCCTTTTACTTCGCCTTAGTTCCATCTCTAGAGTCTCCAAGTTCTGAGAATCTGGAACACTAGATTCCGGATATTCAGCCACTTCGAGATCCACTAAATCTGAACCATCTAGATTCGGGCCATCAACGACTCCCGGTTCCTGATAGCTTTGTTCATAACTTCATTTGCGAGAGGTTATGTCTTTTTCCTTTCTAGGAAAGATACTTTCAAAGAATTGAGCATTTCTTGATTCTATGATTGTACCCCCGTGGATATCTAGAATATCTGACTTATGCACTAAGAAGCGATAAGCACTACTGTTATTTTCATATCCGATGAATATGCAATCTACAGTCTTAGGCCCAATCTTGACCTGCTTTGGCTTGGGTACTTCGACCTTTGCCAGACAACCCCACACTTTTAAATATTTATAGGTGGGTTTCTTTTCCTTCCATGATTCATATGGAGTTTTGTCCCTACCCTTATGTGAGACTCTGTTAAGAATCGTATTAGCGATAAGGACAACTTCTCCCCACATATTTTGGGGAAGACCGAAATTGATGAGCAAGGCATTCATCATTTCCTTCAATGTGCGGTTCTTATGTTCTGCCACACCATTCGATTAAGGTGAGTATGGAGCCGTCGTTTGATGAACAATGCCTTCTTGGACACAATATTCCTCAAATGGTGCTATATATTCTCCCTCCTCTATCGATACGAATGGATTTAATCCGCATGCTTAGTTGGTTCTCAACTTCTGCTTTATAACGTCGGAACGCTTCAAAGGCTTCATCCTTACTTTTCAACAAGTAAAAGTAACAATACCTTGTGCTATGATCAATGTATGTCACAACGTACTTGTTCCCCCCTCTAGTTTGTGCAAACTTCAAATCACATATATCTGTGTGAATAAGTTCTAGAGAAGCGGTATTCCTTTCGACGGATCGAAAAGAAAGCTTTGTGAGTTTTGCCTCAACGCATACCTCACACTTATGTTGAGGGTTTACGTCGATAGACGGCAACAACTCCAACTTTACCAACCTCGATAGACGGCAACAACTCCAACTTTACCAACCTTTGGATGGACTTGTAGTTGACATGTCCTAATCTATGATGCCATAAATTAGAGGACTCAAGCAAGTAATATGAAGAGGCTTCGATATTATTGCTTTTACGTAATACATACATGGTGTTCACTTTGAAGAGGCCTTCACAGATGAATCCTCTTCCCATAAACGTTCCATTCTTAGTGACTACAAATTTATTGGACTCAAACACTAGCCTAAAACCAGCATTAACCAATAAAGGACCTGAAATTAAATTTCTTCTAATCTCAGGAACATGCATCACTTCCTTCAGAGTGAGCTCCTTTCCAGAAGTCATCTTCAGGACTACCTTTCCTACCCCTAGCACGTCAGGGGAAGAGTTGTTGCCCATGAATAACTTCTTGTTTGTAACCGGTGTATACGTGGAGAAGGCATATCTGTTGGAACAGATGTGTCTTGTAGCACCTGTGTCCATCCACCATTGCATAGGATTCTCAACCAGGTTTTCTTCTAGAACTACCACTGAGAACTCCTTAATCATGTCGTCCATAAACTGGTCCTTGACAACGTTAAACTAAGCCTTCTCTTGTTGCTCAGTCTTGAGCTTGCGACAGTCCTTGATCATGTGACCAGGTTTCCCACAGTGGTGACCGTTTCCTTTGAACTTCTTCGCTGCTTGGGTCTTGCCGTCTTTCTGGAACTTGTGCTTCTTGCTTAGGTTCCCTTTGACCTCAGCCAGATTTGCCTTTGCCTCAGCAGGTTGTTTACCTCTAGGCAAGGCCTTCTTATTATCTTCCTGAATTTGGAGTTTGATAATAAGTTCTTCAAAGGTCATCTCCTTTGTCTTGAGCTTTAAGTAGCTCATAAACTCATTCCACGAAGGAGGTAACTTTTCAATTAGTGATGCAACAAAAAACTACTCGTTTGGCTTCATACCTTCCAAATCCAGGTGATGTAAAATCATTTGGGATTGCTAAAATTCTATTGATTGCTTTGCTACTCTTGCAGATATCTTTGTCAAGGCTCATGCAGTGGCCTGAAGGGTAGAAACACACAAGCAAGACATATTTACAATAAAGCAACAAAGAGACGAGCTGTTATGAGGTTTTAGGAAAAGGTTTCAGAGGGAAATAATATTATTGTCATCTATCTCAGAAGATTGGGCAGTAGCCACATTCACAGACGGGTTGAACTCGGAAAGTTCAAACACCTCCAAAAAACTGAAGGAAAGCCTAAAGGAGTTCCCAACGAAAACATAGAGTAAAATAAATCTTAGGTATACAGCCAAGATGCGGAATGAGGAATACCAGTGAGTGGAAATGTTGACATACATGGGTAGTTGCCCCCTGAGGAGGTCGGGTCAAGGATACAACACTGGTGCAGTAAATGGTGGACGGTTCGAGCCGTATGACGCTAGGAGATTCTCAGGCGCGGGGACGAGCCTGGGCAACACCCAAAACTATCAATGTCTTATTGATCGAGGCCCTCAGCGAGTAGAGGGATCTACATCAAAATGGACTGGATCACCAAAACTGTCTGATCACAACTTTAACATAAACATAACGGAGTTGGTAGCGGTAATGAAGACTATGAAAGAAGCCAGATTCCCGGATGACGTGCGCATCAACCCGAAGGAAAAGAACCCGGAACTGTGGTGAAATTTCCATAGCACACAACCTCACACTACGTAGGATTGTGGAAACTTAAGGATTGAAGTGGCACAACTGCTGAGCGCAAGGGATTTGAGGGAATACATCAGTGACAAGGCAAAGTTCAACCTAAGCAGGAATGCTGGACAGAGGCCAAACCTGGTGCCTTCGCCTACTCACACTATTAATATGATTTTTGACACACAAGTGGTCAATAAAATTACATACACAACAATGAGAAAGTCTAAAATCTCGATCACAACAATGAGCCACAGACATAAGCCCGTGGAGAATTAGGACATCATATTTTCTAACGACTCCGAAGATTTTACTTCACCTCATAACGAGGCCTTGGTAATATCTTTAAAAATTAATAAATCTTTTACTAAGCGTATTTTGGTTGATCTAGGAAGCTCAGCTAACATCATCCATCTGTGGGTCTTGAAAGAAATATGAATGTACGAATCAATCACCCTCGTGAAAAAAATGTTGGCAGAGTTCAACATGTCTAGAGAGTTGATAAAGGGGGAGGTTGAGTTGATGGTTCACACTGATAGCATAAAGCATGCCACAACCTTCGATGTTATTTCTGGGACATTAAGTACAACGCAATCCTTGGGCGACCATGGTTGCATGTAATGCAGGCAGTCCCTTCGACTTATCATTAAAAGGTCAAATTTCCCACACCCTGGGGGATTGGGGAAATCATAGGAAGTAGCAGCCGTTCCCGAGCGAATGATGCACTAGCATTAATGACTCATCAAGAACAAGGGAAGGATCAATAGCAATCACAGTCTCTGAGCATAAGTAAAACACCCAGAAAAGGGAGGAAACAACCTACAGATGAAGGATATTCAGATCTAGTCATCCCGAAAGGATTAATATTACCATCAGACAAAGACCCTGCAGATTCAACCATTGAGGAATTGGAAAGTATGCCATTTTTTTAATAACATCTCGAAAAGAAGGTATACCTAGGCTCGGAGCTCTCACCCGAACTCAGAAATGCATTTATACATTATTTAACGGCTAACTCAGATTGCTTTTCTTGGTCTCACTTTAACATAACAAGGATCCTCCCGGAGATAGCTATTCACCGATTGAGCGTCGATGCAAACCATACCCCAATGAAACAAAGGAAGTTGTCGATATCTGCGGTAAGGGATCAATTCGTGAAGGAAGAGGTGATACGTCTACCTAATATAAGGTCAGTCTGAAGGGTTGAGGACTCTGCGTGGCTGGATAACGTGGTCCCAAAAAAGCTCAACAAGTTCAGAATGTGTGTGGACTTTAAGGACCTAAATGAGGCATGTCAAAAGGACTCATTTCCATTGCCGCATATTAATCAGATGATTGACGCCACGACCGGACATGAGTTGTTCAGTTTATTGGATGCATATTTCGGATACAATCAGATCATCCTGCACCCAGAAGATCAGGAGAAAACTTATTTTATGACCAATCATGGTAACTTCTGTTATAATGTAATGCCTTTTGGTCTTAAAAATGTAATGACCACTTACCAAAGGTTATTGAACGAAATGTTCGAGAAGAAGATCAGTCATACTATGGAAGTCTACATTGATGCCATGTTGGTTAAATCTCGAGGGCCGAGATCCACCTAACCTCCTTGGCCAAAACCTTTGACATTTTACGTCGCCATGGCATAAAGTTATATCCATAAAAATGTGCCTTCGGGGTCGAGGAAGTTCTTGGGTTTCCTTATCTCCGGTAGCGACATAGAGATGAATCCAGATAAAGATAAGGCTATCCAGGAAATGCCAGTCGCGCTAAATAATTTCAAAATGGTACAAAGATTGATGGGGAAGGTCACGACCTTGGGAAGATTCATATCGCGATCGACAGATCGGTGTCATGATTTTTTCAAACTCATAAAGAAAGACCATCGATTCCAGTGGATACAAGAGTGGAATCGAAGCTTGCTGGACCTCAAGGAATACTTGTCTAGCCCTCATGTAATAATCAAATCCAAAAGAAGAGAGAGACTGCTCAGCTACGTGACTGTCTCAGTTGTGTCGCCCATCATCGCTCTCATACGGAAAGAAGAATAAAAGAAACTCCCCATCTACTATGCCAGTAAGACGCTAACCGCGGCTGAGTCACGATATTCAAACATAGAGAAGCTGGCCCTGTTGACACCCTATTTTGTCCCATCTTTTTCGATTTATTTGCAATTTTAAATATTTTTGACACCTCAAAAAATATTTTTTATATATATACATATAGGCATATATATACATATATATTATTATTCTCATTATTATTATTCGTATTTTCTACAACCATTTGCCTTTTTTTTAAAGTCGTAATCATAATTCCCCTAATATTCTATGTTATGTTATTTTCGCAAAATTGCATTGCATTCCACTTTTTATCAAGCATTAAGCATCTCGCAAATATTGTGTTTTATTATTATCAAATCGTTATATCTTATTTTTAATAATTTACATTTTTTCTTCAATGCTTTTTTTTATTTTTAAACCCCTTTTATATTTTTAAACCCATAACCCATTTTATTTCCCCAACCCAAAATAATTTCTATTCAACCCAAAACAATTCAACTTCCCCTCTTTATTTTCGGCCTACCCGCAACTGCCCAAACTCCCCCTTCTTTTATTTTTTAACCAACTCCCCATTTTATTTCCCCTCACCCAAAACAATATCAACCCACCAAAGCCCAACCCTTTTCAGCCCAACCGGACCAGCCCTTCACCCAAAACAACCCAAGTCTACCCCCAACCCGTCGAGCCCAAATTCCCATTTCCCCATTACACCGTCGTCTAAAACTAAAACCCAAATGCCAAACGACGACCTCAAATTTCAGCAGCCCCTCACCGATGCCAACAATCCCAAAAATCCACTGGATAATCGCCCCTCACCTGCTACTGCCACCACGTCCCCTCTCCCATCGCCTGTCTCCCAGCAAGCCTCTCTCAATCCGACGGATACAAGCAATAATCAACGAATTTCCATCCCAACAGCTTCAAACGACTCCATTTCTTTCAAATCACTCTGAAAAAGGTAAAATCCAGATCACTTTATCATCACCTGTTCCTTTTCGAAATCTCAGAGAAAAACAGTCACTTTCTCCTCTTTGAATTCGAATTTCAAACTAATCTTCTTGAAGAAGCCGTTGAAACCTTCAACTCTGAGCTATAAATAGAGCCCTTGGGGCTGTCTGAAAGGGGTTTATTTTTGGACAAAAGGTCGGGGTTTTTCGGAGGCAAAATATGCATAGAAATCCCCCCTTTTGAACAAGCTTTTTTGATTTTAGAAAAATCATCTCTTTTACTCTCGGTTCTGGCTCGACAAAGCCATAAAACATTTAAGCTCTTGTTCTTTTCAATCTCATAAACACAACTTCTCTGAGCGGGTTCGACGATTCAAGACGACGCTTCGGTTCGCTGCCCGGAGAAGGTCCGTAAATACATCTCCTCTCAGTCTTATTTTTTGCATTTTTGTGTATTTTATTGTTAATTATGTGATAGTGCAGTCGTTTCATGATGATGTGTTCATTAATATCTAAGTATGGGTTTGTTAGCATGTTTAGTTAATTATTAATGTATAGATATGATTTATTTGTATGATTAGGTTCGTGCTTAGTATAGTGTGATGTCCTCTTTACTGTTTAGTTCATGATTAATGGCAATTGAATAGTTGTTTGCTAGCCTGTTAATATGTTTGAGATTACAAAAAATAATAGTAGTATAGTTTTAGATTCGAGGACTTATATAGGTATCTGTTAGCTGTTCATATGCTTTCTGTGAGTAGTGTAGGATAAGATTAGATTTAAATCTTTACTAGATTATTTGTAAACATGTGTGCGTGAGTTTGAGATGAGTGGAAGTATTGTGTGTATGTGTATGGTTTCTGGATTTTTGAGTTCTTTTAATTGACTCATTCCTGATAGATGATTAGTTGTTTATCAGTTGTGGTATATTAGTAATTGACTTGTAATATACTAGATAATCAATCCAAGTATTTATGCCATGGGAATCTGCCTACTTATGCCCAACACTTCATATTTAGTCTTAACTATGTATGTGTGACTTAAACTATGAAATAGTGACCTTTGGTTTCTGTGTGACTAGCCATGCCTACTTCATAAAGTGTGTTGTGTGACCATCTGCATTATCCTGATTAAATATTGCCCTGCTCATGTGTTTCCCTGCTTTATGTTGATTCTTATGTGTCCATCCTATCCATGATCAAGATGCATACCCTCATTGTTATCCCTGAGTAAACATTTGGTCATCTCTGTCTGCTCCATATATCCATTAGACTAGTATATGCTTATCATATCTGCCTAAGTGATACCATACTTAGTGTATAACATGGCTGAGACCCTGTGTGCATGCTTTGATTTTAAAATGATCCTGTATGCTTGGAATGTCATATGTGGCTAGTGGTATAACTCATTTCTATGTGTTTTAAAGTGTCACTGAATTGTATGCTAGTGTGTGCTATCCATTAAGTGCAAGATGTCTCATCATTTAATGTGAAAACCTCCTGATTCATGACATGCCACTAACTTGCCTAGTTTGGTTCTACTTAGACCATGCCTAGGCTACTATTTGGACCATTTTGTGCTATGATAGGAGTACCTACATGTATGCTAGCCTGATTAAGCAGTGTTCTGCCCGAGTATGTTACATTGACTAGTGTACAGCATGAATATGTCCATATATGTGTAATTAGACCCCCAATGGTTCTGTGTAATCTAAGATATTATTTCTAAAGAGCCAGTTCACTATTTCTGCATGTTAGTTATGTTTGATGAACTGAATATACCTTTGCCTTGCTTAGTATGTCTAATAAGTATGATATGTTATGAGTTATTCATCTAAGTGTCAATATGTCCAATACATAACAGAAAATGGTCTTATGTGCTTAGTATATCCTAAATGATTCTGCACCTCTTTGAAATTTTGTCTTAAATGGATATTTGCCCATCTCCATGTCCTAAAATGTCTTCTGAACTAATCATCTATATGTCTTTATCTATCTAAATGCTAGACTGTATCCATGATAGCATATAATACCTTATGAGTAATTTGGGTTACCATATTAGTGTGTTGACTGATCTGGGCATATCTATGTATTTAACTAGTCCCAAATTGATGGTATGCTTGGCATTTCTATTCTTTACCATGATTATATCTCCGTGACAACATGTGTTGTTCCTATGTTAGGCTCATGCGTATTCCACAACTATGTATTATGTCATTAGGAGATATTGGTCCCAACACTATGTTTATTGTGGTCATCATGTGTTTGTCCTTCTGAGACTATCTAGATCCCTTTCCTACTTGCCTCTTGTCTATTTCCATGCATATATGTATGTTTGTTCTAGTCTAAACAGTCTTCACTTGTAGTTGCTTGAGTCTAGGACATAACCTTTTATGGATGCCTATGTTTGCCCCTGTTTGTGTCTCAATCTGCCTTTTTACCAAACACTAGTCTAATTTTATGTGTGTGTTTAGTCTAGTTTTGAATCAGTCTTTGTTTGTAGCTGCATAAGTTTAAGTTTTCCTCTCCCTTTTAGGTATTTGTATGCCTTCATAATCCTATTTTGGTCCACTAGAAATGTCAGACTCAGATTAGTAATCCACTTTGATACTCTATATCATAATTAGTATTCATTTTGCCTAGATGAGTATGGTTTGTAAAGGTCTGATTTCTCTGCTTTCGTCTTGAAGTTTGAAATTGTCATTTTCGTATGTCTCTTTTGTCTAATCATGTGAGTAATATACCTCAGAGTATATGAGGTATATGATTCATGTATATACTTGGTGTATATCGAGATCATATATCAGTGTATACTCCTAAGTATATCATGTATACTTGGGATGTTTTCGTATATCTCCTTGTTGAGTGTATTTGTGCATATTGCATTAGGCTGGATAAATGAAAGGGGAATTCATCTCTTATGGTCCTGACTAGGGATGGCAACGGATAGGATCTGGACCGGATCCTACTAGATCCAGATCCAGATCCGTTTTTCATACCTGAATCCAGATCCGGATCCAGATCCATCGGGTTCATAAAAATCATATCCAAATCCGGATCCATCGGATCCACCGGGTCCACGGATCGGATCTGGATCCACATGTAAAAAATTTTGTCTTGCTAAGAATGTAACCTTGCTAAGAATTTTTTTTGAACTGACAAACGATTTTTACTTAGCTAACAATTTACTGTGTTTCAATTTGAAATGTTCATATGAGATATTTTGTTCGTTGTCTCGTTTTGATTGTGAACTATTAATTGAAAATGTTGGACAATGACAATAGTTGTGGAAAATGATGATTAGTATTTCCACAATACCGAATTTGCATGTGCTTGTGAATATAATTTTAACTACTTGTCTATGGAGATGTTAGTCATTCAATAATATAACATTGATTTTATTATCGAAGTTATCTCTTTATTTTTTAATTTTTGAGTTAACGCGGGAATAAATTAAACTTGTTTTGAGAATAAAACTTGCAAGGATTTGCTTAGCAATTTTAAGAAAATATTTATAAAATTACATTCTAGGTTATGAATATATTTAATAAAAATGGGATCCACGGGTCGGATCTGGACCGGATACGGATCTCAAATACAAGATCCAGATCCAGATCCGATCCGTCAGAAATGGTCCCGGGTCCGATCCGGATCCATCGGGTCCAAATTTTGAAGATCCATATCCTATAAAACGAATCTGAATCCACCGGATCCGGACCGGATCCAGGATCCATTGCCATCTCTAGTCCTGACTATGTTTGTTTTTTTTTTTCCATTGAAATCTGATGCGTGCTCTTGCGCCTTTCCCCTTTTCTCTCTTGTTTAAGAATCTGAATCTCTGGGCCTGTTTATCGTGCGTGTCTGTGTCATGTGGGTTGTTTAAATCCGAACCTGAATTAAGTCCTCTAAGTTATTACCTTTTGAGCTCACTATTTTGCCTAGTTTTAATTAGCTAAATATGTAGGATAAATGTTTAATTTTATTTACAAAGTGATTATTTATAACTGGTATAATTAGGATGCTTTCTAACTGTGATATTGGTTTTCCCCTTCTCTTCGCATGATCTAAGGCCCACGGGGCCATATCATTTGCATCTGCCGATCTGATTGAACCGTTAGGCCTACAAGCCCAACAACATATTACTTTTCATGAATTATTTATTTATATTTTTTTTTCATGTTCCGTTTACTAATCCTTTTCTTTTCTTTCGTTTACATGAAATGCATCGGGAGCAACAAAGAGTCTTGTTATCAGACTCATCATGGCTATTCTCAAATGAAGACCCGCATCCACATTCCTTGCATTCTCCAACCTCGGGATTTCAAAACCAATAGGGCGTGATGACATCGTCATCTGCCTTAATTCCCTTTCATTATTATTTTTAATTCCGTTATTTCTATTTTTTGGGCATGTAATAATTATTTATTGTTTGTGTGATTGTTAGGATAATTAGAATAATTAGGCAACGAATGGATAACTAATGAGGTAGTTTAAAATCCTTCGCTAGTTCATTTATTTTTAGGCTCGTCGTGCATATTTAAAATTTTCAAAACAAACTTTGATCATCTTCTGTTCATCTTATTAATTGTACAACTCAAAATGATTTTCAAAATTACTTCTTTGGCATTATAAGTAATTCATTTTTTTCTTTGTTATTAATTATCCCAAATGCATACTTTTTCAACTTTACATGTATTTTTCTTTAATACCATACAAATGCATACTTGTACAAAATGCATCCTTTTACTAAATACTTGCAACATCTTTTTAACTTTATACTTTAAACATGCATTTTCTTAGTACAAAAATTAACCTGAGTTTGACCGGATAACCGCAAGTTAGCGGATCTTAAAGGATGCCTAACCCCTTCCCTTTAGGATAATAAAGAACCCTTACCTAGAACCTCATTAGTTTCGCAGACCATTAAAATCGGAGTTTACATTGCATCATTTAGTTAAATATTCAGGTGTCCTAATTCACCATAAATAATTAGGTGGCGACTCTCTAATCATACCCAGGAATCACCAACACGTTGTGCTCCGCTTTGACCAGCAGTCAAAAACAGGGCGCGACAGCATGTCGACTCCACTGGGGAATTTCAGGTTCTTAACCATAGCAAATTTCAGGTTAATTATTATTGTGCTTTATATTGCTCCTTATTTGATCTATTGTTTTTAATTGTTTCCTTTTGAAATTTTGTATGCATAACTGCTTTAATTGCTATATTCTCTTATTGCTTTCCTTAAATTGGCATTTCGCTCATATTTCTTCCACTCTGGAAAATTGACACTATCACACATTACACGCGAGGTGTGTTTTGTGCACTCGCTAATTTCTTTCAAATTTCCAAATTTTTAGGAGAGTTGGTATATGCGCGGAGCGTCCGGACCATCCGGTTGGCCGCGTAGCCTTCTCACTCGAGCAGTCTGCTCGGGAACCTTGAGTCTAGTTAGCCAAATCTTAGAAAATTTAGGATAGAGCTATACCACCCTTTATTTTAAGTCATGCATGCATACACCTTAGGTGGGTCGATCATTGGTATCGACTCCACAATTAAGAAATCTACCAAAAATTGTCAACGAGTCTCGCAACCCAACGACCAATCAGCATATTACGTGTAGCGTGATAATGATAGACAAATCCAAGCCTAATCATGACATGCCGAAATTGGAAAATGTACATTCATTTTGTCTCGTTTCCGACAAAAGCATTATAGTTTAACAGCTTGGATCAATCTGTCGTAATCTCGCATATCTGGCGTTTAGGCCCACCTCTGGCATAAGAGAGGCCCCATGCATATTAGGACGCGCATTTAATTTCATACAATTTGTTTGCTATTTTCTCCTGCTTTTCACTCTGTGCATATTATTTGAAGCAATAATTACTCGCATTATACTAACTTGGTTTTCTTCATTTTTTAGAAGGTTTATTTTGCCAAGATTATTTTTCCCAAAGGTTGATTTGCGTTGACTAAAACTGGCGGAACATCCCTACTTCACGAGGTCAAAGGCACGATCATTCAGCGAAATGACTGATTCAAGTGCATCCGAACAGACTGGTCTGAGACTTATCACTCTTCCGAGAGATAAATCAGAAGCTTCAGAAAGGGAAGATACTACCGTCCAGGAAAACTACATCACCCAACTGTTACAACAGATGGAAGCCATGCAGATTGAGATAGATCGGCTCCAAAATCTCACCAACCTGTCCATTAGCGCCAATACCCCACTCCCTGAACAAGGGACGAATGCAACTGCACCGCAAACTTTTTCATCTCCTGAATCGCTATTTCCCCAAAACCTCCCCGAAAATTCGCCACTAAGCAAAACCAATCCACAGCACACTAACCCACAAGCTAGTCCACAACAAAGCCCGCTACAAAATGATCTGGCATCTTTCACAACTCCATATACCCAAATTACCCCACTCATCCAAAACACCCCTTCCACACAAAATCACCCGACAGCCCAGCACATACTAATGGCACACATCGCTGATCACAGCAAGCAGTATATGCCGCCAATATATGTAACGGAAGCCCAACCTTTTACTACCGCAATACCAAACATAGCTCCTCAGGAAATTGACCAGTATGAGGGGATGGGAAGGCAAGTAAGGACCAAAACCGATGAAAGTATGGCGAGAGAAATTCATAGCCTAAAAGAAGCATTCAAGAAAATCTAAACCAACAAGGGATATGAGGGACTCGAGTATGAAGATCTCTGCATGCATCCCGACATTGAATTGCCGGTCGGATATAAGGTGCCAAAATTTGACTTGTTTGATGGGAAGGAAAATCCTCACTCTCATTTAAGATCGTACTGCGACAAACTGGTTGGGGTAGGTAAAGATCAAGCCATCATAACGAAGCTGTTCCTAAGGAGTTTGACAGGAGATGCACTCGACTGGTACGTGAGCTAAGACCCGCGGAAATGGCGTAATTGGGGCATGATGGCATAAGATTTCGTAGAGAGATTTAAGTTCAACACTGACACAGTCTTGGATAGATTTTATCTGATGAAGTTGGAAAAGAAATCCACAGAGACCTTCAGAGAATATGCCATGAAGTGGAGGGTAGAAGCAGCAAAATTTCAACCCCCGATAGCGGAAAGTGAGATGACCACCCTTTTTGTACAATCTTTGAAAGACGCAACCTACCATGAAAGAATGATAAGCGTCATAGGACAGAGTTTCCCGGAAGTTGTAAGAATGGGAGATTTCATAGAAGAGGGTATCAGAACTGGAAGAGTTACAAACTTTGTAGCGTTGCAAGCAACGAGTGAGGCAATTCAGTCAGACTCATTTGGGGGAGCAATAAAGAGGAAGAGAGACGGAGTGTCCCCTGTCATGACGGTTCAGAAATATAGGCCAAACCAAATGTCAAATTACCAAAGGCCATCATCCCAACCTCCCTACTACAATCAAAATACCCAAAATCCTCAGCCTTCCTATTATTGCCCATACGCCCAACGCCCTCAGCCTTACTATCAATACCCACCTGGTCCCTACCTTGTCTACCATACCCAACCAATATATAGCCTGCCGCGAGCGCCAGCCTATCCGAATCCCCCACAATATCAGCCCACATACTTACCTCAGCCACGAGTCCATCCACCAAATGCACCCAGACCCCGTGCAAAACACGAAAGAAAGCCAGTCAAAACCTATACATCTTTAGCTGAACCTCGAGCCCAGTTGTATGAAAGGCTGAGAATGGCAGGAATACTCCAGCCTATCCAAGGAAATGTCCCAAATCCTATTTCCAAATGGCACGATGAGACTAAGCATTGCGCATACCACTCGGGAATCCCTGGACACGTTACTGGAAATTGCTATGCCCTTCGAGACAAAATCGAGGCATTAATCAAAGAAGGAGTTATCCAACTGAAAGGACATTCCTCTAATGTAAACAATAACCCTTTGCCAGATCATGACGATGCCAATGTGAACATGATTACTGTTGATGAAGAACACAATTTGGAAGGGACTATTGTGCCAGTCCAGAGAAAGGAAAATGTTGAATCATCGGCCTTTATCACCCCTAAACAGTCCAGTTAAGGGCACCGTTCGGAGTAGAAGTGCTTCCTCCAAAGCCGCGGGTCATGGCACCATCTTTTCTTGGAAAAGTCTTATCAATCAATCTCCAAAGGAAGAGAGATGTTCCTTTACCAAAGCCTGTTCCACCTCTAGGTCAGTCATTTGTCAAAGCATGCGCCCCTCAGGAATCAAAGGAGGACAATGCAGCCAACCTCGTTGGGGGATTCAAAAGTTTTTTTCATTGCTGAAGAAGAAGCAGAATGCAATGTGATTCTTGATGACTACGCTAAAGACTCAACCATTTGGGATGCAGAGCAAGTAGATGTTTTGGGAAAATTGGACATGTGCCCCGGCCTTGTTTCTCCCGAAAACTAGTTAATTTCGTTAATGTTTAATGAAACAATGCGATTCAGATTGAGGACTGAACCACATCTATGCATTTAATGTGTTTTGCCTCCACCTTTTGAAAGCTTAAAAAGACAAATCTGCATTGCTTTTGCTATTTTAAAATCCGTTTTGTTTAAATAATTTTTTTTTCTCTTTCATCGTGCAAACTAATAAATTTGTCGATAATATGTGACATATAATGAAACAAACAAACAAAGTCCCAAACAACAAACAAGACTTCGAAGAATATGAGGAAGACTCACAATCGGAAGAATTAGGGCATTTTTTGACGTTTGCCATTTGTACTCTTGGGCTACCACACTACAATCAGGACTTCTACTGGGGAAATGCTATATCTTTCGCAGCTAAGTGGATACAGAATCATGTACAGAGAGGCTGATGAACACAGTTTGTCCGGGGCAACTTTATCATAACAGAATAACTAAAGCTTTCAAACAAAAAGGTAAAGCCAATGATATTCAAACCGGGGCAGTTGGTGTCAAAACGCATATTCCCACACCAAGATGAATCTAAAGGAAATTCGCACCTAACTGGGAAGGGCCTTACATGGTTCACCAAGTGTTACCTGGAGGAGCGCTGATCCTGGCTGAAATGGATGGCGAAGTATGACTCAAAGCTATCAATGCAGATGTAGTGGACAGATACCATATCTAAGATTTGTTATTCTCTATGTAATACTTTTTTCTATGTTGTAAAAGTTGCGCTCCCTCGGCGGGACACACATAAAACCCACTTAGGGTTTCGTCTCTTTAAGACAGAAGTTTCCCGAAAAATTGCATTTTTCTTGTAACATGAACTACGTTATGACCTGATTCCCTCGGCGGGATACGTAGGCGGCCACATCGGCTTCGGTCCCATTTTTAGAAAAACTCTTACAATCCCCTTTGCTTGTAATGAACTACGTTATGACCTGATTCCCTCAAGGGGATACATAGGCGGCCTAAATCGGCTTCAGTCCCACCATTAGGAAATCTTTTCTACTTTATCTCACATATGACAAAATGCACCCATCTGATCACCCCCTGATAGGACAAGCAAGCAACACAAGACTCGGTTGTCCATTCGAAAGATCATCATCCTCACATATCATAAACTGGGGCAAAATTTGAAGGGATCATTGCAAGAAGACGCCGATAGACATGGAAAGTCTTCAACCAGAAGAAGGATTTTGGATAAGACGTTTGCTTTGTTTCACCGCATGTCACTGCTCGACAGACATTTACATATATGCATATTTTGTTATAAGCAAATTATTTTCAACAAATGTTTTCATTAGAGTTCGACAGAAATTTTTATTGATATGCATACTTTCTTATAAGCAAATTATTTTCAACAAATATTTTCATTAGAGTTCGACATAAGTTTTATTGATACGCATACTTTCTTATAAACAAATTGTTTTCAACAAATGTTTTACTAACGGCTAGCCATGACTGGGAACCAGACAGGGGCCACAGGTCCGAATCAGCAGGACATACAAGTATCAAGAGCCAAAGCTACAAGGTTAACGCGAATCAACCGCCCCACCCTCAAACTCACAAATTTTCTTTGAGTACATGTTCTTCAAGTTGAAAGAAGCAGGGAAGCCACATCACTTATGATCAATTTCCCAAAGAATTTCGGCATCACAGCTCACTACAAGGATTACGTTCCTGTTTTGCATCTATACGAAGACATCATCTTGACCTACAAGGCCCCAACCATTGTGTCTGCATAAGGATGTTATTTCGAATCATAGGGAACTTCAACACAACAAACCGACGGCAAAGACGTCACTTACATCTTTTACAACAGAACAACATTACAACAACGTCGTCGACGTTACGGCAGTGCAACATCTATTTTTTACAGCATTACCATGACGTCAACAGCATTACAACGACGTCTTCAGCACAACAACTATTTTTACAGCATTACAACGACATCACCAACATTACAACGACGTCTTCAGCACAACAATTATCTTTTACAGCAAAACAACATTACAACAACGTCCTCTACGTTACGACAGCACAACAACTGTCTTTTACATCATTACAACGACGTCAACAACATTATAACGACGTCTTCAACACAACACATCAATCCAACGACGTCTTCAGCACAACAATTATCTTTTACAACAAAACAACATTACAACAACGTCCACGACGTTACGGCAGCGTGACAACATGGCGACCCCCACATCATTTCAGACGCTCGCCTCATAATGCGGGTATTTTAATTTCAGTCAGACGCCCACCTCATAATGTGGGTATTTTAATTTCAGTCAGGCACCCAACTCATAATGCGAGTATTTCCAAGTTATTTTCTCTACAATTTTTCTCAGCAGTTATACACTAATTTTACCTTAAGCTTTACTTTGCAGGAGCTTTAATTTGCAGGAACTTCATCACAACTTGGAACTATCTCTTACGGCGAACCGAGGCAATTTTGGTCAGCATCCTACTTCGAACGTCGTTCCGCTCTTCCCCAATAATTTCTCACATCTGCAACAAGTGTCATCATAACTCGACACTGGGGCAATATTTCTTGAATACGCACCAACTTTTTCAATGTCTTCTCCCTCGAAATTCTATTTCTACCCATGCATCCCTAATCGTCCTTCGAGTCCCGATGATCAAAACAAAATTGGCTACTCAGTCAACTTCTTTGTCCGAAAATTCTTTCTTCGTTTCCGGCCAAAGAGGTGCATCTGTTGACACCCAATTTTGTCCCATCTTTTTCGATTTATTTGCAATTTTAAATATTTTTGATACCTCAAAAAATATTTTTATATATATATACATATAGGCATATATATACATATATATTATTATTCTCATTATTATTATTCGTATTTTCTACAACCATTTGCCTTTTTTTTAAAGTCGTAATCATAATACCTCTAATATTCTATGTTATGTTATTTTCGTAAAATTGCATCGCATTCCACTTTTTATCAAGCATTAAACATCTCGCAAATATTGTGTTTTATTATTATCACATCGTTATATCTTATTTTTAATACTTTACATTTTTTCTTCAATGATTTTTTTTAAACCCCTTTTATATTTTTAAACCCATAACCCATTTTATTTCCCCAACCCAAAATAATTTCTACACAACCCAAAACAATTCAAATCCCCCTCTTTATTTTTGGCCCACCCGCAACAGCCCAAACTCCCCCTTCTTTTATTTTTTAACCAACTCCCCATTTTATTTCCCCTCACCCAAAACAATATCAACCAACCAAAGCCCAATCCTTTTCGGCCCAACCAGACCAGCCCTTCACCCAAAACAGCCTAAGTCTCCCCCCAACCCGTCGAGCCTAAATTCCTATTTCCCCATTAACCCGTCGTCTAAAACCAAAACCCAAATGCCAAACGACGACCTCAAATTTCAGCAGCCCCTCACCGATGCCAACAACCCCAAAAATCCACTGGATAATCGCCCCTCACCTGCCACTGCCACCACGTCCCCTCTCCCATCGCCTGTCTCCCAGCAAGCCTCTCTCAATCCGATGGATACAAGCAAAAATCAACGAATTTCCATCCCAACAGCTCCAAACGACTCCATTTCTTTCAAATCACTCTGCAAAAGGTAAAATCCAAATCACTTTATCATCATCTATTCCTTTTCGAAATCTCAGAGAAAAACCGTCACTTTCTCATCTTTGAATTCGAATTTCAAACTAAACTTCTTGAAGAAGCCGTTGAAACCTTCAACTCTGAGCTATAAATAGAGCCCTTGGGGCTGTGTGAAAGGGTTTTTCTTGGACAAAAGGTCGGGGTTTTTCGGAGGCAAAATATGCATAGAAATCCCCCCTTTTGAACAAGCTTTTTTGATTTTAGAAAAATCATCTCTTTTACTCTCGGTTCTGGCTCAACAAAGCCATAAAACATTTAAGCTCTTGTTCTTTTCAATCTCATAAACACAACTTATCTGAGCAGGTTCGACGATTCGAGACGACGCCTCGGTTCGCTGCCCGGAGAAGGTCCGTAAATACATCTCCTCTCAGTCTTATTTTTTGCATTTTTGTGTATTTTATTGTTAATTATGTGATAGTGTAGTCGTTTCATGATGATGTGTTCATTAATATCTAAGTATGGGTTTATTAGCATGTTTAGTTAATTATTAATGTATAGATATGCTTTATTTGTATGATTAGGTTCGTGCTTAGTATAGTGTGATGTCCTCTTTACTGTTTAGTTCATGATTAATGGCAATTGAATTGTTGTTTGCTAGCCTGTTGATATGTTTGAGATTACAAAAAATAATAGTAGTATAGTTTTAGATTCGAGGACTTCGATAGGTATCTGTTAACTGTTCATATGCTTTCTGTGAGTAGTGTAGGATAAGATTAGCTTTAAATCTTTACTAGATTATTTGTAAACATGTGTGTGTGAGTTTGAGATGAGTGGAAGTATTGTGTGTATGTGTATGGTTTCTGGATTTTTGAGTTCTTTTAATTGATTCATTCCTGATAGATGATTAGTTGTTTATCAGTTGTGGTATATTAGTATTTGACTTGTAATATACTAGATAATCAATCCAAGTATTTATGCCATGAGAATCTGCCTACTTATGCCCAACACTTCATATTTAGTCTTAACTATGTATGTGTGACTTAAACTATGAAATAATGACCTTTGGTTTCTGTGTGACTAGCCATGCCTACTTCATAAAGTGTGTTGTGTGACCATCTGCATTATCCTGATAAAATATTTCCCTGCTCATGTGTGTCACTGCTTTATGTTGATTCTTATGTGTCCATCCTATCCATGATCAAGATGCATACCCTCATTGTTATACCTGAGTAAACATTTGGTCATCTCTGTCTGCTCCATATGTCCATTAGACTAGTATATGCTTATCATATCTGCCTAAGTGATACCATACTTAGTGTATAACATGGCTGAGACCCTGTGTGCATGCTTTGGTTTTAAAATGATCTTGTATGTTTGGAATGTCATATGTGGCTAGTGGTATAACTCATTCCTATGTGTTTTAAAGGGTCACTGAATTGTATGCTAGTGTGTGCTATCCATTAAGTGTCAAGATGTCTCATCCTTTAATGTGAAAACCTCCTGAATCATGACATGCCACTGACTTGCCTAGTTTGGTTCTACTTAGACCATGCCTAGGCTACTATTTGGACCATTTTGTGCTATGATAGGAGTACCTACATGTATGCTAGCCTGATTAAGCAGTGTTCTGCCCGAGTATGTTACATTGACTAGTGTACAACATGAATATGTCCATATATGTGTAATTAGACCACCAGTGGTTCTGTGTAATCTAAGATATTATTTCTAAAGAGTCAGTTAACTATTTCTGCATGTTAGTTATGTTTGATGAACTGAATATACCTTTGCCTTGCCTAGTATGTCTAATAAGTATGATATGTTATGAGTTATTCCTCTAAGTGTCAATATGTCCAATACATAACCGAAAATGGTCTTGTGTGCTTAGTATAGCCTAAATGATTCTGCACCTCTTTGAAATTTTGTCTTAAATGGATATTTGCCCATCTCCATGTCCTAAAATGTCTTCTGAACTAATCATCTATATGTCTTTATCTATCTGAATGCTAGACTGTATCCATGATAGCATATAATACCTTATGAGTAATTTGGGTTACCATATTAGTGTGTTGACTGATCTGGGCATATCTATGTATTTAACTAGTCCCAAATTGATGGTATGCTTGGCATTTCTATTCTTTACCATGATTATATCTCCGTGACAACATGTGTTGTTCCTATGTTAGGCTTATGCGTATTCCACAACTATGTATTATGTCATTAGGAGATATTGGTCCCAACACTCGTTTCATTGCGGTCATCATGTGTTTGTCCTTCTGAGACTATCTAGATCCCTTTCCTACTTGCCTCTTGTCTATTTCCATGCATATATGTATGTTTGTTCTAGTCTAAACAGTCTTCACTTGTAGTTGCTTGAGTCTAGGACATAACCTTTTATGGATGCCTATGTTTGCCCCTGTTTGTGTCTCAATCTGGCTTTTTACCAAACACTAGTCTAATTTTATGTGTGTGTTTAGTCTAGTTTTGAATCAGTCTTTGTTTGTAGCTGCATAAGTTTAAGTTTTCCTCTCCCTTTTAGGTATTTGTATGCCTTCATAATCCTATTTTGGTCCACTAGAAATGTCAGACTCAGATTAGTAATCCACTTTGATACTCTATATCATAATTAGTATTCATTTTGCCTAGATGAGTATGGTTTGTAAAGGTCTGATTTCTCTGCTTTCGCCTTGAAGTTTGAAATTGTCATTTTCGTATGTCTCTTTTGTCTAATCATGTGAGTGATATACCTCAGAGTATATGAGGTATATGATTCATGTATATACTTGGTGTATATCGAGATCATATATCAGTGTATACTCCTAAGTATATCATGTATACTTGGGATGTTTTCGTATATCTCCTTGTTGAGTGTATTTGTGCATATTGCATTAGGCTGGATAAATGAAAGGGGAATTCATCTCTTATGGTCCTGACTATGTTTGTCTTTTTTTTTTCAATGAAATCTGATGCTTGCTCTTGCGCCTTTCCCCTTTTCTCTCTTGTTTAAGAATCTGAATCTCTGGGCCTGTTTATCGTGCGTGTCTGTGTCATGTGGGTTGTTTAAATCCGAACCTGAATTAAGTCCTCTAAGTTATTACCTTTTGAGCTCACTATTTTTCCTAGTTTTAATTAGCTAAATATGTAGGATAAATGTTTAATTTTATTTACAAAGTGATTATTTATAACTGGTATAATTAGGATGCTTTCTAACTGTGATATTGGTTTTCCCCTTCTCTTCGCATGATCTAAGGCCCACGGGGCCATATCATTTGCATCTGCCGATCTGATTGAACCGTTAGGCCTACAAGCCCAACAACATATTACTTTTCATGAATTATTATTTTTTTTTTTTTTCATGTTCCGTTTACTAATCCTTTTCTTTTCTTTCGTTTACATGAAATGCATCGGGAGCAACAAAGAGTCTTGTTATGAGACTCATCATGGCTATTCTCAAATGAAGACCCGCATCCACATTCCTTGCATTCTCCAACCTCGGGATTTCAAAACCAATAGGGCGTGATGACATCGTCATCTGCCTTAATTCCCTTTCATTATTATTTTTAATTCCGTTATTTCTATTTTTTGGGCATGTAATAATTATTTATTGTTTGTGTGATTGTTAGGATATTTAGAATAAAGGGGAATTCATTTCTTATGGTCCTGACTATGTTTGTCTTTTTTTTTTCATTGAAATCTGATGCGTGCTCTTGCGCCTTGCCCCTTTTCTCTCTTGTTTAAGAATCTGAATCTCTGGGCCTGTTTATCGTGCGTGTCTGTGTCATGTGGGTTGTTTAAATCCGAACCTGAATTAAGTCCTCTAAGTTATTACCTTTTGAGCTCACTATTTTGCCTAGTTTTAATTAGCTAAATATGTAGGATAAATGTTTAATTTTATTTACAAAGTGATTATTTATAACTGGTATAATTAGGATGCTTTCTAACTGTGATATTGGTTTTCCCCTTCTCTTCGCATGATCTAAGGCCCACGGGGCCATATCATTTGCATCTGCCGATCTGATTGAACCGTTAGGCCTACAAGCCCAACAACATATTACTTTTCATGAATTATTTATTTATATTTTTTTTTTCATGTTCCGTTTACTAATCCTTGTCTTTTCTTTCATTTACATGAAATGCATCGTGAGCAACAAAGAGTCTTGTTATGAGACTCATCATGGCTATTCTCAAATGAAGACCCGCATCCACATTCCTTGCATTCTCCAACCTCGGGATTTCAAAACCAATAGGGCGTGATGACATCGTCATCTGCCTTAATTCCCTTTCATTATTATTTTTAATTTCGTTATTTCTATTTTTTGGGCATGTAATAATTATTTATTGTTTGTGTGATTGTTAGGATATTTAGAATAATTAGGCCACGAATGGATAACTAATGAGGTAGTTTAAAATCCTTCGCTAGTTCATTTATTTTTAGGCTCGTCGTGCATATTTAAAATTTTCAAAACAAACTTTGATCATCTTCTGTTCATCTTATTAATTGTACAACTCAAAATGATTTTCAAAATTACTTCTTTGGCATTATAAGTAATTCGTTTTTTTCTTTGTTATTAATTATCCCAAATGCATACTTTTTCAACTTTACATGTATTTTTATTTAATACCATACAAATGCATACTTGTACAAAATGCATCCTTTTACTAAATACTTGCAACATCTTTTTAACTTTATACTTTAAACATGCATTTTCTTAGTACAATAATTAACCTGAGTTTGACCGGATAACCGCAAGTTAGCGGATCTTAAATGATGCCTAACCCCTTCCCTTTAGGATAATAAAGAACACTTACCTAGAACCTCATTAGTTTCGCAGACCATTAAAATCGGAGTTTACATTGCATCATTTATTTAAATATTCAGGTGTCCTAATTCACCATAAATAATTAGGTGGCGACTCCCTAATCATACCCATGAATCACCAACACGTTGTGCTCCGCTTTGACCAGCGGTCAAAAACAGGGCGCGGCAGGCCCTGGCTGTCGTCATAGTCACGCGGAAGCTTCAACCTTACTTCCAATGCCATCCAGTAACTGTCGCGACCAATGCCATGCAACAGTCCTTATTGCAGGAGGAGAATCTTAAAAGCCGGTTATCAAAATAGTCAGTCAAGATGAGTGAATATGATCTATCATATCAACCCCAGTCAGTGATACAAATGCCGAACATGTCAGAGTTTGCGATTGATTTCATCCCTACGATACAACTCTGAAATTCTCGAGGTATGAATTCATTCTTTCCTTGGCTACCTTTTTTCTGAAAATATGTTTTAGTCTTTTCCTTGGCTACCTTTTTTTCGAATAAGTTTTTGTCGGCAAGGTTTCCAATGAGACAACAACTGAAAATTATATTACTTAGAAGAGTTCAACATGGAAGAGCAAACGTGAAGGGAAACGATCTACTCCTAGCTACATGGGCCGATGGTTATCACTTTTTTTGTACTTTTTTGTTTTATCAGAAAACATGCATGTACTCGGGTCTGAATACCGAACGCAATATATAAGAATAAGCTTGCCTAAAGGCTTCCTACACTCTACTGTTGTTGGTACGAACGCGTCCTCCCGGACCTAATAATATCCACCTCGAATAAACGACACGATCTATGAGCCTCAGAGCGTGAAGGAAACATAACTTTATGCCAATATAAGATGAGGTCAAGACGTCCTCCTTGTCGGCATCAAACAAAGGAGGCCCTCCTTTTATTATGAAATGGATAATTTAAATTTCCAATCATAAAATACACGACCGGAAGTAATATTCCCGAATTGGGGGAAGCGATTTCTCTAAGTCCCGCACACGTTGCGAAGAAATAAAAATGCAAATCGTGAAACTTAAACACAAGCGTTCGAATTTGACATAGAGCATAGTCCCGATGAGGGGGTGTTTGGGTGGAAGGATCCCTATAGTTGAACTGCTCCACTTCACAGGACCGGGTAATTCATACACCCGACCACAAAGCATACCAACATAAATAGAGTAACAAGAAATAATCAAAATGCCTCATGCAACGGGACTTAGGCAATTTTGAAAAATGATTCGGCAATTCCAAGTTAGAACACTATCATAGAAAAGCATTCGATGAAAAGGCCTAAAACACGGGCTTCAACAAGCATATGTAAAAATAGTAAAAATTCCACGCATGGAGTAGAGTGATCAAGTTTCAGTAATAGGGGCTTCAGAGTTTCCAATGGGGGCATGCGTCTCCGGGGTTATAACAACCAGTGGATCCTTTGAGAGGGTCATCTCAACATCATCTCCTCCCACCTTTGGAGCTATAGAGGGGCTTCTGGGATGGGTTTCCTCCCCTTTACCTTTCCTTCTCCCACTCTTAGCCATGCGAACCTCGGGGGAATGCTCTTTATGCTCAGCCGGCGTCTCCTCTTCACCCTCATGAGACTAACTTTCATCATTAGAAAATGGAGCAAGGTCCACAGACGGAGCATGCACGGGCAAAGCCTTATGGGCCCTATTTTCTACCTTCAAAGCATCGGCCAAGGCTACCTCAATATTTATCGAGCCCTCTCAAACCTCCTGAAAAACTTACCGACGATCCTGGTACACAACATGGGTCTTTTTAAGGATAAAATCCAGCTTCAACTGCTGAATTTTGGCATCCGTCTCGAACATATCAACCTTCTGCAAATCCGCCTAGAGGGAAGTATTGTTATTGATCAGATTTTGATTACACTTACTATGTCTATCATAACGAGTCGTTATGCCCTCATATCTTCCTTCTAATACGCTTAGAGCTCTTCCAGCAGAAGCCTTGTCCCTCTGGAAAGCCTCGAGCTTAACCCCCATGATATGAATTCGCTCGGCCATGTTCGTTTACGTCTGGACTATATTGGCAAAATGCTCCTGATGCTCATCCCACTTCCTCTGAAGGTCTAGAAGCTCCTTGTGAAATTTCACAGCCTCGTTGTTGTAAACCTTCATGTCCTGCTCTGACTATGCCAACTTGGCTTCTAAATCTTCCACCGAGATCAACTAACTCTCTAGAACCGGGACTCATTTCTACAACGCCTGGTATTCCAACATCATTTCCCTCTCATCAGCAAATTTTCATTGAAAACCCTTTATGGTGAGAAGGCTCACTTGAGGAAGTGAGCAATTCAGAAAACTGAATGTTAGGATGCGAAGACATATGAGACATGCTAAAAAGAAAGAAGAAAGCATACATGCGCGACCGCATGAGCTCCAACATTAAGCAAACAGTCACCAGAAACCCTCCCCATCTTCTTCTTATCATTCTCACTCGCCAAAGGCCGCAAGTAGCTGGCCACCCCTATTGGCCTCGAAAGAAGGTTATATTCCCGAGGTACGGTCAAAATGACTTATCAGCGAGTTGTGAGATTATGGATTGGGGCAGGATAAGTATCCACTAGCCATGGCCCATGGGAGATCTACGGACCATGTGCTCTAACATTAGGACCTCCGGTACGACCCCTAGGCATAGTACCTCACCTTTGAGAAAGTGGAGTAAGGGGAACCCATGATGATGATAGAACATAAGGAACAAGAGTAAGGCCCAAAGCTGTACCATCAACCCGAGCGGGAGCAAAGGAAAAAGAAATGCAGGAGTCCATCTTATCAGATAGATCCATCTCCTTAAAAAAATCGACAGAAGTAGCATCAGGCCTGTTAGCCCTTCGGCGGGTAAGCTCCAAGGCAGGATCCTCTTATTCACTGGCATCAAATGCTAAATCGATGGTCATCGGATGAGTAGCTTGAGTAACTAGAGTCGGCCCCTGGATATCTCACTCCCCAGCACCCGATTTGATCCTCTTGGTCGGGGGAGGAGAAGAAGGAGACAACGACCTCTTAGATCCAACAAAATTAGCAGCCTCTAGGCCCCGACCTACTGTGAAATAACTCTTTCGATTTGTTGAACGACAACATACGGATCCTCAGGAACCTCTGCATGCGCCCGGACTGATGCTCTCTTTTGAATACCGTGATTTTTCCCTTTCTAATTATGCTTCAGTGCGATCTCCTGCCATGTCCAGAGGGAAGAGGGCGCGTAGTCTAGGATCTTCTGGACCCATTGGGCCAAACCTAACACGGGCTCTGGTATCCATGCTATGGCTAACAGATGAAGAATAAAGATAGTCAGATACGCCGTTAATGAAGGTAAACTAATAAAGGCAGGCCTGAGCAAAATACTTACGATCAAAATTTCATCGCTCTAGAATATGCGCCTCTGAAGGCTTGACCAGATCCCCCTCACGACAACGACATACCTCTCTGTCCACCCGTGATCGAAATTGTCATCAATACTAGCAATCAACACATTTTGGCCACGTCAGGAGAGCTGAATCCCATGCTCTGAAATTTTTTGGAGAACATATATGAATTAAGTGGGAAAGAGTAAAGTCCTCCCTCACCTGAGAAGAAAGGTATCGGATACATACAACCATCCTCCAAAAGGCCAGACCAACTTGGGCCAGGCACACTTTGTATTTTCGAAAAATTCTAAAATCACCGGATCAATAAATTTACCCAACTGTTAGGAAAATGGATACATATACGCGAAGGAGTATTTCTTCCGATAAGAAGTAATTTCTCTCCTCCCTAAGGATAAACACTTCTATGTTGTTCTAACCGTAGTCTACCTTCACTCGGCTTAGATAATGAGCAGTAACAATGGATTTGTGTGAGCTCACCGACCAAGATCGCTTTGAATCCATAGATATTGGGCACTTTCCGAGGTCCTTTAGGAAATACCAGCTGCCGGGAATATAGGCATTTGTCTGTTGAACGGAAGAAGAAGCCCCTGATTTCATCTTACTCGACGTCCTGCTAGTTGATGGTAATGAGTCCACGATGGGAACCTTTTGGATGGGGACATCTGAATCACCCCGAGCTAGGCTCTGAGCCAGTGTGGTAGCGCCGCCGGCAGCAGAAGAATCTAAAGACATGATAATGATATTTGGTTGATGAAGAAAAAGGGATGGTGACTGTTTCGCTTGAAGATTTGAAGGAGTAAAGCGTTGGAATACCGAAGAAGGAAAAAGAGAGACTTGTAAAAGAATGATATATAGAAAAGAAAGAGACGGGGTAACGTTTGGCTTAAAGAAAGGAGAATCAGGTCATCATTATGACTTCTCTCCCGAGGAAAGTTATCGATGGATGCGAGACACGTGTAAAGACGGATGGTATAGAGGCAACAAAGCATTCAATGCTAAGGGATGTTGTGTGAAAATAGGGCAGCCGATTAAATCGGTACACAATATCCAAGAGACACCGTGTTATGAATAAAAATTGATGGTTGACAGACTCTTCCACTTTCCGATCCCATGAGCTCAAAGGTCCCGAAAAGTGAGGGACTATCTGTATTTGGTAGAAATGCCTCCGGAGGCATTAGCGTATTCGAGAAGATTGATAGCTCCGGAGATATCAACATCCCCAAAGGATCTTCACATCTGTCCTCCACTCCCAACAACTCTTGTCACATCAGCCTTCCTAGATTAGAGTGTCGCGGCGCGCGTGAGTACGATGATGTTAGTATGCTCACATTGCCATAACTTTCTGAGGTCAAAATAGTCTAAGTTTTGTCCTATTTATGCAAGACTTAGAAGAGAAGGAAGACACATTGTATTCTCTCTAAGCTCACACTTGTAACCCAGATCTCTCTCAAGCTAAAACACCATTCTCAGTTTCGGCTCCTGTTTGATTCATAGCTCATTTTAAGATCGAACCCATTTTATTCATTTTACTTGCTTATTAGTGCATTTTACTTATACGTTAATCACGCATACTCATAACTTAGCCAGCAACTCCAGACTCATTTAAGAGGGTCTCCGGATCGAATACAACATACTTGTCTTTAAACCCTTGAATACAATCTTTAATTGTATTTTTGTTAAAATTATTTTCACCGAAAAATAGTAATGAAGTTTCACGCTGCAACAACATTTTTAGTCCTTTAGTTATATTGAAGTTTTGTTCCTTGTATTATCTCACTGAACACTTTTAACCTTTAATTAAGCAATATGAGCTATTTTGATCAAATAACTGACGGAACTCATCAAACTAAATAGACTGTCAATTATTACAAAGGACACTTTAGGCATTTAAAAAATTATTAATTAGACTCAAGTATCAACGTTTGTATTTTTCAGTTTTGTCTCACCCGCTCCGCCATCCTCCACCGCCAAACTTCACCGTATTCCGCCATGAGCACCGCCTGATAGAAAAGCTTCAGTTCCGACGCTGCACATTTGGAAACAAATTTTCAAGCAGAAAAAAGCCCTACGTTCTGTTATTAGAAGAGATCTCAAATCCATTGACCAACCCTTAGATCCCAGAATTTTTTTTTTCTTTTCAATACACGTATGTAGTTGTAGAAATAGATTATGTATGTTGATACTTTGAATTCTTTTAAACTTATCAGATGAGGCAATACAAAGCATTGTATTGGAGGCTCCATGCTTTAAGGCTTGCAAGGAATTATACCCCTAAAGTGCCCTTACTGATAATTTATGTAGTATGTTTAGTTTGATGAGTTCCGTTAGTTATTGAATCAAATTAGCCCACATTGCTTAGTTGAAGGTTAAAAGTGTTCAATCGGATAATACAGGAATCAAAATCGCAATTTAGTGATAATTCATGGACTAAAAACGTTATTTTCCCTCACATGTTCTTCGTAAAATGTAATAAATGTTATAAATACACTGTATTGTGGATGTCCATGTTAAGAGTTCCACATCGAATATGGAATGGAAACATAGACTCCTTATATGAATTTGGACAATCCTCACACTACAAGCTAGCTTTTGGGGTTGAGTTAGGCACAAGGTGCCATATCTTTATATGGTATCAAAGTTAGACTCATTTCAATTCTTTGTCCACCGATGTTGGCTCCCAAATTATATTATCCACGCTCCAGTTAATAAGGTCTGGGCGTACGGGGAGTGTTAAGATTCTCACATCGGATATGGAATGGGAACATGGACTCCTTATATGGACTTGGACAATCCTCACACTACAAGTTGGGGTTGAGTTAGACCCAAGATCCATTCTTTACATGGTATAAGAGCCAAGCTCATTCCAATTCTTTGTTCACCGATGTTGGGCCCTCACATTATATTATCCACGCTCCAGTTAACAAGGTCTGGGCTTGCGGGAGAGTGTTAAGAGTCCCACATCAGATATGGAATGGGAACATGGACTCCTTATATGGACTTGGACAATCCTCACATTACAAGCTAACTTTTGGGGTTGAGTTAGGCCCAAGATCCATTCTTTACAGTCCATTTAAATGCACAATTTTTTGGATAAGCTTATAATCAAGCATGCAGCTTGCACAGTAACTTCTCATGGATAAGCTTACAACCAAGCAGACAACTTGCAAGTAGCTTACACAACAACTTCTCATGGATAAAGTTACAATCAAGCACACAACTTGCAAGTAGCTTACATAGCAGCTTCTTTGAAATAGCTTACAAAGCAACTTCAATTCCTCTATAAATAGGAAGTCAATTTAGTTCATCTGTCTATCAATTTGAAGTTGACTAATATATTAGTCTCTTCCTATACAAGTAAATATTTTAAAAAGATCTAAGATAGAGGACGACTCGGCAAAATGGATCATGGAGGTGATTCTTTTCAAACAGCAGTTGGATAAATTCCAACTCTCTCATAATTCTACCAAGGGTGAAATCCTTTCACAATTCACGAGATAAGTATAGTTATCATTCAATTTATAAGGTTGTGTGATCACACTGTCACACGTCACAGTTTGTCCATTTGAATCATAGATAACCCTCTAGTTTGCCTTTTTCTTTCCTACAGGTGATTTTCAAAATTATCAGCAGGTTGAAATTTTTATGGACTTTGCTATGTGGTGTCTACATAGCTTGGGGTTGATGCTCGACCGGCATATCTTTATTTGATGTTATTTGAGCTTGAATAAATATACTCCTGAAGAGTAATATTGTTAAAACGAGCCCCGAAATTTGATTATTTGAATATGCTTGATATATAACGTTCATCTATAGCTCATTCTTTTGTTCAAACACAAAAAGACATTACTTCACAATATTGCTCTCCAAACCCTAAATTGCAAAAATCTAAAGGACCGTAGATAGGTATACCATAAACCGACCGTCATCAATAGCTAACAATTATCATTTATGCTCGACTTCACGCATGGTCAATAATATTCCACATGTTATTATAGACTAAGGACAATATTTATCTAAAAATCATAAATAAATAAAATAAAATAAATAATAGGACATGTCACTATTTAAATATTAAAATAACACTTTAATACATCATATAAGAGTCTCCATCTATTGAACACATGATCAAAAGAGTTTTAGGATAAGTAATGGTACTTAAAAGGTCAATATTTATCTAAGAAGTCATAAATAAATAAAATAAAATAAACAAAAGGACTTGATACTATTTAAACATTATAATAACACTTTAAAATATCATATGAGAGTCCATATCCATTGAACACATGATCAAAAGAATTTTAGGATAAGGAATGATTCTAAAAAGGTCATAAATAAATAAAAACAAATAAATAAAAATATTCGATACTATTTAAACATCCTAATAACACTTTAATACATCATACGAGAGTCTCCATACATTGAACACATAATCAAAAGAATTTAAGGACAAATAGTTGTACTTAAAAGGCCAATATTTACCTAAAAAGATCACAAAAATAAATAAATAAAAAAGATACTATTTAAATTTATAATAACACTTTAATACATCATATGAGAGTCTCCATCAATTGAATACATAATCAAAAGAGTTTTAGAACAAGTAATGATACTTAACAGGTCAATATTTGCCTAAAAAAAACTATAAATAAATAAAAAATTTAATATTATTTAAACATTATAATAACACTTTAATACATCATATAAGAGTCTCCATCCATTGAACACATGATCAAAGGGTTTCAGGACAAGTAATGATACTTAAAAGGTGTATATTTGTCTAAAAAAGTCATAAATAAATAAAATAAAATAAATAAAAAGACTTGATACTATTTAAATATTATAATAATATTTTAATACATCATATGAGAGTCTCCATTTATTGAACACATGATCAAAAAACTTTTAGAACAAGTAATGGTAATCATAACACTAGTATCCAATTAGTCTGACAACAAGTTATTGTTCTCAAAGCACAACATTGTTCTAAGGACAATCATTAATTGTGCTTAAGCTCTTTGGATCATGTGTCTAAGGGATGGAGACTCTCATATGATGTATTAAAGTGTTATTATAATGTTTAAATAATATCAAGTGTTTTTATTTATTTTATTTTTTTCTATCCTTTTTAGATAAATATTGATCTTTTAAGTATTATTACTTGTCCTTAAACTCTTTTGACCATGTGTTAAATGGATGGGGACTCTCGTATGATGTATTAAAGTGTTATTATAATATTTAAATAGTATCAAGTCTTTTTATTTATTTTATTTATTTATGATATTTTTAAACAAATATTGTCCTTGTTCTATATATAACATGTAGATAATTATTGACCATGCATGAAGTCGAACCTAAATGATAACTGTTAGCTATTGACGACAATCGATTTATGGTATATACCTATCCACAATCCCTTAGATTTCTGCAATTTAGGGTTTGAGGTTTGGGATTGGGGGGGGGGGGGGGGGGAGGTTAGGGTTTGGGGTTTGATTTATTTTTTTATTTTTTTTCTCGTTGGACTAGTGCAAATTTAGCATGCTTCATATTCCAACATTCGCCTTTATTTCTCTAGTTTATCATCGACCAAAATGATCTAAAATTGTCCTAAGTCGAGCCTAAGGATAACTGTTAGCTATTGACGACAGTCGATTTATGATATATACTTATCCACAGTCCCTTAGATTCCTGTAATTTGGGGTTTGGGGTTTAAATTTATTTATTTTTTATTTGTTTTCGTTGGACTAGTGCAAATTCAGCATGCTTCATATTCCAACAGTCGCCTTTATTTCTCTAGTTTATCATTGATCAAAATAGTCTAAAATTATCCTAAGCAGTGAGTTATTATAAAAGTAAGGTGGTTTATTTCCAGTTTGTCTTATTTTCGGTTTATTTCTTCCATTATCTTTTTATAAATAAAAGTTTTACAAAAACTTACATAAAAATAATAGTCTACACAAACTCCTTCCATTATCTTATTTTCGGTTTGGGGTTTCGGCCTACTGAAACTCCTCCATTATCTTTTTTTTATCAAACTTCTTCATTCTCTTTTTATAAATAAAAGTTTTACAAAAAAATTACATAAAAATAATAGTCTATTAGGGGTAGGAAGATGATGGTCAGATCATCAGACTCTTTCCCGAGCCTTTCGAATATTACACGCAGAGAATGTGCATTTTCGACCGATGTATGTCATCTCATAGCCCCATGAAGAGACGCTCCATATCATATCTCAATAGGATTATATCAGGTGAAAGACGTTGGCGGTGGTGGTAGTAATTGCGTCGTGGTCGAGCTTGAATCCTTCTCGTCAGAACAAGAGATCAATATCTTCATCAGAACTAGACTGCTTTGAACCATCCTCAGAAACATAACTATCACCACGATCATCTTGATCTTCATCGACATTATGCTCATCCAAGGGGTTTGAGTAGGCCTCACTATCAACATTAGAATGGGTTTGAACCATATCAAGAATGAGGGACTATTTTTCCTTCTCTTCCTCTACATCTATGCACTCTTTATGAACTATATACAAACAATAGAGACATTTATCAACCACGATATAAAAATAAGAATAATCGACCAAAAGTTTATTAATAGACCATTATGTATTTTCAAAAAATAAAAACATAAAAAGGAAGATCAAAATAAGTATAAATCACATCTACCTCTACATTTAGGAATTCTTTATGATCTGTATACAAACAATAGAGACGTTGATCAATCACGGTATAAAAGTAAGAATAATCGACCAAAAGTCTATTAATAGACCATAATGTATTTTCAAAAACATAACAGAAAAGGGAAGATCAAATCAAGAAAAATAAGTATAAAACACATAAGCAAGCACATAAAAAGAAAGATCAAAACAAACAAAAAAATGGGCTAAACTTTATAAACACCATAAATAAATAAATAAAAAGTTTCAGGGCAATATGGAGCTTAAAAATGCTCCGAAAGAGTTGCAAAATTAAAGAAAATACATGGGGAGGACGACTGAACAATATCCAAGCTCGGAGGAGAGGAAGAGTCGGTTGGGAGTTTGAGAGACTTCAAATTTTAGAAAGTGATAGGGAGTGAAGAAAGAGAGGGGGGCTATGTATATTTAAATATAAGTTAAAGGGACTGAAGTGTGTAAGTTAAAACCTCCAAACTTTTAATATTATGAAATGTATCCCATGTCCCATTTTCTAAACCCTAATTCCGGAAATAAATGAAAAACAAATTAAGTGGCCTTCCACTAAATTAGAAACTTGAAAAGGCCTCTTCCCCAAATCTTCTTAGTAACTTTTAGTATCAATAATATCATTTTCCGCTATATAATTTGCATGAGTTATTAAAATTACGAGATTCAAATTAGGATAATTTTTGTTTATTTGAACTCAGAATCCCAAAATTTACATGATTTTTTTAATATGTTGGTATAACTTTTAATTTAAGATCACAAGATTTATATTTTTTTATTACATTCTTAAATTTCATGCTAAATAAAAACGCTCATTGATGAAATGACATTCCCAGGCCACTCTTCGACCATATCTTCACAAAATAGTCATTATCATATAATTTTAAATTTCACTGGACCACTCATGACAATATTCTAGAATTTCACTTAAATCAGGTATTTTAACTAAAACACACCAATCTGACTTTATCTTTTTGATAATAATTACTTTTCAATTACAATAACTTAAAAATGGCTATTTATGAATATGGCCCCACAAAGAGTGAAAAACGGGGGAGCAATACGCGCTGGTGAGAAAGGGACTCGTCATCTCTCACCAAATATCATTATTGTAACATAGATAAGAAGTACTCCTATGTCCTTTCTCTGATTTTATTTTCCAAAACCATAGGATTGACAACATGCATGCATCCAATACAAAGTGGTCCACCAGCAAGAGTAGAGATGGCAACGGATCTGATCTGGACCGGATCCTATTAGATTCAGATCCAGATCTAGATTAGTTTTTCATATTTGGATCCAGATCCATCGGGTTCATAAAAATCAGATCTAAATTCGGATCCATCGGATTCACTGGGTCCACGGATCGAATCTGGATCCACATGTAAAAAAATTGTCTTGCTAAGAATGTAACCTTGCTTAGAATTTTTTTTTTAACTGACAAACGATTTTTACTTAGCTAACAATTTACTATGTTTCAATTTTGAAATGTTCATATGAGATATTTTGTTCGTTGTCTAGTTTTGATTGTGAGCTATTAATTGAAAATGTTGGACAATGACAATAGTTGTGGAAAATGTTGACTAGTATTTTCACAATGCAGAACTTGCATGTGCTTGGAATCTTCACAAATGAAGTGAATATAATTTTAACTACTTGTCTATGGAGATGTTAGTCATTCACTAATATAACATTGATTTTATGATCGAAGTTACCTTTTTATTTTTTGGTTTTTGAGTTAACGCGGGGATAAATTAAACTTGTTTTGAGAATTAAACTTGCAAGGATGTGCTTAGCAATTTTAAGAAAATACTTATAAAATTACATTCTAGGTTATAAATATATTTAATAAAAAACGGATCCACAGGTCGGATCTGGACCGGATACGGATCTCAAATACAAGATCCAGATCCATATCCGATCCGTCGGGTCCAAATTTTGAAGATCCATATCCTATAAAACGGATCGGGATCCACCGGATCGGGATCCACCGGATCGGGATCCACCGGATCCGGACAAGGTCTAGGATCCACTGCCATCTCTAAGCAAGAGTGGTCATCGAGTTGGTTGAGTAGGTAATCATTCAAATGGGTTTTAGGTTCGAAATCTCCTGCATATTTTTTCGGTCGAGCTCATCGCACGGGATTTGTCTAGTGTGGTTTACCTCTTCTATATAGTTTACGAGCTATTACTGAAGTGAATTTTGTGAGCACAACAAGTGCAGAAAATGGAAAGTAAGTAAATATTACAATCATTTAGAAAGGATAAACTACTAAAGACTACTAAGATTACAACAAGAAACTTATAATCTTTAGTTTACAAAACTGGAAACAAGAACAAACACAAACTCTTTGTGACTTGGCTGAGTCGAGTGATGACACTCTGTCTTTAAGATAAGATTGCCCCGTATATATATCCTTTTATGTTAAGGGCAATAGTCTCCCAAGATAAAATAACAACTTAACAAATGAGCAAATGAACCTCAAGTGTTACTCTTGAAGAACTTTGAGTATTGAAAGGATGCCAAAGAGGAAAAAGATTTCAGAAAAATATTTTCAAGTGTTTCTCAATTGAGCCAAATGCCTCAATTTATAGTGTAAGGAAGATGACCTCTCAACTAGAAAACTAATGACTTTCAATAGCCATGTAATGACACTTATTGAGGGGTTACAATCAGCCAAGTAAATGACTGAATTCATGTGCCAAGTAATGGTGATTCAATGCTCCAAAACCAGCCCAAGAGTCAAAAAATTTCAGTTTCCTATCGTAGATTCTTCCTCGGAAGTGTCGCGGCGCTGCAACATTAGCATCGCGGATCCAGTAGCTACTGCCCATTTAGCGCCACGGCGCTGGCTTGGAGGCGCTGCAGCTCCGACGGGTTGGCGCCGCGACCCTTTCCGACTCGTTTCATCTTACACTCCGCACACTTCTTCCTTCGTTTACCGTGGAATACTTGTCATTTGGTCAATAACCGCCCATCATTCTATGTCTCAACCGTTTCACTTACGTACCAATATCTCTTTCACTAATGAAATTTATGATACTTAGCACTACGTGTGCACGTGTGTGGAAACAACGTTTCCGACATGCGGGGCCCCAATTGTTCCCTTCATAAATAATGGGATACACTTAATTCCACATTAGTAAATTTCCAGCAATCCCCTCTTGAAAGAGATTTTGGCGCACTCACAAGGTGCCTATTTCCAGCAATCTTTCAGCGGATAGATGTTGCATTGGGATAGGTAGCTTCCGCTTTGAACCTTTCATAGTTGAATACCATTGTACTTACTTACTGCGCGGTGAACGTGATGTCTTGAACAGTCAGTGTTTAGTGTAAGCCAAGTCAACGGTACCAACACAACAACTTCCCTTACTATGTTCTTCTTCATGTTTTGTCCATTGTGGCCATGGAAACTCTTAGATTCTTAAGTGTCGTTCATTTGAGGTGGCCTGTCCTCGCACTTAAATAGGTTGTCTCCTACAAGGTATCCTGCTATACCCCACTTTACAAGTGTTAGGAACCATTAAAAATTTCCGCAAACCTAACCTCAACCGTTGAGGATCATTAAAGGTATTGGAAACTTAACCTTTACCCACCCTGCAGATAGCACTTAATGTCTATCGCGGGAACAATTTTGGATTGATGTTTCTTTACAAAAATCACTATCCGAAGTGCTTTTGCTTTCACCAAAACGCTCAACCGAACCTTTACAACTTAGTTTTCCCATTGAACCTAATTCCTGGGATCTCCAGTCAGTAAGTTTGGGTTACCACTGTATCCGTCCTTATTATTTAGGTTTTAAGCCCATTCCCCTTGACAGGCAGAACACATGATCTCTGGGTATTCCCTTAGTCAAATGGTCTGCTATGTTATCCTTTGATTTTATATAATCAATGGAAATAATACCTGTGGTGATCAGCTGCCTAACGGTCTTATGTCTTCGTCGAATAAGACGAGACTTACCGTTATACATAGAACTACGTGCCCTTCCTAGAGCCGACTGGCTGTAGCAGTGGATCATTACAGAAGGTACGTGTTTGTCCCAACAAGGGACGTCCTCTAGGAAGTTATGAATCCACTCAACTTCTTCTCTTGCTTTGTCTAAAATGATAAACTCCGACTCCATCGTCGATCGGGCGATGCAAGTTTGCTTAGAGGATTTCCAAGACACAACCCCACCACCAATTATAAATATATACCTACTGGTAGACTTGGTGTTCTCTATATCAGATATCCAGTTTGCGTCACTGTACCCCTCTAGTACAACTGGATATCTCGAATAATGCAACCTGTAAGTTAGCGTGTATTTCAGGTACCATAGTACCCGATTCAATGCTTTCCCATGATCATTAATTGGATTACGGGTAAACCTAGCCAACTTGTTGACTGCATAAGCGATATTAGGTTGGGTGCAGTTTGTTATGTACACCAAACTCTCAATCACCTGCGCATATCGCTGCTGGTATACGGGCGCACAATGATTTTTATTAATTTTCTGATTCATATCCAATGGTGACTTTATCGGCGAACTGTCAAACATCTTAACCTTTCTCAACACATCCTCGATGTAGTGAGACTGAGACAAGACCAGTCCATCATACATCTTAGAGATCTTGATCCCTAAGATGACATCTGCAATACCCATATCCTTCATGTTGAAGCATTGCTTTAACATATTCTTAGTCTCTAAGATCAAGCTAGGACTACTCCATGTGATCAACATGTCGTCTACATAAAGGCATATCATAACGAACGAGTCAGAATTACCTTTCATGTAGACATATTTGTCAGACTCATTAATGGAAAAACCCTTCAATAGTAGAGTACTATCAAAATTTTTGTGCCATTGCTCGGGGCCTGTTTCAGTCTGTATAGAGATTTGACAAGTCGACAGACTGTTTTCTCTTGCCCTGGAACCACATACCCATCGGGTTGTTCCATATAAATTTATTCTTCCAAATCACCATTTAGGAAGGCTGTCTTGACATCCATTTGATGTATCTTAAGGTCATGCAATGCTGCGATCGCAATGAATACTCATATAGAAGTCATTCTAGACACCGGGGAATACGTGTCAAAATAGTCAAGCCCTTCTTTCTGTCGATAGCCCTTGACTACCAACTTGGCTTTGTACTTGTCTATAGACCCATCTGTTTTATACTTCCGTTTGAGTATCCATTTATAACCCAACAGTTTGTTTCCCGGAGAAAGATCAACCAGCAGTGATGGCATTTCTCCTTGAACTTCTCCGCCGTCTGGGTCTTGCCATCTTTCTGGAACATGAGCTTTTTGCTAGTGTTCCCTTTGGTCTCAGCCAGATTTGCCTTTGCCTCAGCGGATTGCTTTCCCCTAGGCATGACCTTCTTATTATCTTCCTGAATCTAGAGTTTGATAATAAGTTCTTCAAAAGTCATTTCCTTTGTCTTGAGTTTTAAATAACTCATAAACTCATTCCACGAGGGGGTAACTTTTCAATTAGTGATGCAACAAAAAAACTGCTCATTTGGTTTCATACCTTCCAAATCCAGGTGATGTAGAATCATTTGGAATTCTTAGACTTAGGATATCACAGTTTTGCTATCCACTATTTGAAATTTCAGAAATTTTCCAACGATGAATTTCTTCGTACCTGTCTCTTGTGTGTTGTACTTCTTCTGCAGTTTTTCCCATAACTCTTTGGCGGTGCCTACGGTGCAATATACCGTGTAGAGTGGGTCTGACAGACAGTTCAAAATATAGTTCTTACACATGAAGTCACTATGACTCCATGCATCAAGAACCATCTTCATGCCATTAACGACATGGATACCTTTGCCCCCTTCAGCTATTTCATTAGGCTGAGGGTCCATCTCATCTCTAGCTTGTGGAGGATCTTCTGTTAGGAAACGAGCCATTCCCATAACAGTAAAGTAAAACAACATCTTCTGCTGCCATCTCTTAAAGTTGGAGCCCATAAATTTTTCTGGGCGTTCATGGTGGAAACCATAGGGTGGAGGAACTGTCACGTTCCCTTGAGCAGCAGGAAAGGCATTAGGTGTGCCTTGAGCAGTAGTGGGGAAGGCAGAGGGGTTGCCTTGAGTAGTTTTCCCAGAACCAGAGGCCACCTATTCTTGTCCAGTCATCTTTCTTAGCACTTACAACAAATCTTGTCTTAAAATTGTGAGCACATCAAGTGCAGGAAATGAGAAGTAAGTAAATATTACAATCACGTAGAAATGATAAACTACTAAAGACTACTAAGATTACAACAAGAAACTTATAATCTTTAGTTTACAAAACTGGAAACAAGAACAAACACGAACTCTTTGTGACTTGGTTGAATCGAGTGATGACACTCTGTCTTTAAGACAAGATTGTCTCGTATATATATCCTTTTACGTTAAGGGCAATAGTTTCCCAAGATAAAACAATAGCTCAACAACTAGCATACTAAGCATTTAGCCACATACACAATGGACTAAGAACCTTTTCACCAATAGTATGATGAATTATTTGATGCATCTTATTTTTATTTTGTACCAAATATTTCTTTAAAAAAAGTTTTTTTCTTTTTATGTTTGCTTACAAATAAAGTTTGTTTGTTAGCGCTTCAATGCAGCATATCATGTGGGTGAAATACAATAAGGTTTAATATTAATGAGATAGTCATAAAAATGATGTCTATTTGTTAGCTTAAAGTAAGTAATGGACAAATGGCCAGCATCTATAAATTTGTGTAAATTATTTTTCAACAGAAGATATCATGTTCATTGAAATAAATTGTTTTGGGTACCTAGCCGATCATTAAAGCAAGTAATTGAATTCTGTTCAATCATATTCCGAAGCTGGCACCATGCACATGCATGGTCCAGCCTTAGTGTACTAGTCACGTGAAATTACCTAAATTCTGTGATCCACCATATATCTACATCATACTGGTTTTACTTTTCATGTTCAAATCCCATAATATTAGGTAAAAAAATAATTACATCTTAAATTTTAATGGACAAAGTTACTCAATGTCCGTACTGATGGAAGATAGCAGATACTTCATGAAATTAACATGCAAGCTAGCCCGAATACAACGATTACTAAAACAAAAACAAGAAAAAATATGCTAGTTTGACTCCTTTTATATTAAAAAAAAAATAGGTAACCAAATTAAATCTATTCATGTGCTGTGCTCATTCATTCCGTTACTTGATGGACTTACAGAATTGGAGTTAAAATCCTATAATTTGATCTTCTCCCTACTCATAGGGTTACCGCCTCAATTCACTTTTTTCATTATTAAAGTCACAATAACATATAGGAGTAATAGGGTAAGGACCTAAGGGGAGAGAAATTAATTTATCTATGAAAATGTTGCTTTACCACAATAACCTCCTCCGTATCAAGGTATGCTCTCTATGATGACGATTTGTATGTGAGAATATCATGTTCAATATTCTAATATGTATATTAAATTTATGAAATAGTATGAACGTCTATATATGCTTAAATTTAATATTTACAATAACTACCAAAAAAGAGTATGTAATTTGTGAAACGAGTTGACTTTTATTTTTGGTCACATGCATATCAGATACAGAGTTAGCTCAAGACAACAACAATTGTTAATTGAAGCAGTGGTCTTAGAAATAGAATAAACCGAAAAAAAGCATTTTGCTGGAGTTAGTTTATGTGTCACGATTTGATAGTGGAAAATATTATCTGCATTCGCCATTTATATCAGATTAAATTATTAACTTTAAAAGTTACAGATTAAAGTAAAAAAAATATCTCACGTAGTTATAGTTAATGGATAATAGTTTATATCCACAATTTATTGGATTAAGCGAGCCGAGAGATTCTCATGTAATATTGTCTGCTTTGAAGAAAAATTTCACAATTAATTATATTTTTCCTTCTCAATAACTGCAATATTCAACTTGTAAATCAAGTCTTTCGAGCTGCATTAACCAAGTTGTTGCTGAAATCCCAAAGGTTTTCCGCTAAAGCTTCGTCTCGTGCTAGCTTGCTTGGTTTGTGCTCATTGCAGTCAAGGTAGTACTTTCCAGTCACCCCTTTTAGACTTGGATGAAGTGCAACATAACATGTTGTAGCTGCTCCCTGAAAATACAGAATAATTGTTTTATTACCTAACAATATAATATGTTAAGCACTTTTTGCTTTTAAAAAAATTCATTTTAACTGATAATTTTTAGAATTGTGATGTTCTAGCCAGCTTGCGCATGTCTAAGATACTACTAGGGTCAGCAGAGGAAATGCACTGATTCTTGAATCTATCCTCTGTTATGCTGAGTTGCAAAGATTTAAACGCATTAATGCAGTTAAGTTATTTGTTAAGGGACGGAAGTGATTCATCTGAGTCCTCTTCGCTGAAAAATTACACAGTTATATATATATATATATATAAGGTCAATTACTATATGTTGAATCACATGTTTACTCTTTTTTATTCTTAAATCCCTCAGTGAAAATCCTGCCTCGGATACTGACGGTAACAATTCACAAAAGGTTAAACTGTTTCCAAAGAAGTAAGTTCATTTACCTGAGGGACATTCTTCCATAGGAAACAAGTGAAAGCCCTTAAAGTTCCTGGCAAACAAAATCCAAGTGATTAATAAGAATCTGAAAATTGGTGTCCTTTAGCTATTATTTTATAAATGGTTAAAAATATAAAATACATACTCATCAAAAGAGCAGAATGCCTCATGAGGGGTGTCATAATTAAACCTGGATGCACTGAATTGACAGTTATGTTTGCTCCTCCTTCCTGCATTTAAGGGGGGGAAGGGGGATTACATTTTTTAAGTATTTTTAGTAGTATACGTGTAGTTGCAAATTCAGGTAAAAGAATTTCATTCTTTAATTCACTATATTCTTTTTAAACAAATGGAATTTGATGAATATGATAGTTGAAGCAGGTATATTAGACGAGTTGCACAATTCAATAGGATATTAGCGAGTTGCAGATTCAGCATGATATTAAAGTAGATAACACATTCTGAATTCGAATCTCACCACTACCTGTCGTCAAAGAATTTCTATGTACTTGGCCATTAGCATGAGAAGGAACAAATTGAAGAAGCCTAATATAAAATATTAAGAGTGGCTAATTTCTGACCGTTTAAACTTTTAGATGAAACAATTTTCACAGTTCGATAACTTTAGGTTGTGCCATTGGTTTGATGAGCTCATGTGGTCAAAGGACTAACACAGTGATCTCGTTTCGGTGAATTACCTGCAATTGACGAGAAAGTTCGTTGGCGTGTAATATGTTGGCTAATTTGGATTGCGCATATGCTAGTTTTTCTTGATAACTGGTTCAAAGAAACAATAGATAGGTGAAAGTTAAATTGAGTAGTCATAGTTTAGTGATTGATTATGCTACATTGCAGTGATGCAAAGGTTGCTAGGGTAGTAATTCTATGTTGCTCTGACTCTTCAAAAATGTCACCAGGTGCGTGTCGGATCCTCCGAAAGTAGTGCATTTTTGGAGGATCGGACATAGGTGCGACAATATTTTTGTAAAGTCAGAGCAACATAGGGTTGTAGTGTACCTGCTCTTGTCATTGATCTTGTGAAATCTTATTCCTTCTTTATAAGGGCAAATGTGAGCTATTGATGATAAGTTCACAATCCTACCCTGAATACCAGTAGCTTTTGCTGTTTCCTTCATTTTGTCTAAAAGAAGATTAGTCAAGTAAAAGTGACCTGAAAAAACAAACAAGAAAATAGAGATTTGAGAACTAAATCAGCTGTGTCCATTAGCACAATTTCTACCAAAAATGTGTATAAAAAACTTCATTATATCGATTCTACGAGAATTGATTATGAAAACCTTTCATTTGCTTCTCTTCTAAATTTTGGACTAATTTTTCTTCTGGTGATCGATTCAACCTCTTCTCATAAAGTTTAGTAAAGAGCATACGGGCACCTTATTTTTCTAATGGGGAGAAGAACTTATGATTAGCTCTTTAGAAAATCTCCGTATGGACAATTTTAACGAAATCTTTCAATTTCTTACTTTACTATGTTCAACTCGATGTAGTCTTCTATCTGCAAAAGTAACAGAAATGGCTATAACAGAGTTTGTCAGGGTATATATACCTAGATGATTTGTGGCGAATTGCATCTCAACGCCATCTTCCGAAAGCTGAAACGGACAGAACATAATACCTGCATTGTTTCTGTTTTGCAAATTCTCATTAGGCATGTTCTGTTTAAGGCAGAACTGGAGAAACATAGAGATTAAGCAATTACATTAAGATGTTGAGAGGAAGGTTAAGTGCTTTGAAATTATCAGTAAATGCCTTGACAGATCTAATTGAGCTCAGGTCAAGTTTCTCAACATCAACGCGAGCAGCTTTGTTGTCCTTGTGAATACGCTGTTTTGCTTCGTTCGCGGCCTCCATATTTCGTGCTGCAATAATGACATGGACATTCCTCTTTGCTAAAACTCGCGCTGTCTCCATACCAATTCCGCTCGCGCCTCCTGTTTAAAAAAATTCAAAGTGTGATAGACGAATTGGAAAAAGAAACGTCTTTCTTGAACAATGTGGATGAGATAGTAAAAAAGTTTTCGGATAAAGCTAAGAATTCGAAGTTTTCTTCCTCTTATAAGGAAGGGTATTTTAATTAATTCATTTTCTGTTCATTCATTCAAAAAGCATAAATCTAGACCTTCTATTATTGAAAACATAAAGAATATACAGATCTATTCATTAACAATATTTTTTTTCAAGAATTAGTCAATTACAGAAAAAATATCCCAATTTTTTTTTTTATCAAAAGAAAATCTAAATGTCACCTAAGGCCCTTCTAGCAATATAACAAACAAGGCAGACCACACAAGCTTTATATAAATGATGTACAGTACAACCACCTATAGTGCATAAGTACTTAGAAAATCTCTGTCTAGAACAAATTAAAGACTGCTGAGCTCCAACTCAAGGGGAAGTTGCTTTTGGCCCCTCAAATTAAACGCCCAATTTTTTTTATTACTATTTAATATTATATATAATATATATTAGTATAAAATTATTATTAATTAAAAGATACTAGATTTATGCTCTTTTTTTTTGGACTTGAACTATTCTAACATCTATTTAGTAGTACAAAATTAAGATCATTAGATGATGAGAACTTATAAAAATACTATCTCAACCATGCACATTTTTACAAAAAAATTCTATCAAAGCCTTGCCCTTGGTCATGAGTAGAGTTACACGGATGCCTTCGATAGTCAGAACTAGCAGGTAGTTCAGTGAATGGTCAACATACTTATAACGGTATCAGATGGTCCGTAACGATCATTACAAAATAAAAATTAAGAAAATCAAATAATAAAAATATTTACGGTACAACTTTATTAACTAAATTTAAAAAAAAAAATCTTAAAATTTGACTTTAAGCCACTAATTTAGTTGAGTCACACCAAACTCATAAGAAACAAATACTGAGTAAAATCCATAACTAAGAACCACCACTCACGTTAGATTTCTTCTGACCAGCTAGCGGGCTCCGGCAGAATATTTGAGCCATTGCTAGAAAAGGTTATTGAAAAAAAACAAAAATTAAAAATATAAGCTCATGGATTCTAGTCGTAAAATTAGCCATTGATGTTTGCCTCAAGATAAGCAGTAAATTTATCACCCTAGATGCAACCCTTCGGCCTTCCCTAAACCATATGTGAATGGGATGCTTTGTGTACTGGATTATGGTTTTCTTTTTATCAGTGTATATATATGTATGTTATGTTTTTGTACATAATTCAAAAGTTATAAAAGTAGAAGATTTATGTATGGGAAAAAACCTGTAACAATGGCAGTGAGATTGGAGCCATCAATGGCATGAGTAACTTGTTCAGCAGTGGAAGCTGATCCAAATCCACTTGGACCTGGCCTACCTGTTATCAACCTCAACATTTTTCTCACCTTAATTTCTCCACAAAATTATAAAAGAACAAAAGTTCAAACAAACAAGAAAAGTACAAGACTCTCTAGCTTGTGATGTTACAAACTGAGAAATAAGCAGAAACTTATTACGTTCACGAATATAAAGATTTAGTGTATTCTTGAAGAAAAAATTAGAAGGTGCAAAAGGACAATGAGATGATGATTGCAATGTGAAGTATAGATAAGTGTGGTGTTGAGAGTTTTTTTGTGAATATTGAAGAAATATTGGGTCACGCACTCTATATATATACTTCTTTTTTTTTACAAGGAAACCGCAGCCGCTACTCTCTCGAGTGCGCACAAGACAGACAAACCCTGACCGACGCAATACTCGCAAACCACGTCAGCCGATTAACCACACTTGGCAAGCCATGTGTGACAGGCTCAACCAAGAAGGTTTATGCAGGGGATCGAACTAGTGACCTTGCGGTCCCGCACTCTACTACTACACCAACTTGGCTACCCTTGCGGGTATTCTATATATATACTATATAGATGAATTAGAGGAACAATAGTTGTTGGTGGTAATGAATTTTGGGTATGGAAGAGACATTATATTCAATTAATGTCCAAGTCGGTGACTAGCCTCTAATTACCTTCACCAACCTCTCAACTGTTTTCCTGTTTTTTGGTTCAAATATAGTGTAAGGGATTATTTTCTCTGCACCCATGATATAATTTTTTTAAATTTTTTGATTGGGCTTAAATTTTTTTAGAAAAATCAATCAAATATGTAGTTTAAAACAAGTCATAAACATTTATGATAATTTTAAAGTTAATTTTTTTAAAACAAGTAAGTAGGACCTTTTTGATGATAATATCAAACTTTTATGATGATAATCTTAAACTTTTTGATGATAAGTAGGACCCTTCATAAACATTTATGATGATAATCTCAAACTTTTTGAATATTCCTTGTGATATGGTTTCTTCACAACCTTTTGAATTCTTGGCATTTCGTATATATTATGATTCCATGTTTAATTTTTAGTTTTAATTTCTTTTGATAACTAATTTAACTTTTATTAATCACCAGTGTGAGTCATTACAAAATCACAGCTAGGCTACTTCACAACCTACTGTCTAAAAAAAGAAAGACTCCAACACAAGTCTGCTAGGGGAGAAGATGCAACTTCTCAGACCATATCATGATACCACAATTAAACTAAACAAGATTATATCACTTATCATCTAAAAGGAGCACTGATGTAGCAGTTGCTGAATCCTTTGCTACAACTTCCACTGTTCTTGACACATTTTCAAACTACCTCTGATTCCTCTCTATCCAAATAGCATGCACACCTTCAACATATATCATCCTGAAAATTTGTGCATCCTGTGTTCTCCCTTTACTATGCATGATGATCCATTCCATATGGTTGTCCCAAGAGTTGCTCACTGGTACAGGTCTGTTAAGCCAGGTGAATAGTCGAGTCCACAAAGAGCAACCAAACTGGCAGTGAATAAACAGATAAGCCCTAGTTTCCATAAACACATTACAAAAGGAACATACTGGATCAGTATCCATATCCCATGAGAGAAGCCTTTCCTTTGTGAGTAGCCTATCCTGCACATATTGTAAACGTTTAACATTACAATTCCTACCCATAATTAGAATAGGATTCTAAACTAGGATTCCTCTTATATTGGAAATGGGATTCCTCTTATATTAGGATTGTATATTGTACATTATATATATTGATATTAATGAGAAAGACCCCCCAAGGGAGATTAATATCATCTTACATGGTATCAAGAGCCAAAACCCTGCTATATATAAAAAAAAAACTCCTCGCCGCCGCCCCACCCCCCACCTCTCGGCCGACGGCAACAATAACCTCTTTTTTTCTCCCCAATTTCCATCCCAATGGAGAATTTGGCTACTCCCATCTCTTCCGATGCTTCCGCTTCTCACTCAGTCGTCATCTAACCCATCTCCTCACCGTCTTTTCATCCGGCTCTCGCCGTTACCAACATCAAGAATTTTATCCCTATAATTCTTGATGAAGAAGACGACCAATATTGGTCATGGGTGGAACTATTTCGCATCCATGCATGTGTATATCATGTGCTTGATCATATAGACGACTCTTTCCCTTGTCCTCTCGATATGGACGACATCACATGGCGTCGCCTCGATGCCGTGGTCAAACAGTGGATATATGGCACTATATCCAAGGACTTACTATACACAATTATGAAAACGGGTGCCTCTGCCCATGATCTATGGACACGTTTGGAAGAAATTTTCAAGACAACAAGAACACTCGCGCCGTGTACTTGGAAGAATAGTTCGACACGACCCTTCTCAAAAACTTCTCTAATATGTCAGAATATTGCAATCAGCTTAAACTTGTGGCAGACCAACTGTCTAATGTTGGTACACCTGTGTCCGAAACTAAGATGGTGTTACAATTAGTTACGGGACTCCCCAAGGGTGAATATGACACCCTAGCCACGATGATATAACAGGCTGACCCTCTACCAAGTTTCAACAAAGCACGCTCGCAATTGTTATTGGAGGAAACCAGACGTGGGAAACAGGATGAGCATAACCAGAAGGCTTTAACAGTTGAATCGCCCGCACAACATCAGGCCATCGCCGGCCAACAGCCTCCGTATGAAAATATCCAACCGTGGCAAAACCGCGGCGGCAGGGGTGGCAAGGGCCGCGGCAGTGGGCGAGGCGGCAGGGGTGGCAAGGGCCGCGGCAGTGGGCGAGGCGGCAAGGGACGAGGCCAACAAACACAGCAATCCAGCAACACCATGGCATGGGCCGGCCCAGTGTCTGGTTATCCAAATCAGAATTGGGTCGCGTCTTCAGCATATCCTCCAACCCAGTTCCCTTTTCAGCAACAAGGGCTACTAGGTCAGGCTCCAGGTCCGCGCCTGCCCCTACTCCAACACCAATAGGCCCATGTCGTACAGGCCAGTTCCCATAGCAGGCCCAGTTCCCACAGTAGTCCTTCAATCAAATCCCCACCGACTTGGGTCAGGTATTCAGCAGTATGAGTATGCAACATCCCGACGAAAATTGGTATATGGACTCTGGAGCCTCCTCTCACCTCACCCGTTCCGCAGGTAATCTTTCCCAAGTGTATCATTTAAAGTCTCCACAATTTATTACAGTTGGCAATGGTCACCGCATTCCAATTCAGGGCTATGGTCACACCCACACTCCGCCTCCTTACCCACCCTTCTCCCTAAATAACGTCCTGCTTGCCCCACACATCATCAAAAAATTAATATCCATTAGGAAATTTACTCGTAATAATTTTGTGTCTGTTGATTTTGATCCCTTTGGTTTTACTATGAAGGATCTACATACGGGGACACCCCTTACGAGATGCAATCGCATAGGGGATCTCTATCCATTCACATCCTCGTCCGCTGCTGGTTCCCGATCACACACTACCCTAGCTGCTCTATCTCCATCAATTTGGCACAATAGGCTCGGACACCCAGGAGCTCCCGTATTTAATTTTCTTAGAAGTAATAGTTCTATTCAATGTAATGGGAAACTTGCCCAGACCTGCATTTCCTGTCAATTAGGCAAACACGTTCGTCTTCCGTTTAATTCCTCAGTTAGCGTTACGTTTACTCCTTTTGATATTGTTCATGCTGATCTTTGGACTTCCCCTATTACTAGTTCCCTAGGTCATAAATATTATCTCGTGTTATTGGATGACTACTCTCACTTTCTTTGGATCTACCCATTAAAATTTAAATCCGAACTTTTTGCCAAATTTCTTAAATTTAGCACATTTATCAAAACGCAATTCGAACGCGCCATTAAATCTTTCCAATGTGACAATGGTCGTGAATTTAATAACTCCACATTTCAAAAATTCTACCACAATAATGGCATGGTCTTCCAATTTTTGTGTCCTCACATATTTCCTCAAAATGGCAAAGTCTAGCGTCTCATCCGTGCTATAAATAACATGGTCCGCACTTTTTTATTTCATGCCTCCTTCCCTCCATCCTTTTGGGTTTATGCGGTCAAAATGGTAGAATACGTCCTTAATATTTTACCCACTAGTACCCTCCATAACATGACTCCAACCGAAATCTTACACCGTAGGGTTCCCTCCTATGATCACCTACAGATATTCGGTTGTCTATGTTTCCCTAATCTCTCTTCCACATCCTCTCACAAATTAGCTCCCCGCACTACTCCGTGTGTCTTCTTAGGTTTTCCGTCAAACCATAGGGGTTATCTATGCTATGACTTATCCACTCGTCAAATTCACGTCTCGCCTCACGCCACTTTTGATGAGACGCAATTCCCCTTTTCCAACATCCAAAAATTTCAACAACCGGATTACGAATTTTTAGATGAATCAACTCTCTTCTGTCCACCTTCGGGAACTGTGCCTGTCACTTTCGGGAACAATACCTCCACAGCCACCATCGGCCACCATACATCGCTCACCGTCAGCATCCCTGCCACCAGTGACCTCTCCATCACCGCCACTAGCCACCCCTAGCACCACTCTGCCTCTAGGTTCCACCAACTCACCGATCACCGTCTCATTTACTGTGTCGTCCCAACTGTCTCACCACCCTGCCGACCCCAGTCCGGCCCTCAACCACCATCCAGCAAACCCAGCCACCGGTCCTACTACGCCACCGACATCATACCCGACACTACAACCCTCCTCCATTTCCTACATACCAAGAACCCCCATAAATCGTTACCATAGTTCACCGGCACCTACCGACCCAACCCACTCGACTTCAAACCCAAACACCGCCACTGTTCCACACCATCCGACAGCCACCCTCGACCAAACTCCAGTCCCGACAACACAAAACATACCACACCCGAATCTGCCAACACACAGTCCACCCAACCAGTCGACTGATACCTTTACCCAACCAGCACCCACACACCGAATGGAAACCCGTGCCCAACACGGGATTTTCAAACCCAAAGTCTAATTTAACATGTCCACCCAAACAATTTCACCTATTCCAAAAAGCCCTAAATTAGGCAAACTAGACCCAAATTGGAATGCGACCATGTGTGAGAAGTTTAATGCATTAACGAAACAACATACTTGGGACTTGGTTCCTCGATCGGAGGGGGTGAATGTGATCCGTTGCATGTGGCTTTTTCGACACAAGTTCAGAGATAGTGGTGACTTAGAAAGATACAAGGCAAGACTAGTGACAAATGGTACTAACCAGCAGGAAAGCATTGATTGCGACGAGACTTTCAGTCCGGTTGTCAAACCGACCACCATTCGCACAGTTTTGAGCATTGCTATGGGTAAGAATTGGCCAATTCATCAACTAGATGTGAAAAATGCATTTCTTCATGGGAATTTACGAGAAATTGTATACATGCACCAGCCGCCTGACTTTGTCCACCCAGCAGCCCCACAGTATGTGTACCGTCTCCGTAAGTCACTCTATGGCTTAAAACAGGCCCCCAGAGCATGGTATGATCGATTTGCACAGTTCATTAAACGTCTTGGGTTTACATGCAGCAGATGTGATACCTCTCTTTTTACTTTACATCGAGGTCATGATACCGCATATTTACTGTTATATGTGGATAGCATTGTTGTTACCGCCTCTACTGCTGTGTTGAAAGATGAGATCATTGCACGGCTCAAAGTCTGAATTTGCCATAACTGATTTGGAAAAGTTGAGCTATTTTTTGGGGATCTCAGTCACTAGATTTGCAGATTGTATGTTTCTTTGCCAACGTAAGTATGCAGAGGAGATCGTGCACACGGCTAAGATGGACAATTGCAAAATCATGGCCACTCTAGTTGATTCTAAATCCAAACTTAGTGCACTGGTCGGTACTCCAGTAACTGATCCTACTATGTATAGGAGTCTTGCAGGCGCACTTCAGTATCTCACCCTCACCAGGCCTGACATTGCCTATGCTGTCCAACATGTATGCTTGTTTATACATGCCCCTAGGGAACCTCATTTTACTGCCCTCAAACGTATCATTCGATATGTTAAAGGCACATTGGACTATGGACTACACTTATACCCCTCCGCATCGAACTCGCTATTATCCTACACAGATGTAGATTGGGTAGGCTGTCCAGACACTCGCCGCTCTACTTCCGGCTACTATGTGTTTTTGGGTGATAATCTCATCTCTTGGTCTGCCAAACAGCAAGCCACATTATCCCGTTCGAGTGCAGAAGCTGAGTATAGAGGAGTTGCTAATGTTGTTGCTGAGATCTGTTGGCTCCGAAACCTTCTTTTGGAGCTTCAGTGTCCTTTAAGAAAAGCGTCTCTGGTCTACTGTGATAACATATCCGCCATATACCTGTCACATAATCCGGTTCAGCATCAGCGAACCAAGCATGTTGAGATAGACATCCACTTTGTTCATGAGAAGGTTGCTCTCAGGCATATTAAGATATTGCACGTGCCTTCCTCATATCAATACACAAATATTTTCACGAAGGGCCTCCCAAGACAGCTGTTTCTTGACTTCAGATCCAGTCTTAGCATTAGGCCTCCTACCGCTCCTACTGAGGGTGTGTGTAAACGTGTACAAGTATAACACTACAATCCCTACCCATAATTAGAATAGGATTCTAAACTAGGATTCCTCTTATATTGGGAATGGGATTCCTCTTGTATTAGGATTGTATATTGTACACTATATATTGATATTAATGAGAAAGACTCCCCAAGGGAGATTAATATCATCTTACACATATAACCAGAAAGTAAACAGTGCCTTAGGCCTAGCAGCATTTTGGAACATAAGTCACTTCCAAGGAACTCTTGTGCTCCAAGAGTTGCAAGTAAATTTGCCTAATAATACTTCTATCAGCTCTCAAAGGGTGCTATAGTGTACTCCAAGCAGTCTTAGCCTCCAAAATCTACCTTAGCATCCAGCTAGCCTGTTGAGGAATTTCCATGGTGTCCAGTTGTTGACCTTTTATTTAATATGTATGTACTCATTTGATCGACATCTTGTCCTGCTTATGAGCCAAATTCTAAAATCTTTTGATGAGAGCAGCCTTGTTCCACACATGCAGGTTGATCAGGTTCATCACACCTACACACTTTGGTGTGCATAGCTTATTCCAGGCCAACAGAGCATTTTTAGTGATCACATTTAAACCAGACCATATGTAACTTCTACAGTGTGCTTCCACAGCTTTCATCACTTTGGTGAAAATTTGAAAAAACTTGTGCCGAAAATGCTTGAATGCCAAACAAAACAGACCTTACTAACTGCATTCTACCAGCATAGGATAATTGTTTAGCAGTCAAATAGGAGATTCTTGCTACCATTTTTGTAATAAGGGGTTGTCACTGAAGAATGAACATCTTCTTAGTGGACAGTGGAATTCCTAGATACCTGAAGGGCATTTCACCTTGCCCAAAGCCCAGCTGCTGTAAAATCTAATCTCTAGTATCTTGGCTTACACCTCCAAAGTAGATAGAACTTTTATCCATATTAGCCTGGAGACCAGAGGCAGCAGAAAACATGATAAAAGTTTGCTGAAGGGCTCTAGTAGAGGCAAGGTCACCTCTAGCAAAAAGGGGAAGATCATCAGCAAAACTCAGATGAGTGATACCAAGCTTGACATATCTAGGATGGTGGTTAAAGCACTTGTTTTCCTTTAATGCATTTAGTCACCTACTCAGGTATTCCATAGCAATAGCAAAGAGAAAAGGAGACATGGGGTCTCATTGTCTCAGCCTTTTAGCAGCATCAAATGGGCTATAGGTTCACCATTCACTATGATAGAGTAATTCACAGTTTTTACACACTCCGTAATCCACCTCATAAACTTGTTAGGGAATCCAAGGCCTTCCATGACTTGCTCCAGGAATATCCACTCCACTGAGTTATAGGTTTTTTTGAGGTCTATCTTGATCATACATCTAGGAGAAGTGTTCTTCCTAGTGTATCCTTTGACTAGTTGATGTGCTAGAATCACATTATCAGCAATCTGCATTTCTGGAATAAATCCTGCCTGGGAATTACAAATTATGGAAGCAATAACCTGTTGTAACCTAGTGGCAAAAATCTTAGCTATAATTGTACATCAGGTAATTGGTCTGAACTCTTTCACAGTAGTTGGACAGCCTGCTCTGGGAACAAGAGTGATTGCAGTGCAGTTAATAGCTCTGTACATCTTTTCATTAACAAGGAAATCCGGGACATCCTGTATAACCTCTGCCTTGATGATGTTCCATGATCTTTTAAAGAATAGTACATTGTAACCATCCACCCCAGGTGATTTCTCATCTCCTATGGACCACAAACTCTCCTTTATTTCCCTCTCATCCACATTTGCACATAGATACAGTTGTTGCTCATGAGTAAGCTTAGGCCTTTTAGTCATTATGATTCTATCTACTGCTGGCATAGTAGAAGTAGAAGCACCCATTAAACCTTTGTAGAACTTAATAATTTCCTGCTATATATCAGCAGGATCTGTCAACTTAGCCCCATCCAAGGATTACAGTTCATAAATCTGTTTTCTATTACATCTTTCCTTTACCACTCTAGAGAAGTATTTAGTATTATAATCCCCTAATTTTATCCACTGGATCCTTGATTTTTGTCTCATTGCACTCTCTTCAATAAGAATCCATTTCTCTAACTGTATTAGTAGGACTTTCTCTTGAGCTAGTAATTGGTCAGAAAACTGATGAACCATAGCTTCTTGGACAACCTTTAGATCATACCTAGCTTTTTCAATTCTTTGTGTAACACCTTTGAAATCAACAACATTTAGTTCTTTGAAGTCTTTCCTGAGCATTTTGAGCTTGAACCAAATATTCTGCATTATCTCTCTACTCTGCAGCTTTTGTCACCCCTTAGCTACTATAGTCTGAAATGCTTCATGATCTGCCCAAACATTGAAAAATTTAAAAGGTACTTTAGGGGACCAGTTAGATGTCTTAATGTTTAGTAGTGTAGGAGAGTGATTAGAGAAAAGTGGCATGTCATATTCAGTGTAGAGGTGTACCCATTTCATCATCCACAAATCATTCCCTAATGTTCTATCCAACTTACTACATACTCTATCTGCACCTTGCTGCTTGTTTGTCCATGTGTAGTAGTTCCCTTTCCATAAGAGTTCATTGAGGAGCAAACTTTGAACACATTCTGAGAAATCTCTAAGCTCAGCTGGTGCTAAAGGAGTCCCAAACAACCTGTCTTAAGGGTATAACATAGCATTAAAATCACCACTTACAATCCAAGGAATAACAGTATTTTGCCATATGTCTTTCAGAGAAGACCACATTATTTTCCTTTGCTCCAGTGTATTATATCCATAAGTAATAGGCAAATTACTTTCAAAATCTGAGTGTCTATCCTTTGCCTTAGCATGAATAAGTTGAGCTTCAACCCTCAAGATATCTACTGTATACAAAGTGGTGTCTCAAACCACCTATATTCAGCCATTATGTGAATGTTGATAATTGCATTATAACCCCCAGCCTCTAATAATGTTGGAGTTCACTGAAAGTATGTATGTACTAGAGACAATCATTGTTAGGGACAAATGTACTTGAACACATTCATATTATTAATAAGATTAATATTTATGGCATTTGCGATTATTGAATTATTATTTGATTGTTTATAATTATTCATTAACGTGCATCCCTTGAGCTTACGTTCTCATTAATAGAGTGAGATATTGATGATAGAGCGTGACTCTTAAAATAGCCTCGACTAATGATCATCGAGAATGGGATATCGATGATATGTGATAAGTCGACATGTGGTCTGCATCAACAATTTATCAGTAGGGTATACCAATACTTCCAAAGTATCCATGTGTCCATCACAGGTCCTTTATCATCACCCACCATTATCAATAACGCCCATATCGACCATCATCCGTTCTTACTCGTTCATAGCCGTGCACCGTGCAATGAGTCGGACAACGCACTTTTGGCTTAGTTCGAGTTAGAGCAGAATAACTTCCTCGAGTTAGCGTAGGAGATAATTTAGGGTGATATCAAATGGTTAACATTCGTTCAAAACATTTAGGATTTCAAGAAACCTCGTTTTAATCCAATTTTAAGTTTAACCCATATTATTATTATACAGTATATTTGATAAGTATATTGTTTATGTGCTAAATGTCAAATTATTTGTCATTTAAATTATTAGAATAGCGTTCGCTATAACTGTCTGGCCAGGCGACGCCCAGTATTTGATTAAACCATCTTATATCATGCATATTGGGTTGACGGTTCCCAACTAAATGTGTCATTAGTTTTGCATGATATTAAGATGTCTTATTGGATATGGCGTAAAATAGTTGATCTTGGTTAAAACCCTGAATTAAAATGTTCCCTAAAATTTTAATACAAGTCTCATTTAAAATGAACGCGTCATCCGTTATAATTGATTGTAGTGCAAAATCCTTTTCGGCGAGATGAGTATTTATGCCACAGCATTTGCTCTAAAGTCTACGAGGACTCAGACTCTTTCATAGATGCATGTTAAATGTAGAAGTGGGTGATAAACCTTCATGAGTATTTACACCACAGAGTTTGCTCTATAAGGCAAAACTCACTTAGATACATATTTGCAGTCGGATAACGGGGTTGACTTGCTAGGCTGTCTTGGCGCTACAGTGTTGGACTAGCCGAGGGACGCAAATTGATTGTTTAGAAAATTCGGTAAAACATGAGTTACAAATTATTTGTAATTGGTTTAGAGACCTACCGGGTTGTGCTGTTGAAGTTATCAGCCACAACAAATGCGGAGATAGCATGAACCTGGATCATGGCCCATTATGACCATATTTAATATGAGTCTGTATTCTTCCATAGGGTCGAAGAGTATGTTAAAATAGTGGGAGCTAATTAAAATAAAGACCATGTTAATTAGTTAACGAATGTATTCAATAGAAATTATATTAGAGTTTAATTTCAAGTCTATTTGTTTATTCAGTCGTATAAAATGTCGAATCTATCACTGAAAATGTTGGTCGAGACAAACAAGTTGATTGGATCAAATTACCCTGACTGGTTAAGAAATCTGCGATTGGTGTTAAGACTAGAAATAATTGAGTATGTGTTAGACACAATATTCCCCACAGTCCCTGCTGAAAACTTTGATGAGTATGCCCTGTTTGACAAGGTGGCTTATCAGAAACATTTGAACGATGCTACCTTGGCAAAATGTATAATGTTGTCTTCCATGACTATAGAGTTACAGAGGCAACATGAAAACATGAGCCCCAACGAAATGCTAGAACACTTGAAGAGTCTCTATGAAAAATAGTCTCAAACAATGGAGTATGAACTGTTGAGAGACCCTTTCAAATGTAATCTGAACGAAAGGGGATACGTGTCAGCGTATGTTCTAAAGGACTACACAGCTCCACGAGGAGGCAAAGCAATAGGTGCTTCTACCTCTACTGGACAATGTATATTTGTCATTGAAACAAATATGTCTATAAGTAACTCCCACTGTTGGGTATTGGATACCGCTTGTGGCTCGCACATTTGTAGTAATGTGCAGGGCCTAATTAACAGCAGAAATGTTGGACCTTGGGAGGTAGACCTGCGCGTTGGAAATGGAGCACGCGTAGATGTTGAACGCGTGGGAACTTATAGACTAGATTTACCTTCAGGATTTTGTTTAGAACTAAATAATTGTTATTTTGTTCCCTCATTAACGAGGAATATCATTTCTATTCCAATGTTAGACATTGAGGGGTTTTCCTAATTTATTGCTAATGACAGTTATGTACTGTCTTTTAATGGTTTTGTTTGTGGAAATGCTCCGCTTGTGGATGAATTGTATATTTTAAATTGTAGTCGTGAAATTTTCAATGTGCAAAATAAACGAGCTAAGATAAGTAATCCAAGAAACCCCACCTACTTATGGTACTGTAGACTTGGTCACATAAATGAATCAAGGATAGCAAGATTAAGAAAGTTAGACTACGTGGAACCATTTGACTTGGAGTCCTATGGTAACTGCGAATCTTGCTTGAGAGGAAAGATGACCAACAAGCCACTTTCTGGGAAAGGAGTGCGAGCCAAATAGGTACTTGAGTTGGTCCATACTGATGTATGTCGGCCATTTTCAACTCAAGTTAAGGGAAACTTCCCTTACTTCATCAGTTTTACAGACAATTTCACAAGGTTTGGGAATGTATATCTTATGAAACATAAGTCTGAAGCCTTTGAGAAATTCAAGGAGTACAAGTCAAAAGTAGAGAAACAATTTGAAACAAGTATCAAGACACTTCGATCGGATCGAGGAGGTGAATACTTAAGTAAAGAATTTCTGGATTATTTGAAGCTTTATGGATTCCAATCACAATGGACACCTCCTGAAATGCCACAAATGAATGGTGTTGTTGAAAGGAGAAATCGAACCCTATTAGATATGGTTAGATCCATGATGAGTTTCCCAGCTCTACCAACATACCTTTGGGTCTATGCATTGCAAAACTCAATTTATATTCTGAATAGGGTTCCTTCAAAGTCAGTAGACAAAACTCCATATGAGATATGGAACGGCAAGAAGCCAGCACTTAAACACATGCGACCCTGGGGTGCCCTCCATATGTAAAGAAGATGCTTACTGACAAGTTGGTATCTAAAAGTGAGAAATATTATTTTGTGGGGTATCCAAAGGAAACTAAGGGATACTACTTCTATCTTCCTGGAGAACATAAGGTCATTGTTTCCAGGAATGCAACTTTCCTTGAAGAAGAATATGTCTACAATGAACATAGTTGCACAGAGATAGAACTTGAAGAAATTCAAGAACCACAAGATAACACAGAAGTTGAACCCTTGTCGAATGACCTAAACAAGGATTCAGTGGGAGTATCTGGTGAAGATTGGGTACTTAGAGTACGCCCTTCAGCCAGTGAGAGTGTTGTGAGAGATAGTGCAAAAATGCAAGACTCTCATACACAACCAATGGAAGATGATACAATGGTTGTACATCATTCCATTCAGGAAATACATGAAAATAACATTCCTGAAAGCTCTCAAGGTGATGGATTTTCCAACACACAAAGACCTTCTCACTATCAGAATGCAACAAACACTGAAACACAGAATAATCAACTCCGTAAGACCACTAGGACTCATCATCCACCTGATAGACTTAATCTCCTTGTTGAAACACACAATGAGATAAATATTACTGATGACGATGAACCTACAACCTATAGAGAAGCTATGTTAGACATTGATTCGCAGAGATGGAAAGAAGTCATGAAATCTGAGATGGACTCGATGTACATAAATCAAGTTTGGAACTTGGTTGATTTGCCAACAGGGGTTAGACCCATAGGATGCAAATGGGTCTTCAAGAAGAAGATTGATGTATATGGCAAGGTACAGGCTTATAAAGCAAGATTGGTGGCTAAAGGTTATAATCAACGGCCTGGGGTCGATTATGATGAAACCTTTTCACCTATTGCTAAGATTAAGTCCATTCGGATTTTGCTTGCAATAGCTGCATATTATGACTATGACATTTGGCAGATGGACGTCAAAACTGTTTTCCTCAATGATAATCTAGTTGAGGAAGTGTATATAAAACAACCTGAGGGTTTTTCACTAGAGTCCAAACCAAATGATGTATGCAAGCTATAAAAGTCCATTTATGGGCTTAAGCAAGCTTCAAGGAGTTGGAATATTTGCTTTGACAAAGCAGTCAAATCGTTTGACTTTGTTAGAAGCAAAAAAGATCCCTACGTTTATAGTAAGCGCAAGGAAGAGAGTATTGTCTTCATTGTTATATATGTAGATGACATATTAATAATGGGAGATAATAACTCTCATGCAATCAGTCAAGGAATGGTTATCCAGCACCTTCATGATGAAGGACTTGGGTGAAGCCTGCTATATTCTTAAAATTAGGATCTACAGAGATAGACCTAATAGATTGTTAGGGCTGTCATAATCCACATACATAGACAAAGTGCTAAGACGATTCTCTATGGAAAACTCCAAGAAGGGAAATCTTCCTATGGGTCAAGGGATCAAGTTATCAAAGAAGGATAGTCCTTCTACTGTTGCAGAACTTGAACGCATGAAAATAATCCCATATGCTTCATCTATAGGATCTATCATGTATGTCATGACCTGTACGAGGCCAGATGTGGCTCATGCACTTAGTATGACTTGCAAATTCCAGCAGAATCCTGAGGAAGAATACCGGAAAGCAGTCAAGAGTATTCTTAAGTATCTTAGACGAACTAAAGAATATTTCTTAGTCTATGGTGGACAAGAGAAGCTGGTATGTACTGGGTACACTGATGCTAGCTTCCAGATAGATCTTGATGACTTCAAATCTCAGTCTGGATATGCCTTCATTTTCAATGGCGGAATAGTGAGTTGGAAAAGTTTCAAGCAAGCTACAACTACTGATTCAACAATAGAAGCTGAGTACATTGCTGGATCGGAAGCTGGTAAAGAAGCTGTCGCGTTATCTGAGTTCCTGAAGGAACTATGGGTTGTTCCAAGTGCCACTTGTCCAATAACGGTTTATTGTGAAAACACTGGTGCGATTGCGTAAGGTAAGGAACCAAGATCAACCAATAGAAATAAGCATGTACCATGGAAGTACCATATACTCAGGAAGATGGTGGAGACTGAAGAGATTAAATTAGACTATGTTCCCACAGATGATAATCTAACTGACCCGTTTACTAAATCATTAAGCTTAGTTAAGCATAATGGTCATTTTGAAAACATGGGTATTAGATACATCGGAGATTGGCTCTAGGCCAAGTGAGAGATTGAAAGTATGTATGTCCTAGAGACAATCATTGTTAGGGACAAATGTACTTGAACACATTCGTATTATTAATAAGATTAATATTTATGGCATTTGCGATTATTGAATTATTATTTGATTGTTTATAATTATTCATTAACGTGCATCCCTTGAGCTTACGTTGTCATTAATAGAGTGAGCTATTGATGATAGAGCGTGACCCTTAAAATAGCCTCGACTAATGATCATCGAGAATGGGATATCGATGATATGTGATAAGTCGACATGTGGTCTGCATCAATAATTTATCAGTAGGGTATACCAATACTTCCAAAGTATCCATGTGTCCATCACGAGTAGCCATCCTCGATGTAGTATGTCTCACCTGCTACGAGTAATGGCTACTCATGATGGACACATGGATACTTTGGAAGTATTGGTATACCCTACCGATAAATTGTTGATGCAGACCACATGTCGACTTATCACATATGATCGATATCTCATTCTCGATGATCATTAGTCGAGGCTATTTTAAGAGTCACGCTCTATCATCAATAACTCACTCTATTAATGACAACGTAAGCTCAAGGGATGCACGTTAATGAATAATTATAAATAATCAAATAATAATTCAATAATCGCAAATACCATAAATATTAATCTTATTAATAATACGAATGTGTTCAAGTACATTTGTCCCTAACAATGATTGTCTCAAGGACATACATACTTTCAGTGAACTCCAACATTATTAGAGGCTTGGGGTTATAATGCAATTATCAGCATGCACATAATGGCTAAATATAGGTGGTTTGAGACACCACTTTGTATACCGTAGATATCTTGAGGGTTGAAGCTCAACTTATTCATGCTAAGGCAAAGGATAGACACTCAGATTTTGAAAGTAATTTGCCTGTTACTTAAGGATATAATACACTGGAGCAAAGAAAAACAATGTGGTCTTCTCTGAAAGACATATGGAAAAATATTGTTATTCCTTGGATTGTAAGTGGTCATTTTAATGCTATGTTATACCCTTAAGACAGGTTGATTGGGACTCCTTTAGCACCAGCTGAGCTTAGACATTTCTCAGAATGTGTTCAAAGTTTGATCCTCAATAAACTCTTATGAAAGGGAACTACTATACATGGACAAACAAGCAACAAGGTGTAGATAGAGTATGTAGTAGAAACACCATTCATCTGTGGCATTTCAGGAGGTGTCCATTGTGATGGAATCCATGAAACTTCAAATAATCCAGAAATTCTTTACTTAAGTATTCACCTCCTCGATCCGATCGAAGTGTCTTGATACTTGTTTCAAATTTCTTCTCTACTTTTGACTTGTATTCCTTGAATTTCTCAAAGGCTTCGGACTTATGTTTCATAAGATACACATTCCCAAACCTTGTGAAATTGTCTGTAAAAGTGATGAAGTAAGGGAAGTTTCCCTTAACTTGAGTTGAAAATGGTCCACATACATCAGTATGGACCAACTCAAGTACCTATTTGGCTCGCACTCCTTTCCCAGAAAGTGGCTTGTTGGTCATCTTTCCTCTCAAGCAAGATTCACATTTACCATGGACTCCAAGTCAAATGGTTCCAGATAGTCTAACTTTCTTAATCTTGCTATCCTTGATTCATTTATGTGACCAAGTCTACAGTACCATAAGTAGGTGGAATTTCTTGGATTACTTATCTTAGCTCATTTATTTTGCACATTAAAAATTTCACGACTACAGTTTAAAATATACAATCCATCCACAAGAGGAGCATTTCCACAAACAAAATCATTAAAAGACAGTACATAACTATCATTGGCAATAAATTAGGAAAACCCCTCAATGTCTAACATTGGGATAGAAATGATATTCCTCGTTAATGAGGGAACAAAATAACAATTATTTAGTTCTAAACAAAATCCTGAAGGTAAATCTAGTCTATAAGTTCCCTCGCGTTCAACATCTACGCGTGCTCCATTTCCAACGCGCAGGTCTACCTTCCAAGGTCCAACATTTCTGTTGTTAATTAGGCCCTGCACATTACTACAAATGTGCAAGCCACAAGCGGTATCCAATACCCAACAGTGGGAGTTACTTATAGACATATTTATTTCAATGACAAATATACCTTGTCCAGTAGAGGTAGAAGCACCTATTGCTTTGCCTCCTCTTGGAGCTGTGTAGTCCTTTAGAACATACGCTGACACGTGTCCCCTTTCGTTCAGATTGCATTTGAAAGGGTCTCTCAACAGTTCATACTCCATTGTTTGAGACTGTTTTCATAGAGACTCTTCAAGTGTTCTAGCATTTCGTTGGGGCTCATGTTTTCATGTTGACTCTGTAACTCCATAGTCATGGAAGACAACATTATACATTTTGCCAAGGTAGCATCGTTCAAATGTTTCTGATAAGCCACCTTGTCAAACAGGGCATATTCATCAAAGTTTTCAGCAGGGACTGTGGGGAATATTGTGTCTAACACATACTCAATTCTTTCTAGTCTTAACACCAATCGCAGATTTCTTAACCAGTCAGGGTAATTTGATCCAGTCAACTTGTTTGTCTCGACCAACATTTTCAGTGATAGATTCGACATTTTATACGACTGAAGAAACAAATAGACTTGAAATTAAACTCTAATATAATTTCTATTGAACACATTCGTTAACTAATTAACATGGCCTTTAGTTTAATTAGCTCCCACTATTTTAACATACTCTTCGACCCTATGGAAGAATACAGACTCATATTAAATATGGTCATAATGGGCCATGATCCAGGTTCATGCTATCTCCGCATTTGTTGTGGCTGATAACTTCAACAGCACAACATGGTAGGTCTCTAAACCAATTACAAACAATTCATAACTCATGTTTGACCGAATTTTCTAAACAGTCAATCTGCGTCCCTCGGCTAGTCCGACACTGTGGCGCCAAGACAGCCTAGCAAGTCAACCCCATTATGCGACTGCAAATATGTATCTAAGTGAGTTTTGCCTTATAGAGCAAACACTATGGTGTAAATACTCATGAAGGTTTATCACCCACTTCTACATTTAACATGCATCTATGAAAGAGTCCGAGTCCTCGTAGACTTTAGAGCAAATGTTGTGGCATAAACACTCATCTCGTCGAAAAGGATTTTGCACTACAATCAATTATAACGGACGACGCGTTCATTTTAAATGAGACTTGTATTAAAATTTTAGGGAACATTTTAATTCAGGGTTTTAACCAAGATCAACTATTTTACGCCATATCCAATATGACATCTTAATATCATGCAAAACTAATGACACATTTAGTTGGGAACCGTCAACCCAATATGCATGATATAAGATGGTTTAATCAAATACTGGGCGTCGCCTGGCCAGACAGTTATAGCGAACGCTATTCTAATAATTTAAATGACAAACAATTTGACATTTAGCACATAAACAATATACTTATCAAATATACTGTAAAATAATAATATGGGTTAAACTTAAAATTGGATTAAAACGAGGTTTCTTGAAATCCTAAATGTTTTGAACGAATGTTAACCTTTTGATATCACCCTAAATTATCTCCTACGCTAACTCGAGGAAGTTATTCTGCTCTAACTCGAACTAAGCCAAAAGTGCGGTGTCCGACTCATTGCACGGTGCACGGCTATGAACGAGTAAGAACGGATGATGGTCGATATGGGCGTTATTGATAATGGTGGGTGATGATAAAGGACCTGTGAATTGATACCTACCACGGAGGCGTTGCGGCTCCATGGTGGAGCATCGCGGCGCTAATGCTTCATTTTAAAAACTTAGACTCACTGGACAATAGGCGTCGCAACTCCATGGTGGAGCGCCGCGACGCTAATGCAATTGCAGAAGCAGAAATGTTTCTGCCCTTGCAACGCTGCGGCTCCATGGTGGAGAGTCGCGACTCTAATGATTAGCGTCGCAGCCCCACCTGTCCAGAAACAAAAAAATAATAATTTATGATCAGCGTGTGGGAGATAGAAGTCCTTATACTTGAGGTCAATATGCACCTTGTCTACAAAGTAATGTACTTTGATCCCGTCCTAAGCTCAAATGTCTTATAGGTTGAGATACGACTTGTATTGGGTACATTATGATGTGGATTAAAGGTGGTAGTTAAGCCAAGATTAGGATTCATTCCTCGAATGTATATTCGAGAGGACACTCAGATTCTCAGTGATATTAGGTTGACTAAGTCGTTGGCCAACACAATAGACATATTTAGAATATGGTCTAGTCATCAACTAATATAGATGAGATACAATGATTAAGCCATTTGGATAGACACTTGACAAATCATAAGTTTGATCGGGTGTGTCGTGAATGAAAGGATTTTATCTTACCACATAAAGGTTAAGTTTACTGAATTCGCGTAAACGTACTTCACATATTGAGTTCGTCTTCCGGTGCTGTCTACGAGTTCTGCGTAGACCTTAATTTGATTAATGTTGATATGAGAAGGCATGTAGGGTCACGCTATGCCGATTGTCTTTTCGATCTAAGGATGTATTGAGGGAGTGATTAAATGTTCGATTTGGAATCGAGATATTTAAATGAATAATGATTATTTTAATTAAGTCAAAATTGAATTTTGGATTTAATTAAGAATGCACGGAAAATAAATCGAGACAGTGCAGGAGCACGTCGAGCGCCGCGGTGCCCATACCCTAGGGTCGCGGCGCATCTGCCTCAAATTTTAGGTCAGGCCCAAGGTCAAACTCTAATATGGTTTTGACCTAATTTTCAACTATAAATATATGCATTCTCTTCATTATTCACACACCAATTTCAGATTATCATTCTAAGCCTTAGAGACTTAGAATTAAACTCACTCGAACCTCTGCCGGATTTCCTAGCTTTCCGAAAGAGAAATACATTGAAGCTTGGAGCTTGCAATCGGAAGGGCAATCGCGTGTGCACCTTATAGTAGATAAAGACTCCAGATATTCTAACTTTTAAGTTTATGCTTTATGTTACAAGTTTAATTGTTGTATAACCATTCCAGAAATGTTGTTGGGGTAAATAAGAAACAAAACTTTAAACTTCCGTTGTGTCTTACTTATGTGTTTTGAACCCAACAAAACCCTACATTCACTTGTCTCACTTTATTTTCCTTAACTCTAGTTTCAAGAAAGCTAGCTAGAGTAATATGCTTCCTCTTCATACAAGCAACTAATTCTCTTTGCTTATATTTTTTATTGTCCCCCTCAACTTCCACACTAACCAAGTCATGATGAGGATGATATATGAGGACTCCCTCCCAGAGGGTTTGTTAGCAGCACATTTGAATTGATAGAATTGAATTCATATCATCTCTAGATTAGAATTTGACAATGTAATATCCTTCATCATGATAATAGACAACAGTGGTCCATGTAATTGTATCCCAGAGTTTCTCCAACCACATAAACAATAAGAACACTACTCCATTTCGAAACTTCAGTTTGATCTATCTCAACCACAATTTTCAGGAGGGATATACGATAGCACTTCTTATCACGAAACTTACTTTAATTACTCATATACCAATATTAATCGACTTTTACAACTAGATACTTGCTAGTTTGACGACCAAAACAAATATTATATTTCGATTTCTTTAATAATACGGAGTACTAAATATTAATTACGAATTGGTGCATATTCATATCGGACATCTCATTAATGCCACCTTCAACGTTGTCATATTCACGTGATCACTGTTTTGAATATATTAAATGTTTTCTTAATTTTTTTATATCTTTTTTCGACCCATCCTTACCAAAATCAGGTTGACCTTAATTTATTAATTGAGATATATTCACATATTTTTTATGCTATCACATATCTTGGTTTTAGCATTGAGATCAAGTTTCACGCTACGCAATAAAGTTAAAGTAAAATTGAGTCTAGATGTTCTAATAAATAGTAACTACTAACTAGTATATCGTTGTGAAACATATATATGTATTGGCAAACTAAATATATGTTCTTCGTGAAATGTACAGCTACGGCTCTGCAATAATTGAAAAACATACACTGATGGGTTCGAACTATTAATATGTTTCCTTCCGTTTTAATTTATGTGTCTTATTTTATTTATATCTATTTTACAAAGAATATTTTTCCCCTACATGCAGTAAAATTTTAACTTTCAACGATTCTATTTCCCATTGTAGGAATGATATAATATGTTAAAATTATAGGATTTAAAGGATAATTTATGGTATGTTATGCACACAAGACCTCAAAATTTAAAGAATATTTTTAATATATATTTTTGGTTTAAGATCACAAAATTTATTATATTTATAAATTTTGTGTCCATCAAAATTAAGACATCACTCATTAATGAAATAGCGTCTACTTGCCCCTTTTCCAATCATGTCTTTAAAAACAATCATTATTAATTGCATTTCAAATTTCATGGTGAAACTTCATGAGTTGGCCGAGCAGCTTCTAAAATGTTTTTTGTCAAAAATATTTTTGAAAAAAGTACTTTTGTAGACTTGCAATTTGTGTTTCATTAATCAATTTGAAAAATACTTTTGTCGATATTACACCAATACTATAGGGGTGGCCAGTGGGCCCGGCTCGGGACCGGCGGGCCGGGTTTGGCGGGATCGGGTCGGGGCGGGACGGGGAAAAGGGCGGGATCGGGGCGGGGCGGGTCAGGCGGGATCGGGATAGGCGGGATTTGCCGAAGTCCAGCCCCGATCCCGTCGGAATCGGGTTGGGATTGGGTCGGGTCAGAATCGGGTTGGGATTGGGTCGGGTCAGAATCGGGATCCCGAGCGGTTTTTTTTCCACTTAATTTAAAAAATAACATATATATATAAAAACTCAATAATTAAACAAGATAGTGTAATAAAAACATCTCAATGCTGTTTTTGTGCCTCTTATATTATTTAATAGACATATGATTTTTTTTGTAATACAAATATAATTGTCAAAATTGCAACTTTGTGGTGTTGTTCAAAAGTTGCAAATTACATAGTAAAATTGCAATTAAAAAAATTACATTATGAAAAAACCTGTTCTAGTTTCTTAATAATTTCATGTGGTTCTTCGGTTGGAATTGGTATTTGTTGGTCAAATTGATCCACGTCGCTTCCACCACCTTCGGATAAAATTTCGTTGTAGTTTTCGTCTTCTTCTTCGTTGATCTCCGATTGAGTGCACCTTCTCCGCTCCGCTTGTATCCAATCTCTGAATAATACTACAATCTCCAAGTTGTCTCTGGCTAATGAGTGTATGTGCTCTCCTATATGATATCTGCCGGCAGAAAAAGCGCTTTCAGACGCAGTTGATGACGCTTGAATGTTCAAAACATCTCGGGCCATCATTGAAAGTGTCGGAAAGGTCTTCTCATTCCCCCTCCAGTATTTCAGCAAGTCTTCACGTCCTTCTTCATTGAGAATTGCTTGGTACGGTACAGAACCCTGCAAAACAAAAATATCAAACTCGCTAATTTGGTTAGTAGCGGTACGGCCGCACATTCTATTTTTGAGGCTTTCAATACTAGCCGCAGAAACAGCATGTCTTTTGTGAGGTTGTGTTGAAGAAGAAGAAGATGGTATGGAAGCCGGTAGGTTACTAGCACTTTCTTGTTGGTAAAACCTATATACTTTTTTGCATTGGTCTTCTATGCTAGATAACACTTCTTCTTTAGTTTGTTCAATAGGTGGTGGGTGATTTGGATTTTTGGGACTTGGAGGTGGTAGTACTTCTATACAATCGTAAATAGTTTCAATAAGTGATTTAGTACCGTCTATTTTAATAGTCGGGTTTAATACATCACCAATAATATAAATAGTGGGAATAGGAATAAAATATTTTTTTTATTTTGATAAACATTTTTTTAATAGTTGTCATATAAGCTGGTTTTTCCATATATTCACTAAGTAATAAAAATATTAGAGTTATATAAAACAACATAGTTGAAATAGTAGGATAATATATACCGAAAAATTCTTTTGTTGCTTGAAAAAAATTCTCTAAAAATACAATAAGTTCAGAAATTTTTACCCAATCGCTATCTACAACCATATCAGCTGAATTTTGATTATGAGAGTTAAAAAATAAAGTTATAGGTTTTCTATAGTCATAAGCAACAAGTAGTTGCTCGTATAAAGAATTTCACCTAGTGGGTACTTCTTCTGGAATTTTTCTACAAGGTAGTTGGCAATCGTGACAAGTTTTTTTATATTCTTTTCTTCATTGTATTCTATTATTTTTAAAAATAAAGTTTATAGCAAATTGTATTTTACTAAGAATGTCTTCAAAAAGTGATAGACCGTCAATTTACAATTAAGTTATATATATGACACGCGCATTTTATATGAAAATGATCTGGAAAAAAGATGGAGTTAAACTATTTTTTTAAATTGTAATAGCGTAATTGTTATAAGAAGCGTTATCTAATGTAATAGTCATAATTTTATCAGTTATTCCGTAATAATCGCACACTTGATAAATATTTTCTGCAATAAAAGTACCAGTATGCCTATCATCTATATATCTATACGCTAAGATACGTTTTTGCATTGACCATTTATAATCTATCCAATGACAAGTTACCGTTAAATAATCATGACCGTTAGTACTACGGCCTATATCAGAAGTGATAGCCATTTTGCCATTAAAATGATATAGTGAATAACGTAAATACTGTTGATATTCATGTGCAAATTTAAACACATCTCTCTTAACAGTTGATCTAGGAAAATCGTTAAAAGCATGATTATACAAATCTCTAATGTAATGAATAAAATCGGGAGATGAAGGAAATGAAAAAGGCAAACCCTCCACAGTAACTAATTTTGCTATTGTTTCCCTATCTCTATGTTTATTGTATTTAGGGCCTACAATTCCCCTCGTCATAGGGTTAATTTGACCATGTACTTGGTCCGGGACAGTATCAGTATGTGAACCTTGTCCCGGTGGAGCGGGCGTTTGCGCACCCGGTTTTGAAGCCTCGTATTCGGCATACCTAGCTGGATGAGCCCTTACTACGTGTCTCATTAAACCCCCGTCCCACCGTGACCTTTTCCAATTTTAAATTTTAAGACATCTTTACAAATTTTACATCTAGCTACTTGATTCTCTACGTCCCTATCAAAAAATATCCATGCATCTGATTTTAATGGTCGTTTTGCTGGACCTTGTCTCATACTAGGGGGAATAAGAGACATTTCAGTTGAAGGTGCACTAGTGGGTGTGTTGTCATCAACATTAGTGGGTGTATCATCTAGATCATCTTCTAAATTAAAGTCTTCTTGAGTTCATGAAAATAGCTCATCGTCTAAATCTAATGATATTGTAGGAAAATGTTCAGTATCAACAAAATCATCCTGTGTAGGAATAGGATTCTGTCTAGAAATAGAAGCCTTGCTCTTGTTGCCCCTACTAGAAGAAGCATGACCCCTACCCGTAAGCATACGTTTAAATCCTTCCATTATAAATTTATAATTATACTAATAAATGAAATTAAGTGCGCTAAATAAAATAAACAGAAAATAATAATTTAATGAATGAACGAATGTACCAAACGCCGACGTAACGTCGACGTGTAATCGAGAGGTTGAAAATTGAAACTTTGCTCGATGGAAGATCATCAAGCTAGTTGTCAACTTCACTCCCAATTCCCAAATGAATAAATAAAATTAAATATTTAGTAGACAATGTAGACTTGTAGAGAGATAGATTGAGATATTAGAGAGATTGTAGGAAGATTTGTGAGAAAGATGAAAAGAAAATGAGGTATTTATAGTTGAAAAATTGGGTTAAAGTGTAAATATAATAACTTATGGGTTAAAAATAAATATTAAGGGGGGGGGGGGGGGGTTGGGGGAGGGGGAGGCCAAAAATGGTCGTTGCACAACGGTTAAAATGTAAAATGGTCGTTGGTGCAACGGTTATTTTTGCCAAAAGGGGGTTTCGGGCTGGATTGGGTCGGGACTGGCGGGCCTGGGGCGGGCCGGGACCGGTTGGGACGAGACATTGTCCCTTCCCGGTTTGAGTGCCGATACCGTAATTTTTTTTTTAAATACTCGGGTTCGGGGCGGGACCGGGGCAGGACCGGGGCGGTGTCGGGGCGGGACCGGGGCGGTTTCGGGGCGGGACCGGGCCGACCCGCCCCACTGGCCAGCCATAGTACTTTCTGCTTGGCCAATTTTTCATGCGTGCTTCTGGGTAAAACCTATTTGTTTAGCTTTCAGAAAACAACTAATGCTACTACTCAAAAGTACTTATTTTTTCACTAAAAGCCTGGTTAAAACTTCAACATTCTAAAATAAGTACTTTTTGAAAGAAAAATAATAATTTTGGCCACTCAGAAACTTACCCAAACATGCTAAGATCCTGAAATTTGAAACTTTATTACAGTGACTATTTATAATTAAAAATAATTATTTTTAAATTTTACCCCACATAAAGTGAAAAGGGGGAGTAATAAATTTAGGCGTTGGTGAGAAAGGGACTGGTAATCGCTCAAGTACGAATATCATTATTGTAACATAAGATAAGACCTAGCCCCTTGATCTGATTTCCACAACCTAGGAAAAGAATTGACATCATTAATCCAAAAGAAAGTGGTCGATCGTCCTAACAAACTTGTTAGTTAGTAATTGAATTTTAAATGTAAACCAAATTAAAATCTCGTACTTGAAAGAGGAAATCTGTTGGATATGTTTGATAAGATCGTGTGGACATGTATGAAATTACAAGTTCATGAAGAAACTTAAATGTAAACTAAGACCTCGTAGGTAAAAGAGGAAATTATATTGTTGGAGGTAGAGATGGCAGTGGATCCTGGACCCGGTCCGAATTCGGTGGATCCAGATCCGTTTTATAGGATATGGATCTTCAAAATTTGGACCCGACGGATCCGGATCGGACCCGGATCCGTTTCTGACGGATCGGATATGGATCTGGATCTTGTATTTGACATTCGTATCCGTTCCAGATCCGACCCGTGGATCCATTTTTTATTAAATATATTCATAACCTAGAATGTAATTTTATAAGTATTTTCTTAAAATTGCTAAGCACATCCTTGCAAGTTTAATTCTCAAAACAAGTTTAATTTATCCCCGCGTTAACTCAAAAACCAAAAAATAAAGAGGTAACTTCGATAATAAAATCAATGTTATATTAGTGAATGACTAACATCTCCATTAACAAGTAGTTAAAATTATATTCACTTCATTTGTGAAGATTCCAAGCACATGCAAGTTCAGCATTGTGGAAATACTAGTCAGCATTTTCCACAACTATTGTCATTGTCCAACATTTTCAATTAATAGCTCACAATCTAAACGAGACAACGAACAAAATATCTCATATGAACATTTCAAAATTGTAACACAGTAAACTGTTATCTAAGTAACAATCGTTTGTCAGTTCAAAAAAAAATTCTTAGCAAGACAATTTTTTTTACATGTGGATCCAGATCCGATCCGTGGACCCGGTGGATCCGGATTTGGATCTGATTTTTATGGACCCAACGGATCTTGATCTGGATCTAGTAGGATCCGATCCAGATCCGATTCGTTGCCATCCCTAGTTGGAGGTTTGATAAGATCGTGTGAATATGTTTGCAATTACTCCATCTCAAGTTATTTGTTTTGTTGACTATTTTATCCTTATTTATGTTTTAAGGTATAATCTCTCTTCAAAGAATATTTACTCTATTTATGTGTCAACCTTTAAGGTGTTTGTAATTTTCAAAAACCATTATTCCTAAGGGTAAATTGACAAATATAATTAATTTTTACTTGAACTTTTAAAATGACATCTAATTTGAGATAACTATTTTAGGAAATCACGACAAATAATTTGAAACGCAAGAAATACAACTTAAGGAATAAACTTAAATGTAAACCAAAACCTCGTACATAAAAGAGGGTTTTATATTGGTGGAGGTTTGATAAGATCGTGTGAATATGTATGCAATTTCAGGTTGAGAAGAAATTTAGATGTAAACCAAAATCTCGTATGTAAAGGAGGAGTTTTCTGAAGTTTTTATATAGGTAAAAGGTTCAAATTTACCTCTTTATTTTAGCAAAATTTCTTAATTTAATTTGTTTTAATTTGATGTTAGTTATGTTTTTGACTTTATGAAGCTTTAGTGTGGTTTGATGGATTCTACATATCAAAATATTTAGGGGGAAAAAGTTTAAATTTATCCTTCAACTTTTGCTATGCATGATTTAAAACTACCCCCTCCATTGTTCAATTTGGAGATCCGCTAGCTAGGCTAATGAGCAAATGCGATACAATTTGCTAGCGGGTAATTCGCACGATTGTCCCTATTTTAGGGTGGTCTTTAATTTTTGTCTTTCGCCTAAAAAATTGATCGAAAATATTTTTAAGGTTGTGGGTTCGAATTTAAGTAGAGTCAAAAAGAAAAAAAATCACAAGGTAGAATTTTATTAAAAAATATATCTATTCGGTCAAAGTTGTATAGAAATTATGTCTTAAGGGGCATAGTTTCTATGTAATTATGCCTCCAAAAATACATATGAGGTTATGGTTCGAATCCCAGCAGTCAAAAAGAAAAAAACAGCAAGGCAAAACTTCATAGAAATTATGTCTATTCGACCAAAATTGTATAGAGATTATGCTTGCCTGAATGCAAAGTTTCATTGAAAAGTTAATATTATACCTTGGGCATAGTCTCTGTATAACTTTGATTGAATAGGCATAATTTATATGAAAAAATTGCCTTGCGATTTTTTTTTTCTTTTATGGTCTCTGCTGGATTCGAATCCAGAATCTCTAATTTGGTAAACCTGCGAATAAAGGATACACTGACCCACGAATTTTCCTTAAATGAAAAGTAGGGACAATAATTAAATACCAGCTAATTGAGGGAGAAAAATTAAAGACCAACTTGTAAGAAGGAATCCACGCAATTTTTTGTTTGCTAGCTAATAGTAAAGATACGAATAGCTCCAAAACAAAACAAAACAAATGATAAAATTAGGTAGCATTTGGTCATAGACTTCTAATACTTTTTACTTTATTTAGAATTTATGAAGTTGGAATTGAAGATATAATTGTGTGTTTTTATACTTTTTGCTAAGGAGAGAAAAAATCACTTTATTTGAAATTTATGAAGATAGAGTTCAAAAACAGGTTTGAAGAACTTTTTCAAATTTGAAATACTACTCCAAATTGGATTTGAAAATATTATAACCAAACACTTGGCTTTGAAATAAAGTGAAAAGTTATTCCGCAAAAAAAGTAAATAATTTTCATGGTCAAATGGTTCCTAAGTTATTTCGTATGGTAAAGGGGTATTTATACCATTTTCTTCCTTTTGATTTTTTTTATTAATATTAGAAGGGGAGCTTTGTAGTAACGGGTAAAGTTGTTGCCATGTGACGAGGAGGTCATGGGTTCAAGCCGTGGAAACAGCCTCTGACAGAAATGCAAGGTAAGGTTGCGTACAACAGACCCTTATAGTCTGGCCCTTCTACGGACCCCGCGCATAGCGGGAGCTTAGTGCACCGGGCTGCCTTTTTTTTTTTTTTTTTTGTGTCGGGCTCAATTTCACACAATTTAACTATTATTGGGTACTGTTGTGACTCTACATATCAAGGCTTAGAAAGATGGAGAAAATCATCTAAAGCATAGGCATAGTATGATTGATGAAAAAAACTTATCTAATATTTTTTTCGTGTGTCTTTGCAGAAATTTCAACTCTAGTATCTAGTAATTTTCATCGATTGCATTAAGCACAAGGTCAAGTCTTATTTTTTTTCGTAAACAACTGCATTATATTACTTCGTAATATGATTTGCATGCCCATAAGATACCAACACATCATTTGCATTCCAAATTGGAAAATCATAATTCCAAGAAATCCTACATAAAGCAAAAGGGAGAATTTAGCTATATTATGGGCGAGCACATCTCATGCTCGAGGGATGTAGGCAAAATTGATCTCTTCAAAAGAACTCATCAAACTTCATATATCCTCTCAAGTGGTCATGTCTTAATTGCTTGTTGGAAGTTTGGATATCTCATGGCTAAATGACGAAAACATTGACTTATTAATTGGTGAATGTGAGAGTTTGTTTGCTGTTGTTCTCATGAATAATGCTACTCCTATTTACTCAAGTCCTATTAATGAGATATTGTATTTTTTCCAACTCCTCAACTGGCAATGTATGGAGGCTTCCACACTTGCTTTAAGAATTTTTTATTTTCTTATTATTGTTGTTTTTCAGTTAAGATTTTTTTCTTATAAACCACCTGGTGGCGGTGGGGGCTTAGGTATAGACCCCAATTGCACTGAAAAACTTTGAGAGTACAAAAGGTGGCTTTTTGGCCAATCCTCCTTGAGATACATTTAAGATGAGGCGAATCTGGGATTTTAAAAGCATGGTACACCATTGCTTTTAAAGATTTTTTTAGAAATTACGCGCTAAAAGCAGGCGTGCCTCTCTTATAAGAGAATATGATATCATCCCCCTTATCAGTGGAAACATAAAGATAAAAGAATTAACTAAGTATCAAATCGACCAAATTGAACAAATGATAGGTCAATATCATGTTGTTCATTGGGAATTGAAGAGGGGAAAATGAGCAGACATCGAACGATTAATTTCTATTTCTTGTTATCGTGGAATTAGTATGTTCATCAATAGACGAAGCTCTCTCTTTATCATCTCGTGCCAGATGCAACATCCTTTTTCCTTCTCGTGAACCACGGGAGCGCCTAGCGCCCAGAGGAGCAAAGCTCATTTTCCTTTTAGGGTAAAGCGGCGCATAAAAAAGGGTGACGGCAGGAGTGCCCTTTTTCTATCAATAGAGGGAGCAAAAAACGGGCTTTGCTCCCCTTTACAATATGAAGAAAGAAATAAGGGTCGAAGTTTAGACCGCTCACAGTAGTTCTACCTATAGAAAGGATCATGAAAGAGGCGATCAGAATGGTCGGGAAAAAGAAATGAATAGCTCAAGTCATGATCAGTCTTTGTCAAAGAAGAATCTGCTAGCGGAGTTACTGTCTCAAGGGAGGTTGTTCCCAGGTTCAGTAGTTGGTGCGAGAGGCAAATAAGCTCTTTCAAGGAGATCATTTGATAGCACTAAATCGGATTGGAGAGTTCCATAATAAAAAAGAAGGACTCCGTTAAACCCTTGCCTGCATTAAGATTTAAAACTTCTCGTCTACTTTCAGGAAATGTTTGTAATAGAGAGCGCTAAAAGCAGGCGTGCCTCTCTTATAAGAGAATATGATACCATCCCCCACTTTTGGCGCACTTGTTTGATGAGCTAAGCCTAAGCGCCATATAAGTCAAAAGCTAGCCTGAGACCTAAAAAAGCAAGGTCGAAATCCATTCCTCTTTTTTCCATAAGATACCAACACGTCATTTGCATTCCAAATTGGAAAATCATAATTTCAAGAAATCCTACATAAAGCAAAAGGGAGAATTTAGCTATATTATGGGCGAGCACATCTCATGCGCTAGGGATGTAGGCAAAATTGATCTCTTCAAATGAACTCATCAAACTTCATATATCCTCTCAAGTGGTCATGTCTTAATTGCTTGTTGGAAGTTTGGATATCTCATGGCTAAATGACGAAAACATTGACTTATTAATTGGTGAATGTGAGAGTTTGTTTGCTGTTGTGTTAAATATACACAATATACATGTGTATATTGTGTATATTAAATCTCGGATTTGGTCCCAATAATAGCTCTCGGTTTTGGTTGGTTATGTAAAGTAATTTATGGTAAATATTTAGTATCATAGTTTAGGTAATATTGTAATATAATTATTAGTGTTTTACCATAATTAGTGTATTACCATAAATGTATAGAATAAGGTTTTTAGAATAGAATAGGAATAGGATTCTCCTATTTTGTAACTTGTATATATAGCCTTTCAAGTAATGAAAATAATCAAGGGGGATTATTTCTTTCATGGTATCAAGAGACTAGGTCTAACAAAATTTTGTCCCTTCGCCGAACCCCCCCCCCTCGGGGTTTTCTCTTCCAAATTTGTCTTCCGCTCTCAAAATATCTCTTACTATTCCCAAATTTCCCCTCCTTCTTTGTTCTTTCAATATGTCTAAGAACAATTATCATCCTGCCCTCATGGTTTCTAACGTCAAGAACAGTATCCCTATTGTGCTTGAGATGGAAAACGTCCAATATGCGACGTGGGCAGAATTGTTTAAAATTCACGCTATCTCCCATCAAGTTATTCATCACATCATTCCTCCCGCTACACCTCTCCCCGCAGAGGATCCTCAGTTATGGATTACTCTTGACGCTACCGTTCTCCAGTGGATCTATTCCACTATTTTGGTTGACCTTCTACAGATGATTATTGAGCCGGATACCATAGCTATGGCTATCTGGAATAGATTGCGTGACATATTCCAAGATAACCAACATTCACGTGTCGTTACACTCGAGCAGGAATTCTCTCTAGTTCGCATGGAAGAATTTCCAAACGTCTCTGCATATTGCAAGAAAATCAAGGAGTTGAAGAATCAACTCCATAATGTTGGCGCACCTGTAACAAATAATCGTCTGGTTCTACAATTGGTTGCCGGCCTTTCGGAGGCCTATAATGGTGTTGGAACTCTCATTCGTCAAAGCAACCCTCTTCCCGCCTTTTATCAAGCCCGTTCCATGCTTACTTTGGAAGAAGCCGGTTTGGCTAAAAAGGCGGCTACCGGAGCAAGCCCCGTCGTCATGATGGCGTCCTCCCCAAGTTCTTCGGGTTTTGTTGATAATTCGGGCCAAAACCATAATCATGGTGGCGGCAAAAATAATCGTAAGAATAATAATAAAAACCACGGGGGTATACGCGGCGGTTCCGGTGGTCAGCAAGCAGGCAGTGGGTCCCGTCCAGTGAACAGTGGCCCACCACCCCCTGGTCCCATCAGTGGGGCCCATGGCAGTGGGGCTGGGGCAGTGGGTCGTGGGCCAGCAACCCCTACTATCCAGCAACTCCCGGCGGCCGGTGGGGCGCCGGCCTTTCGAGCCCAACAATCGGCGGTGGCGGCCCGGCGGCCGGTGGCCCAGTAACGCCAGTTCCAGCAGCTATGGCCCAGTTCAGTCCCGTCCCGGAGTACTTGGGCCCCGACCTCCGCAAGCCCACCACGCAGCAGGCCCCACTGAATCAAGGGGGATTATTTCTTTCATGTTGTTCTCATCAATAATGCTACTCCTATTTACTCAAGTCCCAAACATATGACTAAGACCAAATGCAATGAATTCAAATTTACTTAATTCCATAGTTTCATCAGCTATGAGTTCACAAATGCAGTTGAGTCCTATTAGTGAGATATTGTATTTTTTCCAACTTCTCAACTGGCAATGTATGGAGGCTTCCACACTTGCTTTAAGAATTTTTTATTTTCTTATTATTGTTGTTTTTCAGTTAAGATTTTTTTCTTATAAACCACCTGGTGGCAGTGGGGGCTTAGGTATAGACCACAATTGCACTGAAAAACTTTGAGAATACAAAAGGTGGCTTTTTGGCCAATCCTCCTTGAGATACATTTAAGATGAGGCGAATATGAGATTTTAAGAGCATGGGTATACCATTGCTTTTAAAGGTTTTTTTAGAAATTAAAAAAAAAGACATAATAGTGCACCAAATTGGTTCGATCCCTCAATCTTAAGGAATTAAACTCAGTGCTTAACTACTGCACCACCCAATCTAGTTTAACCATGGTTCCTTCAGTTAATAGTAAATATATTTTAAGAATTATACATATAATATATCGAGTTTAATCGAATGACCACTTGAAATTCGCACCTGATGGTAGTGATGTAAGCATAAGAAAGCATAGTAAAGTCACAAAGATCATGGACAGATCTAAACAAAAGTATATTGTTCTTTCACATGTCTAATTCGAAGACACGGAAGTCCATTTTGATCATTCTTCAAGAAAGCTCTGACATGAGTTGGCAAAGAAACAACTTGGTTGAAGAACATGTTTTTCCCATAAATCTCTCCCCAATTGGCCAATTTGTCAGCAACCATGCTGAAAGTGAAAGTTCCCAGTATTGCTATTTTTAAAACTTTTTTCTTTTATTTATTTGATTCAACTATGTACCTAATTATGGGAAAAAATGAAATAGGTCATCTAGCCTAGTACAATTTAAGATGTTCGGGTCGGGTAACCTGGGTCGGATAGGAGGTTTTGGATTAAAATGGTTTGAGTTTAGTTTTTCTATATTTTGGCTTAAAATAGCAGGTGTCACACTATTAGAATAGTGTTCGAGGTACATCTTTCGACTAAGATTGAGTGAAAAAGTAAAAGATAAGTGATTTTTTTTGACACAAAACAAAGAAAAATGACTTTATTCACCTATTTTTGATGATTCAATGAACGTTTAAGCAATGAACTCTTTGTAAATGTTGTAAGGTACTTATGTTCAATTAAATTTTCAATTTCATTAATGGGGTGGGCGCCGATCGATTCTTCGATCAAATCTTTCCTTAATAAAATAGCATATATACTAAGCATTTAGTCATATACACAACGGACTTCAAAACCTTTCCACCAAATAGTATAATGAATTGTCCGATACTTGGTTTTTATTTTGTAACAAATAAGTATTTTTGAAGACAATTTTTTTTGTGGGTATGTATGTGTGCTTGCTTAGACATAAAATTTGTTAGCGCGTAAATGCAGTATACCATGTGGGTGAAACACAGTAAGGTTTAATATTAGGAGATAGTCATAACAGTGATGTCTATTTGTTGGTTTAAAGTAAGTAATGGGCATGCATATGGCCAATATCTATAATGATGTAAATTATTTTTTAACAAGATATCATGTTCAATGAAATAAATTCTTGATAATACCCATCCAACAATAAAAGCAAGCAAGTAATTGAGTTCTGATCAATCATATTCCAAATCTGGCACCATGCACATGCATAGTTCAGTCTTACCTATAACTCTATAATCCACAATCTACAGTATTAGTTTTACTTTTGACTTTTGAGGTTTAAATTCCGAGCAAAATCTTACGATCGAGGTGATTTTTTTTATTTGAAAGCGTTGCGGATAAAGTTATTTGATAATTGTGATAGTGAAAAGTAGAACATAGGTATCATTAATCGAGTTGCGTGGAAACTGATCTGGACCGCACAATTATCAAAACAAAAAAAACACTAGTTTTACTTCTTTTAAAAAATTAAGTAGGTGAACAAATTAAATCTATTCATATGTTGTGTGTGCTTAACATATAGGGGAGGCAACTGTTAGTGTCAATCTAGAATTATCAATGATGAAATGAGTTGAGCACAATAATATAATGGTAACTCAAAATAACTTGAAATCAACAACAATGAATTCAGCAAATTGAAAACACATACTAACTTGGTGTCGATAGAGGTCTGCTTGATGCAGTGTCCTAAGACAAAAATTCGCTCCCACTTGTGCTGCAGTTTTACGGACGTCTGTCTAGAGAATACAACTATCTAAGTGAGAGTTCTAGCACAAGAACTTCACTACTGGCGAATTTACTATATGTGTTCTTCAGAAACTTGTTTTGAAGAAGAAGTAGAAGCCACAATCTTAAATCATTAATTGTGAAAAACTGATTGATTGTAGTTTGTTCTGGAAAGTTGTACATGCTTCCAACCAAGTGATCAACCTTCTTTATATAGAGTAGCATATGAACAGTTACAGTCATTCATACCAAAGGTTGTAATTGTTCTGAAAAGTTGCAACCTTTGTGAAAAGTTGCAACCTTTGATTCGAATTTTCTGTCTGTTGATCACTTTATTTCTTCTTAATTCCATACAAGTTCCAACAATACCCCACATTTTCTATTCAAACATCAACAATACCCCACATTTGGATAGAAAATAAGATAATAAGGAACTTTTCGTTATTTCTGAACAACGCGATATGACATGCATCGGAAAAGGTGTCTTGTGGACTTGAACCGTTCGTAGTGAATACCTATCGGATCTACTTTGTGAAATAGTGGACGAAATGTCTTGAACTATTCACGTTTTGTAGTAAATCAAGACAACAAGTATCACACAGATCATATCAACATATTTCAATTCTTACGGTTGTGTTCATTTCGGTCGTGAACAACTCCTTCTTTGTGAGATTTTCTAGAGAACGTAGCCATATCGGTTCTCCCAGATGCGACCCCACATCAATCTCATATAGGTAATACCAAACAAAAATAGTCCGTACTATCCTACCATAGGCTTTCAGTATTATTAAGAATAAGATTCAACCCTTAAAACATCAACGGATTAACACACTTAGTACACCATAGGAATGAGCATATGTGTGTTTTATGCTCCTTGAGTCTTCCCCAACTAGTTTTCCTATTGAACCTAAACCATGGGATCTCCAATTATGATAGGTTAGGTTTCCGCCAGTTAACGACTCATTGTGTTGGCTTTAAGCCCATTACCCTTGATGTAAATACGACTTGCTCTCTGTTAAGGCCTTTTGTCAAAGGATCCGCTATATTATCCTTTGATCTCACATAATCAATGGAAATAATTCCATTCTTCAGCAAGCTTCGTATTGTATTATGATGTCGCCTTATATATCTCGACTTGCCATTGTATATATGATTCTTTGCCCTTATCAGGTCAACCATACTATCACAATGTATGCAAATGGCTATCACAGGCTTTGTCCATAACGGAATACCTTCTAGGAAGTTTCTGAGCCATTCTACCTCTTCGGCAACTTTGTCTAAGGCTACAAACTCTGCTTCCATAGTTGATCGCGTATTTACCGTTTGCTTTGATGATTTCCAAGATACCGACGCTCCACCAAGTGTAAATACATAACCACTTGTGGACTTACTTTCCGACTGATTGGACATCCAATTAGCATCACAATATCCTTCTAACACAGGAGGATATTTTGTATAATGCAATCCATAGTTCATTGTATGCTGTAGATATCGGAGTGTTCGTCTTAGTGCAAACCAATGATCCTTTCCAGGATTATGTGAGTATCGACTTAGTTGACTCACTGTATATGCTAAATTTGGTCTCATACAATTCATTATGTACATCAAGCTTCCAAGAACTTGTGTATACTCCAATTGAGACACACTTTCACCTTCATTCTTCTTAAGGTGACTAGCGGGATCAAATGGTGTAACAACTGGTCGATCATCATAGTGTCCAAATTTTCTGAGGACCTTTTCAACATAATGGGATTGTGTTAAGATGTAACCATCAGAATTCTTTTGAATTCTAATACCAAGAATGATATCCGTTATTCCCATATCTTTCATATCAAAAGCGGCATGCAACATCTTCTTAGTTTGGTTAATTACATATTTATCCGTTCCCATAATTAGCATATCATCAACATATAAGCATATAATGACACATGCAGCTTTACATTGTTTAATGTAGACACATTTATCACATTCATTTATTTAAAAACCATTTGATAATAACGTATTATCAAACTTTTCATGCCATTGCTTTGGAGCTTGTTTAAGTCCGTATAAAGACTTAATCAATTTGCAAACCTTTCGTTCTTGACCTTTAACAACAAACCCTTCGGGTTGTTCCATGTAAATTTCTTCATCTAATTCACCATCCAAGAATGCGATCTTCACATCCATTTGGTGTCTTTCCAAATTGTGAATCACCGCTATAGCAATTAACGTTCTTATAGACGTAATTCTCGTTACTGGTGAGTAGGTATCAAAGAAATCTACACCGTCTTTTTGTCGAAACCCTTTGGCTACTATACGAGCTTTGTATTTTTCTATAGTACCATCAGGCCTTAATTTCCGTTTGAAAATCCATTTATGGCCTAGTGGTTTTTGTCCCGGAGGGAGATCAACCAATATACATGTATTATTTTGCACAATGAATTCTACCTCACTTTGAATAGCCTCTTTCCAATAAGGTGCTTCGGATGATTCCATAGCAGCCCTATATGTTTGAGGTTCTCCTTCAATGGAAAAGGTCATGAAGTCCGGTCCAAAATCCTTGGAAATTTTCCCACGTTTACTCCTCATTGGTTCAGAGATTTTTTTCTTGAACAGATGAAGTAAGATTTTCATCATTATTAGTGTTTTGGTTTGACTCATATTGAGGTAGTGTCCTTTTCTTATGATTAGGAACATTTTTATCCTTGTCTTTGTAAGGAAAAATATCCTCAAAAAATTATGCTTCAGCAGATTCTATAAGCGTGTTTTTGTGAATACCTTCAACATCAGAATGATACACCAAAAACTTATATGCTGCACTATTAGTGGCAGGACCAATATATATGCAATCCACCATTTTTGGTCCAAGTTTAGTTCTCTTTGGTAAGGGAACTTGAACTTTCGCTAGGCAACCCCACACTTTCATCCATTTGAAAGTAGGCGATCTTCCTCTCCATAAATCATAGGGAGATTGGTCATTTTTCTTTTGAGGAATTTTGTTCAAAATCATATTTGCAGTAATTAACGCCTCACCCCATAGACTAAGGGGTGCACCCGAACTAATCAACATTGAATTCATCATATTCTTCAATGTTCTATTTTTACGTTCGGCAACTCCATTTTGTTTTGGAGTATATGGTGCAGTAGTTTGATGAACTATACCATGAGTAGAATAGAATTCTTTGAACTCATTTGATTGATATTCACCACCTCTGTCTGACCTTAGAATCTTAATTCTTTTGTCAAGTTGGTTTTCCACTTCTGCTTTGTATGTTTTAAACATGTTCAAAGCCTCATCTTTGGTATGTATTAAGTATACATAACAAAATTTACTGCAATCATCTATGAATGATATATAGTAATTATTTCCTCCACGAGATGGGGTTGCTTGGTAATCACATAAATCACTATGAATTAAACCAAGCACTTCATTTGATTTCATTACAGATTTATAAGGATGACTTGCATATTTTGATTCTATGCAAACTCCACACTAGTCATTTTGTTCATAGAGCAATTTGGCAATATGCCTAACTTCACCATTCTTTGTAAAGAGCGATAATTAACATGACCTAATCGTGAATGCCATAAAGAAGGGGAATCAACCATATACATAGAAGTAGTGTTAGTGCCTGCATTTCATTAATAATGGCAATTGCCTTAGTAGGTATAACAGATAGTTTGAAGAGTCCCTCACTGAGGTAACCCTTCCCTACATACAACCCACCCTTGGTGAGTACAAATTTGTCATATTCAAATACAATTTTGAAGCCCTTGTTACTAAGAAAGACCCAGAAATCAAATTCTTACAAATTTCAGGCACGTGCAACACATTAGTGAGCACAAGATCATTCCCGGAAGTGAGTTGTAAAGTCACCTTCCCTTTCCCTTTCACTTTCACAGAAGCAGCATTCCCTACGAACAATGGTTATCCATCCTTGATGGCCTGGTAGGATGAAAACATATCCTTTTCAGAACATACGTGTAGTGTAGCACCCGTGTCCATCCACCAATCGGTTGAATTTGTAACCAGATTTGCTTGAGCCGCCACAACCCCAATGAATTGGTTTTTAGTTTCAGCCCGGTTGGATTGGTTGACATTACTCGAACCTCCAACACCACCACCTTGATTCTTGCGAAGGCGACAATCTTTTGCGCTATGTCCATGTTTGCCACATACCCAACAGAGTCCTGGTTGTGGTTTCTTGAATGCATTGATCCTTTGTGGGGTGAATGCATTCCTCCCGATTGCAAAAGATGGCTTGGCACCATTAAATTTGCCCTTGCCTTTCTGAAACTTGGCCTTAGAAGCATTGCCTTCAACCATGTTGGCATTAGGCCCCAATGAAACAACATCTGCCTTTTCATTCTTTCGGTTATCCTCTTCAACTCGAATTTCATAACCAAATGCTCAAAATTCATTTTCTCGGTTAGATGCTTAAGATAAACCTTAAAATCCTTCCATGAGGGATGTAATTTCTCAATAATAGCACCAACAAGAAAATTCGGGTTAAGGCCCATACCTTCAACCTCTAACTCATGAACAATGATTTGGAGTTCCTCCACTTGCTTGACAACCGCCTTGACATCACTTATCTTAAAGTTCAGAAACTTTCAGATGACGAACTTCTTGGAACAAGCAACCTCAGTTTTGTACTTCTTCTCCAACGATTGCCACAACTCCCGTGCCGTTCTGAACGTGGAGTAGATGTCGTAGAGAGAATCATCCAAGGCATTGAGAATATAATTTCTGCAAAGAAACTTCTGACTTTCCCAAGTTTGAATGTCTTTCAGCCTTTCAGCCTTCTCCGCATCAGTCGGAGTATTCTCCCCTTCTCATTCTGGCAAAGCCATAGGAGCCTCAGCAATCAATACGTTTCCCACGTGAAGAGTTTTCAAGTAGAACAACATCTTCTGTTGCCAGCGTTTGAAATCAGAACCTTTGAATTTCTCAGGTTTCTCAACATGGTTTTTCACCATTGACGATCCAGATTGATCCATCTTTGCAAATCAGGAAATTGAATTCTTTGAAAAATTTTGCAACCTCAACAAATCAGGGAAAAAATTCTATTTTTTCTGATTTATTTATTTTTTGAATAATTTTTGTCTTAGATTGTTAGTGTCAATCTAGTATCATCAATGATGAAATGAGTTGAGCACAATAATAAAATGGTAACTCAAAATAACTCGAAATCAACAACAATGAATTCAGCAAATTGAAAACACATACTAACTTGGTGTCGATAGAGGCCGGCTTGATGCAGTGTCCTAAGACAAAAATTCACCCCCACTTGTGCTGCAGTTTTATGGATGTATGTCTAGAGGATACAACTATCTAAGTGAGAGTTCTAGCACAAGAACTTCACTTCTGGCGAATTTACTATATGTGTTCTTCAGAAACTTGTTTTGAAGAAGAAGAAGTAGAAGTCACAATCTTAAATCATTAATTGTGAAAAATTGATTGATTGTAGTTTGTTCTGAATAGTTGTATATGTTTCCAACCAAGTGATCAACATTCTTTATATAGAGTAGCATATGAACAGTTACAGCCATTCATACCAAATGTTGTAATTGTTCTGAAAAGTTGCAATCTTTTATTCGAATTTTCTGTCTGTTGATCACTTTATTTCTTCTTAATTCCATACAAGTTCCAACAACAACTAATAGTCTATTTTATCATGGGGCACATGATAATTTTGTTGAAAAATCGAAAATTTTATATAAGGATGTTCAAACGAGGAAATGTAATATGTATGATTAGTTCTATTTGAATAGAAAAGATAATCTTGCAAGAAAATTATCCTATTTTATTTATCGATATTCCAGTTAAAAAAAAAATTGCCCCCTCCATCCTAAAATACTTGTCGAATTTTGATTTTGAGAGATAAATTATATTAATTTTGATCAATATTTTAAAATATATTTTAAAATTATATTTATATAAAAAATTACAATTTATATATTTTTATATAGTTTTAAATATTTAAATTTAATTTTAAAATATTAAATTAATCTAATTTAATTTAGCTTGAAAATTACTTAAAATTAACCGAGGGAGTAACATATTAATTAAAATAAGAGTTATACTAGGCCATAAACCAATGGGCTAACGGGATGGGAGTATGTCAGTCAGAGTCAGTTCTAATTGTTGATTAGTAAATTAAGAATATCTACTTCCCGTTCAATCTCACTAATTATTCTGAAAAAAATTACAATTGATTTTATACTTTAACCCACATATATAAGAAACAGAGTATAGGAAATGAAGAAATATAGCTGAACCTTTTTATAATGGTGATATTGTTTGTCCAGATACTATTTAATAATTGTTATAGCAAAACGTTATTATAAATAATATATAATATAATATAACATGAAAATTAATTTCAAAGGAGAATTAAATATTATAATGAAATGTTATTATTTCCACTCCCTTTTACTGCTCCACCATAACTCCGACATTGCCCTTCTGTGTTCTTGTTCGCCACTGCCAGATATGGTCGGAAGTGTCTTCGCCGGTCAATATCTCTGTATTTCGCTATAAATGTTTTGTTATTTTTCAAGTACTCAACTTTTGGTGAAAACCCAATTGAACAATACTTCCGGTATCGGTGAACAGTACCAGTGAATAGTGATTTTAGCCGGCAAACAAGTTCAATTAAACTGGAGTTGGTACTTCAGGTTGCCCATATCCATTATTTGTCCTTATCCTTGTTAAATTTTGCCGCTTCGTTGTATTGATTCGTGACTTTACTTCTTGCATTTACCATTATTGTCTTTAGTTATAGCATTCTTGGCGTAATGATTTTACTTGCCTCTAGATTCTTGTTAACTTGTGATTTCTCTTTGATCCCTTCCTGTTTTAGGGTAAACGTTTGAGTAGTTTATTATTTTATATTTGACTTCATGGCTTTGGTAATTGATGGTACACTAGGGTCATGTTCTCAGTCAGGGACGGGGGCGAGTGTTAGGGGGGTAAGTGGGGGTAAGGAAGATGCTAGACTGAGAATAAGGTCTTAGAATATTGGGACCTTAACGGAAAAGTCCATAGAGCTAGTTAAGATTCTTAAGAAGAGGAGGATTAATATAGCATGTGTCCAGGAGACCAAATGGATAGGACCTAAGGCTAAGGATGTGGACGGGTATACGTTATGGTTCTCGGGTAGGTCGAGATACAGGAATGGGGTAGGAATTTTAGTAGACAGCGAGCTAAGGGATCAGGAGGTAGAGGTTAGGAGGGTCAATGATGGGATGATAGAGATTAAATTAGTAGTTGGAGGGCTCACTATGAACATTATTAGTGCTTACGCGCCGCAGACGGGCTTGGATGATGAGGAGAAGATGCGCTTCTGGGAGGATTTAGACGAGGTGGTGGGTGGTATACCACCCACTGAGAAGTTATTTATAGGAGGAGATTTCGATGGACATATTGGGTCACTCCCGGGGGATTATGACGACGTGCATGGAGGCTTTGGACTCGGGAACAGAAACGGGGGAGGCGTCTCACTTTTGGAGTTCGCTAGAGCTTGTGGGATGGTGATAGCCAATTCGAGTTTCCTAAAGAAAAAGGAACACTTGGTGACTTTCCGTAGTTCGGTGGCTAAGACTCAGATAGACTTTTTACTCCTTAGGAAGGTTGACAAATGTTTTTGTAAAGACTGCAAGGTTATTCCAAAGGAAGATCTTACGACCCGACATAAGCTTTTGGTGATGGATTTGGAGATCAAGATGGAGAAGAAGAGGAGGGTTGCAGATGAAAGGTTAAGAATCAAATGGGGGATTTTGACCATGGCTAGTGCAAAGGAGATGGGGGATAAGTTGATGGCCAATGGGCTTGGGGGAGTAGTGGGGATTCCACAGGTAAGTGGGATAGGACGGCCAGTTGTATTCGAGTGGTAGCTAGAGAAGTGCTTGGGGTCTCGAGGGGTATCCGTGGTGGGCATCGAGAGGACTGGTGGTGGAATGGTAGAGTTCAAGAGAAGGTGGAAGCGAAGAAAGTGGCGTATGCGAAATTGGTAGAAAGAAAGGATGAGTTAGAGAAGTGGACAAATAGGGAACTGTATAAGATGGCGAGGAATGAGGCAAAGCTTGCGGTTACGGCGGCGAAAACAACGGCTTTTGAACGCTTGTATTTGGAATTAGAGAAGAAAAACGAGGATAGAAAGTTGTACAGACTAGCCAAGGCAAGGGAGAGGAGGGCCAGTAACTTGGATCATGTGAGGTGTATCAAGGACAAGGATGACAAAGTACTGGTGGAGGACATGCATATTAGGCGGAGGTGGTAGTCTTACTTCCATAAACTCTTGAACGAAGGAGATATAGATATTGTGCTGGAAGACCTGGAGCAATCTGGTAGGCATCAAAATTTTGGGTATTGTAGTAGCATTAAAGTAGAGGAGGTTAAGGGTGTTATTCGCAGGATGCATAGGGGACGAGCGACCAGGCCTGATGAGATCCCAGTTGAATTTTGAAAGAGTGCAGACAATACAAGTTTGGATTGGCTGACTGAGTTGTTTAACGTCATTTTAGAGTCGAAGAGATTGCCCGAAGAATAGAGGTGGAGTACAATGTTCCCTTTATATAAGAACAAATGTGATATCTAGAATTGTAATAACTATAGGGGTATCAAGCTACTAAGCCACACTATGAAAGTGTGGGAGAGGGTCGTTGAGATGAGGGTGAGAAGAGACGTGTCTATTTCTGAGAACCAGTTTGGATTCATGGCGGGGCATTCGACCACAGAAGCCATTCATCTTATTAGGAGATTGGTGGAGCAGTATAGGGAGAGGAAGAGAGACTTACATATGGTTTTTATCGACCTTGAAAAGCCATACGATAAAGTTTCTAGAGAGGTTCTATGGAGATTTTTGGAGGTTAGAGGTGTACCTGTGGCGTACACTAGGGCGATCAATCATATGTATGATGGAGCCAAGACCAGGGTACGGACAGTAGAAGAAGACACGGAGCACTTTCCAGTGATGATGGGGCTGCACCAAGGGTCAACTCTTAGCCCATTCTTATTTTCCCTGGTGATGGATGGACTGACGCGACAAATCTAATGGGAAGTGTCATGGTGTATGTTATTCACAGACGACATAGTCCTGATTGATGAGACTCGCAACGAAGTGAATGAAAAGCTGGAGGTTTGGAGACATACTCTGGAATCTAAAGGATTCAGGTTAAGTAGGACCAAGACAGAATACTTGAAGTGTAAGTTCAGTAATCGGAGCGACCTTGAGACAGACGTAGAGGTGAGGCTTGGTACTCAGGTCATTCCAAAGAAAGAAAGCTTCAAGTACATCGGGTCTATTATCCAAGGGAATGAAGAGATTGATGACGACGTCACACATCATATTAGGGTAGGGTGGATGAAATGGAGGCTCACATCTGGAGTCTTATGCGATAAAAAGGTGCCACCAAAATTTAAAGGCAGGTTCTATAGGGCGGTGGTTAGACCGACTATATTGTATAGGGCGGAGTGTTGGCCAGTCAAGACTTCACACATCCAAAAGATGAAAGTTGTGAAGATGAGGATGCTACGATGGATATGCGGGCATACAAGGAGGGATATGATTAGAAATGATAATATCCGGGACAGAGTGGGAGTGGCCTCAGTGGAGAATAAGATGCGGAAAGCGAGGTTAAGATGGTTTGGCATGTGCAGAGGAGAGACACAAATTCCCCAGTGCGGAGGTGTGAGAGGTTGGCTATGGACGGGTTCATGAGGGGTAGAGGTAGGCCGAAGAAGTATTGGGGAGAAGTGATTAGACGAGATATGGTGCATGTGCAACTTACTGAGGACATGACCTTAGATAGGGGATTGTAGAGGACACGAATTAGGGTAGAAGGGTAGTAGATAGTCGAGCATAGTCCTACTTACGCTTGCAAACTGGTAAGGGTAATGTTATTATTGTAGGCATGTTTAACCTATCATATAAATAGGCACATTATTTCTTTATAGTTATCTGTAGCTGGTTTTATGCTGATATGTGTCATTTGGTGTACTTTGTTTAGCTTATTTACCTGCGCTAGTTAATGCTTACTTTTTCGAAATGCGCTATCATGACTTATTCGCTTTTGATACCAGCATTTTCATACTGCTTTAAATCTTTCCGGACCGTTTCTCTTGCTTGCTTTACTCTTGCTTTGCTTTTGTTTTGCTTGTGCTTATGCTCTGTCTTGAGCCAAGGGTCTCTCAGAAACAACCGCTCTACTTACCAATGTAGATGTAATGTCTGCGTACACTCTACTCTCTCCAGACCCCACGTTGTGGGATTTCACAAGATATGTTGTTGTTGTTATTCTAAAGATGATTGTTATAGAGATGTCAAACTGTGATTAATGACACAAAATGAGTACTTCAGTCTCACGTTATTTGTCGTGTTTCTCTTTTAAATTCCTCTTAAAAAATATTAATGAAGAGGAAATTTTGATTATTTTATCCTCATTTATGTCATGATATAATCTCTTTTCATTAAATATTTATTCTCTTCAAGAATATTTTCTATAAAATATAAAATAAATAACTTAATTTTATCTAGACTTCTAAAGTAAAAAATAATTTAAAATAATTATTTTTAGAAATTACAACAAATAATTTGAGACGGAGCGAGTCCGTTTGCAAACCGAGTTGACTAGTACGTTTGCAAACCGAGCTGACTTTTAAATTTTGGTCACATATCAAGTTAGCTCAGCTGTGTTCCTTGAAGACGAGAGCAATTACTAATGGACGTGGTGGTAATTACTACAAATAGAATACACCGTCTTCTCGATCCTTCACACGAAAACACCATTTTATTTGAGTTATTTAATGTGTCACGATTTAACGGTGGAAAATATTAACGGCATTCCACGTTTAGATTAAAACAAATAATTTAAGAGAGTTACGGATTAAGATGAAAATATATATTACTTAATTATAATTAATTGGTCCAGGTTTATATACAATTTGTTGGATTAAGCGAATCCAAAGGTGTGATATTATTTTCTTTTGGACATAAATTTCCTAAAAGGTCTCACACCATTAAAATTATTCTTACATCTTATATATTACCCTTTTCTTTTTAGTTATCAAGGTGAGACTTTGTTCGTAAACTCAATAGTCTTCCTCGAACCAAGTTTCACGTGGCCTATTACCACAATCCACGGATCAATTTACGAGAGTATCAATGTGTACCACCCACATAAACAAGCATTTATGCACTACTAAAAAATCTCTATTTTTCCACTGAACTACCCATTGAAAAATATTTATTGGCTATTTTCCATGAATACCGGTGGAAAAAATCCTAAAAAGTGTATTCATTCTATTAAAGTCTTGTTAATGGTCTTTAATGCATTTATTATGGTTGAATATCTACCCTTAATTAGCCATCTTTCTGTGACAATTCCTAACATTAACAACCATGAATTTCAGCCATTAAGGACTTTGAATTGTAATTGTCTTCTACAATTACTACATTCCACAATAACTAGAATTCTTCAATATATCCCAATGATCAGAACATTACCTATGGGTCCTCCTAATACCATATAATCTCAACTTCTTTTCTTTTGGCTTAGATGAGATGAACTTAAGTTCTTTCCCCATATTCACAATGGTGTGTTGGTTTTCTTTCTTATAAAATAATTGTTAGATTCTGGCTCCTAGTTTTATATTAGAAGAGCTTGTTAAATCCGGGAGATACATCCATATCAGGTGAAATATCTTTAAGGACAATTTCCTTGGACACGCCTCAAACTTTCAAGAATTTTCTACAGTGCTCGTGGTCAAGTATTTTTCGTAAAATTTTCAATAACCTTAAGAATATTTTACACTATAATTTTAAGGAAAATACGAATTACAATGTGAATCAAAAGGGCGAGACGAGCAAACAGTAGTAGCAGGCATGGATGGAATACAAAGATTTATGTGGTATTAACTTTTCAGTTATGTTAATGAGGTAAATAACATACTGTAGGTAAAAATGGTGTTAGAAAGGTTAAGCAAGAAGAAAAGTTGAGTCGAGAGATGACTCTTTTTTTAAGATAAAATTGCCCCGTATAGATATTTTTACGGTAATGGACAATAGTCTCCCAAGATAAAACAACAACAATCAACAATACAAAGCCAGTAAAGTTGATTCTAGCGAAGAAAAATAAATATAGAACAGACTGCTGAAGAGGAGAGGATTTAAGTGTGTTTCTGTTTCTGTAGATTCTCTGTATTTCAAACAGAACAAAAAAGTTTTTTTGTTGTCTGTTTAAACTGAACAGTAATGTTCAATTTATAGGTGAAAAGGAGTGTTGTTGCAACATTTTTGATATCTTCCAAATCGTTGCAACGTTTCCTAAATCTCCAGAGACCAAAGTGTAAATAATAAATACTTCAGGGACCAAAAAGAAAATTCCTAAAGAAAGCCTCCACAGCCCATGACCCTAGCACCGACCGGTCGGTGGGCGGCGGCGGCGAGCATGTGGGGCTTAGCCCCGAACCCAGCCTCACCTAGGTCCTCCCTCTTCTTAACACATGAGTTACCCCTTGGGGTCCCAAACCCTTAATAAAAAATAGAGTTTATATAGTGCTCAATCCGTCCATCTTCTACTTATGTGGGAGATATGTTATTTTGGCCAAAACAATTCATCTATTCTTGTCTCAAACACCTTACTTTGTGTACCAATATCTATTTCATTCATTAACGAAATTTGATGATACCTGACACTAATATCATCTACTCATTTAGTAGATTAGGCACGTGCGAAAAAACTATATTTTCAACATACGGGCCCCACGTGTTTAAGTCACTAAAGACGGAAAAAACTCAATCTCACGTAGTTAAATTTTCAACACATACTATAATCTCTGAAAACAAATTAAAGACAATTGGTTAAGCAATAATTTTCAAGGTCATAATAATTTAATATGTACATAGGTTTGAATGGCCTAATAAAAATATGATAGTTTTGCAGTATTCATGTAATTCTTGTTTTCATGGAAAATTGTGTTTAAATAGATTTTTAAGTAATATCAAGAACTAATTGTAGAAACAGAAAGATGCTATATACTTTTGAGAATAAATAATGTGAAGAAAGTGTCTTTCTTTGATTGGTATTCAAATACACAGGAGTAGTATTTTAATATTTTGATGGTTTTAATAAAATCATATTGGGTTTTTAGCATTTATAATTTCCCTAGTGGAAATTCATTTTTAAAAGTTACTTCAGGTTGCAAACTGAATTTGAATTTAAATTATCAAGATTTTAGGACTCATGAATCCTTTCTATTAAATAGTTCCTTTACGTGAGTTTAGTTTATTGAAGTTGTAGGATTTCTTTCATATTAAATACTGCTTATACTTTGTTATTATTCTAAACTGATACTTACAATCATTTAGTGACCCGTAGAGCACTTAATTAGTTCATGCTATTTTATTTTACTGAGATTGGATAAAGTCATAAAATTAAACTTGATATAATGGTGATTGAAGAAAAAGATTGTTCTTTTGATGAAATAATAATTGTTTTATGTGGGGAAAATTCAGTCATCATATATTCCTAAATATAGAGAAGATTGGAAGAAATGATAATCCAGTTAAGTAAAAATAAATTTTGACTAAGTAGATAATATAATTGTTGTGGTCATTTCTTAAGTGAATCTTGTGGTTAATGTGAGATATTGAGTGTTAAATAACTTTGGTGCTACTACACATATTTGTGCTAACAAATTTAATTTTGTGTTCTACACCTAGGTTGAAGAAGAATTTATTTATGTTGGTGATTCAAGAACTACATAAGTTTCTTGGAAAGAAAAATTCTTCTTATACTCACATTTGAAAAGAAAAAAATGAAGTTAAGATTTTATTTGAGTATGATAAGATTGTGACTAATATTTTTTTGAGTAATGGATATTATAACCATAATTTATTTGCGTCTATTATTTTCTAAATAAATGATGAAAGTATTGCTATGGATACTTACTTTTCTCATATTGAATATGACATAGTGTAAATAAATTTTACATAACTATTTGGGTGTTATATTACTAGCTTGTTATTTATAAGAAAATATGTCTTACGAGAAATATTTTTTATAATTTATGAAAATATTATTCTCTATTTAATTTTTTTGAAAATGTAGGGGTTACGGTAATGTATGAGTATGGTAAAAGTAATATTCTCCAATCTTAAATTTTTAAAATGTGGGGGCTATAGTGTTAACCAGAGTTATGTTGAGAGAATTTTTTAAAAAGTGATAAAGTGTTTTTGAAAATAAAGATTTGAGGAGAGACAAAAGTATAAGGAACAAAAAGTATTTTGGTGGAGATTTTTATACTTATCTTGTTGATGATGATTCTAAAATATATTATGTTGTTGTTTCTTTTCTTGGTGTATTTGTTAGAAATTTTCCTTTGGTGGGGAGGTTGCGTCCACCCATGTTTAATGACTTAAACACTAGGGTTCTGCATCTTGGAGGCTTTGTCTCTTCACACGTGCATAATCTACTAAGTGAGTAGATGACCGTAGGGCCAAGGATCGTCAAATTTCCTTAAGAAATGAAAGACATATTGGTCCACGAAGTAAGGTGTTTGAGACATGGAAATATGGTGTGGGACAAATCTACCACATCGGTGGGAAAATGAAGAATTGTTCTCTTTATAAGCCTAAAAATGGATAAGGGTTTGGGACCCCAAGGGGTAACCCATGTCTTTGAAGGAGGGAGGACCTAGGTGTGCTTGGGTTCAGGCTAAGCCCACACGCGCATCCCCGCCCGTCCGGGCTCGGATCTCAGGTCTTACTACAAAACGTTTCTGGCCATGAATACATCTCTTAAAGGGCCTCTTAATCACCTCTCCTCCTCCTAAACACTATATAACCTTCTTAAACAGATTTGAGAAAAAAAAAAGATATAGAGAAGAGAGAGGACGAAAAACAAGTCAAAATCTGTCCAAAAACTGAGCAACAGAAACTCTTCCTTCCTTTTCCCTCTAAATCAGCAAGTCATTTCGTGTTCGGTTTCTTCGTCAGAATCAACCTATTTTCTTTGTAATGTTGATTAGTTGTTGTTTTATCTTGGAGACTATTGCTCGCTAACGTAAAAGCATATATACGGGGCAATCTTGTCTTCAAGACAGAGAGTCATCTCTCGACTCAGCCACAGTTGTAACAATCCAGATTTAGTGTTTCTTGATTTCAGGTTATCAAGATTCAAGACTCAACCAGCTTGCGGCAATTATAATATTGGCTTGTTTGTTTATCCTTTCGAACACTTGTAATATTTATTTACTTCCCGTACTGCTTTACATATCCAACAATATTATTTTGAAAAGAAGCAACTCATGATAAAGTATTATGATGAATTAATATTTGTTGTACTAGAGAGGGTACAATGATGCTAAGTGGATCTCAAAATCCATCAGTGATTATGTGTTTACCCTTTGTGTGATGTAATAATATGAAAATCAGCCAAGTAGATCATAATAAAATATGAGTTTATTGTTTGGAGTTCACTAGTAATCAAGCTAAGAACTTCTTAGTCAATATTGAGGTTGAGATAACGTGTCTACATATTGTGGTTGCCAAGCAGAAAATAATATTTCAATGGTAATAACCATATTCGTTTGAGATATAAAGTGATAAAACAACGATGTTATGAGACGAAATTATTTCCATGAATTATGTGACGTTTGAGGTGAATTTGGCCGATTCACAAGACTAAAAGAAACATTAAGGGGAATGGAACCTTTGTCAACATGAGAAGATCAACAATGATGACAACCACATATGTGATTGGAGATCCCATGAATTAGGTTCATATGGATAATAACAAGTCATTAGTTGATCAAGTATGCACTATTAAATTATGTCCCTTCTTATGGTGTGTGAGTATAATGCAAGGCAAAGTGAGGTTGAGTTAAAACTCTTAGTCTAATTCATATTCTTTATAGTAGTGTATTGCTCTGCAGAATACACTTGATGATTGTACCTATATGAGTGTGGAGTGATGTCGCTCCTATGAAATTGACAATTTTTTAGAGCATTCGTGAATACTAGGACACGTGCATGGCGTCTTAGCGCAAAATCGTGATAACGACAAAGATTGTGCGAGTATAATGTGATAGAATAAGACCCTGTGCTTACAAAATAATTCTTGATTCATAGAAGTTTTAAACTTCACCAATTATTCTGTAAGTTTAACCTTGTTTTATCTAAGTCTGGTTCATATTGTACGAGACACCAAATTCAACGCATTATACTCATATATGAAAACCCAGCAGAGCCTCTCATTTCTTTGCATACCAAAACTTCTTATTTCATTCTACATCTTAATATTCTTTTTGAAATATATGGGGGATTGTTAAAAAATATTTTGATATCTCAAAAAAAAGTACTCAAAATTCTTGTCTAAATTTATTCTATTAAAGTCTTGTTAATGGTCTTTAATACATTTATTATGGTTGAATATCTACCCTTAATTAACCATTATTCTATGACAAATCCTAAACTTAACAACCATGAATTTCAGCCATTAAGGACTTTGAATTGTAATTGTCTTCTACAATTACTACATTCCACAATTACTAGAATCTTCAATGCCAATGATCAAAAGGTTACCTATTGGGTCCTCCTAATACTAAGGGTGGCCAGTGGGCCGGGACGGCCCGACCTCGACCTGACCCCGTCCCGGTCCCGCCCCGACCCCGCGTAAAAAAAAATGGTGGCGAGATTCGAACTCGGGATGGGACAATGTCTCACCCCGCCAGACCCGAGCCCGCCCCAGGCCCGCCTGACCCGAGCCCGCCCCGAGCCTGTCCCGACCCCGACCCCGCCCGATTTCTCCCCCTTTGCAAATATAACCGTTGCACCAACGGCCATTTTAGATTTTGGCCGTTGGGCAACGGCCATTTTAGGCCTCCCCCCTACCCCTTAATATTTATTTTTAACCCATAAGTTATTATATTTACACTTTAACCCAATTTTCCAACTATAAATAACTCATTTTCTCTTCATCTTTCTCACAAATCTTCCTACAATCTCTCTAATCTCTCAATATCTCTCTCTACAAGTCTACATTGTTTGCTAAATATTCAATTTTATTTATTCATTTGGGAATTGGGAGTGAAGTTGGCAACTAGCTTGAGGATCTTCCATCGAGCAAAGTTTCAATTTTCAACCTCTCGATTACACGTCGACGTTACGTCGGCGTTTGGTACATTCGTTCCTTCATTAAATTATTATTGTCTGTTTATTTTATTTAGCGCACTTAATTTCATTTACTTTAATTATTTGTTAGCATATAATTAAAATGGAAGGAATTAGAGGTATGTTTAAGGGTAAGGGTAAGACTTCTTCTAGTAGGGGCAACCAGGGCAATGGTACTTCTTCTAGTCATTTTATTCCTACACAGGATGATTTTGTTGATACTCAATATTTTCCTACAATACCATTAGATTTAGACGAGGAACTATTTTCTGGAACTCAAGAAGACTTTAATTTAGACGATGATCTAGATGATACACCCACTAATGTTGATGACAACACACCCACTAGTGCACCTTTAACTGAAATGCCTCCTATTCCCCCTAGTATGAGACGAGGTCCAGCAAAACGACCATTAAAATCAGATGCATGCACATTTTTTGATAGGGACGTAGAGAATCAAGTAGCTATATGTAAAATTTGTAAAAATGTTTTAAAATTTAAAACTGGAAAAGGTCACGGTGGGACGGGGGGTTTAATTAGACACGTAGTAAGTGCTCATCCAGCTAGGTATGCCCAATACTAGGCTTCAAAACCGGGTGCGCAAACGCCCGCTCCATCGGGACAAGGTTCACATACTGATACTGTCCCGGACCAAGTGCAGGGTCAAATTAACCCTATGACGGGGGGAATTGTAGGCTCTAAATACAATAAACATAGAGATAGGGAAGCAATATCAAAATTAGTTCTTTGTGGAGGGTTTGCCTTTTTCATTTCCTTCATCTCCCGGTTTTATTCATTACATTAGAGATATATATAATCCTGCTTTTAACGGTTTTCCTAGATCAACTGTTAAGAGAGATGTATTTAAATTCGCGCATGAATATCAACAATATTTACGTTTTTCATTATATCATTTTAATGGCAAAGTATCTATCACGTCGATATAGGTCGTAGTACTAACGACCATGATTATTTAACCAGTAACTTGTCATTGGATAGATTATAAATGGTCTATGCAAAAACGTATTTTAGCGTATAGATATATAGATGATAGGCACACTGGTACTTTTATTGCAGATAATATTTATCAAGTGTGCGATTATTACGGAATAACCGATAAAATTATGACTATTACATTAGATAACACTTCTTCTAACAATTACGCAATTATAATTTAAAAAAATAGTTTAACTCCATCTTTTCCAGATCATTTTCATATAAAATGCGCGTGCCACATATATAACTTAATTGTAAAGGATGGTCTATCACTTTTTGAAGACATTCTTAGTAAAATACAATTTGCTATAAACTTTATTTTTAAAAGTAATAAAGTATAACGTAGAAAAGAATATAAAAAAACTTGTCACGATTGTGGACTACCTTATAGAAAAATTCCACAAGAAGTATCCACTAGGTGGAATTCTTTATACGAGCAACTACTTGTTGCTTATGACTATAGAGTACCTATAACTTTATTTTTTAACTCTCATAATAAAAATCCAGCTGATATGATTTTAGATAGTGATTGGGTAAAAATTTCCGAACTTATTGTATTTTTAGAGAAATTTTTTCAAGCAATAAAAAGAATTTTCCGGTATATATTATCCTACTATTTCAACTATGTTGTTTATATAACTCTAATATTTTTATTACTTAGTGAATATATGAAAAAAAAACAGCTTATAAGGCAGCTATTAAAAAAGTGTTTGTCAAAATAAAAAAATATTTTATTCCTATTCCCTCTATTTATATTATTGGTTCTGTATTAAATCCTACTATTAAAATAGACGGTACTAAATCACTAATTGAAACTATTTACGATTGTATAGAAGTACTATCACCTCCAAGTCCCAAAAATCTAAATCACCCACCACCTATTGAACAAACTAAAGAAGAAGTGTTGTCTAGTGTAGAACACCAATGCAAAAATATATATAGATTTTATCAACAAGAAAATGCTAGTAACTTACCGGCTTTCATACCATCTTCTTCATCTTCAACACAACCTCACAAAAGACATGTTTTTTCTGCGGCTAGTATTGAAAGCCTCAGAAATAGAATGTGCGGCCGTACCTCTACTACTAACCAAATTAGCGAGTTGGATATTTTTGTTTTGCGGGGTTCTACGTACCGTATCAAGAAGTTATCAATGAAGATGGACATGAAGACTTTTGAAATACTTTGGAGGGGAATGAGAAGACCTTTCCGACACTTTCATTGATGGCTCGAGATGTTTTGAACATTCAAGCGTCATCAACCGCTGCGTCGAAAGCGCTTTTACGCGAGCGAGATATCAAATAGGAGACCACGAGACACTCATTAGCCGGAGACAGCTTGGAAATTGCAGTATTATTCAGAGATTGGTTACGAGCGGAGCGGAGAAGGTGCGGTCAACCGGAGATCAACGAAGAAGAAGATGAAAACTACAACGAAATCTTAACCGAAGGTAGTGGAAGCGACGTTGATCAATTTGACCAACAAATACCAATTCCAACCGAAGAACCACAGGAAATCATCAAGCAATTAGAACAGGTTTTTTTGAGAATGTAATTTTTTTAATTGAAATTTTATTATGTAATTTGCAACTTTTGGACAAAACCACAAAGTTACAATTTAGATTTTAGACAATTGTATTTGTATTACAAAAAAATCATGTCTATTAATATAAGAGGCACAAAAACAGTCTTAGGATGTTTTTATTACACTATCTTATCTTGTTTATTGAGTTTTTTTTATACATATGTTATTTTAAGAATAAAAAAAAAGGAAAACCCGCCGGACCCCGCCCCGACCCGATACCGACGGGATCGGGATCGGGACGGGACTGGAGCATGTCCAACCAGACCCGACCCCGCCAGACCCCGCCAGACCCGACCTCGACCCCTTCACCCGTCCCGACCCGACCCCGACCCCGCCAGACCCGAGCCCGGCCCACTGGCCAGGCCTACCTAATACTATATAATCTCAAACTTCTTTTCTTTCGGCTTATATTAGATGAACTTAAGTTCTTTCCCCATATTCATAATGGTGTGCTCGATTTTCTCCCTTACAAATCTTTGTTATATTCTGGCTTCTAGCTTTATACTAGAAGAGCTTGTTGAATCCTGGGGATACATCCATACCGGGTGAAATATCCCTAAGGATAATGTCATTGGACACGCCCCAGGCTTTCAAGAATTTCCTACAGTGCTTGTGATCAAGTATTTTTCATAAGATTTCCAATAAAAAGTGGTGTTTTCACACAAAAAAAATTAAAAGTTTTCCAACGTTTCAATGCAAACTTATTTTCCACCATGCATTTTCTCAGTGAACTAGTTTGGTGAAAACGAGGTGGAAAAATTATATTTTATAATACAAATTTCTCACTGAATGTCGGTGGGAAAAAAGCCTCTATTTCTAGTACCAATGGCTACCGAAGCCTAGAGCTCCCCAAAATACATTTGGCATGGTAAATGTTGTATTCCGAGTCCCGCGCCACCACTTCTCATATCTTTATTTGTCTCATTGAATCAGTTCAAAGATATTTTTTGATATTGTCCGCTTTGGATCAAACTTGCACGCTTTTTCTCAAAAAATCTCATACCACTAAGGGTATCTTACACCATATATAGTTCTTTTTCTTTTCCGTTACCAATATGATATTTTGTTTGTAGTACCACCAACATAATTCATGTCTTAATACATTAATTAATTTTGTGTAAGCAAGGAATGCGAGTATTTTTTTTAATTTAGTAGTAGTAACAATTATATTTTTAGAATCTTAGAAAACGAGGGGGGGGGGGGGGGAGAAGATCAATCCCATGTTCAAAATAAAATTCAACCCACATTCTCTGTTAATTCTTCCCTTCTTTAAATGGAAGGTGGGTTCGTGAATAGGAGTTGGGACCAATTGAATGAATACTCATTATTCATGTCATTGCATTTTAATCCAATACTATAGAAAAACTTAATTTTTTCTTATATTCAAAGTTCTTAACATTTTTTATTGATATATAATTCACTAATAAAATTAGAAGATTCCTAGCAAATATTAGACTTAAAATAAGTGTACTAATATAAATAAGATTTTAATCTCAACTAAATAGTATCATCTATATAGTATATAATTTTCTTTCATCATAATCTTAGAAAAAGAATTTTGAGAATATCAGACGATTATAAAAAAAAGGTTTAAACCCGTCAAATGTGGGCGTGCAATCATATAATATGGGTTCTTTGCTAAGACTATATTAAGAATGCTGATTTACACAGTCACTTTTTTTGCTTAATTTAGAAGTTGATTACCTTTTATAAATCAGATTAGTGGTTGAAGTTCGAAAATGACCATTTGAATTGAAGTTTAAATTTTAAATTAACTACCTGATCAGAAATTTAGGATTCAAAATTAATATGCAGACCATTGGTTCAGTTTTGAAAAAAGTTGCTAACTTCTAAATACAAGATCACAAAAATGTAAATAACACATTCAGGAATACATTTTTATCAGGGATCTTTATACAAATAGCAGACATGATTAACTATTACTTTTTCAAATCGATACACATAGAATTATATATTAATTATATATAGTTATACATATACACCTACCTATTTTTAATTATGCGATTGTGTGGGCAACTATTCAGTAGGATGGGACAGGAGAGCAAGAGCTTTTAGTGTGAATTAAGTTCATGCCTGATAAGTCGTGAGTTTTCGGATTATTAGCACTCACTCCTTATACTTTTATATGTCTTTTAAGTAAGTTTACTCTTTATTTATAGTGTTTTCGTGTGTTTTCAGGTATTTAGAGTTCAAGGAATAAAAGGGAACAAAAGAGTAGAAAAAGGCCCAGGGACGCACTGAATGCGGAGAGAATGTGTCGCCGCATACTAGGTATGCGGCCGCATATTGGTCCGCAAACTGAAACAAAAAGGTTGACAAAATCACGCTGCATGCGATGAGTATGCGACGCTGCAAACTTCAAGATGTGATCGCATACTCTCGGAGAAATTAATCAGTGAGTTGAACAAAAAAGAAAGAAATGTGATGCTTATGCGACATCACATACTTTAGAATGAGACCGCAAGTACACCGCATAACGAGCGGGGAGAAAAATTAGTCTTGAGAATGCGATCAGAATGCGACCGCAAACTCCTTATGCGATCGTATTTTGGTGTCACATAACGACCAGTCAGCCGTCATTTTAGTACTTTTTGTTCCTTTAGTATAAATACTAGGCATATATTTTTTTTAACATTCTATCTCATTCCAAACTTTAGTAAGAGAATAATAGTTATTTTTGCATCGGGAAAGGAGCCTTGGGAGTATTCAATTCAGCTTATTCTTTTGTCTTCTTCCTCTTAATCATTGTAAGGATATGTTTACCTTTAATTTAATTGAAGCTTTTGATTGTTTTACTTTGAGCCTGAGTAGCTAAATACTTAGCTAGGGTTGTGAGACCAAAGGGATTTTTAGTATGTAATTGGGTTTGAATTCAATTCATTGGGTTACTTGATTGTTCTCTAATAACGCTTCGCTCTTTGATGTATAGTAATGATGGCCAACATTGGTAGTGCCTAAATTCTCTCTCTATCTTGAAAAATTAGGTAAAGATTAGAAAAAGAATTATTAGCAAGGATTTGGGGTTTTAACCCTCATCCAATAGCTAGGGCTAGGAATAGCCTAGTTAGCTTGAAATCCAATTAGGTGTCCCTAATTGCACATCTTAGGGCTTGGAAAAGCCTTTGATGAAATTTATCAACTGGGTTGGAAAACCTTTTGATAACCATTTAGCCCAAGATTTAGAACAAGAATGTTTCCTATTTGAATTGAACAATAGCTTAATTGCATGCATACCCCGAAGGAATCGCAACCCTAGTCCTCTCAACTTGATACTAGAAACCTTAGTCACTTGATCATTGTTAATTAGTTGTCTTTAATTTCAGTTGTTCATCACTTACTAGTAGAATCGTAGTTAACAAAATCAATCAAATTATTACTTCCCCTTTGAAATATTGAGTAAGCGTCTAGAATCACATTTAAAGTGCACGTTTTTTGCCGTATGCCCTGTGGGATTTGATCCCAACCTTCGTTGGGTTCTATATTTGCTTCGACAGTTTTACATCCTTTTTGGAGGTGTAATTTGGGCGTATCAAATTTTTGCGCCGTTGCCGGAAAATACGGTTTAGAAATTTATAACTTAGTGTAATTCTCTACGTTAGTCTATATTTCTCATATCACTCTTTTGTTGTTTATTGGTGTGTAGGTGTTATGGCTTCGGATTCCGATGCCGAGTTCATGGGGGCACGAGCCGCCGCTATTTAAGCTCCACCACTTTAAGAAAATACAAGTTTCCACCTAAACACCACTCTACTACACCTACTCAACACCAAGGGTCTATTTTGTGGTCTTGCACCGATGATCCAAATCGACACCTTCGAAATTTCCTTGGGGTATGTGCAACGAATGTCCAACCACATGTCTCAAGTGAGGCCGTGAAATTGAGGATTTTCCTTTTTTCTCTCACAGGGGAGGCCACCGCTTAGTTAGACAATATTCCCGTCGGTTCAATGACAATATCGGCGGAGTTGATTGATGCCTTCCTCAAGAAGTATTTTCCTTCATCCCGGATGCTACAACACCATGATGAAATCAACAACTTCTGACAACTTCCTAATGAGCCACTTCACGAGAATTGATACGAACTCAATTCATTATTTTGTAATGTAATAGAAAAAATGTAGAAAGGACTCTTAGATATAAAATAAAATCACATGTTTCTTTTTTTTTGGACAAAAACTTTTTTTTCTTCACCCTAGTTGTTCAAACGATGACTTGCCGTACAATATGCCTCTCCAAACATTCTATAGGTCACTTGACTCAGTCAACAAGTCGGTGGCGAACAATCTAGCGGAGGGAGCCGTCATGGATACTTCATATGATGTGATGAGTGCTTTGTTTGACAAGCTAACCGAAACAAATGAAGCTTGGCATACGAGAGAGTCGGAGGTGGTTGGAGGAAGTTCTTCCAAGAATTTATTATCTAGAGAGGCACTTAGAAGGGAAGAAGAGAGAGATGAAATAATGGCCAAATTGATCACACAAATGGATCTTCTCATGAAACATATTATGGGAGCGGGGTCAAAGAAAGTTAATGTGGTTGGTCTTGTGATCAACAATGCTATTAAGTGTTTTATGGGGAGGCGAATTTTGTGAATAATCAAGGGGGGGTCCCAGCCTAACTACTAAGGTCCTAACCAAGGAACTTTGACGGCAAGGTCAAGAAAATCAAGGTTAGAACAAGGAGCAACGAGGCTCAAATTGGGGGAACAACAACCAAGGAGGTTACAACAACCACCAAGGTAGTTATTACAACAACAATTACAACAAGCATCGAAGTGACAATCCCTATGTTCCACCTAAAGGAAGCCAACAATTATCGAACCAAATCCACAAGTGACTCCGCTAGTTCAAAGATAGAGGACATGCTTTCCAAAGTGCTACGAAAAGTGGAATCAACAGACACCTTCATCAAAGAGGTGAAGGATGATATGAAGAGTATGAGGGAGGGCATGAATACTATGCGACAAGTGGTGACTTCACATTCCACTTCAATCAAACAACTAGAGACCCAACTTAGTCAAATTTTGGCTACTCTCAACCAAAGACAAAATGATACACTTCCTAGTGACACTGTGGTGAATTCAAGAAATGATAATCATTCTTGTAAAGCTATTACTACTAGGAGTGGAAAGGTACTTGGGGTGATACGTTGGTGAATGAAGAGGAGATCGTTGTTGATGAAACACCTATTGTTGAGCCTATTGTGGTTGATGAAGAGAGTGTTATCAAGAAGAAGAGGGCTAGTATTGAAGAGCACATTGTTATTGAAGAAGAGCTTACAAAAGAGGAAACCCCGGAAGTGATGACACTTATTCCAAAGCCGCCACCTTCGTTTCCTCAAAGGCTAGCCAAGAAGAAGATGACAAGAAGTTTTTGAAGTTCATTGAGAAATTGAAGCAACTTTCCATCAATATTCCATTAGTTGAAGCCCTTGAATAAATATCGGGCTATGCAAAGTTTATGAAAGATCTTGTGACGATGAAAAGGCAAGCTAGTTTTGAAACGACGAATATGACTCACCATTGTCTGCTATTAGGCCTAACCCCCCCCCCCCCCCCCCCCCCCCAACCTTAGTAGTTTTTTCAGACTGCTTAAACCCATATTCTGGTCGAATCCCGTAAAGCAAAATAATAAAATACCATGAAATTGAAAAAGTAAAAACCAAAAAAAGAAAGAGAGTTGAAATTCCAACTTTCTATTAAATTCTTTCAAGTGTATTTTGAAGGTTCTCCGTCCCACTTAGAAGAATTTAGTAGTACTATTTAATTTACAATTAGGTTCATCTCTAATACTAGTAGATTACTTAATTCATACAGATTCTCATTGCCCAAAAGTTCTCCTTTTCAATGGTGAATGTCCGTAGTTGCCAGGTCTGTAAATAGTTTGTATTTTGGGTAATTCCTATCGGCCTCCCTCGTTAATATGTAGTCACCGGTTAAGTTATAATAAAAAATAATTTAAATAAAACTAAAAAATACTTCATTTGAAATACGAAGACACTCGAAACCACTGCATATTGTGCAAAGTTCAAAATTCTTACATGTGAAATTTGATAATTCAAACTTTTACTTGGAGTTCTGTCATTAAATTTTGATATTGACAACTGTTGGAATAAAAACTTTTGCAATTACTCGTAGATTCTATTACGTGGAAATACTTTTTTTTCAACTTCTAAAGTTTTTGCTTAAATTATAAAAAGATTCTGAAAAAATAATCGTGGGGAGCTTTTCAACTATGTTTTTTCTTCACTGGAACCCATGACACATAAAAGTGATTGTTCGTTCCATGAATCACTATAAAATTGGAGAAAGAAGGTAATGGATTTTAGTTAATGAGATCAATTAGTAGTGGAATAGATTAGTCTGGACATGAAATTCTTTATCGTAATTGTATCTTGTTGGTTTTTGAAAAAATATAATCCGTTCATTATTTTTATTAATGAAAGAGTATATATACAATTTATAATTTCCATAATAGAAAAAATCATATTCTTATTCTACTCCCAAAACCATAGTCTACTTGTACAATAATTATACAATTACGATAAGTTTACAACTCTAATTTAATTACAACTAAACTATCCAAAACTAGGTCATTAAACTGTGATATACACGGCAGGAATATACCGTGTATATCATGGGTCTTAACAGCCAAAATATACCATTCTGCCCTTGGTATACACGATGTATATTTCATGTATATCACGGATATTTATCACACCCCCGCAGTCATAGCGGGCGGTCTTCGTACGTTGAGACTGTCCCTAAAATCTTCAAAGAGAACCGATGGAAGACCCTTAGTAAAGATGTCTGCAATTTGATACCTGGAAGGGACATGCAGGATGCGTACTTGTCCACGAGCTACCTTTTCGCGAACAAAATATATATCCATCTCAATATGTTTAGTGCGTTGATGTTGAACCGGATTGCCAGAAAGGTATACGGCACTAACATTATCACAATAAACCAAGATAGCTTTGTGAACTGGAAAGTGAAGCTCTAAGAGAAGATTACGTAGCCAACATTATGTAGAAACCACATTGGCTACCCCTCGATATTCGGCCTCTACACTAAAGCGGGATAAGGTAGTTTATTGTTTGGCAGATCAGGAGACCAAGTTATCCCCAAGAAACATACAATAACCAGATATAGATCGTCTGGTGTCCGGACAGCCACCCCAATCAGCATCTGTATAAGAGACGAGCGTAGAGACCGACGACGGATATAGATGGAAGTCATAGTCAAGTGTCCCCTGGAGGTATCGAATAATACGTTTGAGCGCATTCATGTGCTCAACCCTGACATCATGCATAAACAAACACACCTGCTGCACGACATACGTTATATCTGGTCTCGTGAAAGTAAGATATTGAAGAGCTCCAGCAAGACTACGATAGTGAGTGGGATCCTCGTAAGGCAAGCAGCCGCAGCACCCAGCTTGGGTTTAGTATCAACTGGAGTGGAAGTAGACTTGCATGAGGACATACCAGCTCGCTCAATGATCTCAGCAGCATACTTCTGTTATGATAAGAATAACCCACCTGCATGACGAGTGATAGCAATCCCTAAAAAGTAACTCAAGGGCCCCAAGTCTTTCATAGCAAACTCAGAACTGAGCATTGTCATGATAGAATTTCGCAAAGCATCAGAAGATGCAGTCAAGATATTATCATGCACATATAAAAGTATATAAGCCATGGAAGTAGCACGATGATAGATGAACAATGAATTATCAAACCTGTTATGAGAGAACTCAATAGTCGAAACATAGTGTGCAAATCTCCTATACCATGCCCGTGGAGCCTGCTTAAGCTCATACAAGGACTTCTTCAATAAACAGACATTATGAGGATATTTGGGGTCTCGAAACCCCAAGGGGTGATGCATGTAAATGGTCTCCTTAAGATCACCATGTAAGAAAGCATTCTTCACATCTAACTGATGGATGGGCTAGGCTTTCGAAAGAGCTAGACTGAGAACGGTGTGAATGGTAGCTGGTTTGACCACCGGACTAAACGTCTTACCACAATCTACGCCAACCTGTTGAGTCTTATCATCACCTACAAGACGAGCCTTATGCCTTGCAAAAGAACCGTCAGAATTATCCTTATGAGTAAAAATCCACATAGACCGAATAATATTAACACTAGAAGGACGGGGTACGAACTCCCACGTCTTATTTGCAATAAGAGCATCATATTCGCCAGTCATAGCCAATTTCAAATTCGGGTCATTTAATGCGGACACTGGGTTACGGGGTAGAGGGGATTTAAGAATATTAGAATTTAAATTAAAATGTCTTTTCGGTTTAAAAATATCTCGTTGACTACGAGTGACCGGTTTGTGACTCGGGGGAGAATTTGGTGGATTTTGGGAAATATCGGGACAAGTGACAGACTGGCCTGCAGGCAGTGGGCTTGCTAGCCCAACACTGGAAACAGGAGCCGAGGCTGAAGCAGTTACTGGACCAGTGTCGGAATTGGGCTGGGCAACTAGCCCAACTACCGAAACTGGGGCTGAAACTGGACTGGAAATAGTGGGGTATTGCGGAACAGTAGGTCCATTGGGCAGGAGGCCCGCTGGTGGAGTTTCGGTGCGGGACAGGTCCGATAAATAGTGGATAAAATGCGGGGAGACCTCCTCATCTAAAAAATTATACGAACTACGCACGGGACTACTCACTTTGGCAAACGAAAATTGGGTTTCATAAAAAATAACATGGTGACTAATGATGATTTTATTAGATGATAAATCAAAACATTTGTAACCACGATGATTGGAAGGATAAATCCAAAAACACACAAGGGGTAGAACGGGCTTAAAGTTTGTTAATTGTAGATGACGGAAATAGCGGATAACATAAGCACCCAAAAACCCTAAGATGTGAATACGAAGGGGTTTTATTATATAGACGATGAAGGGGAGATGAATATGCCAACCCTTTGGTAGGAAGTATGTTAAGGAGATACATAGCCATTTGTAGAGCATAATGCCAAAAGGAAAGGGGTACGGAAGCATGGACCAATAAAGTTCGGACAATATTATTAATGGTAAGAATTTTTTGTTCGGCTTTTCCATTTTGAGAGGACATATGAGGACAAGAGAAATGAAAAACTATGCCATTATTTTCACAAAAATCCCGAAACATCCCATTATCATATTCTTTGTCATTATCACATTGAATATTTTTTATTTCCCGGTCGAATTGGGTTTGGATGAGTGCTCTAAATTTTAAGAATGTGAAAAAAACTCATGATTTTTTCGTTAATGAGAAGGTCCATAAAAATTAGAATAATCATCCAAAAAATGAACATAATAACGATAGCCCACAGAACTTAAAACGGGAGACGTCCATAAATCACTATGAATAATATCAAATGGCATTAACGTACGAGAAGTAAAGGCTACAAATGGTAATCTAACATGTTTTCCTAAAGGACAGGATTGACAGATTGGAGTACTATGCGTACCTTTACAAGAAATAAAATTATTTTTATGCAAGGAAGAAACATTGGATGACCCAAGGTGACCCAACCGTACATGCCACAAGGAAGGAGCTAGAGCTGCAAAAGTATATGACAGGCTTGACTCGAGAGACTGGATGCGGGCGTGATATGATAAAGACCTCCCCTACTATCACATCTCATGAGAGGTATCCCCGTCTTGAAATCCTTCACAAAAAATCCAAAAGGATCAAAGTCAACAGAAACACAATTATCAGTGGTGAATTTATGGACAAAAAATAAATTTTTAATTAAGTGAGGGGCATGAAGGGCATTTTTTAAGACAAGAGGTGGATGTGAGGGAGATAACATTTTATGACCTTAACCACGAATTGGAATTGATTTGCCATTACCAACAATTATGCCACGATTGTTGCTCAAATTGGAATAAGACAAGAGAGTACCTTGGTCGGACGTCATGTGTGAAGTGGCGCCGATTTCCATATACCAATTCGGGTATGGGGGATTTAATCCAAGCGTATGCATCGCAGCCTCAATATCTTTCAGAGTCGGTGAGGGGCACAATGCTTGGAGTACCTGCGGAGGCCTAAGCACACCGGCCTGCTGCCCCGACCCAGAAAACTACCTGCTTGCCGAAGTTGGACCCGAGAAACCGGGCCTGGCCTGTTGTGGAAATTGGGCCCAGTTTCCCGGGTAATTGTTCAACGAAAGAGGCCCACTGTTGAGCCAAGGCCCACTGGCCTAGGGCTACTGTCAGGGGCTCACTGTTGAGCCCAATTGGGTTGTTTCCCACTGCCCCGAGAGCCACTATCGTCACCACTACTATTCCGGCCGCCACCATTATTGCCGCCGCGATTCTTGCCATTATTTTTACGGTTCTGACCCTTTTTGCCGCCACTATGTTGCGGTTGTGGCTCGAATTGTCAACAAAGCCATGAGAATTATTGGACGAAGTTATGATCACCACAGAACTGTCGCCGATAGCTGCCTTTTTTTGCCAAGTCGGCTTCTTTCAAAGTGAGCATCGAACGGGCTTGATAAAAAGGGGGGAGCGGATTACTTTGACGAATGAGAGTCCCAACATCATTATAGGCCTCAGATAGGCCTGCAACCATTTATAGAACAAGATGATTATTGGTAACAGGTGCGCCAACGTTACGGAGTTGGTCCGCCAATTCCTTGAGTCGTTTACAATAAGCTGAAACATTCGGAAAATTGTCCATGTGGACTTGGGAAAATTCCTTCTCAAGGGTGACAACGCAGGAATGTTGGTTATCCTGGAATATATCACGCAATCGATTCCAGGTAGCCATAGCCGTAGTGTCTGGTTCAGTGATCGTCTGTAAAAGGTCGGTAGAAATAGTGGAATAAATCCACTGAAGGACAGTAGCATCAAGAGTAATCCATAACTGAGGATCCTCCACAGGAGTAGGGGTAGCGGGAGGAATTATGTGATGGAGGACTTGATGTGAGATTGCGTGAATTTTAAAAAATTCTGCCCACGTTGCATATTGAACGTTTTTCATCTCAAGAACATAGGGATGTTGTTCTTGATGTTAGAAACAATATGGGCAGGATGAAACAGGTTCTTTGACGTCGACATAACGAAAGAAAGACCAAAGGGATTGAGAAGAAAATTTGGAAAGAGAGGAGGTAAATTGGCACGAAATCTGAGAAGGGGCACGAATTTCGAGGCAGTCTCGGGCGAGAAGGGTGGTCAGAAAACCGAGAAGAAATTTAGGAGACTAGCAGAAGTAATTTAGTCCTAGACTTCTGATACCATTAAAAAAAATAATCACTTGATTATTTTCATTAATGGATCAGTATATATACAATTTACAATTTTCATAGTATGGAAAATCCTATTCTTATTCTACTCCCAAAATCCTATTCTATTTATACAAGAATTCTATAAATATTTTGGTTTGGCGGGGGACAAAACAAAATTACTTTTGTTTTTAAACTTTCTTTATATTTTAATAAGAAATCGAAAATTACTGTAATGAGAATTATTATAAATAGCATCGCAAAGTAGGGAAATTTGGATATTGTTAAAGACCTGAGGTCTACAATAAGTTTTAAAACTGAAAGAAATAACCCCTTGATTATTCTCATTAATGAAAGAGTATATATACAATTTACAAATTGCCATAATAGAAAACATATTCCTATTCTACTCCCAAAATCCTATTCAAGTAGTACAAGACTCCTACAACTATGGTAAGTGTACAATGCTAATTAAGGTAACATTTACACTACAATATTACAACAATATACACATAATATTCTGCCAATCCCGTGATGGGCTTCTACTGCCCAAGCCCGTGATGGCATGTCGATTCACAATCCGAGATGGCGGTCCAATATACATAAATATACACGTGTAGATCGTGTCTATACTTATGTATATTTAACACACACCCGCAGTCATAGCGGGTAGTCTTCGAATGCCGAGACTGTCCCTAAAATCTTCAAAAAGGACCGAGGGAAGACCCTTTGTAAAGATGTTTGCAATTTGATACCTGGAAGGGACATGACATACGTATGCTTGTCCACGAGCTACCTTTTTACGAACAAAGTGAATGTCCATCTCGATATGTTTAGTGCGCTGGTGCTGAACCGGATTGCCAGAAAGGTAGATGACACTAACATTATCACAATAAACCAAGGTAGCTTTCTGAATAGGACAATGAAGCTCTAAAAAAAAATTGCGTAACCAACATGATTCAGAGACTACATTGGCTACCACTCAATACTCAGTCTCTACACACGAGCGGGATAATGTCGATTGACGCTTGGCAGACCAAGAGACCAAGTTATTTCCAAGAAACATACAATAGCTAGACGTAGATCGTCTGGTGTCTGGACAGCCACCCCAATCACCATCTGTATACGAGACAAGCGTAGACGTCTATGAAGGATATAAATGTAAGCCACAGTCAATTGTCCCCTGGATGTACCTAATAATGCGTTTGAGTGCATTCATATGCTCAATCCTGGGATTGTGCATAAACAAACACACCTGATGTACGGCATAAGTAATATCTGGTCTCGTGAATGTAAGATATTGAAGGGTCCCTGCAAGACTGCGATAGCGGGTCGGATCCTCATACGGTGAGCCAGCCGCAGCACCAAACTTAGGTTTAGTATCAACCGGAGTGGAAGTGGACTTACATGATGACATCCCCGCCCTCTTAATGATCTCAACTGCATACTTCCTCTGTGATAAGAACAACATACCTGCATGACGAGTGACATCAATCCCAAAAAATAACTCAAGGGCCCCAAGTCTTTCATAGCAAACTCAAAACTTAGCATTGTCATGATAGACCGGCGCAATGCATCAAAAGAGGCAGTCAATATAATATCATCTACATATAAGAGTATATAAGCCAATGAAGAACCACGACGATATATGAACAATGAATTATCAAACCTGTTATGAGAGAACTCAATAGTCGAAACATAGTCTGCAAACCTCTTATACCATGCCCGTGGAGACTGCTTAAGTCCATACAAGGACTTCTTCAACAAACAGACATGATGAGGATAGTTGGGATCCCTAAACTATACCACGGTTGATAGACAAAGTTTTATGACCATAACCACAAATTGGAATTGAATTATCATTACCAACAATTATACCACGGTTATTGCTCAAATTAGAATAAAACAAGAGAGTACCTTGATAAGATGTCATGTGGGTAGTCGCACCGGTGTCCATGTACCAATTTGGGTTCGGTGGTATTAAACCAAGTGTGTGCATAGCGGCTTCAATATCGGTGTGAGTAGGGCCCGTTGCATGATGGGCCTGGTGGGGATGAGGCCCAAGCACGCTGGCTTGCTGCCCCAGCCCAGTCGATGTTCTCGGACTCCGCTAGTGGTTGGAAAAATTGGGCCTGAGGGGCTGCTGAAACTGAGCCCAATTTGGATTGCCATTGGGCTACTGAAACTGAGCCCAATTCGGGTGGGCAGTGGATTGAAAATAGGGGTTGTTGATCCCAGGCCCACTGGTCCAGTTCCCGTATTATGGGCCCCAAGGCTGTGGCCAGTGGGCTTGCAGCCCACTACCCCGAGGTCCATTGTCATCCCCGTTATTTCCACCTCGGTTTTTGCCATTATTTTTGCGATTCTGACTTTTTTGTCGCCACCGTTATTTCGGTTTTGGTCGTAAGTGGGATCAAAACCACGAGAATTGTCGAATGACGTAAGCATGGAGCGGGCTTGATGGAACTTAGGAGAGGATCACATTGACGAAAGATAGTACCAACACTACTATAGGCCTCGGATAGGCCAGCAACCATCTGTAGAACAAGATGATTGTCGCTAACGGGCGCACCAACGTTGCGGAGTTGGTCCGCCAATTCTTTCAACCTCTTGCAATATGTTGAAACGTTCGGGAAATTGTCCATGTTGACGTGGGAAAATTCCTGCTCAAGGGTAACAACTCTGGAATTTTGATTATCTTAGAATATGTCACGCAGCCATCGCCGTAGCATCAGGCTCAATAATCATCTACAACAGATCGGTAGAAATAGTGGAGTAAATCCACTAAAGGACGGTGGCATCAAGAGTCGTCCACAACTTAGGATCATCCTCGCGTATAGGGACTGCCATATCCTCAGGAACCACGGGGATTATATGATGGATGACTTGATGCGAATGTGCGTGAATTTTGAATAGTTCCGCCCACATCGCATAGTGGACGTTTTCTATTTCAAGAATAAGAGAGGTGTGATTCTTGATGTTAGAAACTGTAAGGGCAGGATGAAACGTGTTCTTTGATGTAGACATACTAATAGAAAAATATGTGATTGAGGGATTTGGAAGATAGAGGAGGTACCGTCGGAATAAACCAATCCGAGCACAAATTGCGGAAAAACTTGGTCTCGGTTTTGTTCACTGTTTGGTCGACGGCAATAGAAAGAAAATTGGGAGAGGATTTTAAGACCTGGACTTCTGATACCATGAAAGAAATAATCCCTTGATTATTATCATTAATGAAAGAATATATACAATTTACAAATTGCCATAATAGAAAACATATTCCTATTCTACTCTCAAAACTCTATTCTAGTAGTACAAGGCTCCTACAACTATGGTAAGTGTACAATGCTAATTAAGGTAACATTTATACTACAATATTACAACAATATACACATAATATTCTGCCAATCCCGTGATGGGCTTCTACTGCCCAAGCCCGTGATGGGCTGTTGATTCACAATCCGAGATGGCGGTCCAATATACATAAGTATACACGTGTATATCGTGTGTATACTTATGTATATTTAACAAAAACAAGAAACGTTACCAATGCAAATTTGAAGAATATAGAATTTGTGATTTTGTCTAAGTAGCTGCAATTGATCTACAAACATACTGTTTGTTAACTATTCACGTATTATTTTTTACTAAAGCACTACACTACCTCTACATTTTAAATGTAGTTCTACTGTTGTGACATTTCATTAAGAAAATTACTCCTATTTAATAACATTCATGAGTTATTTCACCAAATTATCCTTTAGCTCTCTTCAAAATGAATAATAACTGCTGACAGACTATTAAAAACTTAATATGGAATAATTTATTAGAACATGGATATATATTTGAAAATATTAATTTATACCTTTTCAAACAACATTCTTGACAAAATTGTTTGAGTAAAACAACATTTAAAATATATGATAGAATAATTTTAATGTATGAAAGGTATAAATATTGTTTTAATGTGTAGAAATAATGTATGAAATAGGGTTTGGGTCACCTATGTGGGTCAACCCAGATCCATACCCAAATGTTGTGTCTTTTCCTTTTTATATATATATATAAAAGGGGAAAAGACATAACTTTTGGGAAAAGTCCCTAGAAATTGTATCCCTTCAACAAGATAAATAGGCTTCTCCAAAAGAAACCAACTTGACTTTGTCCTCGACCTCTTTTCTCCCAACAAATAGAAAACTCTCTTCTTCTATGTGAAGAACTTTCGTGGAAGATTCATGCGATGTTCATGGAGCAATCTTCTTCTCTGTAACTCAGGTACGACTTAGACTGTGACTCTATACGATATAGTTTGTGTTTTATACTGTAGGAAATATTCTTCTTTGATTATTTCATTAATGATTTACACTATATATAATTGTACAAAAATATTTACTTTGCTACAAACTAGTTAACTAATCAATCCTAATTACAAGAGATATCTAATTCTACCTAATATAGGAGATGTACAATTTTAAATGCAATCTAATTCTATTACACCCCCGCAGTCGAAGCGGGAGGTCGGCGTATGCTAAGGCTGTCCCGAAAGTCATCAAATAAAATCAACGGAAGACCTTTTGTAAAGATGTCGGTAATATGATAACGTGACGGGACATGTAAGACACATACTTGTCCACGAGCAACCTTTTCACGAACAAAGTAAATATCCAGCTCAATATGTTTAGTGCGTTGGTGGTGAACCGGATTCCCTAAGAGATAAATAGCACTAACATTATCATAATAAACCAATATTGCTTTCGGAGCTGGACAATGGAGCTCTAAAATAAGGTTCCGTAGCCAACAAGATTCAGACACCATATTGGCAACTCCTCGGTATTCTGCTTCGGCACTGGATCTGGACAAGGTTGCTTGCAGTTTTGAGGACCAAGAGACCAAATTATTACCAAGAAATACACAATAACTAGACATGGAGCATCTGGTATCCGGACAACCACCCCAAGCGGTATACCGAAAAAAAGAAGCAACTACCTCACTTAAGCAATTCTTCTTATTCTTCTTCCCAATCGGCATCTATATATGAAATAAGAGTGGTTGTCGAAGACAAATATAAATGCAAGCCATGATCGAGAGTACTCTGAATATAACGCACATTGCGTTTGAGAGCATGCATGTGATCCTCCATCAGGTTATGCATGAATAGACAAACCTATTGTACAACATAAGAGATGTCGGGCCTCGTGAATGTGACATATTGCAAGGCCCCTGCAAGGCTGCGGTAATGTGATGGATCGGCATATGGCTTGCTGGAAGAAGCACTCAACTTCGGTTTAGTGTCAACCGGAGTGGCAGACAGCCTACACAATGACATGACAGCCCGTTCAATAATCTCTGCTGCATACTTCTTTTGGGATAAAAATAAACCACATGCAGACGTGTCACAACTATCCCCAAGAAGTAACTAAGTGGCCCTAGATCTTTCATTGCAAACTCAGAGCCAAGAAGTGACATGATAGACTTGCGAAGAGTATCAGATGATGCAGTTAAGATAATATCATCCACATATAAAAAAAAATGTAAGCAATATCATTACCCTGACGGTAGATGAATAGAGAATGATCAGACCTGCTGTTAGAAAACCCAATATGTGAAACATAATCTGCAAACCTGTTGTATCAGGCCTTAGGAGCTTATTTGAGCCCATATAATGATTACTTCAGCAGACACACATGATTAGGATAAGTAGGGTCTCTGTACCCCATGGGCTGATACATGTACACTATTTCATTGAGGTCTTCATGCAGGAAGGCATTTTTGACATCAAGCTGATGAAGTGGTCATGCCTTCGAAAAAGCCAGACTGAGGAGTCTTCCCATCACCTACAAGATGGGCTTTGTGCCTCTCAAATATACCATCAGATTATTTTTTGACTAAAAATTCACATAGACCGAATCACATTAACATCAGGGGGACGGGGCACCAAATCCCATGTCCTATTCTTAATAAAAGCATTAAATTCATCATCCATATCCATTTTCCAATTTTGGTCATTAAGGACAGACACAGAATTACGAGGCAACGGTGACTTGGAAACATGAGTATGAAGACTATAATTTTTGTTTGACTTAAAAATCTCGTGTTGACTACGAGTGACAGGTCGTTGGGCCGGAATTAGAGTTAGGTTAGGCGGGAAGGACGGACTGCCCGGCAATGAGTTGGCAGTGACTGAACTATTGGGCAGTGGACTTACGGGCAGTGGGCTGCTCAAGCCGAACGGTGGGCCAAGAGCCAGCGGACTGCCAGCCACTAGGCCTTGCGGTAGTGGGCTGCCGGCGAGAGACTCAATTGGGTCAACAACCGCTAGGCTTTGTGATTGGGCCAAGAGAGCGGAAAACATTGGGCCTGTTTGGGAGGATAATTTATAGATCAAATACGGGGATATGCTATCGTCAAGAAATTTATAGGTAGGAGGCCTGGAACAATGTAATTTGGCAAAAGGAAAATTTGTTTCATAAAAAATTACGTGACGACTTACGATGATTTTATTAGAGGATAAGTTGAAATATTTGTAACCACGATGATTTGACGTATATCCTAAAAAACACACAAAGTTGACCGGGGTTGAAGTTTATTAATGGTAGTAGAAGGAAAGAGAGGATTGCATAAGCACCCCAAAACCTGTAAATGAGAATATGAAGGGTCCCTTAGGTATAATTTTTTTAGTGGAGATTGGTAGGTTACTTGTTTGTTCGGAAGTATGTTTAATAGATAGGTTGTCATTTGTAACGCATGATGCCAAAAAGATGGTGGTAGAGAGGTATGGGCAAGTAAGGTTCTACCAATATTGTTAATGGTTCAAATTTTTCTTTCTACTTTTCCATTTTGAGATGATGTATGTGGACACGAGAGACGAAATGACAAACCATTAGTTTTGCAAAAATCCCAAAAAGGCCCATTATCAAATTCTCAACCATTATCACATTGAATATTTTTAATGTCCCGTTCAAATTGAGTGCGGATGTATGCTCTAAAAGATAGAAATGTGGAAAAAACTTGTGACTCTTTAGACAAAAGAAACGTCCACAAAAAATTAGAGTAATCATCCAACAACAGAAGATAATATAGGTGGCCCGAAAAGCTCAAAATGGGAGATGTCCGAATATCACTATGAATAATATCAAAGGGCAGAACAGTACGAGAATTCGACGCAACAAAAGGCAACTTAACATGTTTTCCAAGAGAACAAGAGCGACAAACATGAGAACTACAAGGTCTAGTACACTCAATAAATTTATTTTGTTTAAGGGAAGCAAAAACAGGTGCTCCCGGATGACCTAAACGTTCATTCAATAAAGAAGGAGCTAAAGCTGCAAAAGTGGATGGTAATTTGGCTTGATGTGTGGTTGTGGTGATTGGATAAAGCTCTCCCCGACTATCACATCTCATTAGACGTATCTCCGTATGAAAATCCTTCACGGAAAACCCAAAATGATCAAATTCAACAGAAACCCAATTATCAATGGTAAATTTTCTAATTGAAATCAAGTTTTTAATTAACTTAGGTGTGTGAAGGACATTTTTCAAAATTAACGGTGGGTTTAGGGGAGACAAGTATGTAGTACCATAACCACGAATTGGGATTGAATGACCATTTCCGACAATTATACCACAATTATTGCTCAAATTAAAATAGGATGAGAGATTACCTTGTGAGGACGTCATATGAGACATTGCACCGGTGTCTATGTACCAATTTGCGTCTGGCGGAGTAAGCCCAAGAGTGTGCATCGTGGCCTCGATATCTGTCGGGGTCGCCACTGCCGAGTGGGTCTGCTGCCATTGTCTCGGAAGTGGACCAAGAATTCCTAGGTTGCTGCCTGCTGGACCAGCCAACTGGGCCTGCTGGGTTGTTGGATGTGACCTAGCCCTGGCCCAGTCACTATCGGTTGGATAGGGGCAGGGTGGCACAACCCCAGGCCATTGTCAGGCATATAGTGTCCGCCACTGCCCCAAAGTGCCCTCGACTGCCATTGGGCTGGCGGTTGCTGCTGGCCACTGCCCCTGCCGCCACCTCCTCCATAGCGGTTGCCGCCGCCTTTACCGCCACCACGGTTTTTGCTCCCATTATCGCCGTTTCAGCCCTTCTGGACACGATTTGGCTGAAAAATTTTAAATTGTGATGAACTCTCATCGGACGGAGCGACAACCAAGACAAAATCTGATACGGTGGTTGTCTTCTTGAAAAAACCCGCTTCTTTGAGAATCAGCATAGAGCGGGCTTGATAAAACGGTGGAAGAAGATTGCTTTGGCGGATGGGCGTACCCACTCCACTATACGCGTCAGTGAGGTCGGCCACTAGTTGTAAAACAAGCCGATTGTTAGTGACCAGCATGCCGACATTCTTGAGTTGGTCCGACAACACCTTGAGCCGTTGACAATATACGCAAGCATTGGAAATGTCCGCCATGTCAGTGGTGGAGAATTCATGTTCAAGAGTACCGGCCTGGGAGTTTTTGTTGTCTTTGAATATATCGCGTAAGCGATCCCAAGCCTCCATCGCCGTGGAGTCAGGCTCAATAATTGTATGCAGCAAATCGCTAGAAATAGTGGAATAAATCCACTGAAGAATTGTCGAATCAAGGGTTTAACCATAATTCTCTTTCGTCGTCGGTTTTCGGCACCTTCTCCTTGCTTTTTTTTGGCGGAATTATGTGATGAATGATCCGGTGGGAGCAGGAGTGAATCTTGAAGAGCTCCGCCCACATTGCATAATGGATGTTTTCCATCTCAAGAGTGATGGAAACATGAGATTTGATGTTGGAAACTGTGAGGGCTAGAAGAAAAGAAGATTTTGAGTCAGACATGGTTAACGGGAAGAAGGATGGTCGATGGCAAAAAAAAAGGGGGGGGGGGGGGCGTCGGACACAAGGAAGCAGGGTTAGGGTTTCAGGAACTTTCCATAGAATACTGATACCATGTAAGAAATATTCTTCCTTGATTATTTCATTAATGTTTTAAACTATATATAATTATACAAACAAATTTACCTTGCTACAAACTAGGTAACTAATCAATCCTAATTACAAGAGAAACCTAATTCTACCTAATATAGGAGATGTACAATTTTAAATGCAGTCTAATTACATTATATACATGTGATTATACCGTCGACTAGTGAAATAAATATATGGATCTTGTGAGAACTATGTGTTGTTGCATTGCTGTATTGTTTTCTTCATTGGTATCAGAGTATAGGTTAAATTTTGGTTTCCTAGTAGCAATTCTTCGTACAAGTTTGATTAATATTTTTTTTCGTGTACTTGTTAGTTTTCTGTATCACGACACTGCTGCATTTTTTTTTTAAAAGACGGAGAATGTGAAGAACCAATTTATAAAGAATTGGAGATAAGATTAAAGAAAAACAAAGAGGGAAATATATTTCTGCTCCAAGGGATTATGTAATCCTGTAAGATGCTGGGAGAGAAAGTATAACTTAAGGCTTGGTTGTCTCATTTCTTCTCCTTGTTTCATTTTGTAAAATGTAATTATTGAGAAAGCAGATCATGTTTGATATTATTTTTTACTTGGTTCCACTTAATTATAGAAGGTTCCTTGTAAATTTTTGGTATAATTAAGTTTCAGCAGTATATTGGTTTTGAACCAAAATTGAAATTTTGGTGCAAACGAAACCAAAAGCAGAAACTAATAGTGTTTTTTTCGACACCTATTGCGAAATTGTTTTTGTCTCTACAATTTTAAATCTCATTTGTTTAGATTATTGATAGTAATTTTTCAAAAGAATTTAAATCAAACAGAAAAAGGTTTTTTACTGTTGAAGTCAATTGTGGTGCCGATTTAAAAAACAATTCCCTTCTCAAATAAATATGAGCCCGTGGGTAGTCAATGTGTGTTTTTTAAGCGGCGAAAAATGCGTCTTTCTGGCTTCACTTTGTCAAATTCTCTACGTGACATAATATTTTATATAGGTATATGTACTTATATGAATTTGATGTTGCTTGATATTATTTTTATTGGATATTTCTATATTTGTTGTAGAATTTGTACTTATTTAATCTTGAATGTTAGTAATTTCAAATAAGTATTTCTTAAATAATTGATTATGTTAGATCATTGAACATGAGAGTTTGGATGATGATTGGGAACATAGTGAACTTTCGATTCTGAATCTAATGTGAAATAATTTTTGATATAATTACTTATTGTAAGGATTAGTATGTATATGAATTTTGGGCTCTTAAAATGTACATAGATGTCTCAAATAGTTTATATTTTGTTATCAATGTGACAAGTGCTATGAGAATATTTAGTCTTCGAGCTTAACATAAGTGAAAGGCTGAACGGTGATGTAATATCCAGTATGTCCTTGAATAGAGCAAGAGACTCTTAAGGCTTTAGATATGTCTTTGATGCCTCTTAATGTATCTTGTTTGTATTTTGTCACATACGAGATATGATGCTGGTTATTGCTATGATGGTTTTAGTATACTGGATATTATTTATAATTTTAGTAAGAATATTTATTTGTGCTTATTTGCATCTTGCATCAAGTGTTGATGCAAATATACGTCATGCTAGACTTGACCTTTGTGGTTAACAACAAAAGAACTATTTAGCCAAACAAGGTTTACTTTGTGCTATAAGTAAAGTTAATTTGTCTACCTATTAATATTGCCTAGCTAGAAAATAAATAGAAAACCATTTGTAAAAGTTAATGCGCAGATGCTCAATTGCATTTTTTTCCATTTGACATTAATGATTCAAACAAATGCAATTTTGTTTAAGTTATGTAATGTTATTCCATATGAGTTGTGGAACAACAAAATATGTGTTTTTATTCCGAATTTTTTTCCACTGAAAAATCAGGTCCAAGGGGAAGAACATATATCTTTTGATGATACTTTGTACAGTTTAATGGTTATGTGTTCATAGGTGAACTACATAATGGCACCGTAACTAAAATTGAATCATATGATGTTGCATTCTAGTGAAGGTGTTTTATTAAGTAGGGTGAGATAGGCCATGACTTGTCTTTTTATGAAACTACGGATCGAATTATTTCCGTTGTATATACTCGAATAGTTTTAGGTTGATTTAGTTGGTGATGATAGATATGTTCCTATCATACCAATATACCATCAAAAGATAATTCATTTAACATTTTCATTAATTCATAATCAGTTTGTCAATCTCAACCTCGACGTACGAGTCATCCTTGCGTCTCTTCCTCATCGATTTGAGATTGAAGGATAATTAAACATATATAGTTACTCCACTTGATGAAAAGAGATATGTAGTGTAATGTAGGCTCTTACATACCCTACTAAGGATAAATAGTTACAACAATGAAAATTTAAATGGAGTCCGTGAAATCAAATCAAGTGGGAGTTAATTGAGATTTTGAATCTTAAAGTTGTTGGGAATAAATGATTCTCAAACTCAAGCCTAAGGATTGAAGCGTCATATATTCTTGATTCATAAATACTTCTATTTCTAGAGACGAAATTTCGAGTGGAAGGATGTGTCCTCGTACTCCACTAGACAATAATACTAGAAAGCAGTTAAGATGATACAGAGATATCTTAAAGACACAATAGGATATTCCTAATCTTGTTAAGGAATTAAAAAGGAATTATAGATGAGAGAAAATCTAATTTTGAGTATGTTCTTCTTGCTAAATAATGATATATATATATATATTGTTGAGTAGCAAGAGACAATCATTATTCTTAATTACAACGGAAGTTGATTGTGTATCACTTTTCGTAATGGCGAGAAGTTGCTTGCACTTGAACATTCTCTGATAATATATTTGGGTAAACATGAAAGTTCTATTGAACTAGTGAGAATCAAGTGTGATAGTCAAATCTCAATAGCTTACACATAAGATCCCAAAAACTATGAGAAGATATAATATATTGATATTACGTATATTTTTTGTCAGAGACATAGTTGTACATAGAGAAGTGAACATGAAGTACATCTCTACGCATCACTTGGTAGTAGACCTATTAACAAAACCGTTAGCATTCATTGCTTATGAAAAATAAGATATCATTGGGTTCACACAGTGATGGTGTATTTATATTTCCTAATTCGTCTGGATCATGTTCACATAAAAACTGTACTTTGAGGTAAATATTAGTTGATGCCTAAATTTATTCTGTATTGTTGTTTCATAAATATAAGATGGTTTTTATGTTTAGAATATAAATTCCAAGTGTAAGTATGTCGGACAGACAAAAAGATTGGCCTATTCACACGGGTAATCGCCTATATTGTCTAGGTGACAAATAGATATGAGACAATTATAAACTAATTATTGTCAGAAAAGATGATAATAGTGAGGTCAAAGTTTATAATACCAATGTCGTTTGTTTTATGGTTAATCATGTTTGATTAAATGTTATAGTCTGTCTTAATGCCATATGTGAGTTCTGATGGACAAAATGTATGAGTACATTTGTGAACTCAAAGTTAGACATGAGTTGTCTAAATTGTCATCTTCACAATATTTCATTATGAAAAAGACATGCGCTTCACGTGAAAGGAGTTAATAATGTGATACGCGATTCGTACCACGTACGCATAAAATGACCTATAAGGGTGATACAAGTTTAATCTCTACTTGTTATCGTGTGAAGCCCTAAAAATTATTAGTAATTTTCTATTTGTACCCTCATGACTTTGATCAATTTCTCGAGATTTATTTTTTGTGTTTGCTATCTTAGAGTGTTGCCAAAAGATCATGTCTGATTCGATTTGTAAGAGCATTTAAAAAAAAAGAATATCAAATTGAGATTAAGAGAATCATGAGATGAGAAAGTTCATTAAGTATTGTCACATGAATTGTGTTCATTGACGCGTTCTTTATGTTTGTTTTTGAGGCAAAAGCATAATAATGAACTCATATTTAAGACAAAGATATTGAGAGAGATGAATGTGATAAATGATCTAGGGTACTGCATACATAATCTACTCCAAGCTCCATTAATTGGGATATTATATATTTCTAACAGATGTATAGCAACTGAGCTCTCGAAGTATGCATTGGTCACACGGTCTAGTCATTATATATGAAAGTTACAGAATATGAATGAGTTGACCCACCATGTGTTAGTGAGAGATATTGGAAATTGAGTTTGGATCACCCATGTAGGTCAACCCAAACCCATATCCAAATAAGTAATATATATATATATATATATATATATATAATATAATATGTTATATATATTACTAATAAAATAGGAAAAGGGAAAAGACATACCTTTTGGTAAAAGTCCCTGAAAGTTGTATCCCTTTAGCAAGATAAATAGGCTTCTGCAGAAGAATCCAACGTGACTTTCTCCTCTGCCTCTTTTCTCCCCACAAATAGAAAACTCTCTTCTTCTATGTGAAGAATTAGAAGATTCCTGCGATGTTCATGGAGCAATCTTCTTCCATGTAACTCAGGTACAACCTAGATTGTAACCCTATGTGGTATAGTTCGTATTTTATACATGTGAATATGTCCTCGACTAGTGAAATAAATATATCGATCTTGGGAGAACTATGTGTTCTTGCATTGTTGTATTTTTTTCTTCATATATATTCAGGAAATCTTAGTAACTCAGTTGGTTGGCTACCTGAACTATCACCTTGCTGATGAGAGTTCGATTTCCCACCTTGTAATCTCCTCCCTTATTTCCCTACCCCTACCCCTATCTAATATTTTCAGAATTTCAGCTTCAAAATTGAAATTTATTTTCTTGATATCAAGTCACCCAAAAAAAGTTGAAATATAATGTTCTTTTTTTCCAGTAAAATAATTAAATTTCTATGGAAAGAGAATGGTTGGGGATGCGTGTTGTTTAGAAGAGAATTGACACTTCAAATCAGGAAAGACGCTTTTCAGTGAGTTTGTTAAAGATTACTGAAAAAATAATTCTTTCATTATTTTCATTAATGAAAAAGTATATATACAATTTACAATTTTCCATAATAAAAAACTTATTCATATTTTAATCTCAAAACCCTAATCTAGTATTACAAGACTCCTATAATTATGATAAATGTTCAATATTAATTAATGTAATATTTGCATTAAAATATTACCTAAAACTCACGGACACAATATGTACAAAACCTTACCTAAAACTCACGGACACAATTATGCCCAAAACCGTGATATATATTAAGTTTAAATCACGGTATAATTTCTATATTTATCACACCCCCGCAGTCATAGCGTGCGGTCTTTGTATGCTGAGACTGTCCCTAAAATCTTCAAACAGGAATGAGGGAAGACCTTTGGTAAAGATGTCTGCAATTTGATACTAAGGGACATGGTAGACGCGTACTTGTCCATGAGCTACCTTTTCGCGAACAAAATGAATATCCATCTCAATGTGTTTAGTCCGCTGGTGTTGAACAAGATTACCAGAAAGGTAGATGACACTCACATTATCACAATAAACCAAGGTAGCTTTCTGAATAGGACAATGCAGCTCTAATAGAAGATTACGTAACCAACAGGATTCAGAGACCACATTGGCTACCCCTCGATACTCGGCCTCTGCACTCGAGCGGGATAAAGTCAACTGATGCTTTGCAGACTATGAGACCAAGTTATTACGAAGAAATATACAATAGCCAGACGTAGAACGTTTGGTGTCTGGATAGCCACCCCAATCATCATCTGTATACGAGACAAGTGTAGACGTCGACGAAGGATATAAGTGTAAGCCATAGTCAAGTGTCCCCTGGAAGTACTGAATAATGCGTTTGAGCGCATTCATGTGCTCAATCCTGGGATTATGCATAAAATACACACATGTTGTACGACATACGTAATATCTGGTCTCGTGAACGTAAGATACTGAAGAGCTCCTACAAGACTACGATAGTGAGTCAGATCCTCATAAGGTGAGCCAGCCTCAGCCCCCAACTTGGATCTAGTATCAACCGGAGTGGAAATAGACTTGCATGATGACATACCAACTCGCTCAATAATCTCATTTGCATACTTTCGTTGGGATAAGAATAACCCACCTGCATGACGAGTGACAGTTGTCCCCAAAAAATAACTCAAGGACCCCAAGTCTTTCATAGCAAACTCAGAATGGAGCAATGTCATGATAGACTGGCGTAATGCATCAAAAGAGGCAGTCAAGATAATATCATCCACATATAATAGTATATAATCCAAGGAAGAACCACGACGATATATGAACAATGAATTATCAGACCTGCTGTGAGAGAACCAAATAGTCGAAACATAGTCTACAAACCTTTTATACCAAGCCCGTGGAGACTGCTTAAACCCATACAAGGACTTCTTCAACAAACAAACATGATGAGGATATTTTGGATCCCTAAACCCCAAGGATTGATGCATATAGACTGTCTCCTTGAGATCAACATGTAAGAAGATATTTTTCACATCTAACTAATGAATGGGCCATGCTTTTGAAAGAGCCAAGCTGAGCATAGTGCGAATGGTAGCCGGCTTGACCACCGGACTAAATGTCTCACCACAATCCACACCAACCTGCTGAGTCTTACCATCACCTACAGGACGAGCCTTATGCCTCGCAAACGAGCCATCAGAGTTGTCTTTATGAGACAAAATCCACATAGACCGAATAATATTAACACCAGATGGACGGGGCACCAACTCCCACGTCATATTATCAATAAGAGCATTATATTCGTCGGTCATAACAATTTTTCAATTCGGGTCATTTAAAGCAGACACAGGATTACGGGGTAGAGGGGATTTAGGAATATTAGAATTTAAATTAAATATCTTTTTGGTTTAAAAATACCCCGTTGACTACGAGTGATTGGTCTATGACTCGAGGAAGAATTTGGTGGATTTTGGAACATTTCGGGACACGGGACGGACTGGCCAGCTGGACCAGAACTAGAACCTGAAACAGTGCTGGAAGCCGATACCGGCCCAGTTTCCGTATTGGGCTGGGCAACTGGCCCAATTACGGAAATTGGGGTAAAAGCTGGCCCAAGTCCGGAACTGGAAATCGAGGGGTGAGATAGTACTGTAGGGCCAGCGGGCAGTGAGCCCGTTGGCGGATTTTGGATGCGAGATAGGTCCGAAAAATGACGTATAATATACGGGGAGACATCATCATCTAAAAAATTATACGAACTAGGCACGAGACTACTTACTTTAGAAAACGGGAATCAGGATTCATCAAAAATCACATGGCGACTAATGATGATTTTATTAGCTGATAAATCAAAGCATTTGTAACCACGATGATTAGACGGATAACCCAAAAACACACAAGGGGTAGACCGAGCCTGAAGTTTGTTAATTGTGGTGGACGAAAAGAGTGGATAACACAAGCACCCAAAGACCCTAAGATGGGAATACGAAGGAGTCTTATTATATAAGATATGAAGAGGAAAGGAATACGTCAAGCCTTTGATAGAAGTATGTTAAGGAGATATGTAGTCATTTGTAGAGCATGATGCCAAAAAGAAGGGGTACGGAAGCATGAATCAATAAAGTTCGGACAATGTTATTAATGGTACGAATTTTGCGTTCGGCTTTTCTATTTTGTGAAGACGTATGATGACAAGAAAAATGAAAATTGATCCCATTATTAGCACAAAATTCCCGAAACACCACATTATCATATTCTTTGCCATTATCACATTGAATATTTTTTATTTTCCGTTCGAATTGGGTTCTAATGAATGCTCTAAATTTTAAGAAAGTGGAAAATTTGAGATTTTTTCGGTATCGGAAAAGTCCATAAAAAATTAGAATAATCATCCATAAATAAAACATAATAATGATGACCCAAAAAACTGAAAATAAGAGATGTCCTTAAATGGCTATGAATAATATCGAAGGCATTAAAATATGAGAATTAGAGTCTACAAATGTCAACTTAATAATTTTTCCTAAAGAACAAGATTGACAATTCGGAGTACTACGCGTACCCTTACATGAAATAAAATTGTTTTTATCTAAGGAAGATAAAATAGACAACCCCGGATGACCTAGACGAGCATGCCACAAGGAAGGAGCAAGGGCTGCAAAGGTTGATGGCAAGGCTTGACTCGAGAGACATGAACGTGGCGTGATAGGATAAAGATCTCCCCTACTATCACACCTCATTAGAGGGCTCCCCGTCTTGAAATCATTCACTGAAAACCCAAACGGATCAAATTCAACATAAACGGAATTATCAGTGGTGAATTTACGGACAGACACCAAAATTTTAATCAATTTAGGGGCATAAAGAGTATTTTTCAAGATAAGGGGTGGATGGGGGGGGGGGAGACAATATTTTATGATCATAACCACGAATTGGAATTGAATTATCATTACCAACAATTATACCACAGTTATTGCTCAAATTGAATAAGACGAGAGGGTACCTTGGTCGGACGTCATGTGGGTAGTGGCGCCGGTGTCCATGTACCAATTTGTGTAGGGTGGATTTAATCCAAGTGTGTGCATCGCGGCTTCAATATCGATTTGTGTGGGGCCCGCTGCATGATGGACTTGCAGAGGCCGAGGCTCAAGCACACTAGCCTGCTGTCCCAGCCTAGAAAATGGCATGTTTCCTGAGACTGGACCCGAGAAACTAGGCCTGAGCTGTTGTGAAAAATAGGCCCAGTTTCCCGGGTAATTACCTAGAAAGTAGCTATTGTTCGGCCCATATGGACTGGCCCAATTCCACGACATAGGGGCCTACTGCAGGGCGCAATATTGTTGTTGTTGTCCACTGCCCCGAGGGCCACCACTGTTCCGGCCGCCACCATTGATGCCGCCGTGATTTTTGCAATTATTTTTGCGGTTCTGAGCCTTTTTGCCGCCACCGTTATTGCGGTTTTGGGCGGAATTCTTGGAACCGGAGGGAGAAAAATTGGACTCGGACATTATAACGACAGACGGGGTCCTTGTGGCCGCTTTCTTTGCTAATCCGGCTTCTTCGAGCGTAAGCATAGAACGAGCCTGATAAAATTGCGGAAGAGGGCTGCTCTGACGAAGAAGCGTGTCAACACCACTATAGGCCTCAGATAAGCCTGCAACCATTTGTAGGACCAAACGATCATTTGAAACTGGTGCGCCAACGTTGCGGAGTTGGTCTGCCAATTCCTTCAACCTTTTGCAATAAGCTGAAACGTTCGGGAAATCTTCCATGTTGACGTGGGAGAACTCCTGCTCAAGAGTAACAACTCTAGAATTTTGATTACCTTGGAATAAGTCACACACCCTATTCCAAGCATCCATCGCCGTAGCGTCTGGTTCAATAATTGTTTGCAATAGGTCGGTAGATATAGTGGAGTAAATTCACTGAAGAACGGTAGCATCAAGTGTCGTCCATAACATAGGATCATCCTCGGATATTGGCACCTCCGTATCTGTAGGAGCAGCGGGGATAATGTGATGAATGACTTGATGCGAGCGTGCATGAACTTCTGATACCTAGATGAATATAATGCTCTAATACCATGAAAGAAATAATTCCTTGATTATTTTCATTAATGAAAGAGTATATATACAATTTATAATTTTCCATAATAGAAAATTTATTCCTATTCTAATCCCAAAACCCTATTCTAGTAGTACAAGTCTCTTATAAATATGGTAAGTGTACAATACTAATTAATGTAATATTTGCATTAAAATATTACCTAAAACTCACTGACACAATATGTACAAAACCTTACCTAAAACTCACTGACACAATTATGCACAAAACCGTGATATACATTAAGTGTATATCACGGTATAACTTCTATATTTATCAATTACGAGTAGCTGCTTATCAGGCGGATCAGGCAGATAACTAAGCTTAATGGTTCGGCTTATCGGTTATCAGCTTTTAAATATACTAATCCATTAGCCAACCGATAAGATATCGGTTGATTCGGTATCGAGTTAGCAATTATCAACCATTATCGGACGGTTTAACAGTTAATCAACAAGATATACCAAGCTATTTTAGCCTAAAATAAAACTTTTAAAACTGTAATCGAATTATCTCAAAAGATGTTTGAGGAAAAAGTAAAAGTGCACCATTCATATATAATGCAGTAGCTTATTTTGCTATCAATCATATACTCTTAGACCCACAAAATGGAAGCACCAACTATAATAAGATTGATGATTTCAGCTTTGCTCATCAAAGTTGAAACAAGAGTTGTCTTTTTGTTATTCCAACCAGGAAGCCCCTAATAACTTGCTCCCTCCTGATAGATAGATAATACTTAGTAGATAATTGGCAAACCAAAGTTGGCTTGGAGAAGACGATCGAGCAGTGGTCCATTGGAGGAAATGACTGGTGAGGACCGAGGAGACTGCTGAGAGAAGGAAAATTAGCAATTGAGATTTGATAATGCCGTTTTAGGGTTTCCAAATACAAAGTATTTTATATACAAAAGGGTATAAAAAATGTGAATTTAATAATTCTTAACTGGTTAACGGCTAACTCGATAAGGAAACGTACCCCACATTGTTAAGTTGTTAACTATAAAATTTCAAACCGTTCTCCAACTGTTAATCCAATAATCCGATATCAATAAGTCAATTTTGCGATTAAGTTATCTGTTACAGTTCGATTTAAACACCACTAATTATGAATTTTTAGTTACGGTGAACATAATTTGGGCTAATTTTTTTGTTTCTAAAAAATAAGGTCAATCAATTGAAAAGGAGATAGCCTCATGGCTATTTATATTTCCCCCCCTAAAAGAATCAAACTATGAAAATCTGGCATAGAGTGAATTTCACTCATAGAAGGAGAAAGGTAATTGGAGTTGATGGCATTTGAAGTCTACATTATCATGTGAGACTAAAAGGGGCAAACTATTTTACTATGGAAAAATTACAGCTCAATATCTTTGAGTTATCTAATTTATAAAATATGTACAACATGTATAAGTTATGTATATTTATACTAAAATATGTATATAAATACATATAATGTGCATACTTAATGTATATATTGTGTATATTTTGATCATATCGATAAAGTAGTTAACCGAACTGTACATATCCGTAACTTTTTCTAATACGTTTAACCTTTAATAAGGAGGTTGTTCCATGATAAGTTGGTGCAAAAACAACAAGTAATTCAACTAAAATATTGAAATACTAATTTGGTTTTTGGATGGGAGGCGGAGGAAAAAGGAGAAAATTATAGTAATAAATTATTTCGTCTATGTTTGAATTGGATAGACTAATTATTTATTACTCTCTCAATTTTAATTTGTATGATCCTATTTAATTTTTTGTCTATTAAAAATAATATATTTCTAAAAAAAAAAAGTTCTACTCGTAAATCCAGCCGTTATTTTCGGTGTCGGCCAATTTCTCCCTCCTTTTAACTCCTCTCTACCCCCAAATTTCCCCTAATTGATCTCAATTTCAATTATCGGATCCGGGTCAAAATGGCGGCATCACGTCGGCTCCGAGATCTCCAAGCTCAACCCGGCAACAAGATCTGCGTCGATTGTAATCAGAAGAATCCTCAATGGGCTTCAGTCTCCTACGGCGTTTTCATGTGTTTGGAATGCTCCGGTAAGCACCGTGGACTTGGGGTACATATCTCATTTGTCCGATCCGTTACCATGGACTCATGGTCCGAGATCCAGATCCGGAAAATGGAGCTTGGTGGTAACGAAAATTTCAATAAATTTGTATTCCAATATGGTATTCCAAAAGAAACTGATATTATTACTAAATACAATACAAAAGCTGCTTCGATTTACCGTGATAGGATCCAAACCCTAGCTGAAGGTAAACCCTGGAGGGACCCACCAGTTGTTAAGGAAACCCTAAAGGGAACCACTAGTAGTAGTAAGGATAATTGGGATAGTTGGGATATTAACGATTGTAAAGATATGAGGAGAAATCAAACAGTTGGGGATTTTAGGAGTGGTGGTGGTGGTGGAGGACCGGCTAGGTCGAGGTCAAGTGTGGATATATCTAAGGAGCAGTATGAGGCGTCAGCGGCGAATAAAGATAACTTTTTTGCGAGGAAAATGGCGGAGAATGAGTCGAGGTCAGATGGGTTACCTCCTTCTCAAGGAGGGAAGTATGTGGGGTTTGGATCAACTCCTGCACCAATGCCGCCTAGGAATAACAGCAATCAACAAGGGGATGTTCTTTCCGCCGTTACTCAGGTTGTACGCCTTCCATTTATAAGTTAATTTACTTATATATTATGTTAGTGATAGTTGAAAAGTGATCTGGGTAAGAAATACTATCTGATCAAAGTAAAAAATGTGAGTGGTTAATGAATTTGAATGTGAAAGTTGTATAAAATTTGTTAACATTTTGAGATATATGGTAAGAGTTCCTTATAAATTGGGACATAGGAGGTATTAGGATACATATAAGAGTGAACTGATTGTACCTGTTCTGTTGTGCTATTTTATGTTTACTTATTTATAGCTTATGGAGTTGTGATGTGGTATGTGTAGGGATTTGGTAGGTTATCTATGATAGCTGTCTCGGCGTCACAGTCAGCTGCAAGTGTGGTTCAAGTGGGGACAAAGGAGTTGACTTCTAAGGTATTTTGATTTGACTTCTGGATTTAAAATTAATGGTTATGTAATGGTGTTCTACTTTTGATACACTTACTGTTTTTTTTCTTGAGAGATATCTCTTGATTCCTTTGTTTTCCCCTTTGAAAATGTGATGAAAATTCTATTAAAGAATAGTATCCTGAGAGTGCAATGGATAAGCAGTACAAACCCAACAATATGCATCCTATTAGGAAACTGTCTTTGAGGAGTGTATGTCCTAACCATCTCTCTTTCCAGAATAAAGTTTTTCTTCTCACCTACTTTAACGTAGATAAAAAAAGGATAGCCCGGTGCACTAAGCTCCCACTATGCGCGGGGTCCGGGGAAGGGCCGGACCTAGTTTAACGTAGATATGTCCTAAAAATATATCCCTTAAGTTTATGATATTTCCAATTCCCAACTCCGTACGAGAGATGTCTCTTGATTCTTATGAGCTAAGAGGTCCTTTAAAGTTTATCCTTTAAAAAGTCTATTTAGTGGGTAATGTCCCGAAAGTGTGAGGAAGTATACTGAGTGCATTAGAAAAATAGTGAGTCCTGCAAAGAGATCTGGTTGATGTAATCATTGATAGAAGAAGAGTAGAAAATGGAGTACCTAATTTTTCCAAAATGGACAATGGGTTATCCATGTCGTCTTCTCTCAGTTGCCTTTTTTAATCAGTTATTGATTTTGTAGGTTGATGACTTGAACTTTAGTTACATGCCAGTGCTCAGTGGTCATAGTTCTAATGTTGAATAGAATTCAGTTTCAAGCAAAAAAGCAATATTTATGTGCTAAAAAGGGATGCTTCTATTTACACCTAAACTCACATATCATTGTGTCACACTGGGCAATAAGTGTTTAAATGATATCCCAAGTGTTGCACTTTGTTGATTTTTAAGGACATCTGAGAATGAAAGGTTGAAATTTATTTGTGTTGCAGTGGTGCAAATGCTTAGTGCAAATCTTCTATTGTTAGTATACTTATGTTTGACTGATAGATGGTTTTGTCACTATTCTATTCATTGCGCCTGTTAAAGCTATTAATTATTCAACTTCACCCCTTCATGAGCTTTAATATGTTCAACAATTTTTTCGTTGTCTTTTAGATATCCCTTCAAGCATTTCTAATGTTATGACATTATTTCATTTAGTTGATAAGACTCAGATGAGTTTGATGTATGTTTTAGTTGTTAAGGTAGATGTTCTAACAATATTCTGCAGGGGCGAATGTTGGACCGGGAAGACTTAAACATATCCACAAGATGAGTGTTGTAGAATGTTTTCTCTTGGGGGCGGGGCGGGGTGGGGATAATGATGTGGTAAAATGCAAATGATTGAGATGTATGTGCGATTATAACAAGATTAGAAAGGTTAAACAAGATTAGAAATGATCAAATGCTATAGAGAGGGCAAGTAGTACATCATACAATGAGGAGAAAGTCGCCCAAGAACAAGTTTTGTACATTAGAATTGCAACTCATTTTTTTTAGAAGGTATAGTATAGAATTGCAACTCATTTTCTCTTAAAAGTTCTATTATTCACTTTAAGAATAAGATACAGAAGCAGAAAAAAGCTGCAAACTAGTTGGTAGAGTGACAAAATTCTCAGATTTTGATTTCTTTAAAAAGGGACAAGATTCGACCAATATCGAACACATTAGTAATGGATGGTGTCAAATTTAAGTATGACTCATATTATCTTTCTTTAGTGTCCATGGAAAATGGATGGTTCTTCATTGTGGTTAAGGTGGTGTTTTGCTTTATATGATTTTCCCATCTACCTAAGCTTTGGTGATTAGCGATATTAGAGTTGGTGGAAGGTGGTAGTACTCGGTGCTATAGTCAAGGTGCGCGAAAGCTGGGCATTATACTAAAAAGAATATGTTGGTTGTTCAAGGGATGTGAACAGGATCCCGGAACAGTATATGTGAGGATCTTCATGGCATACTATGAGGTTATCCAAATTTGAATCTTGATCTGGAATGAATGGAGCTGAAAGAGTATAATTAATGAAGAGAGAAGTGTCCTAAAGGAAAGTTCTTTGATCCAATTCAGAGTTCCTTAAGAATAACCCTTTGAGATAGCACCCCAAGGGTGGCTCAATTAACAACTTAGTTGGGTTTTCTACACTGATCCTTTCTATTCAATCTGCACAATTCAATTCCATAGTTAGACAACCTTTATGTTGGCAGTGTACTTACTACAATCAGCCTCCTTTATTCAGGCTTTCAGCCGATTATGCTCTGTGAAGTTCAAATATCTGAAATTTTAAATTACTTAGTTGGTATGTCCAAATGCAATTTGAAGCCGTTAAAGAAATGCTTAAGAGCTTTTGCAATCGTTTTGGAACTTTTTTGCTCGTCTTCCCCAATCTTGTCAGTGAGTTGATAAATATGTTCAGCTTATCCTTCAACTCCACTTATTTGTGTTGCTCTTAGTATGCTGGTTCACTTAGTGAGTCGTAAGTTAGTGCAGATTTTGCTGGTCTTTGTGGGTGAATATGCACTAGGATTTTCCTTTAAACCACCAATTTTCATCTCCAAAAAGGTTGCTGAGCGAGGTGTCATCTTGCAGTGAAGATATTTAGTTCTAGTTAGAAACGGTGTAAATATTTTACTCTATTTATTTAGTTCTAGGGTTAAAGAACTAGCTACCTCCCGCAGAGATTCATGTTGTCTTCTGCTAATTTCATGTGATCTCGGTTTGAGATGGCCATTCCCTATATCATCTGAACAGAGCTTAAGGGAAGTAAAGAAATGAAATGACTATCTTGGGCGCAATATTATCATAAACAAAGTCCTTGCCTCTGCAGTGTCACGAGTGATTCTGCATGTCACTGTTATATCATTGTGACACCTTAAGGTGGTGCTTATAAAGATATTTAACATCTGATACCTGTTTGGATCAGCTTGACCCTTTAAATTTATAATGTTTCCTTTTTGTGCTGCTTATTTTTTCTGTGAATTGCCTAGGAAAATGGTACACTTGAATTATTAAGAAAAAAAGGCTACACTTGCATGGAAAAGAGTTGCTACTCGATGGAAGATTTAATTCCATTCGCTATCATGTGCTTTAATTGAGAGTTAACTTCTAACTGCCCGAGATTGTTTCTTTTAAGTTCCTTTTCTATCACTTTGAGTCTAAAGTTTATCCCTGTAGTCCGTTGGCATGAGAACCGCCTTTGAATGAATCAATTAGCTATTTTTCATCTAAACTTTGAACTGTCTCTCTCCGAAGTTGTTTAGGAGCTCGCTTAAAGCCTGCTGTTCAGTTTTATTTATTTGTCAATCATATAATCTACATTTCATCTCTGCTATATAGTATTTAGGCAAAGAAACACTGGAGTTAAATGATAGTTGAGAATCATGTGCCAATCCTATTCTTACAGGTGAAAGAAGGTGGATATGATATCAAGGTTAATGAAACAGTCAATGTTGTCACTGCAAAAACAAGTGAGATTGGACAAAAGAGCTGGGGTATCATGAAAGGAGTCTTGGCTATGGCTTCACAGAAGGTAGAGGAATATACCAAGGACAGTCCAACCTGGAAGACTGATAGCTGGCAACGAGGTGAAAGTGAAAAGAATGGCTATTATCAGGAGTTTAATCAGGATTCTAAAGGATGGAATGCTTCTGGAGGAGCCCAGTCTGGGAGGAACGCTAATTCTGTCAGCTCTGCATCATGGGATGATTGGGATAACGAAGACAAAAGCAAAGTAAATCCTACAAAGGTGGCAGCATCCAACAAGAACGATGACTGGGCTGGATGGGATGATGGCCACGATGATGGATTTGATAATCACTACCAGAGTACATCCAATAATAAACATGGTGCTGTTCATGCTGGAAAATCAGATTCCAAATGGACCGATGGAGGTTTCCTCTGACGGCGGTGCATGTTATAACTTCTTTTAGTAATTTTTTGCCCTTCCAGATTTGATTTTCTCCATGTCTTATTTGAAAGGAATTGTGTGTCTGAATATAGTTGATACTTGTACCATTGCCAGCAGGTTGAGTTAATTGCTCCTCCTGTAAAAGAAAAAGGATCAAAAGCAAACAGAATAGACACCCATTATTCAGGGTTAAAAACATTTAGGTTACATTTGGATGTGTAAAGACCATTTTTGTATTCCTATTTTATTCCTGTTTCTGTCCTATATATTGGAGAGTTTTGCTTATTATGTCTCATTTCTCTGTGTTGCATATTGAAATGTAAGAGATCTTGGATAAATGGTTTTGGCAGGTTAACATCTTCGTTTGGCTCATGAATGTATGTTACAGGTTTGTGATGTGCTTAGGCTTTTGTGCAAACTCAGATCATGCACATAGCCCATCTATGTCCTCTTTGTGATGATTAAATTGACTTTCTGTTACTTTATGCAACTGAAGTTCACTTAGAATGCCTAAAGAAATGATACATAAGCTCTCGTGTAACTTAAATCTTGATATTAACTAATATCGCTAACCAAATGCTGCTTAGTTGTGCAAAACTATGCAGATTTTATGCTGAGATTATTACTTATTTCTTTACCATCAACCAAACGACTAATAGAAGTTTGGCAATACAAGTTCAAGCAGCTCTGTCACTTAACCTGCATTCTCGTTTCTCTCTCTCACCTTTAACTATTATGTTAAAGAAGGGGTTTTCTCACCTTTTTACTGCACACAATGCATGGTTACTTGTTGCACTTTTCCAATAGCAAAATACATGAACAAGAGGTATATGTAGCCTAGCCTCTTCAAAAGTTAGTGAGAGTCATTGAATCATTAAGCATTTAATGACTTCAAAAGTATCTAAATCTAAGTAAAGGGTACCAAGGCTCTACTAATCCTAATATTCCTCAAATATTAATTCCATAGAATGTATTGGGCATGGCTGGCTAAACAATCAGCTACTCTATTGCTGCTTTCTCAAAAGCAATATTGTAATTACATCTTAATGAAGCTACCATGATGTATCATATTCCTTTGTAATTGCTTTCATAAGAATGAGAGTCCTTTTTATATTCTTGCATTGTTCTAAAGAATCTATGTGAAGATAATTTTTTTAAGAAACTTGGAGAAGAGTTCAAATGGAGAACCATCAGAGAATATTTTATTATTCTTTTGAGTATCATGTTCAAGTGATCTTAATTGAAACAAAATCCACTAGAAAAGTTCCCTTATGTAATATGAAGCACAATTAGTACGTGGTATTAATATTCTTTGAGAGTTTGGTGAACAAAATTACCTGGTAGCTTTATTAATAGGTGAAAATATGCACTCGATAAATAATTGAGGTGTGTGCAAGTTGGTCCAGACACTACCGTTATAGAAATATATTTGTATATTGTCTTTTGAAGCAAAAGAAAAAAATGATAAAAGATGTGTAGCTTTTTTATTGGTCTTGCTAACATATCTTTCGAAATGTAAAGAAATAAATGTTCTTATTCCTCAAACAGAATTGAAGGGGGTAAACATACTTGCGATGTATTTATCTTAAGAAATTCATTGAATATGTACAAATTATTATTTTAGAACCTAATAATTTAAAAGATATAATTCTAATCAATTCATGAACTTTAAATCCTGACTCAACCTCTGTATTATCCCTTTTAAAATCTTTAGTTTTTCAAAGGGGCGTGGAGCACTATAGTTTTAAAATCCGTGGTTCCCAAGCATGGAGTACTATAGTTTTTTGTGATACAAATTCGACCAACTCTGCCGTTAATTCTTTTGCCTTTTCCCTACCACTAGGAGCTCAGATTTGTTAGTGTTTCCCATGAATAATAATAGTGGTAAGTACTAGAAATATTGGCAGGCACAGAGGTATAAATGAGGCAAAAGAAGATGCAAATCCAACATCACTTTTAGCATATTGGAACAGTGTGTGCTTCTTGATTCAACATCTTCTATACACATGGAGACAAGACATAATAGTAAAACTACTACTTTGAACTTGAAGAGGATTAATTTCCTTCAAATTCAAGTAGTAATTTGATAATACATTGTAATTATATTATATCAAGTCACACATTCTTATTAATAGTGCCTTAACCATCTATAAAGCTAGCCACTTTTGAGTTCCCAATATCCTTACAAGCACTATTTCCACAGCCAAAATTAGCTTCTTGTTGTTGGATCACTAGGACAGAACTTTTTATCCCTTTGCCTGATGAAGTCAATACATTAGCCACTGGCCCAAATTCTGAATTATTCTGCTCAATTAATTGTTGCTCAAAAACAGTTTTGCCATTATGCCTTGTGGGAGCTTAACTTTATTGCCTACTATCATCAGCTCAAATTCTCCACTTTTTCCAATAGCCAACACTTCATTCACCAAATTATTTACTTCTTTCTCAGCATATAGAGTTTGTTTACCCCACTTCATCTTGAATTCTGCAATAGTAGTGTCACCCAAAGTCCTGTTTGAAAGAATGACATCATATTACATGACAATTTAGATACTCTTGCTTTTTCATGTGTGTGTGGGGGGGGAGGGGTAGAGCTATTTAACTGAATAATTTTATAATTAGTGATTTTTTTTCTACTTCAAAATAAGTCAATTCTCATGATATTTTACCTTCTACAACCGTTAAAATATACTGATAGTAGTAAAATAATTACAACATCGTATATAAATTCGATACTTGCAGTAATGCATTACAAAAGACAAGGTTTTGATTTATATAACGGCGGTATAAAGATTTTACACTATCATTGTAGTTTAATATGTGATCAAGGATGTAGCCATAATAGAAGAAGGGTTCGGCTGAATTCAGTATCTTTGGATCAAAATCATGTACTCCATTTGTAGTAAGAAGTTCACAACAACAACATACCCAATATAATTCACAAGTGAGATTTGAGGAGGGTAGAATGACACAGACCTTACCTTTACCTTGGAAAGTAGAGAGGTTGTCTCCGATAGACCCTCGGCTCAAGAAAAATATAACAAAGCAAGTCGGGAAAAGAAATAACGGAAGTGAAGAAATCACGGCAAAACAAAAAAAAATTACAGAAAGCATGACACAATATTTTAAAAAAGGATGTAGTAAGAAGTTCACCTATAAATTAATTTTATCCAGAATTTAGTAAACAAAACAAGTTGTGATTCAGAACTCTTAGATTAATATCCTAGTACGCCTCTGCTTGTGGTAGCAGGTTATAAGTTACTAGCTCTACCATGTTACCTATGGAGTAACACACTTACCATGAAAATTTACTTGTGAAATTTGTAAGTGATATAATTATAACTATATAGTGTAAATAGCTCTTACACCATCAATTGCAATAGAGTTAATTGTAAACTCAAAAGACAAATGCATTCTTAAACCATTAAATTATTATGGGAAAAATTTACTAGGCAGATTTTCAAAAATATTTACATAATAGTAGCAGCATTAGCTAGTTATCATTTCATGACAACTAAATATTAACACATAAAGCAGCTTTCACTGGATCACGTTTCTCTCTTCTAAGAATGATTTTGTCATAAATAATTATTTTATTGATCCTTTCTCTCTCTTCCAATAATTGTGGCTTAACACGTTAGAGGTATAATTTATTTGTTAAATTAATACATAGTACATGTTATTTAAATTGTATGAAATAATATAATTTATACACATTATAATAATAGTGTAATGTGTATTTAAGTGTGATTCAAAATAAATATATATACAGTATTGTACACGGTATAATTAAAATATACGTGAAATAAATTTATACAAAATATAATCAAATATATACTTAGAATAAATATATAAACGATAATATTATAGTGGATAATTAAATATATACATCAAATGTATTAGTAATAGATATTATTACACTCATCATATTACTGGTATAATTAGTAAAAAAAAAAAGGGCAACCAGGTGCACTAAGCTTCCGCTATGCGTGGGGGTGCAGGGAAGGGCCGGACCACAAGGGTCTATTGTATGCAGCCTCACATTTCTGCAAGAGGTTGTTTCCACGGCTTGAACTCATGACCTCCTGGTCACATGACAACAACTTTACCAGTTACTCCAAGTCTCCCTTTCTACTAATATAATTAGTAGTATATGTTTATAGATACTCATAATATTACTGCTCATATACATGGTTTAAGACTAATAATATTTGAGTAGTACTTGAAATGCATAGAAGGGTTAATTTTACCTTTCAGTTTCATCAAAATTAGTACTTCCATGGTGAATGAATCTTACTTGAAAGTCCCGTGTTGTGCACGAGTCTTCATGCGGTGAGAGGGAAGCGCGGTAGGAAGGGGACCGGGAGGCGGCTCGTCCACCGGTTCGGGATCGGCCGCCGGACCGAGAAAACTGCAGGGCTGCGGGACTGGTGGGTAGCAGCGCTGCTGGAGGTGCAGGAGACTCGACTGGTTGCTGGACTGGAGGCAGTATGGGTGGAGCAGGAGACTCAGTTGGATGCGGGACTGTTGGGGTGGTGCTGGACAGTGGCGGGGATGAGGCGTGGGAACGGTGGAGGTCTTTGTTGGTATAGATTTTGGATGACCGGGGACAGACTTGGTTCATCGAGAAAGAAGTAGTCGGTGGTCTAAAATTTCTGGAGATTTGAAAAAGGAAAGATTGTTTCGTCAAAGTTGACGTGACGGGAGACGATGATTTTGCGAGTAGCAATCTCATAGCACAAGTAGCCCCGATGATTAGGAGACAGACCAAGGAAGACACATGGCAGAGTACGAGGGGAAAGTTTATGAGGTGCAGTGGAGGCTATGTTGGGGTAGCATAAGCATCCAAAAATACGTAGGTGATCATATGATGGTAGCCTACGGTATAAGATTTCGATAGGGGTCTTATTTTGGAGTGTGCTAGTTGGTAAAATATTAAGAAGGGATTTTACCATTTTGACAGCATAGACCCAAAAAGGCGGTGGTAGGCAGGCATGAAACAGAAGTGTGCGGACCATGTTATTGATGGTACGTATAATTCTTCCAGCCTTTCCGTTTTGGGAGGAAGTATAGGGACAAGAAAAACGGAAGACCATGCCTCGTTTAGAATAGAAATTGTGAAATACCGAGTTATTAAATTCACGTCCATTATCACACTGGAATGATTTGATAGATTTTTCAAATTGTGTTTTAATGAATTTTTGAAACTCGAGGAATTTTGCAAAAACTTCAGATTTGAATTTCAGTGGGTAAATCCAGATAAAGTGTGAAAAATCATCCAAGAATACTAGATAGAATTTATGACCCAAAGAGCTAACAATCGGAGATGTCCACAAATCAGCATGAACTTCAAAGGGAGAAAAAGTAACACTATTTGATGACATAAATAGAAGATGAGTATGTTTGCCCAGTGGACAAGAAAAACAATGTTGGGCAATTTTCCCATTATTACATTGAATGCGCTTAGAAGTCCTAAGAAAAGTAAAAACTGGTCTCCGGGGTGTCCGAGTCTGTTGTGCCAAGTTGAGGGAGAGATCGCCGCAAGGGATAGAGGTGATTGCGGTCTGACAGTGGAAGATTGAGTGAATGGGTAGAGATCTCCCACACTATTGCAGCGTGTAAGAATTTTCCCCGTATTGAGTTCCTTCACAGAAAAATCAAAAGGGTCAAATTCGACAGACACAAAATTATTGCTAGTGAATTTCCTAACGGAGATTAAGTTTTTAATGATGTTAGGTGTGTATAGGACGTGGTTTAGGGAGAAAGGTGGGTGTGGATGTTTGGTGTGTGTGTTACCGTAACCTTCAATTGGAATGCGATGACCATTGCCGACAGTAATAAATTGAGGACACTTTAACCGACGTAGTTGAGATAGGTTACCTGACGACCGGGTGAGCTAAGATGTGGCTCCGGTGTCCATGTACCAATTATCGTTGGGCTGTTGAAGGTTCACGGTGGTGTAGGCACGGCCCAAATCGGTCGGGGCCAGTGATGGCTGGCTTCTTCGCCTTGGACTCGCCGTAGTTGCTACCGTCGCCGGACCGCAACCAGGTGGGCTGCTTCTTTGGTGGTGGTTGGCTCGCACGGTGGCGGGGCGGGGCCCAAGAGGCCGATCAACTACGATCGCTGGGAACCGGGCCCCCGCATTCGGGTATGGGCATGCGGGCGAGGCCCGATTCGCTGGTTGGGCCACCGTTTCGCCGGTGGTACCCCCGCCGCCGCCGGTTCCGCTTCAACATGTCCGGTGTTTTGGCTCGGCTTGCTGTCCGGCCCCGCTGGTTGCGTTGGCCCTTTCCACGGCCCTTGCCTTTGTTGTTATGACCTCTGCCGCCACGACCTCCGCCACTGGCCTGCTGCTGCTGGTTGCTGCTGGCCACAGGTGTTGCTATCCCATCAACGGCTAACGCCTTTTGATTATGTTCCTCTTGTTTAGCACATCTAGTTTCTTCCAACAATATTTGTGAACGTGCCTTGTTGAAACTTGGGAGAGGGTCGGCTTGTTGAATCATTGTAACGAGTGTGTCACATTCACCTTTCGGTAAACCCGCAACAAGTTGAAGCACCATCTTGGTTTCTGAAATAGAAGTCCCGACGTTGGATAGTTGATCGGTTATGAGTTTCAGTTGCTTACAATATTCAGACATGTTAAAATTCTCGAGGCGGGTATTGTTGAATTGCTCTTCCAAATATACGGCCCGAGTATTTTTATTGTCCTGAAAGATTTCTTCTAGCCGGACCCAAAGTTCACATGCCGTAGCACCTGTTTTCATGATGGTGCACAACAGGTCTTTAGAGATGGTGCCGTAGATCCATTGTTTGACGATGGCGTCAAGGCGGCGCCATGTTGGTTCGGCAATATCGGTGGGACGAGGAACGGAGTCATCAATATGGTCGAGCACGTTGTATGCACATGCATGAATAAAAAATAGTTCTATCCACATGGAATATTGACAGTCTTCTTGGTCAAGAATTATAGGGATATAATTCTTGATATTTGTAACGGCGAACGCCGGGTGAAAAGAAGACGATGAACGTTGAGAGGGGTTGTCAAAAGTGCTAGTGGAGGAACCGGAATTCGTGGGGGACGACATGGTGGTTGCTGTTTTTCGGCTGAGGGAAGGAAAAACAAGAAACACAGAATTCTGTTTTTGGCCGAGAAAACTGTTTCTGGCCGAGGGAAAAAAAACAAGAAAAAAATTTGTTTTGGCCGAGAAAGAGAAGGAGAAGGAATTTAGGTTTTAGGCTCTTGATACCATGAAAGATAGAATAATTTCCCTTAGGGATTTCTTTCATTATTCACAATATATATAGCTATACAAGGTTGATTCCTAATATGGTATGAATCCCAACTTATCTTACAAAAGTTGATTCCTAATACAATTAGAATCCTAAGTTAACTTAAATATACATCTATCATAATTACAAAATATACGAAGAATATTCGCTAATATTACTAATGTAACCGTACTAGCAGGATGTTCAATCATTCTGCTACTAAATTCCAAAGCCTTGCGACAATCAGGTCCACCAAAAAACACAATGCAAACTCTCATCCCATTATTAATTTGTAATCCACGATCAACCACCACTCCAACCGAGCACGGTGCTTCATTCATCACTCTCTCATTTACCATTTTCCATCCATGCCCTGCATTTCGAGGTGTCAAATTTAGCTTATGAAAGTATAATTCGGTATTGATTGGATATACTTGACATATTATTGTGTTTATAGTCTAATTAGTCATATAACTAGCTTATTTTGACCATAAAAAAACTTATAAAAACATAACACATTTTTATTTAATTTGTTTAATGTAATCATGATAAATAAGAGATTTTTTAATACTCTTGTCCATTCCAATTTATGTGACATTTATAGGAATATCTTTGAAATTTGTGATCTAAAATAAGCTTTAGACATGTGTGTAGTGTGTGGTTATAAATCATGTCATTAAGAGTAAAATAAAAAATTTAAAGTTAAAATTATTTTTAAAATATAAAAAAATAACATTATGTTTGGACAGACTAAGAAGGAATTAAAGTGCGCCACAAATATTGGGACAGAAAAAATAGTTTGATTTAATAGGCGTTCAGACATGTGATTTCATATTATGATTTCATTTCATGAGATGAAATCAACGTTTGGACATGCGATTTCATCTCATGATTTCATTTCATGAGATGAAATCTCAAATCATCCAAAAGGCATGATTTGGATACCAAATCATGATTTCAAAATTTTTAAATATAGAAGTTGACCCATAAATTTCTATTTTGTAAAACAATATCCATAAGTTGATAGATATATTTACCAATAATTTATATCAAATATTAAAAGATCTACAAGTTGGTAATATATTTACTTTTACCAACCATATGGGAGGATAATATTAAAGAGTAGTTACACTACAACTCATGTTCAATTTTTCATTTTATTGAATTAAAGTTTGATCAATTGATGTTGTATGTTTTAGAAAGGCCTTCTAGTAGCATGTTAATTTTGTTTTTAATTATGACGTGTTCATTTGGTAAGATTGTACAAGAATTGGAAAAGTTTTGATGATTTTCACAATTTATGGATTTTTTATGTCTATAAGAAAAAAATTCAAATTAAGAAATCCAAATTACATGTCCAAACAAAACTTCAACTTCAAATCATCATAATTTCATCTCATGATTTGATTTCAAATCATATCCAAACGGTTCCTAAGTAATTCACCAAATTTTAAAAGAACAACGAAACAATTGAAAAACAACTTTGAGTTGGACAGGAGTATGACCCACTATTTATTTACTACAAATTGATCTGCTTATCTTGATAAAAGTGAACTATAAAATTAGCATTCAGTGCCATTTTTTTTTGCGCTGTCATTAAAAAATAGTTACTATTACTAAGACTAAGAGTTTTAAATTCAACAAGTAAAACTCCACGATAAAATTCTGGAATTTAAAATGTGGAATTTCAGATTTCAAGATGGTTATTTTCAATTATAAGAGATAAAAGTTGATTATTTTTAATTTTACCCAAGCCAACTTTGACTTATTATGAGCCAACTAGTTTATTAATTTAACTTATTTTAACTTGCGAAATGCAACTCAATCGACCCATTTGACACTCTTACCTGCATGAATCTCCACTTCTTCGTCCCCTTCCATTTGCCAGTATTTATCAAGTGGCAAAATAATCAATTCAACCTGTTTCTTCTCCGCAACATGAATGACACCTTCGTGCAAATCCGGTAAACCCGAGATAGCGATTGTGGGCCAGACCTTAACCCGTCCTAGCGTGCTATATGCTTCGAACGCCGCAGCCACTTGATCGATCGCGTCGTCTCGGCGGAGCACTCTGCCAATGAATGGAAAACCATTCTTTCGGGCACGTTGAACCATCATTATAGATGAGAGTCGGCCGGTGAATTCCGAGTCGCATTGCGTAGAGTTTGGTGATTGATGAGTAATTATTATTATTTTTGTTGGACCTTAGTGACTCAACGAGGTTTATGAGTGCACGTGCATCACTTGGGCCACGTAGGCACTCCAGAATTCGGAGGTTGTTTTGTTTTATGGTCTTCTTTTGTGGCTTTTTGCTTGAGGTTCGTGTGTTAATGATGGTGTGAATAGCCATTACTATAGGAGTTGTGATGAAGGTTGTAAAGAGTGCCATGATCACCAATATTGCAAACGTCTCATCGTCCAAGACCTAATGGTCTCAACCAAAGAAAGAAAATTTCAAAAATAAATAAATTAGTAGGATATAATTGTCAATATATTAGGAAAGAAATTACTATTAATTTGTTGTGTCAAAGAAGAAAAGCACTAGAAACTGAATCTAACAATATGCATTATGAAATCAATTTAAGTATTTAATCACGTCTTAACTTAAAGTATGCTTATTTAGGTAAAACCATATTCAGATATACTTTGCCCCAAGCAGTGTCGCAGGACACCAGTTTCATCGAAATCTTTTTACTCCTACTACATATGTACATATAGATAATAAGCAATATGAAAATATTGGGTATAAATATAAAAAAATAATGTTGCTTGTTATTATAGTGATTTATTCATTTTGATAGATTATAGAAATAATCCTTGATTATTTCCATAATCAAATCAAATATCTTATATTTAGGATGTAAATATTCTTAGTGTATTCTACCATAATTGTAGCCTAGATTTAGTCTTGTATTGATGTATATAATATTGTATTCAAGGAATGAAATAGACATGGAAAATATTTCCTTCATGGTATCAAGAGCAAAAAATTAAACCCCCCCCCCAAAAAAAAAAATCCTAGCCCTAAGCCGCCGACCACACCCTACTTCCCCCCCCCCCCCCCGCCTAAACCCTACCTTTCTTTTTCGGTTTTTTCCCTTCCCAAAACCCTAGGGTTTTCTCTTTGCCAAAATCCCTAATTAGGGTTCTTCCCTTTGCCAAAAACCCTACCTATCTTCCTTCTTGTTTTTCGCATTACACTCCAATAATAGCCGACCAACAAAAATTACATCCCACTCTTACCGTTAACAACGTCAAGAACTTCATTCATGTGATTCTCAAGATGAAAAAGGGCAATATTCATCTTGGGCGGAGTTATTCAAAATCCATTACCGCGCATACCAAGTCATCGACCATATTCTACCTCCCAAACCTCAACCCGGTGTCACGGAGAAAAACACCGATATGGCACTATGGTCTCGCTTGAATGCTATAGTACTTCAATGGATTTACGACACCATATTAAATGATCTTTTGCACACCATATTGGAACCCGATTCGACGGCGCAACAAGCATGAGAGCGTTTGCAAAATATTTTTCAAGATAACAAAATTTCTCGGGCGGTTTATCTAGAAAATCAATTCACCAATGTCAAATTAGATGATTTTCCAAACGTCTCCGCATATTGTCAAGAGTTGAAAATGCTTGCCGATCAACTATCAAATGTCGGTGCACCAGTGGTGAATCAAAGGTTAGTTCTTCAATTAATTGCGGGTTTGAATGAAAAATATGACGGTGTTGCTACTTTCATTCAACAAAGTAATCTATTACCACCATTCTATGAGGCTCGTTCGAGATTGATTCTTGGAGAAACCTGGAAACAAAAACAAGCGGCGACGGCGTCAAACAATGCCGACACTGCCCTCCTTTCCACCAACACGTATATCGATGATTTTGGCCCTAAAAATCTGGTTTGGACAGTGGTACAAATCGAACCAATAATGGACCAAAACGGGGTCAAAATCGCAACAATAACAAAGGAAAAAATAATGGTGGAAAGGGATGAGGTTGTGGTAGCGGACAACATTCCGATAGCGGAAACAACTGCGGTCAGCATGGACAGAATCGACCCCACTAGCAGCAGCAAAACCACCCAGGAAGCGGGCAGTACCCACCATGGGGCTGGCAGTCGCAACAGTGGGTTGCCCCTGCCTGCCCGTACCCTACTGCACCGTGGGCCAGGCCAGCTCCATCTGCTCAACAACCCGAAATTCTTGGTAGTCGTCCGCAACAAGAATTTGCAGCCCATGGACCATCTCCTTCAAGTTATGTTCCGACAGACATCGAGCAAGCCATGCAGACCCATAACACTTAGTGTTCCTGACAACAACTGGTACATGGACACAGGGGCAACCTCTCACATGATGACATCTCAAGGTACTCTCTCGTCTTATTTTAATATGAGCAGTAATAAAAATATTGTGGTTGTCAGTGGACAAGAAATTCTAATTCGTGGTATTGGGCAATCAAAAATCTCACCCCTTACCCACTTTTACAATTAAACAATGTCTTACATGCACCCAAACTTATTAAAAATTTGGTATTTGTGCATCATTTCACAACTGACAATAATGTTTTTGTTGACTTTGATCCGTTTGGGTTTTCTGTGAAGGATTTTCGATCGAGGATGTCACTAATGAGATGTGATAGCACTGGGGATTTGTATCACATCACCACCACCACCATAAACCAAGCCACCTCTCCATCAACTTTTGTTGCTTTATCTCCTACTTTATGGCATACTCATTTGGGACACCCGGGAGCACATGTGCTAAACTCCCTTAGGAAAAATAAGTTTAATAATTGTAAACCATTTTCTCATGTTTGTCAGTCTTGCATTTTTTGGAAACATGTTAAATTGTCGTTTTCTTTATCTACTTCTAACACTATTTGGGAACACATGTTAAATTGTCCAAAGAAAATCAGTCTTGCATTTTTGGGAAACATGTTAAATTGTCATTTTCTTTATCATTTGGAACACACTATTTTTGGGAAACATGTTAAATTGTCGTTTTCATAAATATTACATGCTTATTTTGGATGATTACTCTAATTTTCTTTGGACATTTCCAATTGGGATGAAATCACAGGTTCACAATTTTTTCTTGCAATTTAGTGTGTTTATCCAAACCCAATTTGAGAAACCAATTAAGTGCTTCCAATGTGACAATGGGAGGAAATTCATAAATGATCAATTTTAAGGAGTTTTGTCACAAAAATGGTTTGGTCTTTCGTCTCTCTTGTTCGCACACTTCTGGCTCATGCGTCCATACCACCATCATTTTGGCATCATGCTCTTCAAATGGCTACATACCTATTAAACATTCCTCCTAGAAAGTTACGTCCAAACTACTCACCCACACAAATTCTCTATCATCGTGTCCCCTCCAACACATATTTGAGGGTTTTCCAGTGTTTGTGTTATCCCATTTTTCCTTCCACAATGATAAACAAACTTCAAGCCCATTCCACTCCATGTGTATTTTTGGGATAGCCATAAAACCATAAGGGTTAGGATATGTCTAGTGGAAAAATTATCATCTCTCATCACATTATATTTTATGAGTCCAAATTCTTGTTTGCCAATATACAAACATCTTCCCCACCCTCGTATGTTTTTTTTACACGAGGCTACATCCTCTTTTGCAATACCATCTCAACAGTCCAAATAAACAGGCCCAACCAGATGCCCAAATTGGGCTAGCCCAAATTAGGGAGCCCGCCTTTCTCTCACCCTTTCCCTCGGTCCAAAACTTTGCCAGAAATAGGCCAACCCAAATGAGGGTGCACACTGCTCCCTATCCCTCAGCCTCGGTCCACTCATCTCGGCAAAATAGGCCAGCCCAAATGAGGGAGCCCACTGCTCCCTCACTATCAGCCGCAGCCCAACCCCTTTCCTGAAATATATCAGCCCAAATGAGGGAGCCCACTGCTCCCTCTCCCTCTTCATCGAACTGGGTGACTGGCCTACTGCCTCAAGCCCAACCCGGGGAGCCCACTGCTCCCGCGGTCCAGTGGCAGGCCATGCCCAATATACTCTCGATCGAAAATCCAGTAACCCAACAGTCCGTCTTGGCCCCACCCCGGTCCATTGAAACCCATGCCATGCATGGGAATTTTTAGCCTAAGAGTCATTTTAATCTGACGTCCTTTGTACAACAATCCCCGATTCCCCAAAATCTGAAAGCTGCCTTATCATATCCGAATTGAAAAGCTGCCATTATAGATGAAATTAATGCTCTTATTAAAAAATAAGACGTGGGAGTTGGTTCCCCGTCCTTCTAATATGAACGTAATACGTTCTATGTGGGTTTTCTGTCATAAAAAGAAATCTGATGGTTCCTTTGAAAGGCACAAAGCCCATCTTATTAGTGATGGCAGGTCTCAGCAGGTTGGCATGGATTGTAGTGAAACTTTTAGCCCAGTGGTTAAACCAGAGACTATCCGGACGATTCTAAGTCTCGCTCTGTCAAAATTATGGTCCATTCATCAGTTGGACGTAAATAATGTGTTTCTACATGGTCACCTACAGGAAACAATTTACATGCACCAGCCTTTGGGCTTCCGAGATCCTATTCATCCTGATTATAATTATGGTAGAATTTACGAAAAGTCCTTTCCATATCTACTATAATGACTCATTCCACATCTTAGGCAGCGTACCCGTCCGCCACATGTCAGTCATTAGGCCATAGCGATTCGACCTTATTTTCTGCAGCCCAACAGTCTGCTCCATGCCTCTCTATCCAATTTGGGCCCGGATTTTGTCACATTGACTTCTCAGCAGCCCGATAATGCGTGGTAAATGGATACGGGCGCCACGTCTTACCTCACAAACAATTCTGGTAATATTCCTCAATTGCGAAGTTTAAATACTTCACAATCTATTATGGTTGTAACGGTCATCGCATTCCAATTCAAGGGTTTGGTCACACACTAATCCCACCACCACATCCCCATTTCTCCCTGAATAACGTCTTATATGCTCCTAACATTATCAAAAACCTAATCCCCATTAGGAAATTTACCGCCGATAATTCTGTATCAATTAACTTTGACCCGTTTGGATTTTCCGTATCGGGAAACTCCTTACGTGATGCAATAGTGAGGGTTATCTCTATCCTTTCCTATCCACGTCCGCTACTAGTGTCAACCCCCACACATCTCTAACGACCCATGTCACCCCTCCCACCGCTTTCGCAACAATCTCTCCGTCAACCTGGTACAATAGACTTGGACACCCAGGAGCCCCTTTTCTTAGTTGTCTTAGAAACAATAGTTTAATTCATTATAATAATGACAAATTTGCCCAACCGTGTCATTCTTGTCCTTTAGGCAAATATGTTCGCCTTCTGTTTCAGTCTTCTTCAAGTGTTACGTATTCTCCCTTTGGCATTGTTCATGCAGATTTATGGACATCTCCAATTACTAGTTCACTGGGTCATAAATTTTATCTCGTCTTATTAAATGACTTTTCTTACTTTGTCTGGGTCTATCCTCTTAAATTCAAGTCTGAAGTGTTTGCCAAGTTTCTTGCATTCCGTCTCTATGTCCAAACATAATTTGAAAAAGACATAAAATTGCTTCAATGTGATAACGGTCGTGATTTCAATAATTCTACGTTTCACAATTTTTCCTCTATTAATGGCATGGTGTTCCGGTTCTCGTGTCCCCATACCTTCTCTCAAAATGACAAAGCCGAACGAATCATTCGCACTATCAATAACATGGTTCGTATGATTCTATTTCATGCATCCCTCCCCTCCCACTTTTAGGTCTATGCTGTGAAAATGGCCGAATATATTCCAAATATTTTTCCTACTTAGTCTCTCCAAAATAGAACACCCACCGAAATTCTATTTCTTAGGATCGCAACTTATGAGCACTTATGAATTTTCGGCTGCCTGTGCTACCTGAATCTTTCCTCCACGGCCCCGCATAAACTTGCACTCCGCATCACCCCTTGTGTGTTCTTAGGTTTTCTGCCCAATCATAGGAGATATTTGTTCTACGACTTGTCTTCCCGCAAAATCATCGTCTCATGTCACATTACGTTTGACGAAGCAATCTTCCTATTCGCAAATATCCAAAAATTCCAGAATTTTGATTACATATTTTTAGACGAGTCTGATACATCACTGCTTCTCCGTCTAGCTCTCAGTTGCACTGTCACTATTCTAGCGACAACCACTGCACCCACTGCCTCTGCCCAATCTCCCATCGGTCGAGCCACTACCGTCCCGATGACCACCCATGTCCCATTATGCGGTGTCTCTGCTCTACTTCGGTCAACACCGAATGTCACTACCACCACCAACACTCAGCCCACCATCTCTCAATCTCATCACATCCCTATCTCTGACATCGAACCGACGCCCAATGTGCCCCAGTCACCGACCGCCACCAATCCTGACACTGGTACCCTTCACAACCCAACCCAACACCGGTACCCTCCATAACCCAACTACCACACAGCACCGGCAACCCGATTCCTACCTACCACCGTCAACAATACCGGCAACAACTACCCCAACCCACATCGATCTGCCTAGATTGTTACCCACACCCATCTCGATGTCCTCCCCGGAAATAACCCAACCAGTTCATTTTCCCATCGACCAACCGTACAGAAACCTCAACATCGTCCATGCTGGTAACCTGACACTCTCTACCAGTAACCCGACACCAATTCTCCACCGAAATACCCAACCTACCCCTGCCTCCACGCATCATATTAAACCTGTGTCCAACATAGAATTTTCAAGCCCAAGGTCCAATTTAACCTATCCACACAAACTATTTCCCCAATTTCCAAAAATCCAAGATTAGCGAAACTAGACCCTAATTGGAATGCGTCCATGCGTGAGGAATTTAATGCTTTAACGAAACAACATACTTGGGATTTGGTTCCTAGACCTGAGGGGGTCAATGTGATCTGTTGCATGTGGTTTTTTCATCACAAATACAGAGACAGTGGTCACTTGGAGAGATATAAGGCGAGACTTATGGCTAATGGTACTAATCAGCAGGAGGGTATTGATTGTTGCGAGACGTTCAGTCCGGTTGTTAAACCAGCCACTATTCGCACAGTTTTGAGTATTGACATGGGTAAGCATTGGTCGATTCATCAGCTTGATGTGAAAAATGCATTTTTACATAGGGACTTGAAAGAAACTGTTTATATGCACTAGCCTCCAGTTTTTGTCCATCTTGTAGTCCCTCACTATGTATGTCATCTTCGTAATTCACTTTATGATTTAAAATAGGCCCCTAGAGCGTGGTATGATTGATTTGCACAGTACATTATGCGGATTGGGTTTGTATGCAGCAAGTGTGATAATTCTCTATTTATTTTTAGGTAGTAGCATTTATTATTTGTTGTTATATATGGACGATATTGTTCTTAATGCCTCTTCTGATGTGTTAAAAATGAGATCATTGCACTGCTTAAAATTGAATTTGATATGATTGACTTGGGGACGTTGAGTTAATATTTAGGGATCTCAGTGACTAGATATGCAGATACTATGTTTCTTTGTCAGTGTAAGTATGCAGAGGAGATTGTGTACAGGGCTAAGATGGGAAATTGCAAGATCATGTCCACTCCGGTTGACTCTAAATCGAAGCTTAGTGCAGTTGATGGGTGATCCAGTGTCAGATCTCCCGCTTTATAGGAGTCTTGCTGGTGCACTTCAGTATCTTACGTTCACCAGGCCTGATATTGCTTATGTTGTTCAGCATGTATGCTTATTTATGCATGCCTCCAGGGAGCCTCATTTTACTGCTTTTAAACGTATCATTCGATATGTTAAGGACACACTTGATTATAGATTGCATCTATACCACTCAGCACCAACCAGATTATTATCATACACGGATGCTGATTGGACAGGTTGTCCGGACAAGCGACGCTCCACCTCCGGCTACTGTGTGTTCTTAGGGGATAACCTCATTTCATGGTCTGTCAAGAGGCAAGCCACCTTATCCCGTTCAAGTGTAGAAGCAAAGTATAAAGGCATTGCGAATGTTGTTGCTGAGATATGTTGGCTTCGAAACCTTCTTTTGGAGCTTCAGTGTCCTTTGCGTAAGGCATCTTTGGTCTATTATGATAACATATCTGCCATATATTTATCTCATAATCTGGTTCAGCATCAACTAACCAAGCACATTGAGATGGATATACACTTTATTCATGAGAAGGTTGCTTTAGGTCATGTTAAGGTGTTGCATGTGCCTTCCTCGTATCAGTATGCAAATATCTTCACGAAAGGCCTTCCTAGACAACTCTTCCTCGACTTCAGATCCAGTCTTAACTTCCGGCCTCCTCCCGCTCCAACTGAGGAGGTGTATTAACGTGTACAATATTATATTTAGCCATATTTAGTGTTGTGTAATTATGGTAGTTATATGATCCCTGTTGTATGAGGATTCCACATTCTACACCCTATATATATTTGTATTAATGAGAAAGGCTCCTCAAGGGAGATTAATACAATCTTACATATATCATAATATGACACATATTAATTCTTTGCACTCTTGATTCGTAATCCAGGTAATTGATAGTAATCTAATTTTCTGCATTTACTTTCTAGTTCGATTTTGTACTTTTAATTTTGATCATTTCAAGAATATGTGTCATGTTTAAAATAACTTTTGAGTCCTTTAGTTATTCATTATTAGTCTTTTTAAGAAATATTTAAATTAATAATTAAGAAGGGTATTTTAGTAAATAATTTTTTATTTAATAGATTCTAAACGGCGCAATTGTTGAGGACTTGATGGTTTAGGCATCTGTCCAGAAGTCTCGTTAGTGTCTCTTCGGAAAATTTGCAGCACACATCTGTAGGGGTGTAAAATTAGTTTTACTTAAATAGGTTGGGGGTAATTTCATAATTTAAATAATTTCGTTTTAATTAAATGAGTTGGGGGTAATTACATAATTTAACTTTTAAGCTAGGGAATTCATACTTTTAATATAATCCGGTGATACCTTGATACCCCATTTCATTAGTCTGTCCACAGTGGAGAGTCTATTATGAAGTGCAAGCCATATAATAAATTGATGTCGACGTATCAACCCATTTGCCATGAAGAGCTGCTTCCACTGTACCTTTGGATAGTAAGGCAAGAAGAAACCATAAGTCTTTTTAATGTTGTACTTGCCTTAGATTACAAACTGATCCAAGAATCCTCTCCGGTTATCATTTGTGTTCCACCATTTTCTAGCATCAAAGATTTTTTTTATCACCCAACTTGCCTGTTTTGGGGAAGGCAATTGAGACAAATTCTTGCCTTTAATGTAGAAAGCATGTACCTATTTCACCCATAGCTGTTGTTTTTTCTTTGCCACTACCCATAAAAGCTTGCATATAGCAGCTCGGTTCCGTAGGTAAAAGTTAAGAATATTCAAGCCACCTGCTGATCTTGGATGGCACATAGTATCCCAAGCTACAAGTGCCTTCTTTGATTATTCATTTGTCCCTGTCCAAAAGAAATTCCTACACACACTCGTGATCATGGAAAGTATCTTCTTTGGGAGTAAGAAGACTTGTGCCCAATATGTTTGTATCTCAAATAACACACTCTTATAATGAGTTGTAATCTGCCTCCATATGATAGAAACTTAGAGGTCCAACATTTAATTCTAATAATGATCTTATCCACCAATGATAGGCATTGCCTTATGTTGACCTTTCTGGAGGATAAGGGTACACCCAAGTACTTAAAAGGCAACTCCCCTAATTGAAATTACATATCTGTCAAGAGTGCATCTCTCAAGTCATTAGATACCGCAGCTACATATAAAGAGCTATTTTCAGCATTTGCTTTGAGTTCAGAAACAATAGAGAAGTGATGCTCTATCAGCTTTGCAGCACATAAGCAAGTCATCTGCAAAACAGATGTGTACTAGACACAATTTGGCACAACTTGAATGGTATTTGAAGTTTTGAACTGCTCCTCCTTCCCTAGTTGTTTTAAAGACCTATGAAGGTACTCCATAGCTAAGACAAACAAATAAAAAGACATAGGATCTCCTTGACTCAAGATCCTCTTAGCTTGGAAACTTGGTATCAAGCCTCCATTGAGAAGTAAAGAATACCTCCCAGTAGAGACACAAGTCATGACCAACTGTACCAGCTTTGTAGGTAGACCAAATTCCAGTAGGATAATCTATAAAAAAAAAATCACTCAACTGAGTCATAAGCTTTTCGAACGTCCACTTTAACAGTACATGTGGGAGACACATTCTGCTGAGAGTAGCTTCTAAACAGTGATGGGCAATAATGGCATTGTCAAGAATATTTCTCCCTTCTATAAAAGCAGATTGAGAGTGGCCCACTAGCATATCCACTACTATTTTTAGCATGTTTGTGAGAACCTTTGAAATGAGCTTGTATAATGTTGTGCAACAAGCAATTGGTCTGAAATCCTTCACGTAGGTAGAATTTGGTACTTTTGAAACCAAGGTAACAATTGTATGATTAATCATCTTCAGCAGCTTACCATTCTCAAATAATTGAGTGGTGGCTTTGATCACATTATCTCCTGTTAATGGCCAAAATTCTTTGAAAAACTCCACAGGGTATCCATCAATACCGTGTGTTTTGTCACTTGGCATTTTTTTCAAGGCCTGCATTATTTTAGTCTTCTCTATTGGCTGAATCAGTTGTTGCTGTTGAGCCAAAGATAGGGATGGCACATCCCTGGCAATTGTGTTGGTTGCTCTATTGTACTTTATAAAGCAGTACGGGAAGTAAATAACGATTACAAGTATTCGAAAGGATAAACAAATATTCAATATTCAGAAATTGAATCTTGTTGAACAAATAGGCCAATCTTCAAAACTGCCGCAAGCTTATTGTGTCTTCAATCTTGATAACCTGAAATCAAGAAACAACTAAATCTGAATGGTTACAACGTTGTGTGTTAAGTCGAGTGATTGCCCTCTGTCCTTAAGACAAGATTGCCCCGTATATATGCTTTTACGTTAGCGGGCAATAGTCTCCCAAGATAAAACAACACTTTAATCTCAACGCTACAAAGCCAATAGGTTGAACCTGACGAAGAAAACAAATATGAATCGAGTTGCTGAAGATATGGAAAAGGAAGGAAGAATTTCTGTTTACTCTTCTCTTTTGTCTCTGTATATATAGTGTGTCTCTGTTGTGTATATGAGGGTATTTGCTCACTGTTTTTCGTCACTAGTTTTGCAGTGTTTTTGTTCACTGTTTTGTGTCGTTTTTGTGTCTGTTTTTGTGTCTGTTTTTGTGCTGTTTTTCCAGTCACGAATTGAGCCAAAGGAGACTCAATATATAGCATGGAGGAGGGGCTGTACAACTGCCCAAAACATGGCTCCATTAGGAGGGCATTAAACAGCCAAGTAATGGTTGTTGATGGCCATCAAGAGAGGCTGCATTATGGACATGAAGGAGGGTGATAATGGAGGAGTTAATCAATCAAATAATGGCTGGTTAATGCTCCAGAAAACAGTCCAACGGTAGGCAGAAATTTTTTTGCCTTCCGTCACCCCAAAATCAACTTTCCAGAAACTCTAGGGACCAAACTGTAAATATTAAGCAATTTGGGGTCCAAAAGGATAATATCAGAAAGTCCCCACAGCCCATGACCCCGACCGGATGGGACGGGCGTGCGGCGGCGGCGCGCGTGTGGGCTTAGCCTTGAACCCAAGCACATCTAGGTCCTCCCTTCTTTAAACACATGGGATACCCCTTGGGGTCCCAAACCCTTTACCATTTTAGAGACTTATATAGAGAGCAATTCTTCTTTTTCCTACCGATGTGGTAGATTTGTCCCACACCACATTTCCATGCCTCAAACATCTTACTTCGTGGACCAATATCTCTTTCATTTCTCAACGAAATTTGACGATTCTTGGCCCTACGGTCATCTACTCACTTCGTAGATCATGCATGTGCGAAGAGACAAAGTCTCCAACATGCGGAACACTAGTGTTTAATTCATCAAAGATGGGTGGACGCATCTCCCCGCCAAAGGCAAATTTCCAACAAATTGTAACATCAATGCAAGGCATTTCTGCACTTGATTCTCCCAACAGTTGTTTAAAGAAGTCCATAAATTCTTATTGTATTTGCCCAGGGTCCACCAGTTTCACACCTTGAGCAGTATATATGCTCACCACTCTATTTCTAGATTGTTTAGCTTTCAGGTTAGCATGGAATAATTTTGAGTTTTGGTCTCCTGCTGCTATCCATACTACTCTTGACTTCTATCTAAAAACCCTTTCATTTAAAACTTTCCATTTCCTCAGTTGGCTAATGATCTCTCTTTCATGCTCAATCAACTAAGCATTGAAGAAATCATTGTTAAGGTTGTCTTGCACCCCATTCAGAGTGTCCTTCAGATTCTGCAGCTTCAACTCAAGACTAAAATAGTGCCTATTCATAGTTTTTGTTTGTATTTGTATCATCTGTAGTTTTCTCCAAATGACATATATTAGATAACCTGCTATAACTTGTCCCCAACTACTATGCACCACCTGCTTGTACTCCTCTTGATCCAGCATAACTGTAAGTACAGGCTCCTTGTTGTTTCATCTTTCTACCCTCCTGGATTCTCAAAGGACCATTTGTTGGTAAAGCTGGGAACATCTCTGGGGTGAGAATTAGCTCCTCCTGAGGCATAATCCTCTTTCCTTTGTCCTCAGTAGCAGTTGTTGCATCTGGTAGTGTTATCCGGAATATAGTCAGTTCTATATGTGTTTGGAAGTATATTGTCATATATTTAAAAACCCAATAAGTTTTTTAACAAAACAGATAAAAATCGAAACGATGAAAAATTGACCTAATTAATTTTGTTTAGTTTTAATATTTGAAAATTCCCTTATAAAACAATCGACCCAAATCAAATCATGAACACCCTGGATCCATACATGACGAGAGTAAGTTTATTATGAAAATTTATCACCCACAAGAAATTACAAAGTGGAAAATGGATGTTACCGTGCTTTCATTTTCAAATAGTAAATTAGTCGATATCTTTTTTTGTGGACATGCATGGAAGATGAAATCAGCAAGAAAAAACAATTATAATCTTCTTGTTTCAATAAAATGATTTTGGACAACTCTCAAAAAAGTTTTTTTGTTTCTGATCACTTAAAAAAAACATAGGATGTACACAAACTATTTCATATCAAGTTTAAATGCAGAACAGAAATCATCTAGAGTTATTTTTTTAAGTTTAATATTTAAGAAAAATTAGGCGTAGATCCAAATTCTATTTACTTCTTGTGGAGGAATCATTGTAAATTTATTTCCCTCCAAAAGCTCGGATGATTATATACTTTAATACTTATAAAGTACTACATAAATATGCTTTGAGAAACATCCCTTTTAGAAGACCAATATTCAATAGAGGGTTTATTTTCCTTTTTTTGCTTATTCTCTTGTTGAATAATTACTTCTCTCTGTCCCAAAAAGAATGACACATTTTCTTATTTGATAACAATTTAACTTTATATTTTACTTTTTACGCTTAATGAAATGATATATAACCACACAAATATCTTTGGTTTGTTTTAGACCATAAAATTCAAAAAAAAATCTTTATTTCTTAAACTTTGTGTCCAGTCTAACTACATCATATAAATTGGGATAAAAGAAGTATAAATTATAAGGAGCATCCAAGAGTCCATTTAGCGATCAATGAAGTGGATGAAAATCATGAAATATTAGAGCTTAAGTTCCAGTAGAGACCAAATACGCTAGGTGTCCCATTTGCTTAAGCTTGCTCCTAGAGTATCTAATACATGTATTGGTTGAAGGTGATAACTGGATAAAGTAATTGTGGCTTCATCTACTTAAACTTGGCTGGCAAAGTTATCCCGTACTCATGTCGTTAGAAGGTAGAAATCGGGTAAAATGGTTGAAGTCCAATCGGGTAAAATATAGTTGAAGTCACATATGCTTAAGTTGGGTTGGTAGAGTTATCCAATAACCGAGCTAGCAAATGCAGCAACCGGATAAAATAGTTGAGGTCCCATTTGCTTAACCTTGGCTGTTACTTCGAGTTATCTAGTAGTCTGTACTGGTGAATGATAGCAATCTGGTAAAATAGTTAGAAATATCAAAACCGAATTGGGCACTCCATTGTCACAAAAAAGGAATTATAAACTGCCAATTGAAGCAAAAATTAACAATGGTTTAAACACTTATTTTCAGTGAAAATCAAATAGATTCCACATAGAATTAACTAATTCTCATATACGTGCTTTGTTCACGTATAGACATGGATACTTTTCGTGGAACGAACCAATTCAACAAAAAAGCAAAAGGGGAATGAATGGCATCGCCCGGACTCGAACCGGAGACCTTCAGTGTGTTAGACTGACGTGATAACCAACTACACCACGACACCTCTGATGCCCTCCCTGCATTAAATTACTCATAAGATTCAATTTCAGTTTCAATGTCGACTAACACTTCTAATATCGAGTTACTCTTTGTCCAAGCTTATATTCAAGTTCAACTAAGCCACTCATAAGACTAATAGCCTGTGTCGACTAAGCTTTTAGAAAGTCAAAACTATTTTTTAAAAAAAGTTGTGTTTGAATAAGCTTTTAGGGAATATATAAGTGTTTTTTAGTAGTAGTTGGTTGTTTGTTTTTTTTTCAAAAAGCTAAAAAAGATCAACTTTTTTCCCAAAAGTATATTTGGAACATTGATCAAGCACTAAGTACTACTATAATATTGACAGAAAGGTTTTTCAAATTGATTAGTCAAACACAAACTACTACTCTCCAAAAGTAAAATAAACAGATTTTAGAAGCTTGGCCAAACAGGATATAAGGCGTTGAATTCTAAAAACTACGCTTCTTTTTGCAGTTTGTTGCTTTTTTCTTATGTCCAGTTTTTGTTGTATATTGGTCTAGAAGCGGACTGAGTGGTATTCACACTGGAAGACAGCATGTGACCATGATATAAAAAGACAGCCCGGTGCACTAAGCTCCCACTAAGCGCGGGGTCAGGGGAAGGGCCAGACCACAAGGGTCTATTGCACGCAGCCTTACCTTGCATTTCTGCAAGAGATTGTTTCTACGGCTTGAACCCGTGACCTCCAAGCATGTGACCATGACATGTTTGAAAAAATTATAACTGTGTTTTTGTTTTCAGTTAAGTGAAAATTAAAACTGAATGTATTGTTTCAAAGAGGTGAACTAAAATCATTTGTGGACTTGGGCTTTGTGCTAGCATTGTCAGGTACCAAATAAAGTCCAAGTGAACCTATATATTAACACAACTAGCAGCATAAATGAGTTAAAAAGGAATGTCTCTGAACAAATTAAGCTAATATAGAAAAAGAAACTTCTCTCTACTGATCAGTTTTAACATAACTTGTAGCTGTTCTAAAAGGGGTATCTGTCTGGTAAATATGCATCAAAAATGGCATTAGTAGAGCGTTCACATTTCCTGTACAAATATGCCACAGTTGCTTATGCCTCCCCTTTAGGTTCCTGAACAAAAAATCAACAAGAGTTAGGCGAGAGTTCCACCACTTTGAAAATGAAGGTGCAATCCAGATATTTCCATCTACTTGGCGTACTAAATAACAATAAAATTTTCTTTCCGGCCTTTTTAGTTTACGTTAAGAATCTGAATTTCTTTAAAATCTTATTCATACGTTATCACAACAGATCGACAATCCAAGGACTAGTAAGATATCTTTTTAGAGTTCTGGTGTAATAAATAGTTAAAAGATGTACCAAAGTTAATCAACTTTCTGGTTAACTATGATGGAGTTGCTATGAAACAACCAAAAAAGAACTATCATAGACTCTTAGTTTGTATAACACCGTCTGATTGAAGATGTTATAAAGGTGAATACGCACATACCTTTACATTTCCACTAGACAATAGGAGCTTTAACTCTCATCTGTATTGCCGTCTCTTTCTTGATGGTTCAGATCTACTCACTGCCAAAGGCATAAACATCCATTAGATTACATAAGAAACTAGTACGGAAAGCACTACTACACGAAAATAGTAAGGGAAAATTTCCTACTATTTTACATGCAAATAATAGGTCAGAATGCTAGAAGAGAATTTCTCCACTCCTCACTAAAGCGAAATTCTTGAAATGAAATTTCTCGTGTTAAGCAAAACAAAGAGATCGTGTAGCACCTCTACGTAGATTAATCAGATCCTCATCGCTTTGTTTAATTGCTGTAACCATGCGATCCTGAAACATATTTGAGGGTAGTTATAAGAAGATGACCAACTTTGAGATACATATCTCCTTAATACGCCTGACAGGAGATCCTAATCATTCAAAGAGTTAATCAACTGGAAATTACAGCAAAATCTCATGAGAAAAACTTCCTCAAATCAAGCAAAATCTCAAAACAGTAAGATGCCAGAGACTGTTATGTGAAAAGCTGTCCCATCATATGTTAGAGGAAAATTTCCTCTTAATTAGGGAAATTGCTTGTTTAAAACAAGAAATTATGAGCTAAAGTGATGGAGAGTTCAAGTCCAATGAGTTTAGTCCAAAGGAATAAATACAATGCAGATAGCAGCTACGAAAGAAGCAATTTCAGAACAGTGAATAAAGAAGCTCTGAAAGTAATGCTCCAGCAATAAACTAAAGCATATTAACATGCATTGAGACTTCTAAAATGCATGCTCCACAGTTCCGCAAGCACAGCAGATAATCAATTATTTCTCATGTAAGCACCTATAGGAAGTGCCGAACAGAAAGCATACAGAACATTTCCATTTAGTTCCCCCCCCCCCCCCCATGACACAGATGACAACCCTAGGTAATTCCTCCATAAACCCGGCATTAGAAAATTTCAAGGCCTTAATAAATCTGCTTCAAATTAGGCACAGAATCTAGTTGCTTGGGACTGAAAATACACAAGACATGGGATGCCTGTGGCAAAAAGAATAAAGAAAGAAGATATCCCAAGATTTGTGGCTGAGTTATAAAGGTATATGCAAAATCTGATGACAAACCGCATCATAAATCGCCCTTTGATTGCGCCAAAATGCCATTGGATGAAGTAGCACTCTCCCTACAGAAATCCAAAAGCAGGCAAATTTTACCTTAAATATACATAATCATGAACAAACAAAAACTTCTGAGAACCCGAAAAATTGAGAAGTAGAGGCAGAGCAAATAGCTAGCTCTGATGACCAATGCACCTGATCTAGATCTGTTAAAACTCGAAGGTTCAGGAGAGATAAGTGGAACCTCCTCTTTCCCTTGCTGAGGACTTCCCTAAATAAACAAAGGAAAACAAAAAACTTAAAAATAGTCAACATACAACCAAATGTTTTTCGGAGGACGGAATTTGTTTTTAACAATGATGTTTGAGAAGTACAAAAGGACATAGTAAGCATTGGAAGTAGCTATCAAGTTCACATTGTTACCAGGTATCAGTTCAATTCGATAAACCAATTATAAAGCAGGGGAACAAGAACAGACTTATGCAATAATACAAACATAAAACAGTAAAACATTGGAAATAAGTAGCTAAATGAGGAACAGTCAAGAAAAAACAGAAGTATCAGATCTCCTTTGGGACTAAGACACCCGCCCCCTACCCAGGAAGCAAGAAGATGGAACTGCTTGGATTGTGTCACACAAGCAGATCCATAAATGTTTTTTAAATCTACATACCACCTCTATATTAACTTACCTAGAAATCTCATACTAGCAGTGCTTGTTGTAAAATTAAAAAGAAATATTAGATTAGAAATACCTAGAATCATGAGGGCAATAATGCTCATATCTGTCATGCTTCTAAAATAGTACTCCCTCTGTCCCAATTTATGTGACCTCTTTCCTCTTTAGTCAGTTCCAAAAAGAATGACACATTTCTATATTTAGTAACAATTTAACTTTAAACTTCACATTTTACCCTTAATGAGATGATTTATAGCCACACAAATATCTCTGACTTATTTTAGACCAGAAGTTTCAAAAGTATTCCATTCATTCTTAAACTTTGTGCCAAGTCAAACACCTTCACATTAATTGGGACGGAGGGATTAGTAATTAATTTAGAGCTTTTTTTATGTAGCAACTGTACGAGTACCATATAATTATTTTAAACCGGTTAAATATGTAAATTGGAAGTGCACTTTCATGTAAAAGAACCCATAATGTAAAATTAAGATAACTTTTCTATGAATGCATACTGACATATGTCAATTTTCTCTTTGCGTTTTTCGCGGATGCACTTGCACATTTAAACTGAGTTGTTCTATTATCATCTGCAGTTTGCTCCTCTGCAATGCTTGTAGAAGTGTTTGTAAACTTAAGCTTGTTGGATGACCTCGTTGCTCTTTTTGTTGTCTTTTGTACAATAACTTCACTTGCAACTTCTCCATCATTCTGATTGTCTCTCCTCAAATTATCTTCTACTTCACAGTCTTTTCTCCCATTATCATCCTGTATTTTTTCACCGGTAGCCTCTACATGATCCTTAATGTCTGTAGGTTACAAAAAGAGTATAAGAAAACTACAACAAAAACTAAGCTACTTTCAGACATCCAATTAGGTTCAGAGAGTGAACTTACTTTCTGGGCACACGGATGTTTTTTCAGAACCAAGGGCATCACTTGCTGCAGCCTTACCTTTAGATTCTCTTCCAAAGCGTTTCTCGTTAAACGCCTCCCATTGAGGAGGAAAACCGAAAAGAAACTGTTCAAACACCTGTAAGGAAAGAGACACTGTCAAGTAGGACTAGGCATAAATCACCGAGAACCGAATTACCGAACCGAGAATTTCGGTAACTCGGGAGTGATTTTTATAATTTCAGTTTTCGGGATCGGGTATTCGAGAAACATAAATTTACCGTTCGGCAATTCGGTAAATACCGAATACCGATATAATTCTTAATAAAGGCCATTATCAATGTTAGTGTATTACATGCCCATCAATATTAGTGTATTACAATGCCCATCAGCCCTAAACTCGAAGCTCAACATTTAGTTTCAATTCAATAAAGTACATCTTTGTAATTAAGTTTATTGTTCAACTTCTCTGTTCCTTATTTGTGAAAACTTGAACTTGTATTGCGTGTCGTTAAGCATGATCATGATTTTTTACTTCATTTTTTGTAAATCGATGAATTTTAATAGCAAGTGGGGTTTGTTGTATCATTGTTCTTCTATTTGTGCTTGTTACTTGTTATATAACCATTGATGTAATACATTGAACTCGATTTAATATAGTATTACCGAATACCGAACCGAAGTTGGATTTACCGATTACCGAATTACCAAACCGAAATTTGAAAGTTCGGTATTTGGTATCTACTTTCATTTACCGATTACCGAATTATCGAACCCGAACTTTGAAGATACCGAACCGAATACCGAACGTCCACCCCTACTGTCAAGAACTCAAAGGATAACCAAGCACCAATTACAGTTATCTATTTTTATAGGTAACGCCAATTAAAATTGTCTGAAGCCTTTTTTTATGGGTAACATAATTATCTGAATGTCTTTGGTCAACATATGATGCATGCTAAAACTTCATCAAACAAAGAAATCCCTGAATTCTATCCCCAAGTGTAAAAAACTGCACCAAGTACTTAAAAGTTTTTTTTCCAACTTTTTTTTAGAAGTAGAGATGATAAGGAAAAATAAATTACAGTCACTTTCTTATATTGAGACATTGTCTATGTTGGAACTCCTAGAATCCCTTTTTTTCTTAGTTGTTAAAGGTAGTTTATTGATTTCAGCAATAAGTAAATGCTGGGACGTATTTAAGCTTTGCTACTATAAAAAAGTCAGATATTCTCTTTTCAACTTTAAAAAAAAAAAAACAGAAATCACACCAATTTACTGGAAAAAAATATTTTAGGTAGGAAGCACCTGCTTCCTTCCAATTTTTTAATCCATAAAGGCCTTCTGATAAATCATTTAAACATTGTCCAGTAGAGGAGGTGAGCATCTAGAAACATTGTTATATATGCTAGAACCGCACGTATTATATGTATACTGAATTAGTTACTCAAAAGTCTAGCTTTTGCTAGTTCTCACTGCAATGGTTATTAGCAATCAAACAAATTGTTCCACGTTATTGAAGTGCCAACTACCCTAGAAAGCAAAAAAGTTTAAAATCCTAAATAGATTATGTCACAAACTTATCAGATGAATCTCTACATTTGAGAAATCTGCTTCATAACTACATATGCTATACGAACCAGTTCGGATTCATGCAGGGTCGTGCAAATACAGAAGCCATTCATCTTGTGAGGAAATTGGTGGAGCAGAATCTGGAAAGGAATAGGGACTTACATATTGTGTTCATCAACTTAGAAAAGGCATACAATAAAGTCCCGAGGGAATTTTTTTTATGACAAGGGAACTCGCAGCCGCTACCCTTCAGATGCTTGGAGGCTAGAGGTGTACATGTGGTGTATACTAGGGCGATTAAGGACATGTATGATGGAGCAAAGACTTAGATAAGGACAGTGGAAGGAGACTCGGAGCACTTTCCAGTTGTGATGGGGTTGGATCAAGGATCAGCTCTTAGCCCATTTTTATTTGTCTTGGTGACGGATGAACTGACACGGCAAATTCAAGGTGAGGTGTCATGGTGTATGTTATTTATAGATAACATAGTTCTGATTGACGAGACTCGCGGAGAAATTAACGCTAAGCTGGAGGTTTGGAGACAAACTTCAGAGTCTAAAGGGTTCAAGTTGAGCAGAACCAAGACAGAATACTTAAGAGTGTTAGTTCAGTGACAAAACGCACGAGACTGGCGTGTGAGGCTTGATACTCAAGCCATCCATAAGAGATGAAGTTTCAAATATCTTGGGTCTATTATCCAAGGTAGCGGAGAAATTGACGATGATGTCACATATCGTATTGGTGTAGGGTGGATGAAAGGGAGGCTCGCATCAGAGTCTTGAGTGATACGAAGGTGCCACCAAAACTTAAAGGCAAGTTCAACAGAGTGGTCGTTAGACCAACTATGTTGTATGTCGTTTATGGGACAGAGTGTCGGCCAATGAAGAACTCGCACATTCAGATAATGAAAGTTGCAAAAATGAGGATGTTGAGATAGATGTGTGGGCTCACTAGGAGAGATAGAATTAAAAATGAAGATATCCGAAACAAGGTGGGAATGGCCTCGATGGGAGACAAAATGCCGGAAACGAGGCTGAGATAGTTCGAACATGTGAAGAGGAGAAGTTACCCCAGTACGGAGGTGTGAGAAGTTGGTTGTGGATGATTTCAGGAGAGGTAGGGATAGGCCGAAAAAGTATTTGGTAGAGGTGATTAGACATGACATGACACGACACAGCTTCAGCTTATCGAGAACATGACCTTAGATAGAAGGCTATAGAGGACACAGATCATGTTAGAAGGCTAGTTTGGTAGTTGCGCGTTGTCTCGCTTATCCTTCCATACCAGTAGTCGTAGTATTACACTCGTAGCTTCTTGTTCTTAGATTTCTATTACTTTCTATTGTTTCTTGCCCTTCGATTAGCATATTATTTTGTGTAGTTACTGTCCCCTTTTTCAGAATGCTTCATCATGCTATCTTTAGTATTTTGTTGTGGTTTCATCACTTCCGTTATCTCTTTTACCGAACTGCCTTGAAAAGTTTTTCCTTCAGCTGAGGGTCTTTCGGGAACAACCTCTCTACCTCCCAATGTAGGGGTAAGGTCTGCACACACACTACGCTCTCCAGACCCCACTAGTGGGATTATACTGGATATGTTGTCGTTGTAAGTACATATGCCATACATACAGTCTCTATATTGTATTATGTATTTTGGGAGGTAAGGTCTTATGTCCCCCTCTTTTGTACTTTATCATTAAAAAATATACAAGGTAGGGGTCCAGGCCGAACCCCGCACCACCACATGAGGTGAAAGCCTACATGGATGGTTTTAATTGAAATAAAAGTTGCGTATTAACAAGACAATCACGAAGATCTTTCTCATTGAAAAGTGAGTTGGTTAATGGATCCTTCTGTATATTGAGATATCCAAAGAATTGCTTTTACTTTTTCGAGGATATTTCTTGAAGGGGTTTGTCATCGACATGACCCTTCAGGACAAGAGTTAGATTAGAACAGTTTTCAAGTAATTTGAAGTTGTTCTTGGCAATAGCTTGTCTTTCTCTCTATCTTCTTCTATGCAATTACTTCTATATTGTATTATGATTGTGCAGTATTAGCATAAGGCCTTAAACAAGTATGTTCTTTCTGCTATTTATTTTATTCCTTTTCTTCTTAAAGTCCAGACAAAGCACAGATCCTTACAACAATAAGAGAGAGCATCCATCTTTGTGATGGTAGTCCAATCAAACAATGCCACTACTTGGATAACACAAAACAAAATAGGGAAAGTTACAAATTTGGCCGCTGGCCAAATATAATTACAATCACTAGTCATATATACATATAACATACATATTCTATACACTATGTATAAAATATGTATATTATGTGTATATACATTAATATACAAATTATACATTTGCCGGCTATTATTTTGGTAGGCAGCTAGATATATACTATAAAAATCCCACAAAATAATCTAACATTTGTAGCAAAAAGAGGATGATTATATCAAATTCTCATTTTCTTTTATCCTTTATTGTATTCGTAGATTTTGCAATCAACAAAAAAGATTTCATGGGCAAACAAATATGGCAAGACCCTCGTGACATACCTCAGATGGAAAACCATTTTCCTCCGAGCGACTTTTGTTTATGAAGCCTTTGAGGACAACACATATACCATCGATGGTCTCAAGATAAAAAACATCATATGTCTTGAGAATCGGCGCAGAGGAGAATACTCGCAGCGCTTGACCTCTACAAAATTCCACTTACTAAATCAGATGTAATAGAAAACTAAAGAAAAGCTATTTCTTTGTCGAGCCCTATTATTATAATGGGGTATTAAGTTTGAGAAACCTCTGGCTTCCCCAACCAAAGAAAACAATCCTGCATTCTAAACTACTTGGTGTCGTCATCCTTTTAGACACTCCGGAAGTATTCTACTTCTTTAATACGATTGCCAATTTTCACATTTTAACACTCACATTACAAATTAATCAAGTTGAACATCATTTCTGGTTTTGGTGTGACATTTTTCAAGAAATATTCAATCAGTACTTTAACCACATCAATGACTAATTCCAAAATGTTACTCTTCTCAAACTTCCATTTTCTAGTCTTTACACTAGTCAATCTGGAAAAAACATATTTAGAGAAGGTAGTATAGTTCACTAAGTATTCACCCCCAACCCCAAGTTCAAGAATTCATCCCTACCAGATCCAAGATGACCAAGACAATTGCATGACATGATGACAACATAGTAAATCCTAAATCCCAAAAACCCAAATGTCGTGTGTTTGGTACAGAGGTAAATATTTTCAATTCTTCCATGTTTGGTTGGTCAAAATTTTTTAAAAACATTTTCTCTAGGAAAAAAAGTCCTTTAAAAATGAAGAAAATGACTTCCCTAGTGGAAGTAGGAAAAACAAGTTCCATCAGTGACATTTTATTCCTCCACATCCTCCACCACACCCAATCTCAACCCAACCCCCCCACCATAGCCCCCACCTCCACCACCCTCACACCCCTACCCCCTACGCCACAACCCCAAATCAAGAATCCATCCTTATCAGGTCCAAGATGACCAAGTTTTAATTTTTCCATGTTTGGTTGGTCAAAATTTTCGGAAAATATTTTCCTTAGAAAAATAAATTCTTGAAAAAGAAAATAACTTCCCTAATAAAAGTAGCGAAAACAAGTTTATAAGTGACATTTTATTCCTTCCCATCCTCCAACAGAACCAATCCCACCCAACCCTGCATAGCCCTCACACTCCTATCCCCTAATCCCACCTCCATAGTATTTGCCTAAGTTTGAGATATTATTTTCTTGCTTACCAAATACCAGAAAATAAGTAAAAGAAACTACTTTTCTGAAAAAAAAACATTTTCCTTCATACCAAACACACCCTAAACCAATTATAAATTGGGAAATACTTTGCAACAAAAAAAAAAGAATATTTGTAAAGTAAAAACAGAAAAGAATAAGAAGGGGTTACTCTCGAGAAGTGAGCCCAGCAACGGCAAGGGTCCTTCCCTGAGAATCACTTTCAGCCCTAATAAGCCACCAATCTTTCAAACAGACCTGTTTGTTTGTTTGTCAAAAAAGCAACAAAATCAAAAATTTAGAGACCAAAAAAGAATCAATTTTTAGGGATTGTGAGAAGGAAGAAGATATATACTCAACTGTTGGCTGAAAACAAGATTTTGATGAGTTGTTGTTGCTGTTGGGTTCACAAGATTCATTCTCGTCGACCCTTTGAGTTGAAGCCATTGTACGCTCCTTTTTCTTCACAAGCTGAAGGATTTTTTCATAATAAAGGATAGGACTAAACCCGCGGCAGCTAGAGAGGGGTGCAACGGGTAGGGATGGCTGTATGTTGTTTCGGTTCGGTTTTGTATTTAAAAAATATGAACCGAATAAAAATTGATTTTTTAAAAGAAAACTGAATATTGCTTAAAAAAATGATATGTTAGGTTTATATGCCGAACTTATCGGATTATATCGATTTCTTCTAATGGGTCGGGTCGGGTTGGGTAATTTTTTAAAAAAAAAATTGAATTTCCAAAACTGAAATTGACATTCACACCTACACTATCATGAAATTTCGACGTTGAAATCTATTGTGTATCGTGAGATGTTTACTAAAGAAAAAGAAAAATTAGAAATTGATTTGGGAGAAAACACAAATTGATTGGGAAAACAGATGTTTTTCTAAAAATTGGCTGCTCTAAACCGCCTTTTGACCCGCCCCGTCTCGAAAAAATACGCAAAATAAAAAAAAATCGAGTAAAATGGACATCCGAGCGCAGAGTTATGATCATTTAAAATTTTATCAATTTACAACTACATTTTCTTCCTACATTTTATGTCAATACTTTCGTGATATGTTAATCAAGTTCATGCCGCATGCGACTTTCATAAAAGCTTCATAGATTAGCTTCAATGACTATGATTCAAGAAATAGTAGTAGCCTAAAATAAAAAATAAAAAGTAAATATATATATATATATATATATTTAATTCGGTTTTTCGGTTCGGTTTTTTAAAAAATCGGTTTTTTAAAAAAAAAATCCAAGAAAAAACTGAATCGAATTTCAGTTCGGTTCGATTCGGTTTTTTGCCCACCACCAACAGGGTGAACTCACTTCGTTGAAAATTGTATTACATAGATAGGGCAAAAATAATTCTTTTTGCATTTTATATACATTGTTGAATTTCCGTAAGAATTTTTTTTTTTAATTCTTGGGTTCGCCACCGAATGGAAATATGGAATGGAGGACGTTATACTATAAAAACATAAGCAAATTTGATCATTTTTCCTTTTTTTGTGTGTGCTTCCAACAAATGTAGTTACTAACTATAAATATGTATTATGTATATAGTAACTGTATGACTTAGAAGAATAGTATAGGATCTTAGTTAATTCTGAAAACTAACCGCAAATCGTATACCCTAGTTATATCACTTAATCACCTTTCAAGTGCAACAACGAAAAATAAAATAATCAAGTGCAGGTAGTATAGCTAAAAAAATTCTATCAAGTGCAAGCACTAAGCTTCAAATCTAATTTCTTTTAGGGGGCAGGTGGGAGTAGGACTAATATTGCAAATGTTCTTAATATTACAAAAATACTTTTGAGAGTTTAGTTTACACCATTGGGAGCTTTGGAGTAATTTGTGAAGTTGTTATCATGTGATCAGGAGGTAATAGGTTTAAACCGTTGAAAGTTAAAGTTACGTACATAGATCCTTGTGGTCCGACCCTTCCCCGATGTCACGACCCCTTTTAAGGATCGTGGTGGCACCTACAATTTACCCACCGATAGGATAACACTCCCAACTAACAACACAATAAAATAAGAAATGTTGTCACGACCCCTTTTAAGGATCGTGGTGGCACCTACAATTTACCTACCGATAGGATAACCACTCCCAACTAACAACACAATAAAATAAGAAATGCGAAAATAACACAAGATTTAATAAGATTGTCTAATCATAACATAAATGCAGAAAAAATATGATAATATGTTCTACAATCCCAAAATCTGGTCAATAATACAAGAGCACTAAATCCGAATACAAAAGTCTAAGAAGTCTGGTAATGTCTCACGGAACAAGTAAAAGACATAAATAGAGGTAAGAGCATCCAGGGCAATGCTGAAGAGAAGCATCCTCACCCCGAACACTGAAGATCCACCTGCTCAGACTTAACCACGAAGTCCTGAACTAGTAGAAGGTGTTGTATCTGCATCCAAAAAGAATGCAACAAGTGTAGTATGAGTATACAATGTACCGTCATAGGCATTATAGACCGACAACGACGGAAGACACACAAAAAGAGATAAATATCGAGTTGACACAAATAAATCCTATATTAGACAGTTCAGTAATCCAATTTAGTCACAGAGTTCATGTAAAAGGTCACTACAACAACAAGCCACTTATTTCACATACGACCTCATATTCATAAGAGTTATTCCATTTCCAGAAAGGTTCAATAGCCATGGTCAAGTACTTAATGATCAGTTCTAACTTCTCATTTTTTCAGGAATCAGTCAAGTCATTAATTACCAATCCAGCACTTAATTCATCAACAGATAATCAATGCAATAAAGTATGTATAACATGAATGCAATGCATATGTCAGATACCTTTCATCTTCCAGTAAACAAGCGTTCAAATTCTATGAACAACACACCCATGGGGGGACCCGTAAAGTCTATATACACCTCCGGAATTTTTCATCGGAGTCCAGCTCTTGGTTGAATAATAATAATCATTATAAACGTGCAACCCGTTCACCGTGTATTATCATCATCATCTCAATGTTGCCATAATCTCATAAAGCTCTTACCTTTCCGGTCTCTTAGACCCACAGCAATTCCATACCACTCTCATATCAATATCATCAGAGCCATGAGTGTATGAATGCAAATGACAACACAGGGTAAGAAATCATGATGTAATGAGATGCAACCAAGTATAGAGATGAATATCATATACCTTCAAGAATTCAATAACATATAATCCAAGTACAATCAGCATATCATATCAAAGCGTGTGTGATGAATAAGCACAATAATAGCAAATATGGCGACGAGCCCACATTATGGCGACAAGCCCAATCAATCAATAGTCGGAATCAGCTCGAGGCTGACTCCCCAAACCCATCATCACAGTTCAACACTGGTGCCCATTCAAACATACATCACAACCGTGTGAATGGGACGCCCAAACACGCCCAATATCCCTCAATATTCATAACTAATTACGTACTTCTATCAGAGTCTAATGAAAATAACCTACCTCTAGGCTGAGTAGAAGCCTCGAACGGTCAACCCTCCATGCAAGCCTTGCCCTTTCGGAACGTCTCATGGTAATTAAAGTATAACACGCATTTATTATAAACTAAAATCAAGCTATCACATAATACAAGGACGTAGTACTTAAACATACCAAGACTTCCAAACCAACCCCGGAACCACGATGTCAAGATCCAAACTTCATTATTCAAAAAGCATCAACACATATTAATTAATGATATTCTTAAGTTAATTGAAGAACTAAACCCAGTTAAATCCTCAATTACACAATTCAAGAAAAGTCTCACTTCATAAATCCTTGAAGTTCCCCCAATTCAAAAAGGGTTTCTATAATCAAATTAAATGCTACAACATGATTTTCTATCATAAATCAATACTTTTTCACAATATTAAAGTAAACTAACTCTATATTACACCCTTATTCAACCTCTCTTATTCCCATATGAACACTACTCATTTTCCCCAAATTTACACATTCTACACCATTATTAGAGACTTAAACACATGAAAATATAATCACAAAGGGTGAAGAACCTTACCTCAAATGAAGAATTAACTCCCAATCTTCAAGAATTCTCACTTGACAGCTCTAGAACCGAGGAAATGTTATTTTTGGAAAGTGATTCGACCTAGCGATTTTATGAGGTTACTAGATACAGCGATTCCGCCCCAGCGAACCCGACTTCGTTGGCACGGTCTCGCTCCCGTGTAACAAGACCTCACTGGGGCGCAGTCACTTAACAGCTCACCCCAGCGCAGAAGCGAACAAAATTCCGTAAAGATGCATTTGCCTCTACGATAGAACCTCCGCCAAGGCGGAACCTTACCAAACTCTCAAACCCCGCTTCTACGAGCCAACCTCCGTAGAGGCAGGCACGTAGGAGCGGACAACCCACCCGCTGGGGTGGACACCAAACATCAGCAACTTGGATTTTATCCCAAACTTTCATCAAACACTCGAAACACCCCAAACACAAACCAGAAATGCTTCCCCAAGATACATCGTGCTACGAACTCACTCGCGCCCTTGAATTTCCCATTTGACCGAACTAAGACATACTTTTCTAAAGAATCGCCAAAAATAACTAAATATCCAAATTTCACAAATAAGACCACAAAATACATCTGATTATCTCGAAAAGCGAATCAATGACTCGACTAAGTCATAAATGACACTCTGGAGCTAACGAAAATGACGAAACCCGAAAATAAACTCATCTACTCAAAAGTCAACCTTGAGTCAAACTATCCAATTCTAAGGTTCTTATTTTGTGTTTTTCATCCGAAACTCACATAAATGGACCTCAGAATCCGTGCCACCCATCCCCATGCATCACAAAACCCACGTAGAGTCTACAGAAAGGGAAAATAGTCAAATACATGTCTTTAGCTAAAAACGACCGGACGGGTCATTACACCCGAACCCCGTGCATGGCGGGAGCTTAATGCGTTGGGCTGCCATTTCTTTTTTTTAGTTATACACCATTATCGGAAACAACCTCCCTACCTTCCAAGGTAAGGGTAAGATCTACGTACAATCTACCGTCCCCAGACCCCACTTATGAGATTTCACTGGATATGTTGTTGTTGTAGTAATTATACACCATTCTTCAATGTGGAGATTTTTGTTGGAAATTTAGAACTAATATATAGGTACACAAGACAATGCCACCATGCAATACAACTATCTTATCGGAACACAATAATTACTTAGACTCGAGAACAAAGATATTTTCTTACACAAACTTCATTAATTTAAGGAATTATTATTGTTGGAGAAAAAATTGTTAGAAACTACAAAAACACTCTTAAATAAAAAACTTTTGCAGTTTAAAATCATTTCAGTACATCCACTTGTTGAGATGGATGAGAGCTCCCTGGTCTTTTTTTCCTAGTGTTTCGTTCAAAACTTGCATTTACAATGAATTGTGGCTTCCAATGTATTTTAAGTCCCCTCTTATTTTTTAAATCTATGCTTTTCACAATTCCCGAGAGTAAGAAGAGCAACCTGACCTATAAGTCACACCGCGACAACTCTAGTTTTGTTCCAAGATCCCCTACCCACCAGTTTCCAAGAGTCTCTAAAACTAATAGGTTACTGCAAGAAAAAGATATTCCATGAATCATGATCAACACCCCCTCAAACCTTTATTGCAATTCCATACAGGATACCCAACCAAAAGCATATCAGATTCACTATATCAGTTTGACAATGGCACACATATATCTCAGTATGTTCAGGTTGAAGAGAAAGGGCCTTTTGTCCGTTGTAACAATAAGCCCTCACCATTCAAAACCAGAAGCCATATATCATCTGCATTAACACCTGGAAGCAAACATGAAGAAACAAGAAAGACACTATCCCCATGTCACAAACAGATGCATGAATAGACCAAAAAGCTATTATAAGCAGAACATATTCTGCGAAAGAGTAATTATAATCGATATGAAAACACGAATTTATTGAAATCACACATCTTTAAGCAGAGCAATGATAATCGATAGGAAGTTCATGTCCTCATTTCCCTTATTAGCGTTATCTTTTTTCTACTTGGGATTATTCATGTTGGACCCCAACCACCACCTCCCGGGGTCAGAATCTGAAGTATTTCTCCGGCCTGCACCTCAATTGTATTTTTACCACCAACATACACCTTCCTTTTATCTTTTGTGATGAGGAAATTAGCACCCCGAGCTCCTTCTTTTCCACCCATCAGCCCCCTTGGCGCATGCACACGCCTTTCTGATAGGATACTCACAATGACTGGCCGCTTGAATTCTATCTCCCTGATAATGCCATCACCTCCTTTATGTTTTCCAGCACCACCACTATTCTCTCTTATTCCAAACTTATGCAATATAACCGGGTACCTTTGCTCAAATATCTCTGGATCTGTCATGCGAGTGTTCGTCATATGGCACTGGACCGCACTCGTCCCATCCCAAGTAGGTCCCGCCCCACTTCCACCTCCAATAGTTTCATAGTAACCAAAAGTATTATCCCCAAAGGTTAAATTATTCATGCAACCTTGTGAACAAGCACAAGCTTGGAATGCAGTGAGAACGACATCTGTCACCCTCTGTGATGTAAGAACATTACCGCCCACGACCCCAGCCTTTTCATTTGGAGAGAGAAATGAACCAGGTGGTATAGAAATCTTTATAGGAGCCAAGCAACCTTGATTTAGAGGAATATCGACGTTCACCAAACAGCGTACACAGTAAATTACTGCAGCAGCTGTCACTGCTTCTGGGGCATTCCAATTACCATAAACTTCTGGGCTGGTCCCGGAGAAATCAAAAGATGCTTCTCCTTTCCGAGAATCTATAGTAAGCTTTAAGTGTATGGAAGACCCATCATCCATGTAATCTTCCTCTTCAATATACACTAAGTCCCCCTCTCCTGACCTTTTTGATTGGGAGGAAACTCTCGCAGCAACAGATTTAAGCATTTCTCTCACGGCTTCTTCAGCATTAGCCTGCACATGGTTCATGTACGCCTGGACAGTTTCCAGACCGTATTGCTCAATAAGCTCGTTGATAAGGGTAATTCCTCTCTGATTTGCAGCTACTTGTGCATGAAGGTCAGATAAATTATCCTGAAGCCTGCGCGTACCTGGAATGTTATGAGTTGATTCTTCAGAGCAAGGGTAACAAAGAAGTTTGGTGATTCCTTCTTCCTGAAAAATCCCCTTCTCAACGAGCTTGAATGTTTTTATTGCTGCTCCTTCCTCCCATATGAACTTTGAGAAAGGCGGCATACTTCCAGGAGTAATACCTCCAATCTCTGCATGATGCCCTCTACTTGCGACAAAGAATATCAATCTACCTTTGTTAAAAACAGGTGTAATAACAGTTATATCAGGCAGGTGGCTACCGCCAGCAGAAGGATGATTGGTGACTAAAACATCTCCCTCATTTAGATTATCACCCCAGTGCTTCAGCTGCCATCGAACAGTGCTCGACATAGCCCCTAAGTGCACAGGAACATGGGGTGCATTTGCCACAAGCCCACCATCAGGGCCAAAAAGTGCGCAAGAAAAGTCTAGCCGCTCTTTTATATTTGTCGATAGGGAAGTCCTTTGTAAGGTGCGCCCCATCTGCTCAGCTATTCCCATAAACCGGTTGTTGAAAATCGAAAGCTGTACAACGTCTGCAACTTTTTCATCTACCTTTGCCGTATTGGAAGTCGACTCTATCTCTATTTTAATGTTGCCATATTTAGTAATAATGGCCTTGCAGTTAGGTTCAACAATAACAGTGCTATTGCCATTCATGACAATTGCTGGGCCAGGAATAACATGCCCGTATGCCAAATTTTCGAGCTTGAACAAAGGAGTGTCGTTCCATCCACTCTCAAAGTATACCTTGTAGTGACCTTCAATTTTAGGGGCACCAGGGGCAGAATCTAGGGCTCGAGGCTTCAGTATGTTAGTGACTCCAACACCCCGAACCCTAACATCACATATAACTATACTTTTGTTTTGAAGTTTAAATCCATATTCCCGTTGGAACAACTTGACAAATTCAGTAGCATAATCACCTCCTGATCCATCACCATTGATTGGTCTCTTTACCATGATTGCGGTGTCTGTTCCCTCATACCTTAAGTTTAAGTATGTTTCACTGGTGATACTTTCTTCTCTGAACCCTTGCTCTTGCAGCTTTGCCTTCACCTGCTTCAGCAAAATAGTTTCTCTGCGAGAGGCTTCGATTACAGAATCAGGGCCATAAACAGCTGAATATGGCTCTTGTGCTTCTTCTACCACATCAGCTAACCCCATACCATATGCACTTAAGATTCCACATAACCTGTGAATAGAGGTGGCAAAATTAGCCCATGAAAACTTGACCGGCCCAAGTTTGGGCTGGTCATGGAACCGCCCATTTATCATTTCAGCCCATCAAAAAAAGTTGGGCTGATATGTAGTCCAAAATTGACCCATGAGAATTATTGTCAAAATAGTTTCAAAAAGACATCTTTTTTAATTTGATATGTTATGTACAGTCATAATAAGGAGAAAAATAAAGTGTGATGACCCACTTTTTAGCCCAACCCATTTCAACCCAAGTAACTTGCAGGGGTAAATAACTTATCCATTTATTAACACAGCCCATTTTGACCCACTCAAATTTAGTCCAACCCGCCCATTTGACACCCCTACCTGTGAATAAAAACTTCCTTCATTCCAAGTGATCTAGCAATGGCACAGGCATGTTGAGGACCTGCACCTCCAAAGCAAGCGAGAGCGTGGTTGCTTGTTTCATGGCCCTTCATTTCTGTCAACTGTCGTATTGGACGACACATGGTCTCATTGGCAACATTCACAAAGCCTTGTGCAATCTCCTCAACCGTCATGTCCTTCGCAGATGAATCCTGGCTCTTCCTGTAGGAATTGATTTGCCTCGCAAGTTTTTCAAACTCTTCCCTGGTAGCATCAATGTCTAATGGCTGGTCCTCATTGGGACCAAAAATGGAAGGGAAAAAATCAGGAATGACATATCCTAAAATAAGATTTGCATCTGTGACTGCTAGTTGCCCTCCTTTCCGGTAACAAGCTGGTCCTGGATGTGCACCCACTGAATCTGGTCCCACCCGGAAAGAACCAAACTGAAATTTCAACTTTGATCCACCACCAGCAGCGACCGTGTTAACATCGAGCTGAGGTGCTTGAATTATTGCACCAGCAACTTGGGTTTCTATAACTTGTTCATAGCTACCAGCATATCGGCTGACATCAGTAGAGGTACCACCCATGTCAAAACCAATTAAGGCCTTGTCTGTTTCAATACCGAAGAGTGTCTGAGAGTAACCAACTACACCACCAGCGGGACCAGACAAAATTGCTTTGTGGCCTGAAAATCTATGTTCTGGTGCAAGCCCTCCATCCGATTGCATAAATAAAACATTCAACTTCCCTAGTCCTTCATCAAATTTGGACATAAAACCTGACAAGTATTCTTTAATAACGGGAGTCAAATATGCATCTACACTTGCTGTAAATCCTCGAGGAACAGCTCGAACCATAGGAGTCAAAGCAGATGATATAGATACATGCCGGAAGCCCAAACTAAGAGCTAACTTTTCCAAAAGTATTTCATGCTGGGGGTAAGTATAAGAGTGGAGCAAAACCACAGCCAAGCAACTAATACCCCTTTGCAGCAAAGCATTCAGCAAAGGTTTCAGAGCTTCCTCATCGAGTGGCTTTACGACCTTGATAAGCTCGCCTGAAACACCTTGAACAAGTGATGGAGAAGAGTCTAAATCTGCTCCATCCTTATCAAGAACGAGCTCAACTCTCTCATCAACCTCTACAACCTCCTCATAAAGATTCGATGGTTTTGATACAGTGAGGTCAAATATATGGGGACGAGCCTGGTTACCGATCTGGAGCAAATCCCTGAAGCCTCGAGTGACACACAATGCAATTCTCTCCCCTTTCCTCTCCAACAATGCATTTGTTGCCACAGTTGTACCCATCCTCACCCATTCTATCTTATCGGTAGGAAGCTTCGAACTACGGGGAATTTTCTTTCCGGTAAATTCCTCCAAAATCCTCCTTATTCCTTCAACTGGAGCATCATCATAATTAGTAGGATCAACTGACAACAGCTTCATGACTCGGCCTTCCGGTTTTCCAGGAATTTCTGCATAGACATCAGTAAAAGTGCCCCCTCTATCGATACAAAATTTGAGTTTCGCTTCACTTTGACTACCCATGCTAAACTAAAGGTACTGCAAAAAATGACTTGATAATAGCGAAGATATTGCCTGTAAAAGAGAGTTAAAAAAGGGTTTTGGTCACAAACATGACAAACTCAATCATCCAAAGAGTAGTAGCCAAATAAACACAGCATTGGTGCAATATGCACCACAAGAAATTGCAAAAAGAGGAGCATCAAACACTGTTCAGAAGGGAAACAATATATGTATTCAAGTGCTTGAATGTTAACATTCTTGCATCTAAGAATCAATAAAGCCAGATATCTTAAAACTAATGGAAAAAGAGACAAACTAATGGCAGCAGCAGTTGAGCTAACGTAAAGAAGACTTAGAGAAACCGTTTCTTAAATTTGAATGTTGTAAAGAGAAAAATCCTTAAATTACTTTTGGCGCCAAAGTGCAGGATACAGCAAACAACAAAAATAGCACAAAGAAAAACTAACATTGTAATAATCTAGTTTTTAGGCATTACATTAAGGGATGAAAGCCAAATTTACAGCGGGAGAGCTTCAACTTCTAACCAACTTTCCTTCGTGCACCAGAAACAAAGAAGTATAATGCATCTCAGTTTTCACAGTATGAACAGTCTCTATTGCGTTGCTACAGACCACTTTCATAATCCCTTGGCCACCTAACACGATTTATAAGAAAAAATCTAAACTAATATACTTGCCTCAAAATTACACAGATTAAGGCTAGAAGCACAATTTTCCTTCGATCGAACTACAATTCTTCAAGCATTAGATCCTTCCACGATCCATTAATGGAGTCTACACGCTGATTAGGGCTCCTTGCTTCTAGATTACGGGTGTGTTTGGTGTGAAGGAAAATGTTTTCTTGGAAAACAAGTGGGTTTCTTACTTATTTTAAATTGTTTGGTAAGTGAGCAAAAAAATATTATCCCAAAACATTTATATGTAATCAAGTAAAACACTTTGGGGTGGAATGGGATAGGGAGTGGGGATTCAGGGGTAGCGGGGGTGGGGGCGTTGGGTGGGTGGAGAGGAGACAATGAATTTGGAATGTCACTTATGGAACTTGTTTTCCCTACTTCCATTAGGGAAGTCATTTTCCTAATTTTTAAGGAACTTATTTTCCTAGAGAAAATATCTTCCAAAATATTTTACCAGCCAAACATGGAAAATTGAAAAACATTTTCTGAAAAATATTTTCCTCCATACCAAAGACCCCCGAGATGTTTGGTTTCTAGGGACTTTGGGTAGAATGTCCTTGGGAGAAAGAGTGCGGACAAGTCCTTTGGTTTCCTACGAATTTCGGAAGATAAGGGAGTTAGAGTCTACATATCGGCGTCAGTTTAACTTTGTCTTTTCTGTTATATGTTGGACCAAAGCTATCCACTTTTACAAACATAAAGGAATTTTATGTTCAGCTCTATATATAAAGTATGGAAATATTTCTATGTTCCTACTTCAAAGGACTATCCTGGTTTGTTTTTGTATATAGAGAAAAGAAAAAGAGCATCAAACACTATAAAATAAAGGATAAGACCATGTACTTAAGTGCTTGAGTAATGATATTCTAGCATCTGAGAATCGACAAAACAAGCAACCCAAAAACAAGAAACTGCAAACAAAAAAGAGCATAAAATTTGGCTCTTTTTTATGAAGAGCATCAAACACTATAACTAAGGCAGAAGATATATGTACTCAAGTGATTGAGCAAAAAGGCAAGCAACCCAAGACAAGAAATTGGCCAAAAAAGAAGCATCAATTACTTTAACTGAAGGGAAAAGATATAGACACTCAACTCAAGTGGTAGAGTTTTGATATTTTTGAATCTGAGAATCAATGAACCAAACAAACCAAAACAAAATGAGCAAAATCAACATATGGGTTTGCATCTATTCAAGTTCTGGAGTGTTCATATAGTTGTATATGAGAATCAACGAACCAAGCAACCCCAAAACAAGAAACGCCTGAACAAACAAAATTAACAGATGGGTCTGAAGAAATACTAAGCTTTTAATTTCAAGATTGATACGACCCAACAATATGTTGTCAAATCCCAGATGTGAAATGAGATAATTATCAATTGATAAGCAAAAGAATACCTCTTAAAAGAAGAGTCTCGAGTCAAATAGGGTATCAAATTCAGAGAGAAGCTGCTTATTTATCCAAAAATGATTCCATCACTAGGAAAAGTGCTGATATTCAATCACTAGAAGCGGTGCGTATTAATTACGGAAAAGGGTCAAAATGCTACAAATGGATTGGATCAAATGTGCCATTCCTCCCTCCCGTCTAAAAGGCTCAAAAATACCCTTAACTATCAAAAATGTCATCTCCTTCCACTTTTTAAATTAAATTTGCCCCTAAAATTATTTTCGGCTTTAATATTGTTCTTCCAACTCTATCATGCCATCGCTCCACGTCAATCCACCTTAAAAATAAAATAAGATTTATATTTAAAAATTAAAATTTAAAATCACTATTATATAAGTAGAGATAAAAGATAATTTTAATATAAATTTATTGGATTATCGATTTTTTCATTAACTAAATCTTTAAAATCAAATATCGAATTGATAACCCAATAAAAAAATTAACAAAATTATTTACCAACTGTTAATCCAATACTGATAAATCAATAACATTTTTATTGGTACGATATTGGTTAAACCGATTTTTGCACACCCCTCGTCCTTCAAACTACCCATCAATCATCCAACACAATCAACTATTCATAAAAGAGAAATGAATTACAGAAATCAGTGAATGAAATAAGACGATAAAAAAAATCCTCAGATGGACTTGAAATAAGGTATATTTCCGTTCAAGGTTAGATTCTATTAGTAGAATATTCATCATATATTTTGTAATTAGTAGTGTTGTATAATTATGATAATTATATGATCCCTTTTGTATTAGGATTCCACATTATAGGTGACAGGGTGTTGACTGCAGCCGGAAGAGTGGTAACATGTCGGATAGTTTGGTGGACAAGCGGTGATGTGTCTGAATCATCAAGAAATTTGAAATAAGTGACTCGAATTTTTTGAATGTTGTCAAACGAGAAAACATACTCGACAAAAGTAATGTGGCGTGAGATTATGATTTTATCGGTGGATAGTTCATAGCACACGTACCACTATGGTTCAATGGGAAGGGGGTCGTGAATGTCAGATTAGGATAACACATATAAACGAAAATTCTAAGACGGTCATGGGTGGGCTCGAATGCACCAAACTTTTTTAACCGATTCTGCATATCCAGAAATCTCAGGACGACGCCGTATAACGACCACCCACCCCACACTAGCACTAGGTTAAATAGCTCCAAAGTCCGATGTAAAATGTCACTGCCAAAACACGAGCTCAAAAGAAATCGAAGATCGTAGCTTTTAGGTTGTTGGAATTTTACATCAATTTTCGGTTTGACTGTAAGTTTCTACTAAAATCATCCTCGCATAATTCAATTTCATTGTCGAATACTTTTAATTTTGAAAGGCGACTTATTTTTTGGGGGGTCAATTTCTTGTATTTGTAAGATGATTTATTGTTATTTTGTGCAATGAATGCTTGATCTGTTGCTTCCTGATCGTCGGTTTGTTATTCCTGAATGAACTAATTATGGCAATTTAGGTAATTCCATAAGGAATGACATACATTGTATTAGAATGTGTAAGGGAATAAACGAGAATTGTTGGCTTCATTTTTTTCCCATGGGTTTTACATAGGCAAGGAATTTGTTTTAATATTAAATGAATTGTGTTGAAGAACTAGGTTATGGATCAAGGGTTCTGAAGGATATGATGAAGATAAAGCAAAATATATGGGGCTATAAGTTTTGGATTGTTATTACCGAATAAATTAATTATGTGGAGTTCAGCAATTCCACAAGGGAATGACATACATTGTATCAGAATGTGTAAGGGAAAAACGAGAATTGCTCCTTTTTTGCCCTAGGTTTACACAGGAAACGGAATTTGTCATAATATCAAATGAATTATGTAGGTGAACTAGATTATGGATCAAGGATTCTGTAGATATGAAGATAAAGCATAATATATATTGGAATATGAGTTTCATTGCTATAATGCTTAAGGAGCTCTGTAAACAATGGGAAGACTTAGGGGTTTGTTTCGTATGATGTAAGACAATGCAAAATGTTTATAGGTGGAAAATGTTTTGCTTGACATGATGTTTGGTGCCAATAATTTGTTGTTGATAAGTAAAAGGGAAGTACAGAGTAGTTTGGTGGCGTACAATAATGATGTAGAGTTGTGAGTGGGATATTATCTTTCTGAGTTTCAACAAGTGAACATATTGTCTCGATATTGGTGAAGTGAGTGATATAGAATGAGTGAAATCTATAGAGTATACTGGCTTTATGCTCCTCAAAAGATGGAAACCAATTGTTCCAATTTAGGTTGATTGTTAAAAATTACTACTCATGAAGAAACATTTATGCTATTGAAGATAGCTAAAAAAGTTTTGCCAAGAATGTTCTGGTCATACCGAATCAATAGTTGGTGATGTGGTTAAGGTCTTCATATTTTGCTCAATATTTTAGCTCATCTTGGATCATGCAGCTCGAATTGCTGGTATAGCTTTAGTGTGAATGAGATTTGTCTTAGGCTCTTAGCATGTGCAATCCCCTATGAGTCCAAGAGAATGGAGACAATCGGATGAAGATGGGATTTCAAACTTTTTTTGATTCCAAAAGACAGGTCTCACGTTTCATGTGAAATCATCCTAATTAACAGTGAAAATCAACTGGACAGGTGCATTGTATTCCAACTTAAGAATTAGAAATCCATAGGATTAAATCCCTCTATCCATATAGGCCCTGAAATTATTTCAATCCAATAATGTCTGGACTAAAGATATAAGAATGGAGACCGTGCAGGATAAAAGAAAAGAGAGAAGAGGAAGAGGGATGGGGAGTGTTAAGTATTTGTTTTAGGATTTGACTGGAAAGAGAAGAAGGTAGTGTATAATGTGACAGTAACACTTAATGTAATTGGTTTACTAGCTTTAAGTGTTACATTAGAATTTACAATAGCTTCATTAAAGGATGTTTTGGACTTAATTTGAAGGAAATGGAAAGAAAAAAAAGGAGTGGATTAGAACTGATAATTAAAAAATAAAGGAGAGAGGAAGAGTGGAGTACGTTTAGCCTTTTGCTGTTGGATTGACTTTAGGAAGACCAAATAAGGCAGAAGAAGAGAGGAGATATATTCATGTAACCTAAATGAAAGAGCTGGCATTTGTTCATTGGCCTCCAGCTTTTCAAGTCTCTTGCATTGGCCCTGGCATCTTGGTTCTTAGGCACTCATTGGCCAGTAGATAATACTCCATTACTCCAGTAATGGTTATCTCTAGCCTCTTCTTTTTCTATTTTTCTCTATCTAAAATGAGTGCTCACTGTGTCTGGTGGTTTTGTTTTGTTGTTCATGTTTTCTTATTCTACCTTTCTAATTTTTGCTTTTTCTTCTGCTGCCTTTAGTGTTTGGTTCTATTGAACAGCTTGGCTGACTACTTATCTAGTTAGATAATTTGTATTCTAGATTGTTAGAAACAGGTGTTGGTTGGAGTTTGTGTCTGCATAAAACTTGTATGAATGCTGAAGTTGGAGTATTTAAGAATTTTAGATAGGTAAAGTGAAAATGGGTAATGAAGAAAAGAAACTTAGCAATAGTCTCCATGATGTTTTAACTTTCTGTAAGAATGACGTATTAGAACAGATAAGTCACTTTCCAGTGACTATCCTTCTCTTTTTCACTTATCCCTTTCTGGAGTGTTATTGTCCACATATTAAGCGACAAAACATGGTTGTTGATTTGTCTGATATGTTGGTCTTTTGTGCATGAATATTGCAGATGATTGACGACCAGGACCTCGGCTTCTTCGCCAACTTTCTTGGTATCTTTATATTTGTGCTGGTCGTTGCTTACCATTATGTGATGGCAGATCCAAAATATGAAGGCAACTGAAAGTTGCTCATTTCGATTTAGCTTCGGCAACAATTGTTATGCTAGTTGCTTATGTTGGCTTTGGCAACGATAGTTATGTTCATTTGCCTTTGGCAGCTCTATATGATAGATAATGAGTTTTGATGTGGCAAAACATTTATTATTGAGCATTGAGTTGTATCTGACTGCTTCTGGTCTATAGATAACGTGGTGAAAACTATTGATAAGTGCATTGCTTCAAATGGACTAAAGGATCTCATTTTTTCCTTTTCTACTGTGTCTTAATGTTTTATAAGTGTTTCTTATTAAAACAAAGGAGATTCTTAGTAATGTATCTTATTAGTCGCTCCTTTCAGTTGGTTTCTAGCCGAAAAGGTTCATCCCCGTGGCATCAGGTAATGATTAGGCTCGGAGTCTAGATCATTATGTACTTAATTAAAATGTAGAGAAGATTCGGAATAACATATTGCCTTTGAATCTTTAAGGAAAACTAAAAAGTAGGAGAAAAACAACTATAGACGATAAAATGATAAAGCCCTACTTTAGATCTTCAACTTTATGCTTTATGACCATTATTCTATAGATTTGCTTATAGTAACTTAAGAAAACTATGGCAGATCCTTATGAACGAGTTGGTTAGCCCAAAGGATCATCCCATCTCACCAAATCTTTTATTCCTCTGTCGATGTCTCTTACTTCTCTCTCCAGAAAGCTCATGCAAAATTCTAAAGAACACAAAATACCAACAATCGTTCCTCTAAGCTCTATACCTGCAATGTCCCTCACTTTACCATGGAACTCGTTTGACTGCTGGAGAAAAGAACTTAGAATCATCTGCATCTCCTCATCATTTCTAGAATACATGACACTCTGCCTTGGACATGATGAATTCCCTTCTTCGAGATCATTCAATATATTCTGCTCTGGTTGGATTTGGGAAGTTTTTAACAGTCTTATAGAAATGGTTTTCTCAAAGCAGCTCGCTGAAGAGCTTAGGGCATCCTTAAAATGCTGTAGGTCCTTGTTTATGTATTGTTGAAGCTCCCTTTTACCAGGATAATACCTATTGAACGCTTGAGAGAGGAATTCGATATTATAGGCCATAAAGAACAGAACATCTGCCATCTTTGACAAAGATATTTGGAGCTTCTGGTAGCAAGAAATAGGAAAAGGAGAAAACCAGAAACTAGGTTCCAACACTGCATCTTTAATGAACTTCTCCAAATCTTGGACTTGAGATTTCAGATTTCTTTGCTTCTCTATTAACCCGTTCTCTCTCGAATCAACTACCATGTGTTTAGTGCAATCTTTAACCGTTCCCTGGATCAGATAGAGATGTTTTTTCACTAAAGTTGCTGAACTTGTTGGCTGCATAATAAGCTCAACAACGACGAAACAAGCTAGTCCAATGAAGGCCTCAGTGAGTCTATAAATGGCAAATTCACTAGGTGGACCATAACTCTTTCTGCCCAATATCAGTAGTGAGCCTATTACTGCTGCCGTTCCCCCTGCTTGAGTGAACATCCTACTATGCCTTAGAAATGTTGTGAAAATAATCCAAGGGAGGAGGGATAAGAACCTTATTTGCGCGACTTTTTGAAAAATAGTGCAGCCAAGTACACCATAGACTGACCCTATAGCTGTTCCTTGTGCTCTAGCATTTGCTTCTGTGAAAATTGCTTGTTTCCCTGTAACAAAGCTGAGGGCTATTGTGAGACCTGACCAGTACCCATTTTCAGTATTAAATAGCAGACCGAGCAGCACAGCCAGCCCTAATGAAAACGAACACTTAAACGCGAATACCACCATTCTTTCATTGATAATTGGCATAGTCCAATCGATGCAGACTCTTCTGCAGCATGATCTGTTAGTACTACCATCCGTTGTGCCACTTAGTCCTTCGGTTATAGGTGTGATCGTGTCAGAATCGCTCGTGCACATTTTGAAACAAGATAAGAAGAAAAGTGCTGGTTGATCTTGTTTTGTCGGTAAAATTGGTTCATGGTTCTGCCTAGAAGACTCCTTCTCAAACTCCATTTCTGTTGCTGAATTATGCGGTAAAGAGGACCTATCTTGCCCCATTTTCTCACCAAGAAACATCATGACATGATGTGAGAGTTTAAAGAGCTCTTTATCTATCATACTGGTGGGAAAAGATGGGTGAGAAGTTAAGGCCACTTCCATTCCTTTCATTGAAATGTCCATGTTTTGGAAGCCATGTCCTGGTTCTTTGAAATAGGGATTCAAGTATCTCAGCCAAGGTTTTTCCCATTGCAACCCTTCCTGCTCAAAATAGGAGGGTCATTTAGATTTACTGAACAAAAACAAGTACATTTCACGTACAGTCGTTGAACTTCATTTACTTCAACAGTAAAGTCATAAAACTATGTTTTCTCACATGAAAGTAAGTGAAGTTAACTTGCTACAACAGTAAAGCTACACTTTTCCATTAAAGTAATCAAACTTTACTCAATATGATATTAACCCACAAAACTATTTTGTCGCATTATAAATTGAACTTTACCTATTATAACAGTAAAGCCACCAAACTACTTTTTTTATCACGTTAGAGTAATTGCACTTCACCCACTATGAGAGTAAAATCACAAAACTCTAGCCATTATAATAGTACAACGTACATTTTTGTTTCGGTATACTGGATTAAGTTTGGTGATTCTACTGTTATAGTGTGTAAAGTTTCGTTACTTTCATATCAAAAGAAATAGTTTGATGACTTTACTGTTATAATGGTTAAAGTTCAATTACTTTAATGTGCAATAATAATTCTGTAACTTTATTGTTATGATGGATAATACGTGAAATTAACCCGAGAAAGAACTGATGAGACTAACATGTGTATTCAAAGGCTTAGAATTTTAGGAATCCATGAGCTTACCTCCAACAATTTGATAGTCTCAAGAAGCTTAGTTCCTGTATCAGTAAAGGGCTTGGTTTGAGATATTAGCTCCATGGTTATCTGATCATCTTGAGTATGGATGGCTTTCAAATATAAATTTATTCTCCCTGATGCACTTTCTGCATAAATTTGGTATATTTTTCTCACCTGTTTGCAACGAATATTTACAATATACATTAGCAATCAAATTTGCAGTACTAAAGGACAATTTAGCTTAAAAGAATTATCCCAAAATTAATTGTTACTCTAGAAATTCAAGACTAAAGTTGGCAATTGTTTCCGACTAAACCCTTAATATTAAAGAAGTATGCATGATATTAGGAAAAAAATAATCGACATATTAAGTAGAGGTAACTTAATAAATTATATCTTGTATTTATTATTTTATTAATGAATGTGAAAAAAAATAAAGCAAACTGTTAAAATGAGATGAATGAAGGGAGTAAAATGGAAAACTATTTAGTTGTTTAATTACCAGACAATAAGTTGGATGGGGCACAATTTGCGATTGACCAACATCATTTTCTTTATTTTGTGATTTACTTGGGCATAAACAAAATAACACGACTTTTGGTCCAAGACTATGGTCCTACAATTTATTTTTGTGTGACCTCGAGTAGCCGTATGTGGTGAAAATTTTATATTTTATATAATAATGACAGGACACAATGATGTTATAGATTCAATTATCAAAGCATTGAATGAAGTAAGCAACAACTATATGTACAAACCCCACACATATTTACTCCTAAATGTGCTTCATCTCTTTCCGTATGTTTACAATTTTGATCAAACAGACTGGAAACATCTGTGAACTTTATGGACCATTCATAAAGAGAACCATACCAAGCAAATTAAATAATATATCAGTCAAATTGTCATAAGAATAAGGGAACATCTATCAACCACAAAAAAGTGCAGTGTGTATATATCAAGTTGAACATCAAGAATTTTAATGTTAGTTTCACGTAACGAGTTTTTTCCTCGTCTTGCACTATAGTTAAGTCATTCTCTAGAGGACTTAAAAATCAAGAATTTAATTTATATACATTGATTGGTGGAACAATATTTATATAATCATGTCACAATTATAAGAATTACAAGTAAATTGTTATAATAAGTATTACTCCAATTGGTAACTTGATAAAATGGTAACTTTGTTGATAGTGTAAACGAATGTTTATACTGTCAGTGTATATAACTTACATTCTAAACTCGTGAATCTTGCTTGATACATTACATAATGCCTCGTTGGAAAAATCTTTTGATTATGTTAATTTGGACATAAATTTCACTTGGAGAAAAATTTCAATACAAGTAAAACCCATCATTTTACTTGAAATAGTACTCCTCAAACAAGTTTTTCAACTTTAAGTTTGAAATTAAAATAATTGACAAAATTATAAAACAAACATTAATTTACAGATAATTTATGTTCGAACGCCAAATGGACTTTTCCTAGAAAGATCCAAATTATATATACTTCATTGTTGTAGTTTCATACTTTCATGATCGACCAGACTAAGTCTAAAATGAAACGTCATCTCTCATTTTCAACTTATGAATTTTCTAAACAAAAATAATTACTTACTACTATTAGAAAAAATAAACCATAGAGCAAATTAAAATAATATACCTAAATGAAGAACTTACGGTTAAAACAAGTGCGTTATTTGACTTTTCAACAGTTGAAAACATCGGTTACATCGAAGTTCAAAAATAATTTGAATGGTCAAGACTCAAGATGTTCAATATTTCAAAAAGATCAAGTTCTATTACTCTAAAAAACTAACAATATATAATCTTGTTTAACGGTCTTCATTTTTCTTTCAACCTTAATAATCATTGTGTAAATTTCAGATTTGGTTACGCCTTCTTCCTCTCAAATTGTATTTCGTTTATTGGTTTTCTCTCTTTTAAATTTATCAATAAAACAAGTCACCTCCGGGTGGTTTTATTAAAGAGCTTAACTGTTGTACATGGGGTGGACAAAAAACCCGGACGAAAAAACCGAACCGAACCGAAATCGGTTTGATTTTTTTAGTGATTCGGTTCGGTTTTTTAATTTTGGATATGAACCGAACCGAAAAATCGAATTAAATATATAATTTTTTTATTTTTTATTTTAGGCTACTACTATCTTTTGAATCATAACCATTGAAGTCAATCTATGAAGCTTTTATGGAAGTTGCATGCAGCATGAACTTGATTAACATAGCACGGAAGCATTGACATAAAATGTAGGGAGATAAATTAGTTGTAAATTGATAAAACTTTAAATGGTCATAACTTTGCGCTCGGATGTCCGTTTTACCCGGTTTTTTTTATTTTGCGTATTTTTTCAAGACGGGGCGCAACCAATTTTTAGAAATACGTCTGTTTTCCCAATCAATTTGTGTTTTCCCCCAAATCGATTTCTAATTTTTCTTTTTCTTTAGTAAACATCTCACGATACACAATAGATTTCAACGTCGAAATTTCATGATACACAGGTGTGAATGTCAATTTCAGTTTTGGAAATTCAATTTTTAAAAAATAAAATAAAAAATCCCCGACCCGACCTGGCCCACTAGAAAAAATCGATATAATTCGATACGTTCGGCGATATAAACCGAACATATCGGTTTTATTTTTAAAAAAAAGTTGTAGTCGGTTTTTTTTTAAAAAAAACGATTTTTATTCAGTTCATATTTTTCGGATACAAAACCGATATAAACCGATATATGTCCACCCCTAGTACTTGTACAATGATTTTGTAAAAGGATTTCTATACATGATCATGTCACATAAAAAGATCGGATTTTAAGTTATATATCCTGTTAATGTGAGGAACTTTTATATTATCACGTCATCTTTACATGTTGTGGCAAGTAACTTGTCTCATTTTCAAGATTGCAGTTCTCACATTTTAATGAGAGTTACATAGATATCTTTTAGATGACCTCATAATGTAAAATTTCTTCTATATTAACAAAAGTAAAATTTGTAATTTTGAAAATAATATAGATTATTTGCAACAACAACTACTAAAAAAAGGAATTAGTACCGACAAATTCTATAGATAAATAACAAGATTTGTTGTTAATCCTATTTAGCAACAAATTAGCAATAATTGCCAAAAAATCATGTCAGCTACAAGCTATTTAACAACATATTAGCAACAAAATTTATAGCTAATTTCAATATCGTAATAGTGAATAGTTAAAGATACTTTGATAGTATAAAAATTCTTAAAGCAATTGATAAATATTACTTAAAACTCAAAAGATATTTCAGTAGTTTGATGATTGAAGTTCATATATACATACCTCATGATAAGCTAGCCAAGGATAGGGCAGCAACAGAGCTAAGATAGAAGCTACAGCTCCAAGAGAAGTACTAAAAGCAATTCTAAGAGGGTGCATGACTGGAGAATTGACATAAACCCCATGAATAACAGCATCAACATACACTATAACAAGCTGCCCAAAGGCAATTCTCTTACACATCAAGTCCGTACTCTCCGGCAACGCCAGCAAAAACGCACTTGCCGCCACCATCAGGGCGGCTACCTCGGGCGAGAAGTGGTCGTCGGAGACATAGTCATGAAGCCATAGGCCTAACATGGAAAGTGGCATGACTTGAAGTGTGGCAAAACATGCATGCCAACATCCCCTTAAGGTATGTCCTAATGTGGCATCGGACATTATGAATATCGACGTAACGTAGGAAAACGAAGGAAATGCTAGTTGCTTCGCAATAGAAGGTGGACTATATAGGGTGACACACCCCACTATGGTGCATGCCAAGGCGGTCCGAATGGCTGAGTGTAGCCTCATCCACCACATGGCTCGAGCTCGTTTCGCTACCATGGTAGTTGGCATGATGAGCTAACAATTAAGCTAGAAGATTCACCTTCTATAGTAACAAGACAACTCCTCACGGCTGACTGGAAGATTCAACGCAACAAGACGACTACTTCATGTATGCCACTAAACAAAAAGCTAGAAGATCCAACTGCCAACAACAAGACTATTACCCTCTGAAAGCCACTAAACAACTAACTAGAAGATTCAACTGCCAACAACGAGATGACTACTTCATGTACGCCACTAGACAACTACTGCTATAAGATTCACCTCCCAACAACAAGATTACTAGCTACTCTCTGTACGCCACTAAACAACTAGCCAGAAGATTCACCTATTAGTAACAAGACGACTACAATCAGCACACCACTAAACAACTAGCTAGTAAATTCACCTACCAGTAACAAGACGACTACTCTCAACACGCCATGTTAGAAGATTCACCTGCCAGCAACAAGATGATTGCTTTCTGCATGCCACTAAACGGCTTGCTAAAAATTTCACCTGCCAACAGAAGACGACTACTCTCAGCACACCACTAAACGGCTATACAGACATTCACCTGCTAGTAACAAGAAGATTTCTTTCTGCACGCCACTAAACAACTATATATATGGACATGCATGACACAAATGCAATGCTTCAGACAGTTATATAGTTTGTGAAATTACAAGAGGAAATAGGATGAATATATGTTAAGCAGGCTCACTAGTTTATAGAATAGAGAATGGTATTCTAATTTTAGGTTGGTGACAAAGTAGAGAAGTGGTCCTCTAGGCTTGAGTAGGAGAAGTATTTATAGAAGCTAAAGTGCCACACTCATACACCTGGACATCCGACTTTTTAGCTAAAGAGTAAAATAGTATCCCAAAAAATAAAGAATTAGTGACCAACAAATTCTGCCAACATACAGAAAAAATTCATTCCTAATCCAATTTAGCGACGAATCACCTACAGATTATCAAAAAATTTTATTTAACGATGAGGTATTTAACAAATAATTAGCGACAACTCCTTAGCTCTAATTCATGTTTTTTTTTTGTGAAATATTGCTCAAGGAATAAAATAAAGTATTTCTAAAACTAGAAAGTTTCATCAGATGTTTAATTAACAACCTTGAGATGTAAGCATATGTTCCTCTTCAAAATATTCATTTTATCTGAACTACTTAAGAGTGTTTTTGATGGGAGGACAAAAGAATATAAAGCAAATGTGAGGTAAATTATACTTTTCATCTCTATTCCTTTTTGTTCTTCCATTGGTTTGTCATAGGGGAATGAGTATTGGCCAATGTTTCCTCTATTTATTTTTGTTTTGAAAGAAATGATTAAAAGATAAATGTTGATATACTATGTCAATCAGAAATAAATAAGTAGACCCTTATCAAAACTTGTGAGGCTCTAATGTCTACCCGTGTAACGAGGGAACCTCTAACCTTTGTGAGCCTCTCACTAGTCACCATGCCTCGTGGTTGCAACTTAATTAATTGTTGCAATAAATTAAATATATTAGTAATTGTTATTTTGATATACTAGATGCTTTAAAAACTTAAGAATAAACACTCTCTAAGTACTTCTAAGTCATCTCCGAAATTGTTGAGTAAATCTTAAACTATTTTGCTAGTTATCCTTGAGATTTTGACTTAGTACTTCGAGACTAGCTAGGTACATAGACACTCTTGGCTACATTATTGGGTTAGTATGACTTGGAAAATGGACGGATTCAATTTATATACACCTATAATGTAAATTTCTTATAAGATTAATACAAAGTTATTGGTTGTAACAGGTCAATTAACATTTTTTGCAAGTTACAAATTTATGTGTATTATTATATATCTAGCTTTTAGGCTTAATATGCAATTTTTGGCCTATCCATATGGTGCATATAAGTTGTTGGCTATCTTTTATGATGTTCACAGTAAGACATTCTAGTTTTACCACCAATGTCTCGGGTTTGATCGAGCCATAAGAATGAAAAAAAATCTTGGTAGAGCGTGCTTCTCCCTTTAATGGACCTTATAATACGGCGCAATTTAGAATTAATTCGGGTAACAAAACGGATATTAAATATAAGCCGGGTGGAAAACAAAAAAAGAGTTCCACAGATTTTCACCAAAAATTATCTTAGACTAATGATTTCTAAATATTTAGTCATTAAACACCTTAATTTTTCATAAGTTCGTAATCCAATACAAAGATGATTTGAGAACAAACAAGGCCATTTCTACCGTACTAAGTTGTCGTAAAGAAGAGAAAAACAAATCTGATTTTGATAAAATCCAAAGAGAATGGCCAAACACATTGGACATTTTCAGACACAAGAAAGGGTAAAATAAATAAGAGTTTTCTTCCAAGAGTCTTGGAGATAGGACTATTAACAAATATTCATAAAACTAAGAAGGTGTGAAGATGACATTCTATTATAAATTGAAAAGAAAAAGTCATTTCTGTTATAAAATGATAGCAATAGTAATATAAGACAAGAGATGTAGACAAATAAGTAGAGAAGAGGATGAGACTTTCTTCTTATTTCAAGTGTATGTTAGTCTTCCTTCAAAGATGAATAACATCCCAATTTATAGGATGAAACCACCCAATAAGGTTACAAATATTAAGTGCCCATAAAACAATCCAATGGAGGTTATAAATATTAAGTACCCAAAATTAGTAGGTACATGTAACATACAAAAGGTTAGTGAATGTGTATGGACATCCATACAAAGGATATGTATTTCATAACACTCCCCCTTGGATGTCCATAGACAATGTGCCTCGTTAAAACCTTACTAGAAAAAACCCAGTGGGAAAAATTCTAGTGAAGGAAAAAGAGTACACATGTCTAATAATACACATTGGTTGCCTCATTAGAAACCTTACAAGGAAAACCCAGTGGGACAAAACTTTATATGAAAAAAAAAGTACAACATGTATTAACTCCCCCTGATGAGAACTTCAGTCCAAATGCTTGAGTCTTCGTATTTCAATCTTATGCACCATCTTCTCGAAAGTTGCAGTTGGTAGAGACTTAGTGAACAAATCAGTCATATTATCACTTGAATGAATATGTTACACATTGATATCACTATTCTTTTGGAGCTCGAGTGTGAAGAACAACTTTGGTGAAATGTGCTTTTGTCCTATCTCCTTTTCTGAATCCTCCCTTCAATTGAGCAATGCATGCTACATTATCTTCATATAAGGTTGTAGGTATTTCAAACCACATTTACTTCCAAGCGATTCAAATAGTCATAACATCAATTGGATTTATTGATATTTCTTCATTTTCTTGAGTTTGCAGCTCATTGATTTCTTTAAGAATATCAGGATTGATCAAATCTTGCATTTTTATGGGATTCTTTCTTAGTGTCATCTTAACCATTTATTTTTCTTTTTCTAGGATTTCGATCCTTAGAACTCAATGATCTATCACGCTTCAGGCATGCTTTTGGACTCATTTGCTATGACACTAGTAGATGGTCCTACAGGAACATCAATCCGAATTGGGACATTCTCTGCAGGGATATGTGATTCAGTAATCCTTTCCAAATCTGTAAATGCATCTGGCATTTGATTTGCTATTTTCTGCAAGTGAATAATCTTTTGAACCTCCTGCTCACTAATAGAAGCACGTAGATCAAGATGAGACGATGATGGATTTTCCACAAAATTTTCCTTTTGATTTCATTATTCTCTCCTCCTAATTTTGAAAAAAATCTCTCATCAAATCAACAATATGCAATTGATCTTATTTCAGTATCTTCGTGTAAGGAAGAAATTATATCATGCTCATAGTTATAGCAAGATAAATAAATACATCAATTGAACAAATATATGGTACTTCAGGACCAATCTACTTTTCTCAATTCAACTTCTTTTAACAGGTAGTCTACTGCTTTTCGAAAACTCTTCAAAATCTCCAATCACATTTAAGTCAGCAACCTGCACAACCTTATGAAAGATTTTGAATATCGTAAAAAGATAAGGGTAAACAGAGTCATCTTTGTACCCCTCATCAATAAATATTTATTAAGGTGATTTAAGTACATCAACCTTAGTTCATTTAATCCATTTATGGATTACAAACAAGTTTTTCAATAACTTGTATATGCTTCAGGCATTTTGAATCCTTCAAAAAAAATCATATAATTTTATCACGTGAGCCATATAGATTGAGATAATTTTCATTTAGTATTTAATTTATATGACAACTTCTCATGTCAGGACTGCATGTCCAGTAAATTTACCAAGATGTATCTACTTGGTAATTATTCCTACATCAATATGCTTTAAGATACGTAGAATTCAAATCCTTATAATATTATACAATATTGCGCACTATATTGTATCAAATATATCGTCGATGAGATATCATTTTGTATCGGTTTGCAATTAGACACAACTTACTGAGATCTTATCACTTCATTATTTTTTAGGTACCTGAACCTCGTATGAGATTTTATGAAGTGTTATGTCGTAGGTACTTCAAGAGCACATTGTCTCCTTATTATGATCATTTTGATCATTTGCTCCTCTCTTTTTTCAAGGATTATTGCATTTGAAAACGATTTGTCTACCATGTTTCACGCATGTTGTAAATCCTGTCCTTTAGGGACATTTAGGAGCATCTTGCAACTGAAATATGAAATAGTTGGGTCAGCAAATGCTTCTAGCATTTTACTTGAATTATCGTTTGAATGAGGATCATACTGGTGATAATTCATAATATATTTCTTAGCTATTTATTCTCTCTACCTTATGTTAGAAAAACTAACATACATTTTCACCTTCTTTGAAAAATCAATCTGTGTGCATCGTGGTAAAATTCATTAATCATATACCTCACAATAAAACTATTAGATGAAAACATTTGGTTCCTGACCTTGAACCAATCGTGAGGAGAGAATTTATCATAATTTATTAGTCTGAAGCATACAAACGTTGTTGTATGCAATATATCATATTCCAGATCAACACATGAAACTTTGTTCTCATTCGCAATGGTTTAGCTATTTATCGGAGGCATTCAATGCTAAACTAACTTGAATATAACCAGTATTAATAAGATGAATTATCTTGATTACATAATCTGAAAATTGTGCTCTCAACTCAATTATTTTGAGTAGCAATTTTGCATATGTCAAACTGTGGGTTGACAATAAATGCACATGTGACCGTCTTATCGATGTATCTATTTAAGACATCACATAATAGGTGAACGGGCCCTTATTCACCTTTTATATTTTTCAGAATTTAGGAAATTCAATACTGACATTAGTCAGTATAATCAACTTATCATGAGAACAATCAAATTAATTCTTGAAGAATATTCTAGTTCTTTAATATATTCCGAATATAAACTTAGCACATCAGATTTAAATCAGGACAACCAAAATTGTCACATCAATTGATAAAATTATTTGTACTAGTAAACTTCAGGTTTACCATGTCATGTGCTATTTGTTTTAGTAAACTTCTGGTTTACTATGATATGAATTCTATTTTGTACAATAAACTTCTGGTTTATCGTGACATGTGATTTCATCATACTTATATTTGTGAAATACAATTTGGAGAATAAAGAGGGTAACATTTCAAATACATATTTCTTACCCACTATGATTTTGTAGATATTTAGTCATCCAATCATTTCTAGCTTCAATATGATAGCCATTTACTTTAGTAAACTTCGGGTTTACTATAATTTGTGCTTCTATAACATCCCGTACTTTCGGATTACGGTTTGAACCGCTAGGCGTATGTAAAATCGCTAGGCGTGTGTAAATAGACCCGAGCATTGGGAAAATTTTGGATCATATTTACGTATGCTAATAAAGAGTTTAACATATAAAATGATAAAACCCCGAGATAATTTTGGACGTAACAAGTGTGACGACGAAAGTCGAAAATAAATTTGGTGCATGCATAAAGAGATTATGGACTAGTGTCATATCACAAATTATGACATTGAGTATATGAAGGTCTTATAAGTTATTAGAATTTAAATGAAGTGAGATCTAGAATTAATTATGTGTGTAATTGATTAATTGTGGGGTGATTATTTATTAATGAGGGGCAAAGTTAGTGGGGAATCTCTACGTGTAACCCCTAAAGAGGTTACCTAAGTGACAAGCCTAAAAAAAATCTAAAATGTGGCAACAATTGGGAAGCTTAAATCGGCTGGTGGGAGACCAAATGATGAGAAATCATTTTGGTCTTTAATTGAGAGGTTATATTTGGCCTTAAGAAGTTTATTTTGTAGACTAAATTGAGACTTCAGCAAACATTCCATTTAGTAAAAGACCAAAGGAACAGACCCTCATTTCGTTCACTTTGAAAAAAAAATTGCTTCTTTCTCTTTTCTGTGATCCCGTGATTTCTCGGCCAAAGTTCCTATTTTGGGTTAAGGTTTTCTCCACTTCTCAAGGTATGTGAAGGCAAATTATTTCTTTCTTTTGGCATGTTCCATGTAACGAAATATAACCATAATATTGCTCCATAATTTATTCTACTCTTAGAAGTTAAGAATATTCATGTTATTGATTCCTATGTTAAAAGCATGTCTAAATATGTTCCTAAGTCCTTATTGAGGCATATGAAAAAAATGTTGATATTTACAGTGTTAGCCGAAGGTACAAGGAAATTATGTCATTCAGGATATTTTATTGTTATTCATGCATTTTCATTTGCATTGCATTCATGTTTTACCCAAGACCATATATTGGGGACGGAAAACGGGAAACGCAGACCACCTAATCAGCTGGGATATGATAATGAAAGCCTGTGTGGCTTAATGAAGGAAGATGCCTGATTAAGGGCTAATATATATATATATATATATATATATATGATTGGGAGGAAGATACCCTTGTGTGGCCAGTATATATGTATTTACCACATTAAGCATGACATTTAGACATATTATGCCCACAGAGGCCGACATAAAATGATGCCCACATAGGCTGTTATGGTAAGAAAGATGCCCAATGGGGCCGATGTATATGTATATACTTCATTGTGCATAACATTTAGGCATATGTATTAGAGCCCTCAGAGGCATTTACTGCTGGTCAGTTGTTTCTGTTTCAATTATTGTTATATTCATCTTATACTATTGTTCATGCCTAACATACTCAGTACATCAGTCATACTGACGTGCCTTTTGTCGGGGGACGCTGCATTTCATTCCCACAGGTTCACATAGGCAAGCTGACGGTTCACGTTAGTTAATTGCGAATCCAACGGATTTTTGGAGCACTCCCCTTGTTCGGAGTGTTTGTCTAATTTTGGTACGGTACATTTTTGCTTGTATATACGGGTATGGCGGGCCCTGTCCCGACCTTTGATGTTTCTACTCTTAGAGGCTTGTAGACAGGTGTCTTGTGAATATTGGTCTTGTATGGCCTTGCCGGCCTTGGTATGGGTATGTATATATATAAGATGGTTACCTGATTTTTCATAATTTTCTTTCGGCTTAGTCCGTAATAAGCTATGATTATATGTTAAATGTACAAATGGAAGTACCCGACGGGTGGGATCCGGGTGCCCGTCGCGGCCCTCCAATTTGGGTCGTGACAAACTTGGTATCAAAGTATGTCTGTCCTAGGGAGTCTACAAGCCGTGTCTAGTAGAGTCTTGTTTATGGGTATGTTGTGCACCATACTTATAAACAAGAGGTTGCCTGACATTTAGGGATGGTTTCCATTCTTTCATATCATAGATTGTGCTATAGAACTGAGTTATAAGTATTTCGCTCCTAATCTATTTCGTATTTATGATTCCAGCAATGCCTACTGCAAGGAAGAAGTCCAAGAGTATAAGGGAGTTGAATATAGCTGCGGGCGAAGGTGCCAGCCGATTGGCACCCGCTAGCAAGGGCCAGAGTGAGACCCTCGGTGCCGGTGCGACCCATTTGTACGATTATCTTAGTTCGTCACCATCGAATGAGAGTAGTAGAGCTGCAGTGCCCCCAGTTCCTCCACTAGATACTCCAGACGTGGATCTTGATATGCGAAGTGCGGTCCAGTTATTGACACGATTGTTGGTCGTTCAGGCCCAACGTCAGGCTCCCAGTCCTTCTGATAGAGCTGCTAGTGCAAGAGCTCAGGATTTCATCAATCTAGAGCCTCCGATTTTCACAAAAACAGACTTGAACGCGGACCCGGAGAATTTTTTGGATCAGGTACAACGCACTTTGCTGGTGATGGATACTACCGATACCGAGTCAGTAAAGTTTGCTTCTTATAGATCGCGGGATGTCGTAGTAACCTGGTATGATACATGGGAGCAATCTAGGGGACCTCGTGCTTCACCGGCTGGATGGAGAGAATTTTCAGAGGCCTTTTTACAACATTTTCTGCCAGTTGAAATTCGACGGGCCAAGCAGGACAGGTTCCTACGTCTTGAGCAGGGTGACCTGAGTGTTCAAGAATATAGTTTGCAATTTAATTCGTTAGCCCGATATGCTTCTACAATTGTAGCAGGGATGAGTGACCGGGTACATATATTTGTTACCGTCTTGGGGCCGCACTTGATTAATGAGTGTACTACGGCTTCTTTGAATCCGAGTATGGATATCGCTCGCATTCAGGCTTATGCACAGAACTTGGAAGATCGTAAGAAGCAACATCGGGAAGATCGAGAACGTGATAAGGGCCAGCATAAAAGGGCCCGATCCGTCGATGACGTGGAAGATTTCGGAGATGGGCCCAGGCCACATCCTCATGGACACCCATCTTATTTGGTAGCTAGTGCATCATTACCATTTTCAAGGACGAGGGTTGATCGGATTGTTCAATCGGGACCAGGTCAGGGTTCACATATGTCAGAAACTTGTTACAGAGAAAGTTATATTCAGAGGAGGCCACCGTTGATTCGATGTGAACAGTGTGGTAAGACCTATCTAGGACCATGCCGATAAGGAATAAATGTGTGTTATTCTTGTGGTGAACCTGGTCACGTTATGCGAGACTGTGTGATAGGAGGCGAAGGTGTTAGGGTTCGGTCGGTCGAA